>OX421422.1:5054710-6302762 GCA_949126915.1 Musotima nitidalis
TAATATGCCGTAAAGTTTTCGAGTGGGTTTTTTCGATGAAGTTGACTCTTTTATTAACTTTGTAGATAATTTATATATATTTGTAAATAACTAGGACTATCTTAACCGAAAGGGAGTAGAAAGGTGAGTCAGGCCGTGATAACAATTATCGAACAATCTCGCAACCCTGGAAGGCTTGAACTCGGGGTACCCTCAGTGTTTACAACTCTCATCTTAACGTACCTGAGACCTCCAAGGTACTTCTCCTTCTCGTAGACGGTGATGTCCTTATACCCCAGCCGGGCCAGGAAGCAGGCGCAGCTGATGCTGGCGGGGCCTCCTCCGACGAGAGCTATCTTGTGGTCCCCTCTCGGCAGAGGTTTCGTCTTAGGGTCCAGGGTTTGCCGTATGCCCATTTTCATGAATATCTGTGGATAATGTCATCATGCTATTTACAAAAGGTAATTTATTATATAAATAGGGTGTATAAGGGCTCCTACCAAAATCTGAGAAGCCCAAGCCAACCTCAACTGCAAGTGGTGCGCCTGCCGGTCAACGGACGAGGCTCTTGCGAACATATAAGTGCCCGGAAAGCGGCAATAGGCACGCCACCTATTACGTCGGTCCAATAAAATAAATGGCGAAGTGTGGGCGTATAGTATGCCTCTGCCTACCCCTTCGGGAAAACAGGCGTGATATTATGTACGTATGTATGTAATATATTTTTTAACTATCTACAGGTTATTGGTTCATCATTCATCATGCACTGTTGAACTACGCTTGCTAAATTGATCCCCACGTTAATCGGTCTTCGGTCGACCAACCATCGCCTTCTAGTTGGGTTTTATGATATCTCCAAAATGAAAATACTTTTTAAATACCTCTACATACCCGTATGTTAAAATGCAAGTCTAAGCAATCGACGTAGGGGAGCTACAACATTGTGTAGACATTTATTCTAGTCAAATAGTGTCACTGACCATGAGTTGTCGTCAAATCCATCATTTAAATATTATTGAAAATAAAACATATTAGAAAATAAAATTTAAAGTTAAACGAAGTTTAAAACTTTATCAAATAAAAGTGACAGTACTAGTTTTAAACCTTGTTCAACTTGTTTTATAATAAGCCCCAATGCGTTTGCTCGTTTCATTCATGTATTAAAACATCTCTTGCCTAAACGTAAATTATCAACCTAACTTTATTTCACCATACTTGATGCTCCAGCACTATTTTATTATATAGCGATTATATATATCTAAGCATGTAAAGAGATAGGTATAACTGACACACCCACTTTCTTGCAAAATTGGAGTTCTTTCGTTTAAATGAACTAGTGGTTACCGGGGGATGTCTCATGCTGCAACTATAGTTAGTAAATTCTTTTTTTGCCCATATGTTGGTTTGATCCGGCATTGAATTCATCAACTTAGCCCTATATTAATAGGTAAGCTACATTCGTAGGTAACGACACAAATCTTGTTTATTAATATTACTATCCACATTATCAGCTATTATTTAAATAATTGAATGATTCAGGCGTTACTTTGCGGAAATCCATTGTAAGCAAGTGATATATTTTGAATCCATCACTAGCTAATATTTAGTTTTCTTGATAAACTATCTCTTCAACTTTATCTAGGTAGGTAGGTAACTCTTCAAGGCCAAATTCATTGATAAGTAAATAAATATCTATTTGTTACTGTGATACTTATGATTTATTTAATGGCCCTTATCGGTAAATATTGTTGTACAAATTTTATGATATGACGACATTTTTAAAAGATTGATTAGCAAATCAAACTTAACGGTTTCGTCAGTTAAGTTCTCGAATACGGTAAATTTTGCACGAACGTTTTCATATGTGCCGATAAGCCCGCTTTGGCATATGCTTTTACCTATAGATGTACGTAAGGTCCTACAATAGCTTATGTTGATAGCTCCTAAGTTTCATGTCTTGTAAAGTATCAAGCATTCTAGAGGATTCCGGGCTTCTCTCTCTCTCTCTTACTCTCTTAATGAAAGAAAGAAAAACGTTTATTCATAACCATGTACAAAATTAAAAGAAAAAATTATATGAAACTGAAGATACTTATATCTATACACGATTATGAAAAGGTATCTACTCAGCATGTGCCGTAGCATCTAAGTGATGCCTCGACGCTGGTCTTCTGTTGATCATCATCATCATCATTTCAGCCATCTGAAGTCCACTGCTGAACATAGGCCTCCCCAATTGCTTTCCACGTAGATCGATTCTTTGCCGCCTGCATCCACCGGCTCCCCGCCGCCCTGACCAGATCATCGGTCCATCGCGTTGGGGGCCGCCCTCTACTACGTTTGCTGATTCGTAGTCGCCGTCGAGCTATGTGCCCCGCCCATTGCCACTTCAGCCTGCAAACGCGCTTCGCTATGTCGGTCACTCTGGTTCTCCTACGGATTTTCTCATTTCTGATTCTATCACGTAGGGACACTCCGAGCATAGCTCTCTCCATTGCACGCTGAGCGACTTTGAGCTTCCTTATGAGGCCCATAGTCAGGCACCACGTCTCACGTCTTCTGTTGATACCTGAACTAAAATAGTAAACTAAAAAAAATATTACAATATGAAGACAGGGCACTGATACAAAGCAGCTCAATAAACCTGTACCTACTTAATATGCACTTGGTAACAAACTACTACTAACAGTCATGGTAGCTATACTTAACAGTTTTTTTAATTAGGTATCACAAGCAGTCCTCTCTGCAGAGCATGCATTCATGGGGACAGATGATACAGCCGCTCAAATGGTGGCCGCCTGCCAAACGATAAGCGACCACGGCGAAGACACCAGGCAAAGGGAGGCTTCCAGCGCTATCACAGCGCTGACGAGTTTCCTGCAGGAACTGGGACGTCTAGAGTAATCCAGCTGACACTCTCTTACCACAATGTACGCTTTGGTCGTCTTATTGTGGATAATGCTTGCATGACACCCAAGAATTCTCACAAGGTACCTATTGTAAGAAGTCAGTATATACTAACGTCCACAGCAAAGTGTTGCAGGCCTCCAATGTTGATGGCGCCCTCCTCGCTCGCGTGGAGGTTGCAGCCGCCGACACAGAGGTCGCTGGTGGGGCACACCATCCCGCAAGTAAGCCCTAGGGGGTTGTCTGACAGTATAGCCTTTGCTGCTCCATAGTAATTCTGCAAATGGAAAACATGCCTATGTTTATTCCTATTAAGGTACCCATTGTACCATACATTTGTTTATGTGGTTTGATCACTTTTTTATATTTAGTGTACAAAAAAGTGTTCATTCATTCATTCATTCATTTTATGTGTCATAAAGTTCTGTTATAAGTAAATAACATTGTTAGTCTTAGCTCTTGTTATTGGAAAAATAGGAATGATTAGAAATGGTTCGAAATAATTAGTAATTTATTGGAACGAAGTTCCTTATTATTATATTAATGTTATTTCACACTGATTCTAAATCTGACGTCACTCGCACAAGTGGTATTAAATTTTGTCCGGTGTTGACGGTAGCAAGCGAAAAATCCTCGTCGTTGGTTTCATATTTTGTTTTGTTACCCGCATCGCAAATTGTACAAATTTCATGTGATTTTCTCTTTTGTTAAAGTAGGTATACAAGTTGTAACTAATTTTTTATCAGTAAAACATTTGTATTTATATTCCTTCGCTTTCGTATTTTGCTGTTCAATCAACAGTACATTTATTTACAAAATAAATATATTACTACATGCTTAAGAAAGCCTGTAATGAATAAACTCAAAAACTACTAGGAAACTCTAATAACGTAACCCAAGGTGTCAAATATTTCCTCCCCGGACAGGTCTCCTTGGCGTGGTGAGCTGATTGAGAGAGAGGAAAAGTTTACACCTAGAGGTTGGCGACTCTGAGTGCCCTTAGGACCTGTGGAGGGCACAGCGGGCGGGCCAGAAGGGCCCGTCCAGGAGCGGCAGAAGGGTCTTAGGCGGCGGGGGCAGGGGGCCCTTGCTGTCTAACCATTGACATTTCGCGATTTTGGCCACACACGCTATGGTCGCACAAGAGGGGCGCTTTTAGTACGGGGGACGTTTGCCGCAGGCAGAGTGTTAGACGCTGCAATCCAGCTACTGGCCCCCGCCTTTTTCTCAAAAAGCAGCGGGCGTCGTCAGAAGATTGTCACACACCTTCTTTCGGTCCCCCTTTGGCCGGAAAGCAGTGCGTAAATGCAATTTGTTACCGACGTAAAACAAACAAAAAAGCTGTAAAATATTTAAATAATAGCTACCGAAGCGAAGTGGGCGTTAACCACTAATTAAATATAAGTACCTACATACCTGCGTATGTTTCTCACCTTATTAGCAATACTAGTGATGAAGCTCTTGACGTCGATTTGAGTAGGACAGGACTTCTGGCAAGGTGCGTCTGCGCACTTGAGACACCTGGCAGCCTCTTTCAACGCCCCGCGCTCCGACAAGGTGGTGTGCTTTATGTCGTCGAAGTTCTTTGTCAAACTCGGGCAAGTCTGGAATAAAGGTTGTTGCATTAGTTTCAGTTGGTACTACTTTGACTTATGAGCACTCGCGGAACTAAGAGCTTTAATCGTATCTTTTGGTCACAATACAAATTCAAAATCTGAGAAACTTTAAATAAAATTAACAATAATAATTTAACTTACCACACATTTTCTGTCTGTATTTCTTTTCCAGTGCTGCTTATTCTTCTTTGTCTGCGCTGAAGGCACTAGATTCGTGTAAGGTTTTACCGTGGGGTTTAATTTCAGCAAGTTCTGAAACGCAATGACATACTTATTAGATTTTGATTGACGTTTATACATTATGTATCTGTCGCAAGCAGATTGTAAAATGCGGCGTTTTAAAAAACGACAAGCCAACAATAATATACTGAAAGCACTCCCAAAGCAAATCATAGGTTGTTGCGGGACTGTTCGAAAGAATTACCGCGGCCTCGGGACGTAGCCTGCTCAAGAAGGAATATGTATGGTTTTTGGTCGGTAAAAGTCTGACACACCTTCCCGCTCCACCTACAGCGGGAGAAGGTTGTTGGATAATTTTCCATACGAAAAAAAATGGTTTGTTAGGTTATCTTGCGCAATTATCTAAAAGCCCCTAACTTAGGTGTCATTAAGTTGTCAATAGCATTGTATGCTATATTTATAAACAAAAACATTTACCATACATTCCCAATTTGTCTTGTCGTTTTGTAAAATGCCGCAATTCTTCGATCTGTCTGCGACATAACTATAATTATCAAGTTATTTATTGCGTCACATGTTATGTTGTATACTTAGGTTATTGGTTACGATTACATTTGGTTGATGAAAATATATAATTCGTGACTAAGGAAAATAAAATTTAAAAAAACAATTTTGACTACTATAATGTTAAGGTCTTTAAGAGTATTAATAAGCTTGTTTGTTTGTTACATTGTTACCTTTATTCACATTTTGATGTTTTTGATGAAATTGGGTACAAAGAATTTATAGTAAAAAAGACATATTTTTTTATAACTTAATTGCATGTTTTGTCTGAAACAAATTATGTTAGCTAGCATCCAGATAAAAATTAAGGCGTTTCGTCTCAGCATTTCTAAGTAGCTCATTGTTTGAGTGTCCGACAAATTTTATGTGCAAATCAATTTTTTTTTAACAGTGATATATTTAGTAACGTAGTATTATGAATCTTAATAACCTACTTACTTACATATTAAAAATAAAATCATTACGAGCTAATGACATAGCATTCATATGATCCTAGCTCTGGCATACCTAAACACTACACCTAAACAAATGATAATGTGGATCGATTTAAATTGATTATAATATATATTTAATATCTACATATAAGGAATAAAATATACTTAATAACATTACAATAGAAGTTCATATATTGTAAACAGACGCGAGGTATAGTTAGTAGTTTACATTTTATGTGTTGACATTGATTACTATAAAATAAATAAAAATAGAATAACATAAAATAAATATTTAAAAGTTTAAAAAAAATACTTTATTGTCTTTAAAATCAACAGAATCATTTAGATTCGTCAAATTTGTATAGAAAGAATGGACTGACTATTTTAATTAGGCACGTATCTAGTTTAGCGGCACAAGAGTCGTGTTCACCCTTCAAGAGTATTGTCATATTTTCTGGGGTTACACAGCTGAATTTCCACGGGTGCGAGCCGAAAAAAAAATTTTAAAATACAAATATTATTTTTTTCGGATTGGCGAATATAAGCGAGACGATGCATTTTAGTACAAAAGAGACCTTCTATATACCAAATTTACCTTTGCACCTAACAGATGTTGAGCCTAACATAAGATAATTTTACCCAAAACAAAAAGCCTGGTTTCAGATAACGCTATAAACTATCAGACAAATGGGCGAGGTCACGAAGGAACTTTGTTACACTATAATTATTTAAAAAATTAATACTCTTTTTTATGTCACCTTCTCAAGTTTCTCTACAGGAAAATAAAGTAAGAAGAAATGCTTCAATTGACTGATGATTGGTTTCATTTCAATGTTTATCGAATGACGCCGTCGTGGTCTAGTTAGGAATTGCTTATGGTCTAATATTTAGGACGGACTACTCGTACTGAAAACCTGTTATTAAAAGTAAATACCTATGTTCTCTTTCCAAAATCTCATACATCTTTATTCCAGTTATTAGTATTACCCTAGGAATATATTTGACTGACTCCCTATATATTCCTTAAAAGGTTACAAGGGCTGATTTCCTTTATTTCAAACAAACTATCCTATGTTATTTACAGGACCATAAACTAAATGCACATCCAATTTAATCTTAATCTGCTCAGCCGCATAAGCGCGAAGGTAAGAGAGACATACAGAATTACTTTTGCATTTATATTATTAGTATTACTTATTATATACTATGCAAAATATTTAAATGAATATTTTCATCATAAAAAATGCTCATCTCTTTTATAGTTATCTTTAATTTCATTGAATAAATTTATTACTCTAAATTATAAATAATGGAATACGTATGTGAAATGAACAAATATAAATAACATGAAATGGAAAATAATAAAAAAATATTAATAATATGCTAACAGTGGTCAAAATTACTATATGAAAATATATCTAATATTCTTCTCGGATATAAAAAAGACAGTTCTCCATGAAGTTTCTACTTAAAAATTCTAAACTTTTTGCTTTAATGATCAAAAAAAACCCTATGCTAGTCGTATTCGTCGATTAATTATGGAAAAAGTTCTTTCGCTTCCGAGTAACATCATACATAATGTTTCTATGAAATTTTCCCTATCGTTTAACATTGTTTAGTAAGTACGTAAATGTATTGATTACCTAATCTAAATATTCACTTTAAAAAGAAATTAAATAATTACTGATTATTTTAGAAAAAAATTAATAAACAATTAGCAGAAAACAGCGCATTCAAAATGCAAAACATAGTTGCACCTAAAACACATTGTAAAAGGTTGACATTCATTCATAATTGGCAATTACAAAACCAAGGCTACTTTTGAAGCGCTCGCGCTGCGTGCAGTGCTACCACAAATTCTCATAACTGGCAACTGCACAAAATCTTTATCGCACATCTTTTTATTTCACACTAGATAGAAGAGAGCATTTAAAATTCATTATTTGTCACTAAGCACACGTTCTTCACATTTATGTACGTAGTACATAAATAAGAAAATATTTCTAAGATATAAATAAACAGAATTTAATTTTTTGTTCATACATTTCATGCTTAGAATGCATAGGAATAACCAACCAAGACAAATGAAGGTATATTATGTAAACTGACCTCGATATCAGGCAATTCTTTACTCAAGATCACTGTTTCCATGTTGAAAACTGAACTTAAAACACGTTTTGTTAAGGATCAACTTTATAATTAGTTCGGGGAAACTATAATCGCCGCAAGCGCAGTGGACTGCTCACTGGCAGTGCCTCACTAACGACTGATTAACTATCTAGCTATTCGTGCGGCACTCGGTCGCACCCACTATCTCATTGATACAGAAACTGGCCTTTGTATCTCCGCCTATTAGAGATAGGTACTGTTCTTATAAGATACGTTCTCTAAATATTTTTGTTTTTTATATCTGCTACATGGCAGAAATAATAATAATATAGAATTTAGTAAATATTATTGATGAATTTTATTTGACTCTTGATTACATTAAGACTAAAAAAAATATTCATAATTAAGACTTAAAATAATTATGATCCCTATACACCCATTATAGAATGATATAATGGGTGTGTAGGGATCCTACCAGGATCTGAGGATCCCAAGCCAACCTCACCTGCAAGTGATGCACCTGCCGATCAACGGACGAGGCTCTGGCGAACATAAAAGTTCCCGATAAGCGGCAATAGGCTCGCCACCTATTACGTGGGGCCAACAATAGCATTGGCGATATGTGGGCGTATTATATGCCTCTGCCTAACCCTTCGGAGAAACAGGCGTGATTTTATGTATGTATGTACTTTTTTTTCTGTTCAATAATGGCTGCGTGCGTTTAGCACATTTACCCAGTGTCAATTAAGAGATATATTCATGACTTGTAAATCATAGTAAATGAGAATGAGAGGTGATAAAGATATAGGACTACACTGAATCCATGGTCGTTGGTCCATGTGAAATGGACTTTTTGAGAGAATTTGAAAAGTTCTGTTGCACTTTTTTGTTTTATTTACCAACACTCATGTACGTTCACAAACACTTAACGGTCAATAATCCACCGTTATTTATTACACATAAATGTTCGAAATATCACAAATTTTAGATAATAAAATAAAACTGCACACATTCATCAAGAAGTCATATACCTATGTACTTAGAATGGTAATCATGCACACAGCCACGCAAACTCTAGTCACCCGTTTAAAAACACACAACTTGCTCTTTTTCTGTGAAGTATAGTAATTATCGTTTTTATAATAATCGTAGATAGTCGTTCTTAATATAGTTCAAATAGATTAAGAATAAAGTAAAGGAAAAATTAAAATTTAAAAAATATTATTATTAAATATGTTTTCAATAAAATAAACAGTGCAAAATAAAAATAATTTGAAAATATTAGGTCTTTTATGCTATGACTTCATGCGCTAGTTGCGAGTTTATATTCCGTCTATTAATATAAGTCTACTTATAGACATGATTGACCAAAAAGCCGATGATGCAGTCAAACTGTTTATTTATAAATCGTTAATTATGTACATTCCATATCATCTTAAGCCCACGTAGTCCACTGCTAATCATAGAACTCCACAAGTTTCCTACGTTACCATATTGTCAATCCATATGGTGGGGGGTCACCCTCTACCACGATTGCTGATTCGCAATCGTCATTGAAGAACCTAACGACCCATCAGTGGCCGACTCTTCACATTACAGGTACATTAGAAATGTATATAAACAAATGAAATTGCATAAGAAACTAAAAAAAAAGTGTTTGTCTGTTTGTTGTGGCTAATCCTTACAATAGCAGAATCGATTTTGACAGAACTTTTATAAGCAGATAGCTGATGTTCTAACAGGTAACTTGGGCTACCTTTTTGACCAAAAAAATACAAAGTATATGTAAATAAAGCGAATGAAGTTGTGGGCAGCCTTTAGTTAGTAAATAAAACAAACATTTGAACAGTTAATATAAATATATTTTGAATTATTCAGAGGCTTTACAATATTTGGAAGAATTATCGGCAGCGTTACACCTATCGAAATTACATTTTTATGACACACAGCGTTTAAGTTTAGTCTTTTGTATAAAAATAATATTACATTATACAAAATGTTATTCGAATAAAAGCATGACACTTAATACATTTCCCTAGCGATTGGACAGCATAATATACAATCCATTTAAACAACATCAATTGAAATTAATACATTTATATAAACACACGTGGCTACAATATATATTTTAATTACATTTTCTTAGAATTTTATTATAGCATTCTCGTAAGTAGATCTGTAAGATAGTTAAAGGCAAATTAAACAAAAGAAACGTGTTTGTGACTTAAAACCAGTTATTTATCACTCATTTGAAAGTCAAAACCGTAGTAAAATTAAAATAACTCGACCAAATAATTGCATACAATTTTTGTCTAAAAGTTATTGACATATTCATTCATAGAATACATGTTTAAAAATATCTCTTTTTAATTTTAAACATTTTAACGTGATTTGCATTGCAATAATGTCAAAAATAACAAATTAACGCACGAGTAAACTAACCAACGAGTATGAACCATAACAATTTATACTTGAATCCGAATCGTATTGTGGTGCTATTAAATTACTCAGATGACACGATTTGTATCGCGTTGGCTATATATAGCCGCTATAGGTCAATAGCAAAGACACTGAAAAGTCTATGATACTTAACAATATTTAAAAAAAAAACGAATAAACAAATAATATAATAAAAATGTTACTATAAACCGCAGCAGCTTCCTTAAATGCCATAAATCAGAGCCCCCTATATGATTTTCTAATTATATAAAAAATGCGACACCAAAATATATGGCGCGTTAGCTTAATTACATTTTTAGTTAATACTAAAATTATCGTTATTTACACTTCTGATTCTTCTAAATATTTGCATCTGAACAATACATATACATTAAAACCTTATTTCTAAGTATGTTTTGTGCAATTGTTTGTTGATTATCTTTAGGTATTCTGCAATGACATATAAACCTATGACCTCAATATAATTTTAATAAGAAAATGGCAATCTTAATTCCAAAAGTCTTTAGTAAGAGCAAGAATTACGAATTATTTCTTAAAATTGACACTGGTTCTTATAAAGTTAAAGAGTGAGAATTCTGTTTTGGTTTGGCAAATTTTGATTGGTAATTTAATTCATAAAGTACATATCTGACCTTATTTAATGACATACATTTAGCAAAGTAATTTTTTTAAAGAGTTGACACACAAGTTCAAAAAACTTTAATTTCAATAAGTATTTCGTCTGGTATTACATATAGCAAAAAAATCCTCATTCGGACTTATGAAGGTTATAAAGAACATAGACATTAAAATTGAAACAGAACAAAAATTTATTGAAGATTTAATAAAAGTAGTCACTGCTGCCCATAGAAGCTTGCTTTTGGAACGTCACTAGCCAGTTGACGACCCTTAAAAAACGGTTACACGACCATTTTGAATGGCATTTAAAAATAGAACACAGATAAGCTAGAACAATTGCACACTAACACAAACTTACGTGTACCATTTCATCTTATATTTAACTTTTTTTTTTTCAATATTTTAGGAGTGGATTTAGACAGTAATCAACTTAGTGCCTTTGTTTTATTTGTAAAATGAATAAAATATGAGACATAGACTCAAGACACGCTGTTTCATTAACCGTCAAGACGTATAGTAATACGGAAAGATTGAAAAGGCCTTTAAAGTGGTGAAAATAGTCAATTATAGCCTAAACCCTTTTATCACATTTTCAGCGAAAATTGCCTCCTATTTCGTGTTTTGGAGTTCAGAGGAACGCTAGTAATTATATATAGGAATTTAAATTTTTAAAAATCAAAGTATAACTTATATTGCTGTGATAATGATGACCTTACGGTAACCGCATAAGGTTTATAAAGGTAGAAATATATTGGCCATTGCCCTAATATACTTTCAATAGTATTCTTTCAGCGACACAATAAAAGTTACAAGCATTTCTCCAAACCCAATTTTCCACTAAAAATACATAACCAAATTGCATAGGACAAACTAATACATTAACCCTGTGTGTCCTACACAATCCGGTCGGTTAATAACGCTATAATTGTGCGGTTCACAGTTACCCATTGAAGACAGATTTATTTTTAAAATGTTCATGACCATTAATATATTGATTCAGGCATATTTTGCGAAAATTCATTGTCAGCAAGTGAAGGTTTAAAATAACTGTTGCTTTAGCGTCTGTCGTGTAAACGTTCGTCGTTCTGAGGTTTTTTAATATTCTTACTTAAAGATAGTGGGGGGGACACATGTTGTTCATACATATATAATCTTACGCCATTGTATCTCGTTTGGGGTTGGTTGAAACCCAGCTACAATTATTTACAACCATAGCCGATAGATTTCTAGGAAACTGTCGTGTTAAGTTGTTTCTAGATTTTCCGGAAATCACAATTGCGCGGGAGTTGTCATAAAGTTATTTTAAACCTTATCTTGTCCGTAACTATCATATTTTTATGGCGCTAATAGAATAAAATAAAATCGCGGTCCCTCCAGTTAAATTGATTACAAAAAGTTACACATATATTTTTAGGTTATGTTTTGTTTTATACATTACAAGGACAGTAGCACTCAATAACATGTGGCAGATTGTCACACAGAAATAATCTTACCAAGCTTAGCTAGATTCACCGATATGTATTGTAACGCATTGGGCATCCATTCATGCTGGCGCATCTAAGTATTCTCAGCACTAAATTTTCTATCAAAGCTTTGCAATGCCTTGGTATGTTGGCCGATGTTGGTTCAAATAATTGGCCAATGTTTATCATAAACAATATGGCGGGTAAAGTACATACCTGTTTCAACGAAAATTTCTGAACCACTGAATGTATTAGTCCTGTTATCTTTAGCGGTAAGTTTTATGAGGTTTAATATATAAACCGAATAGGTTTCGTAATATATTGCGGCGAGGTTTGAACTTGGTGAAAAATGTCTCCATACCCAATAATCTATGGATTTTCAGAAACAATGAAAAATCTGTTATTTTACGTCTTCTGGCAGTCGTGTGAGAGCCCATTATCATATTTCTTAAGTGGGGCCTCGCGACACAGATCAAGACCCTCGACTCAAGATGGTTTTAGGACTTAATCCACCACGAAGTTCCAGTGCGAATAGGTAGAGATAAGGTTTAAATCATTTCCAGTTAGGGGGCTTTCCATAAATAACGTCACACGTTGAGAGGGTGGGAGGGGGTTGACAAAGTGTGAAATGGTGTGACAAGGGGAATGGGAGGGATTCTAAAGTTCGTGACGATAAGATCCTATTAAAAATTAAAGAACTGCTGTTTTAATGTAATTATTTCTTGCTGTATAATTAAAAAATATGTGACATCACACTATAGAGGAGGGAGTCTCACTAGTGTTACCAACTGTGACAAGGACGGAGGGGGGAGGGGGGGTCAAAACTTCACAAAATTCGTGTGACGTAATTTATGGATGACCTCTTACCCAAAAAACACCACTAACTTGGCTTAAACCGCGACCAACGGCTTATCGTATTATAGCCCCAGTTATCAAATGCCAGACGGTCACCCTACGGACTGACATCTATAATTGCCACTTAACTTCAGTTCCGGTTTTCGCTACAATCGCTTCACAGACTAAATAATAACAGTTGAACCATGTAAATGGTATTTCAAACCAATATTCATTGCAATATATCTACACGCTTTGACAGAAGCGAAAGCGATCATTTCTTACAATAAACCTACTAGCGTATAAAAGTTTGTGACCAAAGCTAGCCTACACTTGGCCATACCACAATCCACCATCTTAACATAATAATGTACTTATCATCATCTACATTGAAATAAACAACATTCGGGAACAAAAATAAGCAATAATAAATCGAAAAATATAATCTCTGTCTAACACAAAAAAAATTACAATAACATTTTCTTTTTCGATCACTCAGCTGTATCAATCAAAAATATTATAAATTCATTGTTATAAATTTCATGTTAAAAATAGGGCAATAAAAAAGAATTTGTACCGCATTAAGAACTGTGTTTCGAAACAATGTTAGGAATGTAACTTAATTATTTAGTAACAAAAGTGTTATACGCTTGTGAAAAGAGCACCCTGTGTCAGAAGCCACTGACCTATAAGGCAAAAACTATTTTTTTTAATTAAAAAACTAACTAAAGCCCAGCTATTTATACGAAGCCGAAACAATGTGACGACCAATAGCAAACAGGTTGAATATTTAAATGCGTCTTTTTTATAGGACGTACAGAATTATACACGGGCGTTGAAATAAACATTTGATAGTGACTGAAAGTTAAAACTATCGATAGTTTTACAATTTTTAAATTTGATTTTAACATATTTTATTGGAGAGCACACTAATGTTATGTGATTTGGTGTCTTTTAAGTAAATAAGCTACTATACAATATAGCTTGCACACACATGTACTCAAATACATTACATAATGTACTCATCACAATTACATAAACGGCACCAATCAGCACTTTTGACATGGAATCTTTACGCAAAACTAACATCATCATCAAAACGTTTGGCAATATTATGTAGGGTTTTGATATAATGAAAACATTGAGATCAGCAGCCACAACCGATTTGTAACTTCCGTAACAACTAGGTAATTAAAAAATAAGCTTTGCGTAATAAAACCATAACCAAGTGCAATCATTGATCACGATGATTTATGATGAAAAACTATCGATAGTTTTAGCTGTATGCGAGCAGCACTATTACACGGAATTAAAAAACTGGAGCTGTCAAATTTTGACAGTTACGTCTTTTAACATTGACATTTAAATGTAACAATACAAAAATGCGTGAACGCTTATAGGTAGTAGATTTTTTTATCGTATTGTACGCTTGATGCAGTTCATTCGCGTCCGTCCGTCTATATACGGATGCTTTGCGTTTTATTCTTTAGAAAGCTACGCTGTTTACACTGGCTTCCACATACTGTTACGCCATCTGAAAGAAAAGTCATAATGAGAGAAGGAATTTTTTAAATTATTTATACTTTAGGTAGATAATAATATTGTTTGGCGACTCGTTGCGCTTGATTGCATATTAAAAATATTATAGTTTCTGCATCCAAATGTGGGTGAATGTAGTAGTTTAGTCGCCACATCAAAATTTTGAAAAGCAGTTGAAATGTTTATTGATTCGAGATGCTAAAGCCTATCGAAACGAGGTCTTTTATCCAAAGGGCCTTAATAGGAAGGCTAAAATTGGGCTACCGTGGCTCTCTGCGTAATCGAATACAAAGCGGCGAGATCCGTAGGAAACTGAATGCATTGCACAGATCAAGTGGGAGTGGGCATAGCAAATAGCTATTAAGACCCTTTGACAGGAAACGTAGGGTGACAGGTCCGTCCACCTACAAGATAGACGTACGACCTGATTAAGTTAGCAAGATCATTTTGGATGCAGCCGCCTGAAAGCGTTGATTAATGATGATGAATGAATCAATTAATTCTGTCGTATCGAGGCAGGTTTGGTCACGCCTGATCAAGGTTACCTTAAAGCAGCGTGCACTTGCACAGCCTTGCCTCTTAAGGTCTCGTCGAACACAGCCTTCTGCGTCAGCGCCGAGCACTCCAGATACTTTACTGCGTTTATCTCCTTCGCCATACAAGCCCCTGCCAGTGACCAGTTACCTTTAAGCAGCGTGCACTTCTGCCTCGCCTCTTAAGGTCCCGTGGAACATAGCTTTTAGACCATTCTGCGTCAGCGCCGAGCACTCGATACTTTACTGCGTTTATCTCCTCCGCCATACAAGGCCCTGCCAGTGACCAGTTACCTTAGAGCAGCGTGCACTTCCGCCTGGGCCGTACTGGCTGCACCGGGCAAAGCACGGCGCGAATGGCCTCGTCGAACACAGTCTTCAGACCCTTCTGCGTCAGCGCCGAGCACTCCAGGTACTTTACTGCGTTTATCTCCTTCGCCATGCCGAGACCCTAGAAGCAATCATAACACAAATGTTCATTTGTTTGTCTTAAATGTTTAAGGGATAGAGCAGGTTGATTTTTTTTATTGGTTTCTACCTTAAGAACATAAAACCTTGGAGACATTTTAGACGATTATGGTCGTGCAGCAGTGACGAAGCTGACGGTCCTACTAAGCACAGACATTTGTATTTTCACATGAAAATCGCACAGAGCGCCAATTGTATAACGCGCGATGGCATTGCCGTCCGGCAGTACATCTTTAATCGTTGACATAAAAAAAACCTACGCGGGTATTTCGCAGATGCGGGGCAATAAGGGCTTATTCTGCCTATTATATAATCCGACTCTGTTTCCACTTTTCAACAACGAGTTAGTCAGGACGTTGAATTTTACTTGTATAGTTACCAATATATGTCTATTGCTTATGTCTGTATCACTACATAGTATAACACAAAGTCCCTTTCATAGACGGACAAAGGTACACAACACAACTACATTTTTATGCGGTTTATTAATAGATACATTGATTCAAGAGGAAGGTTTATATACAGGATAGGTAGGTCACGCGGGATAAGGCTTTCGACTGCGGCTTTGCTTACGCAAACTTTAGTTTATTTTTAGATAAACAGGAAACATGCGCATTTTAGATTAAAACATGTATAACTACGTATTTTTCCAATGTCCCATTTGTCAATAAGCGTGAAAGCGTAACAAAGAAATTAACAAATTTCCTAGTTACCTTACGAAATACTTCGGGGCGGTTTAAATTCTACCGAATAGGAATTTTAGCGAGGTTTTCAATCAAAAGTTAAACCGATAAACCAAGATGAAGTTAAAATGTTACATTGACTAACCACAAGTTTTATAAAGCTTAGTTAGGTGTATAGGGATCCTACTAAGACGCCTCACACTTGCAAGTGGTGGACCTGCTGAACAACGAACGAGGCTCTGGCGAACATAGAAGCGGCAATAGACGCCATCTATTACGTGGGACCAACAATATAATTGGCGACTCTAAGATAGTGCCAATTTGGACTAGCCCAGCTACCTCCGACCATTTGACACATACATAATAATAATACATAAATTACGTCACACATTAATGGGGTGGGAGGGGGTTGACGAAGTGTGACAAGAAGATGGGAGGGATTCTAAATTTCTTGACGCCACATTTCAAAATCCAGGTCCTATAAACATTTTGGAACTGCTGTTTTTATGTAATCATTTCTTGCTGTACAATTGCAAAATATGTGGCATCACACTAAGGAGGACGGAGTCTCATAGCTGTGAAAAGAACAGAGGGGGGGGGGGGGGTCAAAAGTTCACGAAATTCGTGTGACGTAATTTATGGATGATCCCTAATACAAAACTTTGCTACACGTAAATAAATCCATTTTAAGTACATAGTTTTTAGTATATATCTTAGTTTCTGCCCACCCAAATGGAATATATATGCGCATAAGATAAGATTGTAAACTATCCATATCAGTCTTATAGAGTCCACTGTTGATTGGCCTCCGCAATATATTAAATTCTATTGCCCATAATCACCAAACTGGGCAGACGGGATGGTGATCGCAGTTCAAGCAAGTACGCAGAATGACGCTGCTACTCATCTTTGAGTAGGATTTCTCTTCTTCGACTCCCGTGAGATAAAGGGGGTGGCACTATTCTAGCCCGGTACCATATGGTACAAAAATATTGATTCGAAACTTCATCATCATCATTTTAGCCCATTATCGTCCTACTACTGAGCAGGAGCCTCCTCTCACATATCAAGGTGTGAGGGTATTGGGTCATACTCAACCACGCGGACCCAGTGCGGATTGGCGAAGGCAGGTGTATGGCGTCCTGCTGTTAGAATTTATCAAGCCGCCCTTAGCCCTCTAACATGGCTTAAAGACTACCACATTTAGTGATAACCGGGACCAACGGCTTAACGTGCCTTCTGACTGGCCTCTGTAAACTCTGCTGTACTTTGGTGATCGCTTCCGACTACCGAGCACCGCAGAGCTACAAGCGCTTCTTTCTACGAGTGATTCGAAACTTACTGCGCACAATTTAACGCATTATTCAATAGAACATAATCTATCGGAGACAAACCCATTCGGTGTTACAAAGTTAATATGTAGTTGGAAAAATAGGATAATTATGGGTGTGATATAATGTATGTATGCAACTTTACCTGTGGGTAGGTAATAGGCGCTAATTTCTTGTCCTTCAGCTTCTCAATGGTGTCTTTGTCTTCGCGGAGATCGAGTTTGGTGCCGACCAGGATGATGGGCGTCGACGGACAGTGATGCCGTACTTCGGGGTACCACTAAAATAATTTAAAAAAATAAACATATTAGTATTGAACTTCTTTACTTCAAAAGTTAGAAGATACGTAAGATAGTCTTTTATTTTGTATCGCAACTCATTTAACTATATATGACAGGGAGGATGGAGACATCAGAAGAAGAACTTTAGCACTGCAGAGTGGGACAACATAGGTTAAATAAAAGTATTATTTGTTGCAATTTTAGAGCTTTTTGATCTCTACATATAGTACATACATACATTCACACCTGTTTTCCCGAAGGGGTAGGCAGAGGCATATTATACGCCCACAATTTGCCAATTATATAGTTGTTCCCACGTAATAGGTGGCGAGCCTATTGCCGCTTACCGGGCACTGTTATGTTCGCCAGAGCCTCGTCCATTGATCGGCAGGTGCACCACTTGCAGGTGAGGTTGGCTTGGGCTCCTTAGGTCTTGGTAGGATCCCTATACACCCTCTGCATATAATATAGGTTGAAAACTAATGAAGTAGCCTTCTAGTAAGAGTAATCACGTATTAAAATGGTCAGCTACTTTTGAGGCTGACTCGACAACGACTACACCAAAAGGAATCTAGTTCAGCTGAAACACGCCGAGCTAAATGCTTAGTGCACTATTGTTTTGCCGTACGAAAATAAGATATTTAAATAGTCAACAGATGAATAATGCGATCTGAACAGCTTTTTAGAATAGTTACAGGATTGCGCACACAATTGTTTGAAGTGGAAACATTGAGAAGGCCTTTAGCAGTAGGACACGATAATTTATCTTTAAAAACGCTGAGGCTATTTATCATTTTGTAACGTTATATGATCTTTATCTGATGACCTGAAAATGCTAGTTTGTCCTTATATTGTCTTAAAGCCTCTTTAGTTAGATATGCCTGTTTAGCTTCATATCTAAGTCATTAGGACCACTGCACCCATGCCTAATCAACAAAGAGAGACCAGGTATACGCACGGACCTTCACATACTATCGATTGTCAAATCTTGCATTAGCGACCGAAAATTTAACTCATTAGAGAAATGCGGTTTTATTCTACTTGACTACAGTTTGAGAGCATATCAGACCTGTTAATTAAATATTCGTTAGTACTGACAAAGCTACAATTCTTGAGATAATAAATATTATAATTTTGACTCGCAACTACTTTGAGTCGGAACATAAATAAACTCGGTCATTTCGTTGACAGTCTCTATCAAGAACGGAAAATCTTATTCAAATGATGTCTGCAAAACTGTTCATCCTCACCTTAGCTCTGACGTTCTCGAAGGAGGCAGGGTTGACAAGAGAGAAGCATATAAGGAACACGTCGGTCTGTGGGTAGGAGAGTGGCCGGAGTCGGTCGTAATCTTCTTGACCCGCCGTATCCCAAAGTCCTAAGTTTATCGGCTTCCCGTCCACCATAACGTTCGCAGAGTAGTTATCGAATCTGGAATTAAAGGTACATAACATTTATAAACGTATGCTGCTCTTATTAATATCATGCTATATTTATTAATATCACTCAAAATTACTACACAACTATTGCATTAAAAAATAATGCAGAAGATCTACGGAAAATGGTCCAAATATTGATAAAATTGTGCTGACGAATGCTCACACCTTTAAAATCTTGTTGTTTTGAAACCAGGCTTAAGTCTTTTTGAAACAGAAATATTATAAAGAGAAGGGAAATAAATCAGGAATACAGAGTTTGTTGATAATTTCAAAATTATCGTCTGAGAAAAAAGCAATTTACAAAACCTTAATGCTGATAGCCAGCACAAAATGCCGTGACTTCTAAGAACAGCCGAGTAGTTCGAAAATGGAAAGGGATAGAGGAAGTACTATTAGAAGATTCTACTAAAAATATGATCCCTTAAAAATATTACCAATTAAATGAGTGGCATCCATGCTGAAGAAATTAATTAAAGCTTAAATATTCCGTTATCCATCCTATCCTTGTTCCTGTTACGATCGTGTTTTTGTCAATTACTTATAACGAATAACATTTTTACCTTAAAAATTGCTCGAAAATGTCTTTCTTTAATTTGACAGTAATTTTTTTTGAATACCGCCGACCTTACAAATAATATTTTCTGTTGTATCTGAGATGGAGCTTTGTTTACTCAAAAGGTTTTTTCGAGGGCAGCTATAAAAACATTTATCGATGAAGTCTGGTTCCGAGGAATGAGACGATTTTCGACGAGCTACCGGGACTTCTCCATAGATTTCAGTGGACCGGTTATTAAGGTCGTACGACACATAGATTTCTATTCGGGTTAGTTAGTAAAAATTCGTCCGTAAATGATAAAAAATATATATTAAGAAACTTCAAAGGTATTTTTTACTATTGAAGCATAATATCGAAGTAAATAATAAATATTACAATTCCTTTCATTATCATTGCACGGAATGTTGCTGCCCTTGAGAATTTAGGTCTTTCCTTATTTAAATCACTAAACAATTTATACGAATCTACGAGTAGTCGACAACTTTCTAAATCCGCATTGTAGTTACTGTAATATATTCTGTAGTATATATAGATTTAAGAGTGATATTACAAAATGTGGTCTTATAGGATGTCGTAGAACATCGAACGATGATACGAACGGCTTCACTTCGGAAATTAATCTAGACATCGTTTCCCTCATCGGAAGAGGCTAGGAAATTATTTAGTCGTGCATATTTCTTTAATTTTTGAGCTGCTGCATTATTACGTCTAAGACCTTAAGACTTTACCTTGAATACTGTGATCTATTTATTACGCAAAAGTTGACGTTTCTTTATAATAGCGATTTGTCAGCTGTCAGCTTTACCTGTTTTTATAATATTGTACATTCATTTGTTTCTTATCTTTGCGTTGCATTCAGTGCTAAGGATCATGCGTGACTACGATGATAAAATTTTTAGAGGACGAGATTAAATCATCCTGTTATTATGAAACAGAATTTTTTATGGATCATAGATATATTGATCCACATATGGATCATTCATATGTTTGAAACATTAAATAAATTAAATAAACATGAGTTTAACCGTTAGTGGCAAAACAGATGTCCCCATAACTGGACCTTTCACCTCATAAAGGTCAAAAACCAGTAAAGAATCTGAAATACCACTTACGCCAGTAAGTTACTTTCATAAATTAAAAAAAACACTCTTTCTACAACCAGCTGATATAATTGTGAACAACGAGAACGTAAAACTAGATAAAAATTATTAATTGATAAAATAGGCTTCAAGCGGTATAAATAATATTACAGGTAAAGGGAAAATTCAAGTCTCAGAAATATTTAAGCGAATCAATCGGTAAGTGTGAACTGTTTGACGAGGTTTATTTTGATTAATATAAATAAATTATTATACTTACACTGTGGGGATGTATTCTCCAGGAAAGGCGTTTGTGGTGTAACTGATGAGTAGACATGTTTTACCGACCGCTCTGCGAACAAACAAAAAAACTCATTAAATAATGTTCCGTAAAGTATAGCCTTTCGACATTTCGCATTCCTACCAAGGCTAAAATTTCAATTCATTTATCGTTTATTATGCTGATACAGATAAGTGGCAGTGGGCGGGGCTCGCTATATAGTTCGAAGAACCGACCACGAACCGACGACCGATGGGGCGTTAAGTTTCTTCAATGGCGAACGCGATCCGGCAAACGTAGTAGAGGACGGCCGATACGACGCGATGGACCGATTGATCTGGTCAAGGCGGCGGAAAGCCGATGGATGCAGGCGACTCAGGATCGCTTAATGTGGAAATTTATTGAGGAGGCCTATGTTCAGCAGTTGACGTCATATGGCTGAGAGGATGATGATGGTGTTACAATTTGGTAATCTTCTGACTACAATCTTTTCTAAGCCTATGTTATGTTACGAAAAGTGTCTGCTTTTCGTAACAATAACATAGGATAACATAACATATTCGTGTAGGAGGTTGTCTCAACCTCCTACATTATTATTTTGCTGGATACGTATAGAATGAGATTGTGTTTTTTTACTAATGTACAGTGTATGTGACAGACAGTTTGCTGATTTGCAAAACTCTACTTGAGCACGTTCCGCCAACGGTAAAGAAAAATCCCAAGATGCTTCAAGTTTATTATGCGTTAAGATTATCTATTGAAACCACCCAAGTATAAGTAAGAGCCACATCAAAAATTGTGAATATCTCAATAACCGTTTCTGCAAATCAATTTGTCTTTTTTTGTGCAAATTCCTGTATTCAAATCGATTTTGGGTTATAACAGATAATTTACAATAATAAACATCTTAGACTTTTAAAATATGTGCTGTAGTTAGTACAACTATATAAATTTTCAGAAAACAACATGAAACATAACCTTAACTTTTAAATAAAGAACCAACTACTTTGGTATGTCAAACTGACTTTGGAAATGTTAAACTGATCCCTAAAAAAAAGACCCATTTGCAAATTAAAAACTGTTTTTGATGTGCAATTAGTATTTGCTATACAACCCAATTTTTTATTAAATAATCAAACGGAAGCCGTAGGGCTGATTTGAATACAAGACAAATGCTTGGCAGTCAAATCGTAATAGCCCCTAGCATCAAGTAACACATTAGTAGGTTTACAAAAAAAACATATGGTTTGCACTGCTGCTGTCGCAGGAAAAGTCAGTAGATTGATATTTCCAAGCACGTCTGGAGGTCAGGGAGCGTTTTAAATTGGTCGTGTTATTGCTACGCTATTCAGCCCTCGTGTCGTGTACATCGAAGACGACATCCTGTGATACTCCAGTAGGGCTGCCAATTGCCACTTCACTTAAAAAATCCAAGTGCCACTCACATTGCAGTACGGGTAATAAAGAAGTATATAAAGTCTTTTGACATTTGATATTGGTACAGATTACTTTTGCTTTAAATAGAACAAAATCCTTATTGGAATACTAAATACCTACATAACAAAATTTTAGGACATCTAAATAGCTGTTGGATATTTTATTTTTATTTTGCGTTTATCACGAGATTGGTTTTTCGGAAATAAACAATTAAGTAAATAAAACAGAAGATGTTTTTGAACATCCGTTTGTGTGGCATTTCATATTGAGCGCTATTGTGCTTCGTGACCTTTGGAGATTTGTATAGCTCTTGGTGTCAGTTATCACTGCAGGTAGAAGTCATTAGGCCAACCTAAAAGCCTTATTGCGGCGCCATGAAAAGATTTAAGAAGAACATGCTTTCGCCAATCTGCACTGTCTTCGAGGGGTCGAGTATGACCTGAATCGCTCTAAACTTGATTTTAAAAAGAAAGCCAGTGTTCAATTATGGGCCTGATAAGATTGTAAGATGATGCTAATTTTATCTTATCGTTTCACACTTAAAGAATAAATACAGCTGTGCTCAATTCAATTTTAGACTCGCGTGGCGTATTGCTGTCAAAATTCTAGGCCGCAAATAATAATGAACTGCGCCAAATAAAATGTTAATGTCAGAAGCCCATTTTATTGTGGATTATGCCACTTCTCTGGGTTAACGTTCCGCTTACGTGTCATGGGAATCATTTGACCCTTTATCGGACAATGCAATCATGTATTTAAGGCTGTCCGCTCACTTCAGACATTAGTAGTTAAAGAAAACCTGGAACATACTCTTATTGCGATGCTGCAACACACAAATCCCACAAAAATTCGATCACAAAGCCATTAGCCACTGCGTGTTACAAAAAAAATGTTCAGGTTTTAAATTGTACGTGGTATGTATTTTATTTACGATTATCATTGTTAAGGATTTCAACAGTAAATTTAAAGGTTAACAACCCTGAATATTAAATGAAGGACCGACGAATGCGCACGCTGCACGCCCATAACCCGGCGCGTACGCATCTCGCGTCGACACTCCAATGACACCAATTTATGCTCGCAGCAATCTGCACTTGTTGTCATTACGACCAGCCATGAAGTGACACCATCACAATCTTCTCATTCCTTGTTGATCGTGACCAGTTTACAAATGTATCTCATATTTGTAAAATTGACTCGACTTGCCGGCACAAGCTTAGGTTTGAAGTGTGTGATATCTTCCTAACATACCATATCTACGAGAAATTTTGTCCTTTTTTTACCTATGGGTTTTTTTTCATATAGATGAACACTTTATTGCTTATAAAAATACGCCAAAATTTACGAAATCAAAAAAAAATATACCCATAACGTAATTTTAATATTGATACTTCCTAATTGAATTGTTGAGTGGGAATCAAAACTGCTCTCAAATGTGAAGTAAAATAAGTAAGAAGTTCTTTATGTCATTAACTAAATATTATTACACCGAAATCACGAAGCTTAGATTCACTTACATGCTAATAAATAAATGAAAATTAAGTGTAAGTGAATCTAAGTGCCAGTTCCGAGCCCCCGCTCTGTGAGAAGAACTGACAAGAAACTCACGGGCTATGCTTTTTTAAATGACTTCTACACCATATCGTTTGTCAAATTAGAGTAATCATAACAGCTCAAAAATATATACTCTCTTCTATTGTTGCCAATTATAAACCTGCAATCATTCATAGTGATAACATCTCTAATAAACATATCATCTTATTTATTATGTTATGTCTAGTCGCAAACTTTAAGTAAATATAGACGAATTACTTATTTCAAATAACATATTTTTTTAATGTATTTAAGTGTTGC
Organism: Musotima nitidalis; assembly: GCA_949126915.1. Classification (NCBI taxonomy): domain Eukaryota; kingdom Metazoa; phylum Arthropoda; class Insecta; order Lepidoptera; family Crambidae; genus Musotima; species Musotima nitidalis. Next base: position 5,079,355 of record OX421422.1, read on the forward strand.
CCCGAATGTCGGGAAAGAATGTCCCGTAAAAAAATTTAGTCCTAAGGAAGTCTCCGATTCTTGTCTCTGTTCTTCGAAGTTTAGGCAAATAGGCACTACCTATTCCTATCACTGCTCATCTATCATAAATACCTCTAACGATCTCAGGATCCTCGAGTTCTCAGGTGCGTGTAATACCAGGTCAAGGTGAAGCCGACATTATGCTTTAATCGGAATGGACCGTAGATTTATTGCCGAGAAAAACGACAGAATGTTTGCGAAACGTCTTGTTTGAACTGGGATCAGGCCCAAGGGAACAACGTAAGCATCCATCACCCACATTTTTACAAGAGATTTTATTTCCATGTTCTACTGGGATCGATGCTTGCTACCATTTTTATGTATCAATGAACCACAGATATAAATATACAATAGATAACGCGAGTATCACGACTTGTATTGAAATCAAGCGTGCCGACTTTTCAACGGCTGCTATGACGTCACTGCCGATATTTAGTGACGGGAAATCCAAACAGATTTTTCGACACTGATGCCGCTGATAAATATGTCATACTATTACTTGAAATCGTTAATGTCAATATTCAAAAACAACAAAAGACGCGCGCGGGCTGAAATTTGTGGCCGCCAACCTCGACGATTGGTCGGGGTTCGGACACGCGAAGTTCATGCAATTACGTTATTTATTGCATAATTATATCTGTGAAAAGAACACACATATAAAACATTATAAACCTGCAATCCTAATGTTGCATCTTAAATAAACATCACATGTATGATAAACCCATAAAGATCTTTGGAAGGATGAGGCTTTAGATTTATTGCCGAGAAAAACGACATGTTTGCGGAACGTATTGTTCAGACTGGGATCAGGCCCAAGGGAACAATGTGTACCGTGTATTCAAGCATCCATTACCCTCATTTTTATAAGAGATTATATTTTCATGTTCTGTTGAGATCGTTGCTTTCCGCCATTTTTGTCTAAAACTGGTCCTTAAACTAATAATTCATTATTATAGAGGAACAGTTCAAAACAGTTAATAACGCGATTATATACATAATTCAAATTTATTACTAACAAAAAAAAAATTTAAACTTTTAAATATTACGTGAAAGTCTGGGACTTCTTGGTGGGAAAGTGATAAGACGCATCTGCCTGCAGTTTTGCTTAATTTTATAAAATTTGTGATATCTCGAACATTAATGTGTAATAACGGTGGATTATTAACCGTTAAGTTAAATGTTTGTGAACGTACATGAGTGTTGGTAAATCAAAGAAAACAGTGTAACATCACTTTTTAAATTCTTTCAAGAAGTCCATGTGAGATCTCAGTATAGTCCCACATTTTTACTGAGGACTCCGGCGGTTTAGGGGAGGGCATCTCATTTATCATCTATATCACCACTCATTCTAATTTACTATGAATTAAATATTATTAATATATCTACAACTTGACACTGGCTACATATGCTAAACGCACGAAGCAATTATTTAAAAAAAAAAAAAAAGATGAAAGTAAATTTTTTTTTCAAACTAACTTATGATTGATGCAATCATAGAACAGATGTCTTAGATTAATTTATTCTACGAATGTTTTCAGAACTGGCCAGTGGCAGTATACTTTGTGAATATTCTCGTTACCAGAAACACAAACCTACAAACGACTGTAATCTGTAGTTAAACGAAATTTTCAAAGAGTTAACAACCAAATTCTGGTAAATGTCCTATAAAGTCAAATTTAATAGCTCAGCAATGTAAAATAAGATAATTGCTTTTAAATTTTTATTCTCAAAGCCATCCCTTTTTATGAATGTAATTGGATTCCTTTTGAGAACGTGAGTTGAATGGTTTTTATAATACTGCCAGTACTTAAGGTTTAATATAAAACCAGACAAATATTTCGTTTCAGACCAGTTTTCAGTAAAATTTTGTTTATCTTACTTTTGAATGAGAAATAAGACAAATAAAAATCTGTTGTTATGTCATTCACGACTTTACTTTTGCTATTTCTTAATTTTTATTTAGTGGTTGAATAATAATTGTACCGACTGATATATCTTTTATCTTACGATAAAAAAATTACTCTTGTAGTACGACGTAACCTATTAAAACCTTTTTGGATAAAATATTAAATAAAACGGACAGTTTAAAAACACAGTGGCAGATGATGATGACATCAAAGACTTCTTGACGGGAAAGTAAAGCGTCATGTCTGCAGTTTCCTTTTATTTTCTAAAATTTGTGATATTTCGAACACTAATGTAATGTGTAATAATGGTGGATTATTTACCGCTAAAAGTTTGTTAACGTACATGAGTGTTGGTAAATTATATCTACACATTACATATTGACACCGCACGAAGCCATTATTTAAAAGAAAAAAAAACAAAACACGACTTCTTGGCGGTAAAATTGAAGGGTTAAGTAAAATTTTTAAAAAATTATGATATTTCGAACATTAATGTATAATAGCGGTAAATTAGTAACCGTTAAGTGTTTGTAAGCGTACATGAGTGTTGGTAACTTAAACAAAACAGTGCAATGTCACTTTTAAATTCATTCAAGAAGTCCATGTAAGATCTCAGTGCAGTCCCAACCTCTTTACTGAGGACTCAATGTGTTTAGGGGGATGGTATCTCATGTACCATCTTTATCATTCTCATTTACAATACATTTAATATTATTAATATAATATTTTACTTGACACTGGCTAAATATGCTAAACGCACGAAGTTATTATTAAAAAACACTGTGGGGGAAAAATAGCAATTTAAATGTGTACACGGTCATGAAGATACGTTTATATGACTGTCTTCTGCGAAACTGCGATTGAGAAATATTAAAGCGACGGATATGCTCGTCGTAAACTTAAATGAAATAACCTATAAAATCTGCTAAGTCTCCTTTAGATAAAGTTTATATATTGAAAGTTTCAAATGATCGGTAAAGTTGCATTGATATCGGGAATAATAAAACTGAGAGAATATTTGCTGTTAATACGATGATACTTTTATATCAAAGTAATATACTTTACTGAACTTTTTTGACCACCGATATGGCGTGGTGGCGAGTATACCCGTTCTCCGCTCCGGTCGTGAGTTCGATTCCCACACAGGACAATTATTTTTGTGCATGAACATGAATATTTGTTCTGGGGGCCTACCGCCGAGTTCGATGGCAATCGATTATAAGGCAAAATGGATTTCGAATTGATTCTGTTGTAATGCCGAACTCATGGAAATCGAAACAAAATGGCGTTCTCCATTTACCTATTGGGCCGTCACGGACTGAAGGTCATGAATGAGAGGTGGCTGTCGGCAGATTCCCCGGTACGGATTAATGAACGTAAACAAAGTTTGATCTAGATGGATTACCGGTAATCCATCGAATTCGGCGGTAGGCCCCCTGGTCTGGGTGTTTCTCTATGTGTATTAAGTATTTATTTACAAAAAAAAAAAAAAGTATTTTTTTATGTTTATCCATTATTTAGTATCCTTAACACAATCTTGGAACTAAATAATTGGTGTAATTGTTAAAAAAATATTTATATCTATTTATATTTATTTATACTTTACGAGCTTACATGATCGTAGGTATATTGTATTAACTCCTTGGCTCTAAAACAAATACGCGGTTTTGAAATCGGTTTGATTGATGGTGGATGGCGTCCGATTGAATAGGGATACTCTACGCAAATGCGTGTCGCGAAAAAATTGCCGTTACAAAAAGTATCACGAGTGCTTAATATAAGTAACATAAATCATTACAAACTAACAATTCATTCAGGGGCTTATTACATAACGAGATCTAAATTTAAGGCATGTTTAAAACTAGTGCTGTCACTTTTATTTGATAAAATGAAGAGTGACAGCAGTCGTTTTAAAAATGATTCTCGACTTTAAAAACTCAATGCGACATTTGTTTCGCCCCCACTTAGGGGGTTAACAGAACAGTAGGTACATATTTTCGGAAAGTATCGTATCAGTTGTGCGATAATTGTCACAAAGTTATTTTAAACCTTCAATTGCTTAGGAACAATTTATTTCCGCAATGTAAATGCAAACAATTTATTCCGCCTGAATCAATATATTAATCAACAAATGTATTCTAAAGTAACGTTAACCATCAACGAGGTATCGCACAAAACCAAACAATTTTACGCAAGTGATCTTGCGAATATGTAGTGCGTTGATTTAGTAATGCAATGTTTTTTTTTTTATTATCAGCTAGCTGTAATTATCTTTCCGGCTCACAGGCGTTGCAGTAATTTCCTTCACTGGTTCTACAAGATGTTAGCTTGATGATAGAGTGCTTATAACGCATTAAAACAGTCTCACGCTTGCCATGAATCACTTCATGTTGGAATATGAGCGAGTACATTTTCGTGACGAGTTTGCTGATAATAATATGTTATATGACAATGTGTTATTTATTTTGTTAAACGGTTTTGGTAATGAAACTTTAACAAAATGATTGATATGATGAGGTCGGTATGCGCAAACTTAACTCCAAAGATTTATGAACTCGACATATAAGACATATTTTATTAAGGTGATTTTACAGGGTATTTAGTTTAGTCTAGTTCTTGGTCTATTCGTCATGCAGGCAGCTCCAGCTCGATCAGCATAGAAAGCAGTTGGGAAGGCCAGAAATATTTTAAGAAGGTAGCACTATTTACACTTATAACACTTGGATTCATAAAAATGTTCACTCAGAAAAGACAACCTTGGCCCGGCAGTTAAGCAAGGGATGGTTGTGACTAAGATATTTATTACCTAATTATTTTCTAAGCAACGTAAATCCATACAAATATAGACAAACATTTGGATTGAAAAACACAAAAGTGTAAAGAAATGAGGGTGGAGAAACAAAACAGTTTTGCATTCTAACGGATGCACAATGACACAAGTTAGAAGTAATTTTTTTTACTTACCTGGATAATGTATGTATGTATTTAGAACAAAATCGAGTTGTTTATGACCCGTGGGAGATTTGTAAAATTAGGAAATAGTATTTTTACTTCGATAAAACTTTAATGAGTCATTAGTAGGCCTATTGTTGCACTACTAAGAAATATTTTGACTTATCTTATATGGTACTGTGATTTGGGTTATGCCTAAGAATTAAATTACTAATGGGGATATGGGACTAATATTTTCATCATATTATAAATGTAAGATGATGTAAAAGGAAAAAAAACTTGGTATGCCAAACGTTTTTTTAGGAATATGCCTATCAAGACATTGGTGGTATTACTCGTCTCCGTATCAGTCACCCAATACGTTCTATTACAGAATCAGAACTCCGTAGGTTAATGAGAATTAATTTACAGTAAAATATTGAACACACTTATCATTGCCATAAAGTATTTAAAGTAAATTTTATAGATAACCTTGCCTTTTAATATTCTTAAAGGATCAACTAAGACCTGGAATGTTAATCAGACCACTGTGTTGTGACTGCACTATATTTGATTTTATTGTCCTTTCTGTCAATATGTTGTCTAAAATAAATTGCTCTTAGAAATAAGTGAATTAAGCAATATGAACGCCACGTTTGTTTATCTACGTTTGGTGTACAACAAAATGTCCATTCATTCAAGACCGTGTACATACATTTGCTGTATAATTTGTTCTGTGCCTGTACAACTCGATCAATATTGTACCCACATGTACAACAGCAACCTGCAATCGGGTTAGTACTGTAATCCTTACAAATGACAATACCAGGATTAGAGGTGCCCTGAGGGGCCCCTGGGGAGGGGGCCAAGTCTGCCGGGGTTGCGGGACTGTTCGAAAGAGTTACCGCGGCCTTGGTGTTACAGGCTCAAGAAGGAACATGGATGGTTTTTAGTCAGTAAAAGTCTGACACACCCTTCCGCTTCACCCACAGCGGAAGAGGGTCATTTGATAATTTTCCATCCGAAAAAAAAAAAAAAAGGATTAGAGGTGCTACCAATAGGTTGGATATAATCAAGTCACGAGCTTTTTATTATAACAAAGTTAGTAGTAACTAGAGTAAGCAAAGCATTTCAAATTATTCATTTTTTTTTAAATTCAAAAAAATCTAAATATTATTTCAAACTTCAAATATTTTTATTTCATAAACTATTAAGTACTTGAAAACGTCAAAATTTATAACAAATATAAAAAACTATCAAAACATAATTATACTGAAATCACGAAGCTTAGATTCACTTGCAACCAAACAATTAAAAAAGCAAAAAATATTTAAGAGTATGTAAGTGAATCTAAGTGCCAGTTCCGAGCCACCGCTCTGTAAGAAGAACTAGCAAGAAACTCACAGGCTATGCTCTTTTAAATTTACCCACTGGGTTGGTACTTGCATTACAATCTTAATTTTTCTGTGAAGCTATACAATGCAACATATAATTTAATTTATTAATCACATAAGTACCAATGCTATGACAAAGGGATGGTTTGAAAGAAATCATTTGTCTATTTTGGATTGTGTGTATGTTGTGTAATAAGCATTGTTACTATTACTATTACTAAAAATGACTATAAGTTAAGAATAGTTCAGATTGGTACACTAAGATGCTTCATCTAAACATATTGCCGCGGTTAAGAAAAAACTTATTTATTGCCATTAAATAATTTTGTAGAAATCGCATTTTGAGTAGGTGCACCAAGTTCACATATCTCGACATATTTTGGATAATGCCTTGGGTCTCATAAAGAAAGATAATTAATTACTATCGAATAATTATTTAATAATTTGGAAAAAAAATCACATTGTTGACGTTTTAGTAGGCATCGCTATTTTTTTTCTAGTAAAATATCCTGTGTTACTTAGGAATAATGTAGCATTCTCATGGCGAATGAATTATTAGTGGAATCCGTCCACCAGTTTTAGAAGTTTATTCATAACAAGCATACATACAAAAATGCATTAAATTCCTTTTAGTCTAGATATCATATGGTATATATTTTAAATTAAACTATGATGCATAATAATTTATATCATCATATCCTATCATTATATCCATGTTGCCCTAGACTGAAGAAGCATAGGGCCCAGGGTCTGCATACAGGTTTAACCCGATTTGGCTGAATTTCAGTTATTACATTTAATATTACATTTGTATACCTCTTAAAAGGTGAAATCCTAATTTATATCTGTTATCAACCTCTATTTTTCACAAATAAATAAATCATATTCTATAATAATAAATAGCTCGTACAAGAACAAAGAGATGATACAAGTAGAAAAGTCAAGTTAGCACCGATCAAGGGGCATTAGTATGAGTAATGTAACAGATACTACTGCATGCGTCACGTAAATTCTCACGAACTCGACGCCGAAGTGTTCCTCGACTTAATGAAGTGGAACCAGCTACCAGTATTAAATGTTTCTTAACGTTTGTAATTTATAGAATAGTTTTATCACAATGTGTTATACCAATGTAGTCGATAGTGTTTCGAAAAATTACCACATTCTTTGTTCTTTTGTTGTCTTTTCAAATGGCTTACCTTTTGTAATTTAGTTCTACGTCGTAATAGTAATCATTAGTTTTGCTTATTTGTTGTTATCTGTATAAATTGTGTTGTCTTAAGTTTTTTTTGAAGTATTTACATTAGTTGTTATTATTTTGTATGACCGTTGCATCGCAAGTTTGTCCACCAAAAAGTAAGGATTTTCTGCTTCTTTTTCTCGAGGGTACATATCGGGATCACAGGAAGACAGTTTTTTTTAGATTAAACCCAATTTGGAGAAAATTTCTAAAATAGGGTGCACTGAAGATTCTAGGACTGTTTGATAGATAGAGATAAAAGATTATCAGATCACCAAAAAGGTAGCCCAATACTGTAAGGGAACATCTTGTATTATCGCTATTTCCAAACAGAAATTCAACTATGATACATAAAAAAAAAAATACAAAAAAATAAGAATCATCTCGTATTTTTAAGTCAGTAAAAACTATTGTCATTCTTAAATTTTCCCTAGTAAAATTTTCAAAATTACTTTTTACGATATAAAAAATGTATGTAAATTTCTAATTCCAACTCGAATTGTCAAGCCAACTGTGTGTTGATACTCCTTTAGTTTTCCTTTCATATAATTTAAATGACTCAGGGTATTACTTACTAATCCGACTACAATAATCCAATGTGCACCTGCACTTCTACAATACAGTAATTCCATTCCAATGGTTTCTCAACTTGATTACAAATCCTTCAAATATGGTGGTCTGATTCATAATTCAGTTAAGTCGAATTAGTGTAGCGATGGGGGCTCTTGAAGCAGGCAACCATTGACTGATCCAATTTGGCTAACTATGCTAATTCTATTAAAATTTCAGTTACAAGGCTCTTTACTAATGGAAGGTACCCATGCAAGAACCTAATATGATATAATTTGATAGATAACATGTATCTTTATAATAATATCCCTATTAAAACATGATTTTTTACATTACCCTCAATATAATATGTTATATAAGTTAAGTCAGGGGCCAGCATAAAAAATCAAATAGCAGTATGCCACACGCCCAGCGGGACTGTTCGAAAGGGTTACCGCGGCCTCGGGACGCAGCAGGCTCAAGATGGAACATGGATGGTTTTAGTCAGTAATAGTCTGACACACTCTCCCGCTCCACCCACAGCGGGAGAAGGTCATTAAATGGTTTTCCATTAAAAAAAAAAAGTATGCCACACGCCTACCTTCTTCCTATTTCCTCTGGCTCCGCGTAATGGAGTATTCCTTAGTTCCCAAAAAAAGGCCGGTGTTAAGCAGTGGAGCGTTAATAAACTAAGACGATGAGGATCCCAATGTTATGCTATTGTTTATTTCAATTGAAACGTTCACATATAAATCCCCACATACTTCAGACAAAATATGTTACAAAAATATTGGTCCCATAACGTAACCCGGTGACTAAGCAACACAACACAACACAACACGACGCGACAGACATTATCAAAGGCATCCCCTTATAATAGACGTCGACACGGTTCCATCCATTTCCATTCCATTCAACGAACTGACATCTAAACATCTGAGACGTAACGAGAGTATGACATCGACGATATTGTTTTTCGGGTATTTTATAAGGACAATAATATTTTAGGACATTATATTAGAAACACTAAAGGAGAAATCTGGACTAACATATCAAACGCCACTAAAAAGTCATATCATTAATATTGTAAATTACATAGGAGCGAATTGAAGATATAAACTAATTTTGTACTAGTTCAATAAACATGATCATATTAATCTAATGCTCATATTTTGAACTATGAAATTGTTTTTAGGGAAATATCTTTCGAAAAATCTCTCAGTTTTTTTGTAATAATTTGGTGTTGAGGACTCAATTTAGAAAATTGTGACAGCTCGGTCTTTATATAAGTTGTACTAGAGGTGAGATATAGCAAAAAATAGTTAATTTCGTCCGAATAATATGTTATACAAGACACGTAATAATCTATTCCATTCACAAAAAAAAGTACTTAGAAAAAATATACATCATAAAACTACAACATGTTTTATGTTTCCAATTCAATGTTATCCTGATCGATCCAAAGTTATGACACCACGGGTTCAAACAAAAGTAGCGGTGTGAAATGGCTTACTCATTGGGTAAGCTTTCCTAACTGTATTTGCTAAGAATCATAATGCTAGCCTTGTTTTATTTTTGTATGCAATCGATACTAAGAACAATGGTTCCCTTTCGCGTTGGTTTATATTTTACTTTACCATTTCCGTGCATACAAAATTCTATTTCGGTTCAGCTTTTAACGACAATAAAAGCTTTCTCCTTCACCTCCATTTTACAGATATTTCCGAGCCTGCCCCACAAAGGGTAAAAATATAAAACTACGATAAAAATAAAAGTCTTTTGTTGATATTGCCGCAGAAACTATAAGCGATACTTTCTCTTTCTTTGAATGTAAAGGGAAAACTTTAGTAAAATTTATAAACATTAGAACTTTCCCCGTCATCATATTTTAGCATTATCACGGTAGCCCTAGACTTAAGCTTGGGCCCAGGGTCTGCTCACTGGTTTAACCAGATTTGGCAAAATTTTAGTTATTACCTAAATGGAGCGACTGCCGTCTGACCTCCGCAGCCCAGAGGGAAACTAATAGGAACTGTCATAGATGTTCATGACAGCCGGGTCCAACGGCTTAACGTGCTTTCCGAGACACGGAGCAAGCGATAATTAATTACGCACATAATCTCGAAAAGTCATAGGTTTGAACCCGATGCCCTATGAATTTGAAGGCTGACACTGTACTGTCGCCGCTCTCCGTCAATGGAACAATAAATAATCAAATTGCAGAAAGCCTTAATCTTGATAACGTTATAAACAAAGTGTGCATATAAATTTGAGTGATGAATTAATTTAAGGAAGGCAAAATATACCATATGATAATAATATTAAAGACTAAAATGTGGACCGTTTAATTGATAATGCGGTTTTCAAAACAGGCCTCCTTTTTGGGTGGTTTTAGGTTTTTAGTCGGACCGTGGAACAGCATTTACCTATGCAAAGGTGTCAGTTTTGGCAATGCTTTCATCAAGAAGTATACTGCTCTTACTACGTAAATCTGAATCGACTGCCTAATACATAAAATCGAGACGAATCTTAAGTCTTACATTTGGCCAAATCAATTCAAATTCGATTGCTTCACTAGGATGGAAATGTACGAGAACGGCCCATATCAATTACCCAGCAAATGATTAAAGCTTAATATTATGGTATCTAGTTACTATACAGAGTATACAACTTCACGAAACATTCATAAAACACTTTGTAACAGCACCATATTCAGACTTGTTAACTCTCAAAAAATATCACTAAAATATGAAAGAACATAACAAGTAAGATGATATAATAATAAGATTAATGAATTTCCCCACAGCGAAATTTGCCACCAAGCTCCTTCGGCAGAGCGATCCATTTTTAAATTTGATTTACAATAGCAACTTGGGCGTCCTAAGTGTTCTTGAGCCGTAATTCAGTTATTTTGAGCCCGCGTATATTTTTACACAATCCTTCTTCAATATAATTGAGACCACTTGACATTTTTGAAATATTTAAACCATTATATCATAAGAATAAAAATACTTATTAGGACTAGAAACATTATGAATTATTACAGTTCGAAACACTGCCAAACCTTGATATTTAAATAAGATTAGAATAATTAATATATCATTACGACATGAATTCAATGATTGCTTATTCGTTTTAAACAATCAAATACTTACTACACACAAACTCAAGAGCGTTAAGTAGTACTTTTTTGTAATCTTTTGATATATAATTATACTGTATGTTACTGAACTCAGATTTGAATGGTGGCGCCCTCGTGACGGTGGTTTAGATTCACAAACCAGCCAAATAAGAGATGAGGGCCTCTAACATCTAACAATATAAACTTTTCATTGTAATCATGGCATTTCACATTGCTGTCAGTCGTTTGACAATTAGCGCAATGGACAGAAATACTCTTCATAGGACAGGACAACGGTCTGTCGGGACAGCTAGTAGATTACGATAGTAAATAAATAATCTATTTGGGAATTATGTGTAAAGATACTTAATTCTATTCAAAGAGCAGGTAGCTCAGCAAGACTAGGTTGTTAGAAATGATCACCGAAGTGGAACAGGGTTCACAGAGGTCAAGACTATCGGTCACATTGGGCAGCTTCAAAAATGTTACTACACAATCTTCTTTTGTTAATCCGCTCTGAGTCCGCGTAATGGACTGTAACCTGAATCCTCTCTTACCTTGAACCGTGACCAGGATGCCTGAACTTAATAGTGGGACTTTAATATTCTGACATGATGAAGATTCATCAAGAGTAGGTATAACAATTGCGAAGAGCTTAGAAGCAAATTAATTAATTAAATAGAACTTTAATGACTTCTAAAAGGGAAAAATTGTCAGATGAGCTTAATTTATTCGAATAGTTTTAATAGTAGAATTATGGTACTTGGCAACGGCCTTGCTTTGCCTTATGAACAGCTGAATTCTGCTACAACTTAGTATGAGAGTAGTTAGAAGGAAATATATTAGAGATAAGAGAGATAGAACTGAAATTGGCATGTAAAAGAGAAAAATTACCAGCTGAGCTAAATTACCGCAAAGACATTGCAGTCTCAAGTAAACTATTTACAGTTGCATTGGAAACAGGTCAGCTAACAGCAATCGGGTTCACTAGTACAGGAATTGGGGCAGAATAGTAATTACTTACACGCCCGAGGGTCGGACCCGGCAGACCTGAAGCGGCTTTGTGTGGAACTCCTGTGTTACGGTTTGTTAGGCAAACCCTAAGGCCATGTTCACAATACTTCAAAGTAGTTCCGAAAGGGTGAGTTGACGGTATTTTTCTAGATTCGTCTATTGAAATGTTTCCGAAAACTTTAAGGAAATATTCTGGAGGATTTTCGAAACTCTATTGAGTGGTATAATATTTTAAGGTGCCTAGAAATAATTGTGTTTTATGTAATATGATCGACTAAGAACACATTACGAAAGCGTCTTCGCCTTAATAGAGGCAATAAGAATAGTGTTATTGGACAAATTCTTACTTTAAAATATTTAGAAGTTTAAGTTAAAAGAAAACTACTTATTTGTCTTTTCTTAGACTAGATTGTAGTCGATATGGGGTACTTTCTCGTTTGAAAAGGTAAGTATGACATATAAATTAAAAAAAAAAAAGATTAGTAAAAAGTCTATTTATACTTATTAGCAGTTGTAGCTGTGACGGGTCACTCCAAATAATCCATCTTTCGATAAAATAACGTTGTAGAATATTATATTGTACAATAAATAATTAAGAAACCCACTATACCACTTTTATATACATACTTTTATACACATCGACAACACTTCGACTGTTCTATCTATTTTTTTTTTACTTTCCTGATAAAAAAATAGTTTTGGAGGGACGAGCAATTGTGTACAACTGATCTAATTGTTTTCAATACCTGTCTCATAATACTACCAGAATAAAAAGTATTATTTTAAGTCACGTTAGACTAGGTTTCTGGGCGTAGTCGTTATTTTAATAATAATTAACCTAAGTCAAGACCAGATAGTTTTTAAATAACTTGCTCGGTCCAGTCACCCTACCCGTATTGCTATATCATTTATGGTATGGTACGAATGGTATTCTATAAAGCTCCCTGTCTAGTTATAGACGTCTAGTATTATCCGTATAATTATTCTCAATACACGAATAATAAATAGATGATTGAATTATCCTTTGACGATTATTAGGTAATAGACCATTATCAAGTATATCATGATTACATAGCACCTATATTCAAATGCGATAAATGCTTTACATTTTAACAGGCAGAGAACTTTTAAAATATTTATTTGTTTTTCACCTTACGTTAACCGCATAAGGTTCAATTTATGGTGGTCTTATATTGACCACTGCCTGGTAAAGGGTTAATCGCGTCGTCGGCAATCGGGCACAAGACCGGCCCAGCTCACTATTTAATAACCATTATCATCTCACGTTCTGCTACTTTGCACGGGCCTCTCCTGAAAGACCAAGGTGACAGACATTCAGGTCATACTCCACCACAGGGAAACAGTGGGGATTAACAGAGTAGCTCACCATTTAGTATTACATGATGTGGAGCAGGCTTCAGACAACTTAATAGACTGACTGAGGAGTCTCATTGTGAAAAAATTCTTACAGTAGGTTGCATCTGAAATGCTTATGCAAATTTTGACAGAATTGACAAAAAGAGAGAAACCTCAGTAAGTAAGCTTTTAAGAAACTGAATTCCTATTTTGCATCCGTTTGACCCGAGCCTTACAGCAAGACAACTGACGATGATAAAGAAAACTAAGCCTATAAAAAACTTTTTAAACTCATACTTAAAAGACCATTGTGAATCACGTACATATTATATTAAATCAGCTTTAATGTGTCATATCGTATTAACTTAATATAGTATTAAACTACCTAATAGAAAGTATGATTAAGCGTACGAAAGTAAAAGGCTTAGAGCTCTTTCCATTTTTAGTCGTGACACCCAATTACTTTAATGTTACTAAAATTAGAGTAACATAATTGGTTATTTTTAGAACCTTTCGCATATAAATTATACTCTCGAGTCTCGACGGAATGAAACGGACTTACAGATAAGAAATAGATCTCATCTCGCCCTCTCCCGAACAACACGTGCTGATCTTAGGAACCATCCACGTACCTACTCTGAAGACTATCAGCACTCGAACCATGAAATTTGGTAAGTCGATACTGTTTAAGACCAATAAGCCTGGAATTCGCTGCCGGCTAATATGTTTTCTAGTTCCCGGGTCTTTTAAGCGGGGTGTGAAACTGCATTTTAGCAGGCCGTCATGAGTGGGTCCGCTTTGTACCGTGCTTCTTCCACTGTATAAAGCGCCTCCATTTTATTGGACTGCATCGACTGCTTACCATCAGGCAGGATGTAGTCCTTAGGACGTGAAACATTAAAACATATTTTACAGATTTAAACAGCGATTTATTATACTTATGATTTAGAGTGGACATTACCTTTGCTACTAATATTTAGAGATCTTTATTATTAGCAAAGTTCACCTTTAGCAAAGAGATCTCTAAATCATCATCATATCAGCTTTATTAAGTCCACTGCTGAAAATTAGCCTCCCAATAGATTATATTCTACTGCGGGTATTTGTCCATAATCACCACGCTGGGCAGGCGGGTTGGTGATCGCAGGATGACGCTGCTGCTATCCGGTAGAATTTCTCTTCGTCGACTCTTACGACTCCTCGTGTGATGAGAGGGGGTGGCACTATTCTAGGCCGGTACCACACGGCACGATCTTTAAATGAAACGTTTCAAATTGTAAGAAGTGGATAGTTCTCTGACCATATTGTTAAAATACGAGATTCCATTACCTTAGTTAAGACTTTTTTATCCCGACGCGTCCTATACACCATCCATTACGAAATTCGTTACAGATATGATTTTATTAAAATTTATTTTAAAACTATAAAAAATACAGTATCCATACAAAGAGCATCAGACATGGCCATTGAAGAATATTTTCCATTTCATGAATGCAATGCACTGATGTTTAAATGCACAAGTCCTGACGTTATACATAGCGTATGCTGTGATTATGACCAGATCGTCTGACCCATGACCGTTGTTTGTTTTTTACTCAACCAAATGGGAATGCGAGTGCCACGGTTAACTGGTTATCTCCAAGTAAAATTCCGGTGCTCACCGGATCGACCGGTTCCCGTAGGACTGTAGGGTGAGGGGAGAGCAAGGCTGAGCGATTTAGCACGCACGTGCGATGCTCCAGGTTTCCTAGTATGTACAATAATTGATGTACGATTTTGCTTCTGTAGCAACTTTGAACTCAGTATCGATGTCAATGACTTGTTTTATATTACATACGCGTGATGACTTTGCGATCATAGATTTGTTTTATTAGTCCGAGCCACAATATATAATCTTTTTCGATTCGCGTTTAGCGCTTCGTTTTTCACTTTGATAGTTTACGATGCGAAATCTGATTTGTACCTTACATTTATACCTACATAATTTTATTAGAGTTGCTTGGTGTTGGTAGGGATAATATACTCTCTGGAACTTTTGTTGCAAGTAGTAAAATATATTCTATTTACTATAGGTAGTTTTTATTTTGGTCAAATTTTGGTACTTCGCCAATCCGTACCGAGTCTGAATGGATATAAATAATATAATCTGTCGAGTATGAATCCCTCTTACCTTTGTTCCTGAGTCAAGGCCCTAGCTTACTAGTGGAACGTTAATGGGTTGATACGGTGAGGTTCTTTTCTTGACAGACAGTTCCATCAAATATCCAGAAACATTTAAAAAAAATACTATGTTACTGTTTGAAGTGTAATTTAGCTAGTAAGATTACTAGCAAATAGAGAATAAACAACCGATCTCTAAGGGTGATAATGAACGAAGTTCATTAATTATAGCGCACATCCATATATTCAATGAACACTTTATTGTCTAATCTAAAGATAAAAATCTATCAAATCACATAAACAAATGTATGGTACAATGGGCAGCTTTATTGCTAACAGCATTTTCTTCCAGGCAACCTTATAATAAAGGTAAGTTGAATAGCTAATGGCTTAGGTGGAAATTTGGATTTTTTATATGGCATATCGCATAACATCAAGAGAACGTTTCGATTATCACGTGCCTTTTTTATGAATGTCAGAAAAATATTGTATAAAAAAGTCCGTACGAACTTTTCCGTGTCAGCCAGTAATTATAAAAATATTTTTGGGCATATCACACAGCGCTTTAAGCCCAGTACATTCGTTTTTATTCATATAAATATTTGTCTTGTATAGGAATCGTCGCCTTCACGCGGTATAAGTCGTCAAAATAAACGAATTATTATTACGAATATTATTTATTTACTAGAACAAATTACGGTGTTCATTAACAAGCATTGAAATAAAACAATTAAGATCAAAATTGCGACGCGGCACACAGAATAACACAAACCACGTTCGTTAGACAACTCTGAAAAAGTTGGGCGCCAATTATATTTCTGAATGCCATGTTGTATAATGTTTTTTTTTTTTTGCGAAAAACGTCGGGCTGTGTACAGTTGTACCGTAATACGAGTATTTTTTTTACATTTTAGATTGCAGATTTGGAGATTTTTCCGGTCTGGTCAAGTGCGACTCGACCTGCAGTGGGCGTACCTTGTCGCACAGAAAAATATTGTATTACAGTAAAAGCTCTTTATTCGCGGGGTATATGTTCCATAAATATGCCGCGAATACAGAAACCGTGAATACGGAATGGTAATTTATATGGGATTATAGGGGATACGTTCCTAGGTGACAAAAAAAAAACAACAAATAGAGTTAAAAGAGTTTTTTAAAAATTTTAATTAATTATCTTACGGCTTAGGCAATGGTTTGAAGAATTTTGTAATTTTTTCTTGCTTGACAATTTTCAAAAGCTCCTTCAATTCAGACTGATACACAGCAGCCGCATTAGCAACTTGCCTCTTAAAAATAAGACTATCAATTTTTTAGTTGACATTATAAACTAGGAAGAGTGCAGTAGAGACGTGTTACTCGATCACAATTTTTGTAACGAATGTGAAAGACGAAACAATAAAACACGCAAAGCGGTTTTTACTATAAACGGAACAACAACATTTAAAAACTACTATTTACTTTATTTTTTGAGTTATAAGGTTGCTTTCATTCTGTTTGTTTACATTCTCAAAAACACCGCTCGCGGCGAAGGCGGCTTGTGTCAAAGTCTTCGGCGGTATCATTTAACAACATACTTTTGGTTAAGTAGTAATAAGATCTATTTTACTTTTTTATTAGTCCATTTGACAAGGATATTGTGTTGGATACTTATTGGAATAATTTTATTATTATTATGTATGTACTTATTAGATCCGCGAATAAAGAAATTTTTAGTCGCGAATATAGGAATTGGGTAGCATTTTTTTAATCCGCGAATAGTGAAAACGCGAATAAAGGAAGCGCGAATAAGGAGCTTTTACTGTACTGTATAAAAACAATTTCTGTTTTGCTTTTTTGTTATTTTAGATTTAGAAGATATAGAAGATTATAAAACTTTCAACTTTGGGAATAAATGCTGTATAGAAAATATACTAGCTATATAAAGTGAAGCGCTCGTAGCTCTGCGGTGCTTGGTGGTCGGAAACGATCACCGAAGTACAGCAGAGTTTACAGAGGTCAGTCCTTGGATGGGTGACCGTTTGTGTGGCATTTGATATCGAGCGCTTCCGTGCTTCGGAAGGCTCGCGAAGCCGTTGGTCCCGGCTAACACTAAATGTGATAGTCATAAAGCCATGTTAGAGGCCTAATGGGCAGCTTGAAATATTTTAACAGCAGGACGCCATACACCTGCTTCCGCCAATCCGCACTGGGTCAGGGTGGTGGAGTATGGCCCAATACTCTCACACCTTGGTATGTGAGAGGAGGCTCGTGCTCAGTAGTGGGACGTTAATGGGCTGACACGATGATGATTTAAAGTATCAATTATTTTCAAATCCCCTTTTATTATAAATATACATAATCTGGTCTAAGGGGTATTGTATAAAAAACTTTCCCCTAATCTAAGGATAGCCACGTGACGGGTGTCAGAGTGCCAAGCTCAAATTGATGGCTTACTATATCATGTATCGACATCACGTCTCTAAGAGCCGACCTGACTTAGTAAACTTATAAAATATCTTCTTAGAACATTTTACATTTAATTTGTCAATAAGTGTCAAAAAAAGTTACTATACTGTCTTGAAAAAGATTCAATTAAAACTTTACCCCTAATAAAGAACGTTACAAAAACCAACGTAATTTCACGATTTTCATACTCATTCAGTTAATACAAACTATTTGAGAAAATACTCGAAATTTACCATACCACAAGTCAGACAGAATGACATTTTGCAATTTACTTTAAGCTTTCGTGAATGAAATATTGTGTATATACATGTTAGAACAAACATGAAAGATTGTATTTGTTTAAACCTACATTTTAAGTAAAGATCTGATTTGCAAACTTAAGGTTTTGTACTAGTGCAACAAAAAAGGAACGTTATCCATATCAGGTTTTTTACAAGTAAACCGTCACTAGAGCGCCATATTTGTGACAATCTTGCATTGTTAACTAAAATTTGAAAAGAAGGTTAAGTTCTTTCGAGTACTGCAATTTCTTAATAAATTTTAAGGCATGATAGCTCGGGCTGGGAGAACAAAGTTGACGAGTTTCTTGCGCAACTTCTTGTTCACTCAAAAGTTATATCGCCATTTACAAGTCCGGAACCCATTAGTGAAGTCTTTTTCATTTGATTCAATCATCAGCATCATCAACACACCTATATGACGTCCACTGCTGAACATAGAACTCTCCAATAGATTTCCACATTGAACTACCCCGAGTCGCCTGCATGCATCGGCTTCCCGCCGCCTTGACCAGATCATCGGTCTATCGCGTGGGGGACTGCCTCTACTACGTTTGCCGTTATTGTATACAAATCTTCAAAAACCTTTAAAACTGCACGTTGCACCAACAACTTCCTTCTTTATCTTAAAGTAAACTACTTTTATTTGCTTTACTATCAGCTTATCAACTAGTCTATCTTATCACGGTAATATCTTTTGTACAAACCCTGATTTTTGTTATATATAAAAACCCCACTCAATGATTATTGTCCATCAAAAGGTTTAAAGGAAGCGCTTATAGCTCTGCAAGACTAGGTGACCGGAGGCTTATTGAAGTTAAACAAATATATATTCACGCCTGTTTCCCCGAAGGGGTAGGCAGATGCATGCATGGCGAGCCTATTGCCGCTTACCGGGCACTGTTATGTTCGCCAGAGCCTCGTCCGTTGACCGGCAGGTGCACCACTTGCAGGTGATGGCTTGGGCTCCTTAGGTCTTGGCAGGATCCCTATACACCTCAAGAAAGAAGTTAACATAAAGCCCTTATAGGTCATAGAAATTCAAGTTAAACATAGTTCACGGAGTTTGGTGATAGTTTGTACAGCATTTGATATAGAATAGAACTCTTGCAAGTTTCGGAAGGCACTATAAACATTATGTAGTAATCGTTAAGCCAATTCAGAGGCACTGATGGGTGGTTTTAAAAACTCTACTAATAGGTCGCCACACGCCTGTCTTTATGCAACCGAAATACCCAGTTCCACGGACCCCGGGTGGAGTGAACGAAGTTTTGCCCGAATCCCTGCCTCCTCCCAACCTTGGTTTGGGAGATGAGATTGAGCCCAGTAGAGATAATCGCTCTTATCTAGGTTTGTGAGTGAATACCTGGGGCCGTACCGCCTAACTTGCTGGTAATCCATTATTAGCAAAAATGGATTTCGAATTGATTCTGTCGTACCGCCGAACACATGGAACTCAATACAAGATGGCGTTCTCCATTTAGACACATTTTTTAAGGATTGACGTGATATTTGACGGTCTCGTCTGTGTTTTTATTTTTTTGCAAATTATTATGTGTCATCGGAACGCAAAACATAATCATTTATTCAATTAGTCGCTTCACTAGTCTGCCTATTGGTGTGACACATTGAAGTTCATGGATAATCTGTGGCTTTCGGGTGATTTCCTGGTACGGATTGATGAACCTCAGAAAATTTTGATCTAGATGACATAACTGAAATTCATCGAATTAGGCTGTAGGGCCCCTGAGTAGGACGTTAATAGGCTGAGATGATAAAAAGGTTTAAAGAATAAGTATATGGTTTTAATTTAAGTACTAATAAAACTATAACAAGGCAAGCGATTGCAATATCAAATTTTATTGTTCTGTTGCAATATGGCATTTCTGAAACAATGAACGGCAATAAAAACTTAACAGCGAGCAGTTTCTTTAAATTTAAATCATTTTATAGCACTAATAAAAGACAGAAATAATATTTGCCATTTCGTTACGCGCAGGGGATTTGAAGTACCTAGCAATGAAAACATATGGAATAACAAAGAAAAATCTAGAAAATTTACCAGAATAGTGTTCATAACAAGAATTACTAGAATTAATACCAATAATTATTACATTTTAAATTGTGTTAAGTAGTATATTGATGATGTTACTTTAATACCAACAATATTTTTTTGTATTTATTTAATTATAACAAAAAATGTATAGTACAATTTTGAGGTATTAATTATTATAAACTAGATTCCACCGCCAGAACTAGAAACACGCCTTTAATAAAATTTGGATAAATGTTAAGAGCCTGATTCCCCAGGGTTTAGGTTCAGTTCGTACCAAATTTCCATTGAATTAAGAGAGGTTTAAGCTCATGTTGTAATAAATTTTCCAATAGACTAAGCCTAACAAACAAACTTACATTCTATAATACTAAGTTAGAACTCTGATCAATCTTCTTATTGCATAAATAAAACTAATCGCCTAAAATGTATGTACGCGCTTAAATTCCAAAGGACTGCTTCAAATAGAATATTTTTTTTACTGTATTCGTTATTCACAGGAAATTTGTATAAAGCAAAAAAAATATCCGATTTTTTTATTATGTTTATAGAAAGAAAAAAAATATAGAAAGTCTTATTTTGATAAGTGAGTAAAATATATTGACAAATAAATGTTAGATTGAAAAATAATGCGATTCCAATTTCGCCGGGTCAGCTAGTATTTTATAGAAGTTAATATTTAGTTCAAATTTCTTTGTAGTACGCAATGTGTAAATAATTTTTAAACAATTTGATAACAGTCGATTCAGGAAACTATTTCGTAATGTTATCAAGAAACACCGTCGCCTTGAGACCAAAAATACTTTCTTAGAAGTCGATCGGTAAACTATTTTACTTGTTACATGCGTGTTGTGCAGGATTAACTAAACAGGGGCCTTGGTCATGTAACCTTTATTACTGCGAACATTTTCACTTTAACCACCATTGCTGGCGAAGTATGTATTTAATTATTTATTAAAGTCCTTTTCACCTATGATGAGTTCTATGACAGATCGATTTTTGACACCTGTAGAGATGTCCTTTAATGAAATCGTATCTAATATTTCCGACAATCGGTAATAATTTATAAGGAAATAAAATCGATTTAAATAAACCAAAACTTAAATATTGTTGGTGCATATTTATTATATTGAAAGTTAATTGTGCATAAATACATAAACGGTATATTTTGTACAGTTTTAGTAAGGTAAAATACAACAGAATTTTAAAAGAATGGTCACTTTCTGAAAAATCACTGGCAGAATCTCTTGAGTCGCTATTGCCGAAAATTATAAGTTCGTCTTTCCATCTGTCTATTCTGGCGTACCGCTCCCAGTCCTTTAATATAATCTCTGCATTTTCGAGCGATTGTCGAGCGATCACAAGATGACCGCCGATTATGTGATTTGTCATCCCTTTTTTTTTTACGTCGGTAACAAAATGCATTTACGCACTGTCTCCCGGCCAAAGGGGGACCGAAATAGGACATCTAACCTAACAAATGTATCTGGTTAAAGACAACTAAATGAACGAAATTCAAGTGGTACAGCGAATATAGACATTTCGTCACAGAGTAAAATAAAAAAATAATGAACTCAGTTATGAATATTGACAAGGGATAAAAATACTGAATGTCACATTTGGAGGATTAACAAACAGCAGCGGAGTCCAATTAACGAGACCAATCCGCTGTCGAGAGTCGCCTTTAGGCGTATTGCTGTGCATGTGTTGCTGGGGTATTGAAGAAATACGACATTTTACAAAACAACTATACCAATTGTGAAGGTATGGGAAATGATTTTGACCATAAAGCATACAGTGCAACTTATTATGAAAACATTATTTGAATATTCATGCTTTTTTTTAGCTTCTTGCTATGGGAGCCGTTAGGTTTCATTCAGTAAAATCAAACGAGACTTTAACAATTTTCCCAGTCGTTTTGTAAAACGGCGCGTTCCACAATCTGCCTGCGACATGTGTACATACCCATTAATTTGATTACGTTCACAAAGCCGGCCGCAAGTATGCGGGCCCGAGTGTGGAAAATGTCGGTCGGGATTGTTCCCATCTTAACGTATTGTGTATTTTTGACTATAAATCTGTCTGCCGCTAGATTTTGACGTTTCATTTAAGCTGCCTGACTTCTCTGATTAATGTGAACATAGAAAGAATAGATTTAAGTAGTACGTGCAAATCGCGTAGACAAATGTATGTTTACTTTAAACGGTACATACGATAATGGAATCTATAGGTTGGAGTCAATGTAGCTGAAGGCTAGCCACCTCTCACTATAGGTAAACTAATCAAATCATCAGGTCTTCTGCAAGTGAAATACGTACACACACAATTGATCATCATAGACAATTTAGGGATTTTACAAGTAAATTTAGCAGAAAATATAATTTTTATACTTAAAATATCAAATTTATTTAAGAACTCTAGCCATCAAGAGGGTAAAATATCGCAGAGAGGTGTCAATATTTGGCGCCAAGATTTATTTTCATACCTAGAAATATAGTAGGTATAGTAGTATCAAAGGATAATAACTGTTAGATTTTCAGATTTCACATTGATGCGTCTAGTATTTTGAGCTTGCTTTAATAATATAAATCAACCAGTCAGTCACGTTTTTCTTCTATTTACTTAGAAGATATATTTATGTTAACATGTCTTAGTATTCATAATACTGCTTTATTTATTTATAGAGTACTAAAATAAAATATATTGAAGAAACTCCAACTGGAAATAGATAAGCATTTTGTTATGCCGTCAGCGTTCAATGCCACTGGCGAAATACTTATTTCTTTTTGAAATATTTTACAAATATTTTTGAGAACAACAAGGCTGTATGAAGGGAGCGAGAGTTGTATAAATATTTAATCGCTTTCATGGAACCAATACTGCAGTGAAAGCAATTATTAAGAACCAGAACTTTGAAATGAGCAAATATTTATGAATTATTTAATGAACAACTAGATTTAACTAACAAGTAATTAAACAGCGTCCTTCCTCCTCTCTCCTACACTATGCTGTGCCCGACAGGGTCCACAATTGATACTTTTGTACCTAAACTACCATCCTGTAAAACACATTATTGGAACGCAATAAAGTATTGAGTATTGAACTTTTCCGTAATAGCCTAGCGGAAAAGCTCCAACGAATTTTTTGTTGTATTATTATTCCTAAAGGGAAAGGGAAAATGAAAAGGTGTTTAAGACGCTGCTGGTCATATTTATATCATAATAGGCAAGAGGGATCCCTCTATTCAGTCAGTACACATACATTTATAAAATCACGCCTATTTATGTAGGCGGGTTCCACGTAATAAGTTGCGAGCCTACTGCCGCTTACCGCGATCTTTTAAGTTTGCCAGAACCTCGTCGGTTGATCGGCAGGAGCAACACTTGCGGGGGAGGTTGGCTTGTGCATCTAAGATCTTGAAGGATCCCTATACTTACGAACTCACTTATTTTTGCGTTACCTAAACATCTTTAAAGAAAGATTTAGAGGTCTTGCACAATGGAAACTAATACATATTAGAGCTAAATGTATTTAAAACATCGTCTCAACTTTAAACAAAGAACTGAAATGCAATGTTATTTTAAATCAAATTTAAAATTGTTGTGCAAGGCGCCCTTAGATATCTTTTTAAGTGAAGTTACATGAAAATTATACGACTGTTCGCATTGTTTTATTTATCTCTATTGTAAGAATGCTACCAGATATTACTGAATGACTCATTGATCCAAATTAGTCACTTACCAAGCCAACATTGCAGTTTGTCCATATCGAGTAGTTAGTGATAAAACTTTCTATGAAATCAGCTTCCAAGAATACCATAGAAGGTATGTGGACGTGAATGTCGCCTATTTATTTACCTATTATGGTTTACTTTCATGTCATTTCACGCTATTCTCCTAAGTAGTAAGAGCATACATTAACCTGATAATGGACTTTATTACCACTGACATATGGCTGCCATTTAGTTTGGCTGATATCTACAAATTTTATACAAATATACATAGACAGACTGACACACAAGGGTTCCATTATATTCAAGGAACAAATATGTTCTCTTATACATTATTTTTATACCTCAATATAAGACATCGCTCAGCATATGAAGTGTAGTGCTAGTAGTGCTAATAGCGCGTTGCCGCATTTTCGAAAACAATTTATCGTTGGTTTTGATAATAGTAATAATCACTTACTTGACACTGGCTAAATGTGCTAAACGCACTAAGCGATTATTTAAAAAAAATATACTCATACTCCTAACTCTGTGTTGATCAACTGAAGAGTAATCGAAGTCCGGGACAGTAAACTCTAATTACTGGACACTGGAGTTACAATTTCAGAATATGTATTCCAAACTATCTAGCAAGTCTAGCTGCAAGTTATAAATCTGATATGAAGAAATTAGTTCACTGCACTCTCCCATATGTTAATTGCCGAGTCATTGACCCCGATCATCTGCCCAGTCTTGGCACTGTTAAATACTATAGACCCACCAGCTGACTACTAATTATGTAATTAATGAATAGAAAGCAAAACAAGTCTGACGTCGACATTTTTATGACCCTTACTTTAAGCTAATCCGCGACCTGGAAAAAAGATAACGCGACTATAGGCTAGGCAATAGGCCTTATCATATCCAGCGATTTCTTCCAGGCAACCTTTAAAGTTGTTATTTCACTACTGTCTGTTAAAATAAAGTGTATGTGGTTTGACTGGTTAACTGCTGCCTTTGAGCTATCTTTTGAAATAGACTAGTCCGCCCAACTTTAAAGTGGTCTTTTTTCGTCACCAACTTTAGTTGTGATTTCACATTATCATATCCTAAATTTATCCCAGTTGCCCCAGCTCACGGCCTAGGGGCTGCTCACCAGTCTGATCAGATTTTAGCTGAATTTCAGTTATTACAGGCAACCGCCGTATGACCTCCGCAACCCAGAGGAGAACATCATTTTATGGTTAAAACAGCTATAAGAAGAAAAAAATGCACTGACTTCCTAGTAACGGCGGCCAATGATTTTCATGACAGCCAGGAGCAACGGTTTACGTGCTTTCCAAGGCACGGAGCAAGCGAGAATTTTGCACATAACTTCAAAAAGTCATAAGTGTTTGCTTGGGACCAGGGTTTGAACCCGAGACCCTCTGAATTTGAAGTCTACTAGTCTCGCCACTGGGCTATCGCCAGACTATAGTAGTGATTTCACATCTCGTTATACAAAATAACACAGTTTACGGATTTAACTCGCAGTTTATTAAACAATTTTTACCCTATTCAATCGAATGTTTTGGGACTAATATGTATGATCACGTAATTAGAAGAAACAATAAGCAATGCTCAATTTTTTTAAGAATTGCTTTTAAAGGTGAAGTTGTAAATTCTACAAACGTATTAAGGAAAGTGTCACAATTGTCACCTTTTCCCCCTTTCAATGGTCACAATGCAGGAAGGATTCACCTATTTAATAAAATGTAGTGGTATAAATATTTAACATTTGTTTACTGTACTTTAGCATTCATAGTGAATGTGTCATAAAAATTCTCTTGAATATTAATGGCCTATTCAAATTTCACTATTGCCTTGACCAGTTCACGCCCACGCGCAATGTGGACGAGAACTGCGAAATTGGAACAACTACTAACATTAATTGATTTGCCACGTGCCTTTAAAACTATTCTTGTTTAGTACACATACAACAAGAGCCATGTGAAAATGTGTCATTAAATGTCATATTAATCATATTGTAAACTAAGTTCTTAAAATATATTGTGTATATGTACACAAACAAAGCTGAAATAAAATAAAATGTGAACCTGACTTATGTTTTAATAGTAGTGTGGAAGCCTTTTCTTATAAACATATTACAAATTCAAAATAATATTTATTAATATGAAGCGCTTGTAGCTCTTCGATGTTAAGTTGTCGGAAACGATAACCGAAGAAGCAGAGGTAAAGCTATGAAAGTCTTTGTTCTACTTAGGTAGGTATATATTTGAATAAAGGGATTGTTTTGGCAAAGATACCTTCTTGGTCAATCAATCAAACAGCCAATTGCAATCCACTTCTGAACATAGGCTTCCCCCAAAGAGCGCTTACTGTTCCTTTCCTATGCAGACCGCACCCATCCGCTATCAGCTACCTGTCTCAGGTCATCAGACCACTATGTCGCAGGTCTTCTTACACTTTGTTTGTCAAAACATGATTGATTAACATTGGTCTTGGTCAATGCCTACGAAACAATATGTAAATTTTGCAAAATTTACATATTATTTCAAATTGAGCATGAGTTGTCTAGTAGTTAAAGCTGTGTGCTGATATGACATACAAAATAATTCAATAAACTCTAAACTCTTACTATTATAAAAGTTAAACAATGATTATATACAAAGAAAACCTGACCTAATTATCTAGGTAATTTATTTGACATTGACTTAAAACCTTGATAAACAATGAAGTTTCAACTAATTATACTCTGACATTGTTGGCAATTGCATATAAAAATTTTAGTTCATTTTAAACTATGGTATGACAGACCATTCGGTTTTAATTAAAGTTACTATAAAATGTCTAAAATGTTGTGCCAAAAAGATGTGCTATTTGGGATGTCCTTGAATTTATACCAAACTTCTATTATTTCCTATAGACAGGAATTTTTATAGAAATCTCACACCTATATATATTAAACATGCAATCATAAATTTATTTTGATAACTTTTAAGTGGTTTTGGTGATGATAGTGGAGTGGAGTGGGTTAAGTGGGTAGTCATAGAGGCACAATGAGCTATCCAACTACCCTCGATAACAAATAAGTATAAGTAAATAGTGTTTTTAAAAGTAAGACATAGATAGATGTCCTTGACCTTGTATATGTACAAGGCACTTCCCAATGAGTAAAATATTTATCTACATTGAAACTGACAGAAAAAGTAACAGTTCAGAAAAAAAATATATATAATAGCAATTTCAGACCATATTATATAATTTATGAATTGTTACAAGTGTTAAATCATATAAAAAGGTTTATCCCTGAGAGTATTATGTGTGTTCAAAAGCATGACAGATATTGTTTCTATTAGATTCCTTAACAAACATGACACCAGTGCAATATGATATTAATGATAAAGTGGGTACTTAGCTATACTAATGACTAGATATGCAGATACATGGAAAGTGCTGAGAGAATCAGTACAATCATCAACTCAGTCCAATAACGTCCCACGAGCATAGATCTCATCTCCCAAATGTTGGTAGGATCTCTAAATGCCCAGCTCTAATAATGTGAAATAAAATGTTGAAATAAAACCTTAAATGTAAAAATATTGTTTTAAATTAACTTAGCTTTTAAACACAGCACTCATAATGCCAATAGATTTGCTGATTCCCAAAAAGAGAGACAATTTTATGTTGCAAACAATAGAGAGTAGTATATAATGAAAAAAACAAATAAAACAATTTTTTTTTTTTTATAAATAATGGCTTCATGCGTCTAGCACATGTAGCCAGTGTCAAGTAAGTGATATATTGATAATATATAATTCAAAGTAAATGATAATGAGTGATGACAAAGATGATGAATGGTAAATGAGATACCCTTCCCCAAGCCCCTTGAGTCCTCAGTAAAGATGTGGGACTATACTGAGATCTCACATGGACTCCTTGAGAGAATATGAAAAGTGATGTTGCACTGCTTTGTTTCATTTACCAACACTCATGTATATTCACAAACACTTAATGGTTAATGATCCACCGTTATTACACATTAATGTTAGAAATATCACAAATTTTAGAAAATAAAACAAAACTGCAGACATGACGCTTAAATGAAATTAAATGCCTGTCAAAAACCTCTAAAATTGCTTAGCAATATCTACCTATAACATTAAGTCTTGGGTTTCTAACCTGAGGTTAATTACTCTCAGGAGGATAAAACTGGCAATTCAAGATGGTAATAAGTTTTTGTTGTCTTAAATTCTATGATTCCAAGGCATAACAAATGACACAATTCAGCATTTAAGACAACAACCTTTTGGTGGTTAACAACCTGTCAGTAATGACATAGGAACCACTGCATTAACTGAACTTCGATAAATAAGTGTGTACAAACTGAACATAAGTTAGTAGGGCCAAAGTGATTTTGACAGCTAAGAGCCGAAAGTTCATACTTACATTTATTAAAAAATCTGAACTATTTAATTTAAAAAAAGAAAAATATGATTCTTTTCTTTGTTATGATAATTTTCAATGCTATAAAATTCATCTTGGGATATAGAATAATAAGGTCCTGTCTAGAGGAGTCATGAGATTAATGTTAATTCAATATATTGTGTCTGAAACTCTTTTGCTTGACTACTAATTTTATCCATTTATAATACAAAGTTCTACATATTATGCTGCCAGCTGCTGCTTTTGGGACAGAAAAATGTTGAGGACTACAGTAGCATATTGACCCATTAGATAACCTGCTTTTAGACTTTTGTTTTATGAACCCATTATTATGTCAACCACCACCTTAAAGAATAGGGTTTGAGGTTATCTTTGTAGATAACTAAAATCTAAATAAAGATAAGATATGAGTTAACTCTCACTTTTTCAAAGTTCTGTTTAACAGAGTTAAGAATAACATAAATAATCATTTTAGCTGGATGAATCATGCAATATTCCTACGACACTGATATCGCAGCTAGTTACCATAGCATAAAACAATACTAAAGTAATGAGCGTGTTATATTTCACAACACAATTGCCCTGACTCAACCTTAAATCTCAATTTAACTTTAGGCCGGTACACAAGTTTAACATTAGACTTTCGGACGAAATATCCTTTACAAACACTGATAGCCAGACCATACTTTTGTTCGGCAGACAAGACGTTTCAATTTAAAATATGACGTCAGTAATCACCAGTTCGACCATTATTTGATTACATTAGAACATAAAAGTTTATTATTATTTTATACCGAATAAAGACTTACCCGTCCCCGACGACCACACATTTAATCGCCTGCATTTTCCTAATCTATTTAACAGTTTAACTAAAACACAGCAAGGGATTCCAATCCAATCTCAATTTGGAAATACTTCACCGATGTTGTTTATTCCGGTTGATCGAAATTAAAGCACATACACATCACAATCACTCATATATGGCATCAGCACTGTTTTAAGATAACAATATAAGGTTCATATCTTTACAACAGCGATAAGAGAAAATTTGTCGACAATTTTGTTCCCTACCGAGACGTTTTTTTTTCAGCCGCCCGCGATTACGTTACGAACCGTACCGTACAGTGGTGTTCGTTCCACATAAAATGTTGCCATTTAATAATAAAAAATTACCGTTTTACAAAAATCGTTCAGTGTGGTTATGAAGCACAATATTTTAATCAATAACATACATACATAATATCACGCCTGTTTTCCCGTAGGGGTAGGCAGAGGCATACTATATGCCCACACTTCGCCAATTACATCCCACGTAATAGGTGGCGAGCCTATTGCCGCTTACCGGGCACTGTTATGTTCGCCAGTCTGTTGATCAGCAGGTGAGGTTGACTTGGGCTCCCTATGTCTAAGTAGGATCCCTTACACAAACACCATCAATACATATTTTTTAAATCTTAGCACTTATTTCTTATTAATAGTTTCACTAATTTAAACTAACACTAAATTAAATTTAATTGATCATCTTCTAATACCTTTGTGTTTATCGTGCGGACCATCCAGCTGTGCGTACGCCCGACACCGGTACACATTATATAAGCCAAAACTTTTAAACAAAAATCTCTCACAATAAAATAAAACTATCTAAAATGTATTTTAATTAAGTATACCTATTTTAATTTATAGTCAGAAGAAGTTGTAAAATAATTACATAAAATGAGGATCCACTTCACAGGGCAACATTTATTCCATAGACAAATAATTATTTTTCTTATTTTTTTTTGGCTAAAGTATTTCACAGAGTTCTCAGATCTGATTATTTTCTTTTAGACTTCTAAAAAAATACTTTATTTAAGTTTGACAGCTATAGTCCTAATAAATTACTTACAGTTTTGATGTTTCGTATGATCGTTCATTCTTTTCGATGCCACTTTTACACTTATACCTTCATAGAACAATCCATTTACATATTATACGTATGTACTTCATTTTCATTCAAAGCGTTAATTAAAATGTGTTTCAATTACAAAGTAACTCTGAACATGTTTTTTTGTCTTAGTTAATAGATACTGCGTAGAAAAAACAAAAAATGTCTCTTGTCTATGATACAATGGCCATTTCGCAGCATTGTGGTGTTGCGCGGTATTGCGTGATCCGTTTATTGATATTCATGTTACTATGGCTAAAGGTGATAAAGAACTAGAAAAACCAATGGTGAACAATGAATTAC
This sequence comes from Musotima nitidalis, assembly GCA_949126915.1. Classification (NCBI taxonomy): domain Eukaryota; kingdom Metazoa; phylum Arthropoda; class Insecta; order Lepidoptera; family Crambidae; genus Musotima; species Musotima nitidalis. The sequence continues at coordinate 5,110,245 of OX421422.1, forward strand.
CAAACCCGGATTGTAGAACAAGTGATCCCGAGGACCCAGAATCACCAAGAGAACAGCCTTTGGACATAGGAGAGCATTATTTAGTGCGGCGTTCAGATGAGTCATGGCACCCGGCTGAGATTATACAGACGCGGTACAATAATGTTGAATCTTCGTACGAATATTATGTGCATTATGTCGGGTACGACAGAAGACTTGATGAATGGGTTTCCCGCCACCGGGTCATGTCTGATAGGTTTGACGTGTGCGAACAATCAAATAACAACATAAATTCTGACCATCTTCTTACCGACAAGTCTGGCCGAAAAATAACGCGGAATCAAAAACGTAAACATGACGAAATTAATCATGTTCAAAAGTCCTACGCCGAGATGGACCCTACAACAGCAGCACTGGAAAAGGAACATGAAGCCATTACAAAAGTAAAATATATTGACAGGATTCAAATTGGGAAATATGAAATCGACACATGGTACTTCAGTCCTTATCCTGATGAGTACGGAAAGCAGTCTAAACTTTGGCTATGTGAGTACTGTTTGAAATATATGAGAATGGAAAAAACATACCGATACCATTTGAGTGAATGCACAGCAAGACAACCTCAGGGAAGTGAAATCTACAGAAAAGGTACAATTGCGATATTCGAAGCTGATGGCAAAGAACATAAAATATACTGTCAGAACCTATGTTTATTGGCTAAGTTATTTTTAGATCACAAGACACTATACTTTGATATAGAGCAGTTTTTATTTTATATTTTGTGTGAAGTTGACAAGCAAGGGGCGCACCTCGTTGGTTATTTCTCTAAAGAAAAGGACTCACCTGAAGGTAATAATGTAGCATGTATTCTGACACTTCCACCCTACCAGAGGCAAGGTTACGGCAAGTTACTAATTGCGTTCAGTTATGAGTTATCAAGGCTAGAACAAGTTGTTGGTAGTCCCGAAAAGCCTTTGTCAGATCTTGGTAAGCTAAGTTATAGATCGTATTGGTCTTTTATCTTATTGGAAGTACTAAGCGCCAGCAGAGGTACTTTGAGCATCAAAGATTTAAGTCAAATGACAGGTATTTCTCAAACAGACATAATATCAACACTTCAGTCAATGAACATGGTCAAATATTGGAAAGGCCAGCATGTCATTTGTGTCACACCAAAGATAGTGTCAGAGCAATTAGCCAGTTCTCACTTTAAGAAACCTCGTTTAACTGTTGACCCGTCAGCTTTGAGATGGACGCCTCCTAACAAACAGGGACACTCAGCAAAAGCTAAGAAGTAGTACAGGCTAACAGGCAGGGCTTAGAGAAAGCTAATTTAGTCATAATGGAAGATTTCTCTAGGTACAGGCCTGTTCAAATGATATTATGGTTCAATCAATTAAAAATGCAGTGCTGAAACAGCTGTGCTAGAAGCATTAGTTTTTTTTTGTGAATGTACCTAAATATGTTAAGTATAATGTAAGTAAATATGTTAAGGCTTGTTGCCTTCTATTCTATGATGATTGATGTTTTTTTTTAATGTGACACGACTACATCCTGCGTGATGGTAAGCAGTTGATGCAGTCCAAAAAAATAAATTTTAGCGCTTCGTACTGTGAAATAAGCATGGTACAAAGCGCATCCACTCATGATTATGTTAATTGAAAGTTATATTTGTGTACCATAGTCACCACACTGTCTGTGTGTCATTTGTGTCTAAACATAATGTCTAGGAAGAATCGGAGACTACCAATGCACTGCATTTTACTTAAACCATACATTATATTTAATAAAATGCATTTCTTTGCATTGAAAATGCTGTGTTATGATAACAAGGTGTAGAATTGTGTACTTGTTTCTTAGTGATAAGTGAAAAATAAAATGTTAAAGTAAAATCATTAATTACACTCATACTTTCATTAAATTTTATTCTGTGAAGTTTATTTTATATTTTTGCTGTCATTGGTTTCATTATTTTGGTAAAAATATACTTACTTAAGTTTAAAAAATTTGTAAATCTGCTTTTTAAAATAATTGTAGATCTGTTTTAAATTCATTCAGTTCCTTTATGTACTGGTAATAGTGATATTATTTTTAAGTTAAATAAGTTCTTTAAAATTTTTGCAAGTAAAATACTTTTTTGTTGGTTGATTGATGAAAACATATTTAAAATGACTTCTTTTTGATTTTGTTTCTTTTAAATCATTTGTTTTATTAACCCTTTTGGTTTTAAAATTGATACACAATATCAATTCAATATTTCATTCTCATAGCATTTAAAGCATGTGAATCTATGTGTATTTCACCATCATTTATTATATTTATTCTTAGTGTTGCCTGCATAATTATATTAGTAATAAAAAATTTTACATGGGCTGAGCAGTATCCCAGTGCCCTTAGACGATTTAAGACAATTTAGTTGATCACAAACTAGTCCACAGTGTTAAAATAGGTAACTTTTATTGGAATATTTGAAATAAAACACTGGTTCTATTTTAATTACAGTAATATTATGTATAATAATAATTTCCTATTAATTCTGAAATTAATTTGTTGCCAAAAACTTGAACATAAATTTGTGTGAAATCTTAGATAATTGTAGTATACTTACGAAATAGCGTGGCTATTTTTATACTTGGCCCTTGAACAATATTAATGTAGCAGTTATTAAGTATAAGTTTGTTTTAAATTCGTTATAAGTATTCTTAGTACTCTAATCATTACCTGGTTTGCAATGTGTCTTTTAATTTCTGATAATTTAGTAATGAATTACTACAAATTATTTTAAAAATGTAAAGATCTTTCCATTGCTGTATTAATTAGATTCTGTGAATCATTAGTTTTCACTGTTTATTTGTGATAATTCTTTAATTATAAGTGTAAATGTCAAAAAATAAAGTTAAAATTTTATTGTCATTGTTGTATGTTATTTGGCACCTTTCGCCTTATCATTATAATTTTATATTAATTAACCAGTATTTCTATAAAATGTAAAAGCCGAGGAAGCGCTCGTTACTCCGCGGTAATAAAATTATCAGTTAACCTGTGCTAAGGCTGCGTTCCCAAATGAAGCGATTCCATTGGTTCTTAACAAACGCATTCCTCGCAAAGCATTCTCGCACATCTCTAGTGAAAATGCAGCCTCCTTATGGCATCATTGCGACTTATTTGTTAAGCGCTAAATGTAACGATCATCACATGGAACGAGATTATACGAAAACGGGCTCTAATAACGCCATGAAACGAAGGACAGTCGGGTGTAACGTGTTAGTTCAAAATTGACTTCTATTACAAGACGTTAATGATGGGTATTGACCGGTGTTATGAGGCGCAAGTAACGTGTGTGCTGTGTACAGTCAGCGTCATATAGTTAGTAGCATCCAAAACGCCTTTAAGATCGACTACACGTCTCCTACTACCGAAAGCGTTAGGGCGTGTTCCAATATACATTCAGTCAACAAAGTATCGGGAATGAATGTTTTGTTCTTCCATGTAAATAATGGCTTCGTGCGTGTAGCACATTTAGATAGTGATATATTAATAATATATAATTCATAGTAAATGAGAATGAGTGGTGATTAAAGATGATAAATGGTAAATGAGATGCCCTTCCCTTAGCCCCATGAGTCCTCCGTAAAGATGTGGGACTATACTGAGATCTCACATGGACTCCTTGAAAGAAAATTTGAAAAGGTATGTTGCACTGTTTTGTTTGATTTACCAACACTCATTTATTTATTTATTTTATTTATTTATTTATTTGTATTAGTTACACGGGTCTGGCCCAATTACCATAACTAACTCAGTGAGTAATTTTACATGCATAAATAGTTAAAAATATAATTAAAAAGGACATAATATTCACAAAAAGACGACAATTTTGCCTGGATTGATTCCCAGCTATCTACGAATATGTCACAGTCAGGGTACTGACCAATTACAATAATACACTAATAAATACAATAACTAACTCAGTGAGTAATTTTACATGCATATATATTTAGTTAAAAAATATAATTAAAGAGGACATAAATATTCACAAAAAGACGACAATTTTGCCTGGATTTATTCCCAGCTGTCTACGAATATGTCACAGTCAGGGTACTGACACAGGAAAGCATTAAGGCCGATGTGCATTCGGCCGATCGGGGAGTGATGGTGCGCAGCAGTGCGACACGTGGGTGGCGCAAACAAGCGGCGTTCACGACAAGTCCTTTGTCGAACGTAATTGTCGGGCACGTTAAGCCGAGATATTAGTTCCAGGAGTTCTGGGCTCTGGATCCGGCCACGCAGCACTTTAATAGCTGACAAAAGTAAATCTCTGTGTCGCCTCATCTCCAACGAGCACATACCTAACATTCCTAATAAATAATTTGACGGATATAGAAATGGATAGTATCCATAAATGTTCCATAAATCTCATGTATCCATAAATCTCATGTATGTTCACAAACACTTAACGGTTAATAATCCACCGTTATTTTACATTAATGTTAGAAATATCACAAATTTTAGAAATTGAATCAAAACTGCAGACATGACGCTTCACTTTCCCGCCAAGAAGTCCAAATGTTTTGTGTATGGTTCCAAATTCTTTTTTTTTGTTAGATTGGCACTCAGATCAAGTAAAAAAAAAGGTGACTAAAGTTTAAGGAGATAGGCATAATGACTGTATATTCACAGTACATTTATGAAAATTTACTCATAAAAATAAAAGTAAGTAAAAATAGTGATAAACATAATTTTAACTTAAGAACTAAGAATAAACTGGCTATGCTCAAGTATAGGCTCCATAAAGTTACAAATTCTTTTGCGGGGAACAGTATTCGCATGTACAATACGCTGCCAGATGATGTGGCAAATTTATCTATAACTAAATTTAAAAATTACATAAAGAGTAAATTGTGCCAGAAGGCTTATTATAGTGTGAAAGATTTTATGAACGATAAGTCCGCCGGGAAGTGACATGATTGCTCCTTTCTTTCTTAAGACTAGATGCGATATGATCTTTAGATATTAGACTTTGTTAGTTTTAAGAACAGCGGTAATTTATTTATTTCTTTAATTGTATTAGATCTTAAGACATAATTTGAAAAACACCGAGATAAGTTTCTTGAGGCCTTCTTCTCAATCTCGTTGCCTTTTGGAAGCCTCGTTAGAGTCACCGACAGACTGTCTGAATGACGAACAATCCCCTCCCTCCTTTAGAATCAAGGCTGACTGACAGATACAGACTGACAAATCTTGAGAAAACCACAACAGACAGATAAACTGATAAAGAACCCAGGACTTCTTGGCGGGAAAGTGAAGAGTCATGTCTGCAGTTTTGTTTTATTTTCTAAAATTTGTGATATTTCTAACATTAATGTGTAATAACGGTGGATTATTAACCGTCAAGTGTTTGTGAATATACATGAGTGTTGGTAAATCAAACAAAACAGTGCAACATCACTTTTCAAATTTTCTCTCAAGGAGTCCATATGAGATCTCAGTATAGTCCCACATCTTTACTGAGGACTCAAGGGGTTTAGGGGAGGGTATTTCATCTTGATCACCACTCATTCTCATTTGTTATAAACAGAGGTCGGAATTAGGTAGAGTTATTTATGTACTTGCATCGAAATGTTGATATTAATGTGGACCTTCCCGGGATTTCAAATGCAAAATTTTGCAACTTCGGTCATCCAATATCATTGATGTAAGTTTGGCAACGTCGCGCGTGCAGTAGTCTAAATTAAAAAAGTAAAAGTAAATAACTTTTTATTAAAAAGTAACGGGATTTTTTCTATTCTTTAAAATTAATCCCGGGATTTGAGGCATATCCACTATATTCTTTCGCTGTGTGAAATCAGTGTAAGTACATGAATAACTCTACCTAATTCCGACCTCTGGTTATAAATTATATATAATTAATATATCACTTACTTGACACTGGCTAAATGTGCTAGACGCACCAAGCCATTATTTAAATGGAAGAAGAAGATAAAGAACCCATTTGCTTTTACTCCTTTATTATGTTACCGCTCATATTTCTTTCATTGTTGTTCAAAAAATATATGGAATTTCCATTTTGTGTAAATGTTTGACGAATCTAAATGATCATGTTGATCTTAAAGACAATAAAGTATTTATATATTTTTTTTATGATATTACCTGATAATTTAGTCGTCGGTGCATGATCATTATTTTTACCAATATACAGATTCAAACTTAATAGAGCTCAAATTATCCTCGTAGCTTCGCGGTGCTCGGAAACAATCACCGAAGTAAAGCTTACATAGTATACAATACAAAAGTATACAAGTAGGTATACAGTTTAGACACAGAGGCCAGTTCCTTTATTGGTGATCGTTTGTGTTGCATATACCTAACATCAAGTGCTTCGGAAGACCGTCAAGCCGTGGGTTCCAGTTATCTCTACATGTCGTAGTCGATAAGCTTGATGTAGGATCGTTACTTAGATATGGAATTATTATTTGGGGTAATTCCTGTCATATAAAGCGAGCATTTATTTCCCAAAAAGCCTGTATAAGAGCAATATGTAATGTTGACATCATGACATCCTGTAGGCCTTTGTTTAAAAACCTTAAAATATTAACTGTTGCATTCTTATATATATACGAGATATGTGTTTTTGTTCGGTCACATCCCGAATTGTATCAAAAAGAGCGTAGAGATACAAGTAGGTATCCAAATAAACTGACTCTGCCAATCATGTCTACTGCATCTTATGCGAAGAACAGCTATGTCATGTCTATTAAAGTCTACAATAGGCTCGACAATAACCTTAAGCTTATGCCATTGAATAAATTCAAAGTACATTTAAAAAAATGACTTGTTGATAAATGTTTTTATTCACTGAGTGAATATTTTGAACAATAAATTTATGTTTGTTTTATTAGAATCCTCTAATTATAATTTTGCATACCAGTTACTGGTGAAATATGCGGACTGTATTAAATTTTAAGACCACTCATGTACCATATTTTATGTGAAATAAAAAGTCTTTGTCTTTGTCTTGAAAAACAGCAGGACGCTACACACCTGCCTCGCCAAGCCATTGGGGATCGCATGGTGGAGTATGACCCAGTATGAATTGAGCGGGGATAGCCCAGTGGTGAGACCCATTGCCTTCAAATTCAGAGGGCAGCGGGTTCAAACTCTGATGACGCGCCTATGACTTTTCGAAGTTATGTGCGTACTTATCGCTTGCTCCGTGCCTCGGAAAGCACGTTAAGCCGTTGGTCCCGGCTGTCATAAACATCAATGGCAGTCGTTATTAGGAAGTCAGTGCCTTCTAACATTCTGACAGCTGGTTTAACCATAGAATGAGGTTTCCCTCTGGGTTGCGGGGGTCAGACGGCAGTCGCTCCATGTAATAACTGAAATTCAGCTAAATCTGGTTAAGCCAGTGAGCAGACCCTGTGCTCTAAGCTTATGGTGGAATATGACCCACAATACCCACCCATAGTGGGACGTTAATGAGGACGTTGAGATGAAGAAGATAACCATTTGTGCGGCTAAATGCATATAGTTTAAACCTTACGTTCTTAGAAATACAGATTGAAGACGGACTTGATTGTACATATAGCCATCTGCGTAAGTGCGTAGGCTTTTAAAAGACATACAAACCGCAAAGATTTGCTTACGCTTGACATGTGGCTGACGATACTAACGGCGCATTCACACCACAGTTGCTTTCAACGATTCTCTGTCACGGCTCATAGAAAGTATAGTAGGAGGATTACGCAACAACTTAACATTAGGTAAGATTTTCTAACTTTTGTAATCTTTTGTTAATGTAATAAATTATGCCGCTAACACTTCGGCCTCGTGATAAAAACAGTCAACATTATTATGACTACTTTTTATAAAAGGAGAAACTACAAAAATGCGGTTTGACTTAAAGCTATCATTATGACTATGAAAGATATATCAGTTCTTACAATTTTAAAGTGAAAATAACTGTAAGCAACATGGTTGAAAATCAGTGAATTACTGTAAAAAAAAAACAACATATATTACTAGCTACGCGGGCAAAAGCTAGCACTAGCTTTTGCCCGCGACTTCGTTCGCGTGGAATAGTGACATCCGGCAGATTTTTGGGAAGTTTTCGCTCCCGCGGGATTTTCGGGATAAAATCTATCCTATGTCCTTTCTCGAGTTCGAAACTATGTCTGTACCAAATTTCACACAAATCGGTTCAGTAGTTTATATTAGGCGTGAAGAAAAGACAGACAGACAGACAGAGTTACTTTCGCATTTATAAAATTAAGTTTGGATTGCACCGCCCCCTCGTTATTCTGAGATTATAGTTGCATATCTAACTACATTAAAATTATGATACCTAACCATCGATATAAATTTACCAATCTATTTAATTTATATTTACCTGTTGCTAGGGTGAAAATAAAGTGGTAGATATCAGTTCAAACAGTTCATTAGAACTATTGAAAACGGACAGCAGCGGTTGGCGGCCAGAAGCTGAAGATCGAGCTTAGTGGCGTGCCCTTGGAGAGGGTTATGTTTAGTTTAGTATATGAAGATGGACTGATGATGATAAAACATATCTACATTATATACTCTCTTGTATACTTACATATGTACAAGAATCCTACCTCATACGATACGATCAACAAAACTTCAGCCGACGATAGCAAATGTAGATGGGGAACAAAATGATACCCAAATCGGACGGTTGCAATCAGTTTTATTTTACATAAGTACAAGTTATAGACCGTACGTAAGGTCGGTACATATCTGACGGAATATGCGTCGCGTATTATCGGCCGCGTAACGCCAGAAGAGAAAATATGTATGATAAGACAAACAGTTCACACTTACCCAAAAATACTGTCATATTTGTACCGACTCTTAATAATAATAATAATTTCCATAGCATAACAAAAATATAAATACGGTTGAAACAGATACATTAAATAAAATGAATTTAAACCAAATACATTAAATTAAATCAAATACATTAAATTAAATCAAATTTAATCATTCAAATTCATTAAATCATTAAATACAGTAAAATCGTTAAAAGTAAAGTAAAGTAATATAATATAGGCTCATCCAACTAGCACAGTCGTCCAATGGTGGCTAATAGGACACTCGCACTTGCCACACACAGCTCTCAAGATACTATTGCGGCTGGCGCAGGTCCTGTTCATCATAGACAATACTTTTTTGCGCATAATGGCATAAAAGTCAAATATACAAGCTCTGCAGATACATTTCTCGTCACTACCAATAAATAAGCTTATATTATTATCATTAGTATGAAGTGACGACAAAGCATGAATTACTCGGTTCATGAGTACCTATAGACCACGTTAAACCCAATGTCCACAATGTGGCCAGTAGGTACAACCAGCAGCAGAAAGATCGATACACGTCTCTATTGGCGGTACTAACTATTTGACGCCGACTGTACCTACTGCCAACAGACTTATAGGTATATAGTAGGCATAATTTCCTTGTTGATAAAATTTGTACTGATTTTCTATTCTTTCAGACCATTCCATACTTGGAACTTTTCCCTTCTCTTCGGTTCTCTTAGAGCAGTATACGTGATCTGGACTCAGGAGTTTACGAAAAGTTCTCTTAAGGCCTACGCAGACGGCGGAATTCTTAACTTAACTTGACCCAGTGTGTATGTGCATGATCTATAAAATGTCTTTAAGTTTGAAATGTTGGCGTACTTTAAACGATTTGCGCTACTTTAAATGCAAAGCTACAGTTAAAAACATAAATTTCTAAAAAAAACGACTTGATAAAAAAGTCCGTCGCCGGCGCAGGTCTTTAGTCGCATTTTCGATTAAGGTTTGGTTTAATGTTTCAAGGATCATGCACTACAATCTTTTCTCCAACAAGATATTTACCTTTAGGCAATACATAAATGAGGTTATGCGTAAGGGAAGAGGCAATGGGCCCGCAATAAATTACGTCACAAGCAAATCCAGCTAGAGGAGGAAGAGTGAACGGCGGGGCAGTCTTTTTGACCGCAAAGCGAAGCAACAAAGACCGCGTTTGTCACTGTTCGCGGCTGCCTTCAACTGCGCAGCTGGTTTGTGTGATGTGATGATGTCATGACTGCGGCGCAATATTTTGTCTTCTTTGTGCATGGTTAGCCTAATTTTCAAACTAATTATCTCATCTTGAGCAAATTTTATAAAAGGTAGCAAAAACTGTTTATTTTTCATGGTTAAGACACTAATTGGATATATAGGTGGTATTTTAAATATTCATTTATGAGACTTTATGGGAGAGATATTTCAATCCATAGTTCGAATTTTATACTAAATGGCAATAAGAGACAAATTAAGTATTATTTGAAGTTACGCAGTTTGAAAATTAGAATGACGATATAATAGTCTTTACGTTATCGTTCGCGGCAAAACTAACTGGCGCGGACTGACGCGCCGATTGTTAGTGCCATATGATATCTACCACTTTTAAACTCTGACGTCAACAAAACCATTTCATATATTACCAATTCTTAAAGCAGTCATCGTAGATCAAGGAATTCATGTAGATTAATTTAGGATAAGCTTTTGAAATGAAATAACACATTTACGATATCTATCATTCCAATTTATTATTTCCATATACCTAATCATTTGCACATAGAACAATTATACTACGGAAGGTAGCCCCACTCATATTAAATATTTGTCAAGCCGCATCTATCAAAAAACACGTTTCTTAGACTATGGTAGACTATGAAGCTTAATACAAACTATCGGACATAGCTATCAGTCGCGTTTACAGGTATGCAGTCGTTTTATTGATTTCCAAACACTAAAGAATGACCGAAGTATACTTTAGCGATTTGCGAAGGAAATTATCACATGCATTTATAGCCGCGTCTGATAGTTTATTTCCAGCTTACCACTTCAGTAGGTACCTTATTATTACTCCTATATCAAATAATTTGATGGTTCTGATTACATCAATTATGTAACCAGAACCATCCGGGGCCTGATTCGCGACTACTAATTATGTTACAGAAAAAACACTGAATAAGTTTTTTATTCTTAAACATTTGACAGCACAATATGCTTGTCAGTAATATTATTTGTTATTGAAACAGTTTTTACCATTTTATTACAGTAGTCAAAATATTTAATATGAGTAGGGTCTGAATGCAGGATTTACAACCAGAAAGTAAAATTAAAATAATAGTGAGGTTACCTTGTTTTATTTATTTGTGAAAGATTTTGTGTCAAATAGGTCTTTTGGCATATATTTAATGTGTCATCAAAATTAATAAATTACCAACCTAACCTAACCTTTTTGTACATCAAAAAATTCTGATGGAGCACCTAATCCCCTATTAGATGCTAGATCAGTATTTTTGATGATCAAAAAAGTATTTTTTAGAGGTTCAGTTTATTATATTCCTTTTTTAATCTGTACAGCTGAAAGCAATTAAGTGACCTATCTGACGGTCAACCAATCAACATCTATCAAAATACAGCAGTGCGATATCAACTTTTGACAACAAAACACAAAGTTCAATATCCAATGAGAAAATTTACATTGTAGTAACGTTGACGTTTGATTGACATGACACTTTCTTTTCTCTTTGATACGGACTCGAAATTGACACGGACACTTGAAAATCTTTCACAAATTAATAATATCAATAATAATACTGTTTTAGTACCACTGGTAGAATTATGCAAAACATACATTTATACACCTTAAATATAACAAACACAGAACATTAGCGTTAATATTCAACACTTAATACAATATCGATTTTAAGTTTATGTAGTTTTTTTTTATTTCTAACCACCGTACACGTTACATTTCTACAGCCTAAGTATACAATATAATGCTATTAAGTTATAAGAAGTGTACATAACATTTTGTTTACAGTTAATTTTTATTTTAAATACAACGAGTATCAATCATGTACTTTAAGGGCATCACTTTATTTTGCTACAAACACTTGCCCGCGGTTTCGTACGAGTCATTAAAATAAAGCGAAATAAGAATACACAATCTGATATGGAAATAGTGTAATTATGAAATTTTGGTATACATATATAGTTATGAAAAGAATCACCACTTATTTATTTCAGATTTCAGTGCAAGAATAATTAATTGCAACTTGGTTAGGTATACCTCGCAACGAACTTCTATGTATACAGCCTACTGCAATGTTTTTAACAAATCAAAAATTATCTGTATTGAAGCACTTCTTAAAAATAAAACAGTATGTCGACTTTATTGTACCTATTGTAAAAAACATTTAGTACATATAAGCTTCTAACTTGATCACAAAAAAAGAGAAGTGATAAATCCTGCTTATTTATTTCCAAACATTCTCTTTTAAACTTTTTTTTTAAATATCGATGCACCTGGCGCCTATCAGGCGACGCATTATAGTAATTATTAAAAAGTTTCTACATTAAAATTAAACTACCTACTTATTAACTTTGATATTGCGTTACATATAACATTAAAAGTTGTAACTGCTGTGTGACATTTCAAAATTAATTCTAATGACACAAATGTCAAAAAGGTGGTCACAATACCGCTGTGACCGGTTTCAAAAATTACCTATGCCATGCCCCTCACTACACGACTGATATGCCACAACTTTCGACCTAAGGTTTCAAACTGTACTGTTCTTATACTAAAAACATGTGACGACTTTAGGGAGAACAACACTAGGCAAACTTTAGTATCTATCCACACCCTAAAATAAGATTATGTTATCCTACAGGACCTATAATCCCTAGCAATCCCTCTTGTTTAGGAAAAGAGGGATTGCTCAGAGCGATAATGCTTCTGCCCATTAGGTATTTTTTACTATTTTGTTATCACACACAAATATTTATTCAGAATCTTCGATTTTCGGAACCAAAATGCTGGTATATTGAAATTGTTTGAAATTGGTCACCAACAAATACAGATTTTACTGTCTACGTTTCTATTTAATTCTATTCTATCTGTCTTCATTATAGACTTTTAAACAAACAAGCTATTATTATTAAAGTTTCCCTAAAATCGTCGCATTTTAAATTGCAGCTCACATAGGTAATGAACAGTACAACTTGAACAAGAGTAAAACATTATTGCTATTAACACGTTACAAAGAATAATTAATTAGTGCAAGCTATGGAAGTGATAATACGTCTATTTAACCTGCTGAAAGTTCAATATTTATTTATTTCATAATGTATTTGAATAAAACAAATGTAAAATGAGTGACTGTACGTTAGAATGTGGGTAGTTTACATTTATTTAAACAAATTTTAGTTTATACTAAATATTATTTTTAACCTTTGGATTAATAAATCTAAATAAATTAGAAAGAAGAACTTAAAATACTGATAACAATGCCACATGTAAACTTAACATGTAACTGAGACTAGTAAAATTTAAAAAAAAAATGTGTGTTATTTACTCTGTGGGATCTTTACATCACCAAGTAACACTCATGGAGCCCAACTGATGGAAAATGGTCACCGCAGCTTAAGGACGCTTGCAACGCTAGAGACAACACTAGCGTATTTTTGAAATCATAAAAATCGTTTTCACCCTTTATCGAAGAGCCCCATTCTCTATTATCTCTTTGGAAAACCTAGCCATGGAGCTTATTCTAGAAGTTAGGCGGCAAAAATATTCTAGTAGGCAGACAGTCAAGTTTTGTTAAGCTATATTGGGCTTGAAATATTCGAACAGCAATCTAAAACCCACATAAATTATTGGGTCCGCGTGCAAATCGACCTGACATGGCTTGTAATATGAGAGCCAAGCCCAGTAAAAACTTATTATGACGCTTCAGTGGGACCTCAATCATACGTTATAGATAAGTTGTTGTAACCTGTACTTACTGAATAAATAAATAAGATTAAAACTTTTGTAAGTCAGGTTTAGCTATGTAATAATTAAATATTGAAACCAGCAAGTTGAAAGGCAGTTAAGCCTAAAACTACCACACATTACACTTATTACACCGACTTCTCTTTATTATTAAAATTAGGCTTTGACTAAATCATAAAAAGTAGACATAAAAAACCCACTTTTGCCATACGTTTATACTTCTTACTTTGTGTTAAATACCCTATAACTTGACATTGGCATGTGTCAAATACAAAAAAATAACTCAACATAACCTAGCTTTGCTGGCCTTCAGGACAAAAGTCATAAACCCAAAAATCAGTGTAATAAAAGTAACGTCTTCGATTTAAAAAGTTATTACTACAAAAGAGATTAACTCTAAAATATCATCTTTTTAAAAAAATACTATGATTTTTGGTAAGTGCTTATTTGAGAATTATTTAAATACAGTTGTTAACTGCAACTGGTGTATAGAGATCCTACCAAGACCTGAGAAGCCCGGGCCAGCCTCACCTGCAAGTGGTGCACCTGCCGACCAACGGACGAGGCTCTGGCGAACATAACAGAGCTCGGTAAGCGACAATAGGCTCGCTACCTATTACGTGGGACTATATAGTTGGCGAAATGTGGAAACAGGGGTGAATGTATGTATGTTAACTGCAACACCGAAAGATTCAGATCAAAATATTCGAATAACTTACAAAAAATAATTACGAATAGATTAGGTAATAAAGGTTAAATTTCGGCTCTACCTCTCTATACATTTGTAAGAATAAAATAAAAAGTAATCAAACCGTCTTTTTACTATAAAGAGTCACTACATGACGAGATAAGCAAAACAAAGAGAATTATTTAATAACAATAACATAATACTTTAATAATATCGACATAAAGCCCATACCTGTTTGAATATTAAGCTATTCGGCAGACATGACAACGCGAAAGCATACTTAGCAAGCTTTAACACACTTTATGTCCGAAGTCTTAAAGTTGATTTTTCAATAACACAAATTATAAGTCTTCTTTTTTATCTGTACTAATTTTCATAAATATCAAAATAGCCCGAGATTAGTAACGCCGAAATTTAACCATATTTACAAATAAACGGTAACACATTTAAGATATGGTTTTCATGCACCATTATGGCACATATGTGTCAAACTATAAAATAAATGTAACCGGCATTATATAGTATGTTGGGCTTCAACACTTAAACAATTATAATTAAATTGATATATTATAAAGGCTTAATTCTTTATGATTAGAAGCATCTATTCAAGCTTATTAATATAAGTGTGATTTTTAATATAGGCAATATTATCTATATATTAAAAATATTTATTATGAGACGATATATATCTTTTATCCGGTCTTAAAATAATACTGATATTTATTTTATTAACCCAATAGCGGACAAATGAGATTGAAATATAATATCATATGATTTAGCTTTCCATAAGGGCCATTTTGCCGTAGCAATACGTTGACCAGTGCCCCTTTTAGGGTCCAACAATATTTAATATAAGGTAAACATTTAATTGTCTATTAAACTGGGAATTATTTTAAGAAATATAGTTTTGATTAAAGCGTTAATGGCACGGTTTAAATATAAATCAATACAAAATAAAAATATTTCATAAAAATAATCAAAATAATATCACAAAATGTCGACCGGAATACTTTTATGAGCTATTTCTATATTTACATATTTAATAGGTACATCTTTTTCTTCTTCTTAATATTTGGATTATGTTGTCAAAATATACATATATACCTACAAGCAGGTACTGTGAAGCGTTACACCCAATATACATGTCGCTTATACAGGATGTTCCCATGCCTATATTTGGTAACTAAAAAAATTTTACTCAAGTAACAATTATTTCGATAAATACAGTACAATTGTACATTTCAAAACAGGAAATGATGTTTCATTAAAAAAAAATGTTTATTTTTAATAACGTAAATTGAAAATTATACAATTATTTTTAATAGGCAGTGGAACAACCTGTATAAGCTTGAATAATATATTATAATTTCTTTGATATACACAAAATAGGTACATTTTATATTAACACATTATTTGTCTTTGGTACACAATGAAAATAAATTACATCAGCTCGCATTTCAAAATTCCTCTATGTTAAGGAAAATAAGGAACGCTATATTTTCTTGAACGAACAAAATGATTAAGACCGTACGTAAATAAGTTCTTACTCATACGCCACAATCAGCCTTAAGATCATTCTTCATGTGTAACTCTGTTGATTTATTATTTTATATTCGTACATTTTCACGCCGTGATCATAGATTGATCGAGAAACCCTGGTTAAACATTTAAAAACACCGATCGAGCATCTACGATTCTTAAAGCTCAATTTGTATTTTTGATAGGCAAATTACGACCATAGTTTTAGGTTATTTCGACATTCATGAGAGCTCTCCATCATATCACCTAGCATTAAGGTTGCCCTAGACTTAAGCTTGAGACCCAGGGTCAGCTTACTGGTCTAGATTTTGGCTGATATTCGGTTATCAACTGAAGCAACTGCTATCTGACCTCCGCCACCCAGAGGAAATCTTTCCATGGCTAAACCAGCCGTCATGATATTAGGCACTGCCAACAACGGGGCGTGAAACGGCATTTGCATTTGGAATATTTGCAGGCCGTGTGCAGTTTAGGTCTTTTTCCACGGTAAGGAGCGCTTCTACTGTTGTAAACTGCATCGACTGCTTATAATGTGTCACATTAAAAACTGAACGATTAGTTCATATTTAGGTAAAAATCATAAAATATGCAGAATGGCCTTGAAGCTAAGAATGGTTTATGAATACGGGTATTAAGAATGTAGTATAACATCATTAAGCAAAATATTTTGTGACGAAGTATATAGAGAATATATAACATTCATTTTATTGCTAATATTTTAACAGGCCGTTATTAAATTACTAATTACAGCAAAATTTATATTGATATATGCAAAGATATATGTATTAAAAAAAATCTCAGTTCAAAATACTGTTAGCAGTGGACTCACACGTTTCACTTAATAATTATATATTTATTAACAAAATAATCAAGTATACAACTTTACAAGTAAGTAATAAAATAAATTATATTATTGTTAAATAAAATATTTTTGAAACACAATTGTGATAATATACGAAAAAGTTAAGTAATAATTAAGTACATTTTCCAAGATCTTCAAATAGAATGCTTGATATCAATTTTTGAGACGTTTTTTTGTTATTTTCTAATTTAAATAAATATAATAAAACACCTGATTCGTGATACATTCAAAAATGTATGGAAGCATGTAAACTTTATACATATTTTAACAGTATTTAAGAGAATTAGCTTCTAGATCTTTATTAAGAGTACAACAAGACAGACAGAAAGTCGATTCTGTTATTAGATGCAGGTTTGGGAGGATGCATTAACTATTACTCACTCGGTGCAGCAAAAGCTTTACTATAAGAGACGAATTCAACTTCAGATCAGCTTAGTATGTTGGGGCTGTGTAGTCAATGTTTCCTGTAAATAAAAAACAGTTGAATGTTAATATTATCATACATTGCGTCATTTCCAAATATACCCTTCAGCCAAGTTTCATACAACTGCAATTCGAATAACATATAATTTATTTTAAATTAAAAGTAATAAAAAATAATACAGGTGTTTAACACAAAAACAAAATCGTGAATATCTCGTGACAGCTGATTTTTTTATAGCAGTTGGATGCAAAGCTTAAGTATTACTTTGCATATAAAATAAATTGCACATTGTTTATACTTATTGACAAAAGAAATATAATTCGAAAACTGCTTTTTTTAAATCTTCAAAGTTACTAACAATTTTCATTTTATAATTAGTTTTATAAATTCATAACTTAATAGCACAAACCACAATAAATAAATTGTTTTAGAAGAACCACAGAAAAAAAATTCTTCTTTTTTATCTCTCCTACACAGTAATACTTACTATCAGTCAACTTTAAGCTTTTTTTCTCAAAAACTATCCATATTTGACCTGGGGTTACTTTTAGTTAATTGGTCAACATGCATGTCTGGTGCAGATGTCTCTGGGAACACTATGACTTGGGAAGAAATTTGTAACTGTTATTTACGCTGGACACTTGAGTTAAAAGAAACCATCTATGAATATGAAAGTGTGCACTGACTCAGCGGACCTCACAGCTAAACTGCCAAATTTATTTCATATAATCTTGCTACTTTGGCGCCATATTTGGAATTGGATCTAATCTTCCATAAGAAATTGTTCTTTTTAGAATATTGAATTGTTCTTTTTATAATTTAATACTGTACTGTACTCTGTAGAGAATCAATATGGAGGCTAGGGGTAAAGGGAATTGAATTGAATTTGTTTATCTTTGGTTATAAAAAAGTGTCCGTTTGGTCAGCAGACTTCACAGCTAAACTGCTAAATATATTTCAAACTCTTGCTACTCCAGCGTCATTTTGGGATTTGCACCTGATCTTCCATATAAGATAGTTCTCTTTGGAGGTTTATACCTACAAACTCGTTCCGCACCATACATACGTACCAGCTGGGGCCTGGGAAAACGGCGGCTCGCTGTAAGTTGGCTGCGGGTCGGGTGCGCCGGGATACGCGGGGAAGCTCCCAGGGCTGCCCACTCCACCTTCCACTTCATAAGCCGGAGCGAACGCTGCCTCAGCGCCCATGCGGAAACGTTGCAGAGCGAAAAATGCGCAGCCCACCTACAAACAAACGTGAGGTATGGCTAAAATGTAGGTAATATTAAAGTGGATTCGGTGGGCACTCTCTAGTTTATTTAGTGAGAGGAGATCCTTGATTAATATTGAGACGTTAATAATAAATAATCACAATCACACCAATTATTTAGTTCCAAGATAAGTATCACTAAGAACTTGTGTTATGGATACTAAAGAATGGATACATACTTAAATACCTTTTTTTTTGTAAAAACATACTTAATATACACAGGAAAACACTCAGAACAGAACAAATATTCATGTTCATGCAAAAAAAGATTTGTCATGTGTGGAAATCGAACCTACGACCTCTGGAGTGAAGTGCAGGTATACTGACCTCCACGCCATACCAGTCGTTGATTAATACGCTGAGTTGACGATATTGTAATATGTTAAAAATATAAATCTACACATTCCTTACATGTTATTTTTTTCTATTTATACGATTATTACACATACTGAATACAACCGTAGTGTATGACTTGACATTCTCTTACATTTGTTTATGAAAGAAGCTTCAGCTTAGTCTATTACCAACCCACTTCTGAGCTCAGCGTCAGAAATGGGATGAAGAACATAGTGAAGTCATCATCATCTCAGCCATTAGAAGTCCACTGCTGATTATATATACATACTTTTTCTCGTATGGATAAGCAAAGATCACATCCTTCTATTTGCTATGATCCTGACACATCTGAATTCTAGTTTTATTCATACGCATAAACCTTCTCATAAACCTTCTCATACACGGTTTAGGGTACTTTTTACTTACACTTTTTCCGTCCTCTGTTCTCATTATAGGAATAATAATAACGAATTGGGAAATATTAAATGCAAAATTCAACTCATACTCATAACATACCCAAGCGAAGATGGAGAAGAAGCAGAACGCAATGGCGCCCTGCATGTTGTTGGCGGTGCCAGAGGGCGGGTTCTCGGTCTTGCCCCAAGCATTGGACAGGTAGCAGAATCCCACGAAGTACAGGAATGCCCAGAAAGCTAAAACATTTTAAACAAATTTTATTAATTGTATAACATTTTAGTACATACCTATTTTAAAATAATATAACATTGTATGTTTCCAAAAAAGTATGTAAGCTTGCATTGTTTAAAGCCACAAGATAAATATCGCCTAATATAATATAAATACAGATAAAATTCTTAAAGCATTAGCTTGATTGGGCTTCATTTTAAAAGCTCTAGGAGCGCCACTTCAGTGGGATTAACCGGGAGCTGCCTGCCAAAAGACGTTAGCAAGAAACTCGGCACTTAAAACTAAAATTGTGTTCTCTATATGGGTATAAGAATACGACAGAAGAACAAATACTATCAGCTTCACATAAACTGACCCTTAAAGGAGATTGACAGCATCTTATCATCATTTATGTCTACTAAAGAGAATATTTCCATACAACAAACTTGTAATTGTATTATACTAAATTGCGTGTTATAAGAAATATGTCAATAGGGAACATAATACACATACTTCCACCCACATTATACATTCCAAGCTATTTAGTTCCCGAAAGCAGATGTGTAAAGAATTCCATTCGCTTCCCTTCCCACTTTCATATACGAGACAAGGAGTTGTATATTTACCCAAGTTACTCTTGGATTCGCTTTAAATAATTTTCAATTGAAAATTATAGCTATACTCGCTCAGAATTCAGATTTCTGTGGGTATTCGGTATTTTGTCGATGTGATAAGGATTCAATGTCGTCATAATGATAATACAGATTTCAATTTAATTGTGAACCTTGCTCTCAAGCTGTTAAAGCATTGCATAGGAGTAAACATATTATAATATTAAGGGCTAAGTGTAATAAGGAATTAAGTGTAATAACACAACGAGACCTAAAGTTAGACCAGGTTTAAAACTAGCGCCGTCAACAGTGACGTCAAGACAGTCAGTCAAGACAGCTTTATCTTATCAAATGAAAATCCCATAGGGGCTTATTACAAAACAAGTTTTAAAGACAAACCAGGTTTAAAACTAAATATCACATAAAAATGTATGTAAGTATTGTTTTGTAATATTTAACTTTTTTAATATTACTGGAATGGAAAAAAAAATCAAGATACAGTACATTACAGTCAGCATTATATAGTTGGTAACATTCAAAGCGCCATGAAGATCAACACACGTCTCTATTGTCAAGAGCGGTAGGGAGTGTTACGATATGCATGGCGCTTTGGGTGCCACCAATTATTTGGCGCTGACTGTACATAAAGAGAAAATAACCCTTATTATACCCCTAGAAGCGCTCGTAGCTCTGCGGTGCTCGGTGGTCGGAAACGATCGCCGAAGTACAGCAGAGTTTACAGAGGTCAGTCCTTGGATGGGTGACCGTTTGTGTGGCATTTGATATCGAGCGCTTTCGTGCTTCGGAAGGCACGTTAAGCCGTTGGTCCCGGTTATCACTAAATGTGGTAGTCGTTAAGCCATGTTAGAGGCCTAATGGGCGGCTTGAAAAATTCTAACAGCAGGACGCCACACACCCCTCCCCGACTGGTCTCCACCTTGTCGTGGTGGGGGGGGCTGAGTACCTCCCGGTAGGGCGCAGGAGGCGCCAGGGAAAAGGTAACACCCAGAGACCGATGACTCTGGGTGCCCTTAGTACTGACTACCGGGGGAGAAACTAAGAGGGACCTGTGGAGGGCGCAGCGGGCGGGCCAGGAGGGCCCGTCAAGCAGCGCCAGGAGGGTCTTAGGCAGTGGGGGCAGGGGGCCCTTGCTGTCTAACGACAGACCCTCTGAGAAGTCGGCCACACACGCTATGGTCGCACAAGGAGGTAGGAGGGGCGCATCCACTGCGCCTTTCTGAGGAGGTCCTCCCGGTTTTGGTCCGGGGGACGTTGGCCCAGGCGGGGTGTCAGAAGCTGCAACCCAGGTACTGGCCCCCGCCTCTTTCTCAACAAGCGGCGGGCGTCGTCGGAAGATTTTTAGTGGGTATTACTGCTGGCAATCGCGTCTGCCGGTGGTGAGCCCCACACCCCCTTTCGGTCCCCCTTTGGCCGGAAGGTAGTGCGTAAACGCATTTTGTTAACGACGTAAAACAAAAAAAAAAAAGGACACCACACACCTGCCTCCGCCAATCCGCACTGGGTCAGCGTGGTGGAGTATGACCCAATACCCTCACACCTTGATATGTGAGAGGAGGCTCGTGCTCAGTAGTGGGACGTTAATGGGCTGTGATGATGATGATGAACCCTTATTAGGACAGGGGGAGCTTATGCTTCTCTTCTCTTTAATAAATCAAATTCTAGAGATTTTAATTAAAGAAGAAAAATAATATTTTTTAAAACTGATACCATAAACAATCATAGTTATAAAAACACAGGATTACATTAGTTTTAGTAAATTAACTGAGGAGCTGGGGAACAAAAGCGGACTTGTCCACTGTACTCGAATTTTTTATTTTATTTTTTTGCACTCTTTTAAGCTCATATCTATCGAACCCCGGAGTATTGTGTATCAAAAGCGGTCCGATCTTAGAGAAAAAAATTGTTAAAAATGATGATTTCGTTCAAAAGCGGACTTGTCCTGTTAGAAATTTATTAAAATTCTAAGGGATTTTTTCTCCAATCAAAACCGGACAAAAACGTAAGGAGAATTGCCGTTAGTACGAAAAATGTCAAACAAAACCGGACAAGTCTAAAAAAAATCATTGTTTTTTTGTTATGATATCCCTAAATCAGTTGTGGCAACACTGCTAAATTAAAAAAAAGATAATCAGCTGTGTGACGGTCATTGCTTTCGTAATTTTGAGAAGAATTTTCCTAGAAAACCGACAAAATTATGGACGGAATCGAAGAAATAGTGGCCAATATAAATGACGGCTCACGTAAACGAAAAAAAACAGAACGGCAAGCGCAAAACAACAGGGAATCGAAGTGAGTGTAAAAATACTATATAAAGATTTTCAATGGTTAATGAACTAAAACCAAACAAGAAAAAAGATGTTGAAACACTCTTAAAGAAACAATTCGGAGATAATTGGATGGATAATCAAGAGCTTGATTGGTTTAAAAACAATATATTCCATACCTCACCAGTGGCAATTGCTGAAACAAGTCAAATAAATGACGAAGACGACGACCACAGTGACGATTGTGACTGTTGCGAACCAGATGTGGGAGAGTTCATATAATTTTTAAATAAAAAAATACAATAATAGAATCTAGTTTTCTTTCATAACCGGACATGTCCATAACTCTTTCAATCATAACCGGAGTTGTCCACCTTTTGTAATCAAAACCGGACTTGTCCATTACAAAAAAATAAAATAAAAATTGAAAACGCATAGTTTTATGACCAACAAGCAGGCTATTAGTTATGTTGTATTAAATACTAATTATACTGAAATGCACAAAATTACAGCCCATATGCATATACCTATTTCAGTTTTTTTGCTCTAGTGTAAAATTTGATTAATTGGACAAGTCCGCTTTTGTTCCCCAGCTCCTCAACTATTACTTTGTGAAATGGTAATCCATTTATAAACTCATCATCTCAAGCATCTCTACTAAAATTAATATATCTCATCTTACGATGAAACAAGAATGGTTTTACGTACCATCAAACCTTTAAAAGTGGATGTCTCAGTGGAAATTGTCGTTGTAATATAATTTATTTTATGTCAAAGGTCTCCCTAATAACCAGTGCCACCTTATTTGACCTCGGATTGTGAAGACCATTCAATTCGACGTTCCTTTCAAATTAGGTTAATTTACACTGTCACTACATTAGCTATTGTTACAATTTTGAATTCATTCAAGTAAATAGTTACATACAACAAAAAAATTAAGTTCTGTTCATCAGTAAGTGCGTCATTTAACTGATGTATAAATTAAAATGCGGGTTTATGTTTTAGTAAAATAAATATGGATATGCTTTTTGTGTGTCCTCGAGACCCTATATTACAATTGAAACAATTATTATATTATATTACAATTTAATATGTTCTGGCATATGAAATTAGCGTTTTGTCAGACAGTTAATTTGATCACTAAATATGTCGGTTTGTTTGAAAATTCAATTTCTTTCATATTAAAACCTACCCTAAGCAAAAGTTAACTTTGAAGAAGGGACAAATGAACCAGTTGGTATCATATATTATTCAATCAGCTCCCTATGATTTGGCTAAACTCTTACGGAAGATCTTAGTTATCAGGAATTGCAATCTATGATTAAAAATCTAGCCTTAACCTCGTAAGAGGCCCAACCTAAATTTAGGTCTATATATTACGGCCCAATGCACTAAAAATAGCTGCAAGTAGTTGCAACTAGAACTTTGATTTAGTAAAAAATAAATAAATGTAATGCTTTTTAGCTAAGGGGTATTTCTAATTAATCTTGGTCAAAATAAGAGACGCATTCAAGGTTAATAATTTGTCGATGGCAGATTTAAATTGGCAAGATTATTAAAACCAATAAAAAACCGTTTAAGATATTTAAACATGTCACAATACTAGGTCGCTGGGCTGTAACTTAAAGATTTAAAAAAGTGTCTTGGGCCGGAGTGTCAATATTTTTTGTCATAAAATTAGGTTGTTGGGCTTGAAGAGGTTAAACAATCGATATTGGTTAATTGCTCAAGCCTACTTCTAAGCTAGACCACATTGCATAAACGACAAAAGAAAAAAAAGACTAGATATAGCTTGGAGGCCAGTATATCCGCACTCCGCTCCTGAGGTCGTTGGTTCGATTCCCACACAGGACGAATCTTGGTGTGCACAAACATGAATATTTGAATAGGTGTTTTACTATGTATATTAAGTATGTATTTGCACACAAAAAAAAAATTATGTATGTTTTTCAAGTTCTTAATGATACTTATCTTGGATTTAAATAATAACTGTTGTAATTGTCAGAACATATTTATTTATTATTATTAATTTGGGCTCTTAGGTAGCAAGCACAATTGATTGTGAATTTCACTTAATCCAAACGCCCATTCACTAAGTGCAGGACCTTGAAAGGAGAACAATCGAGAAGAAAATCGTTAAGTCAGTCCTCCCGCCAGCATACATTAATAAATTAAAAATAATAGTTGGAAATTGCCGTTCAATAAATGGAATAAAAAATACTTAAATTAAAAACATCTACCTAACAACCGTTTAATAAACTGACATCTTAAACGGAATTGGCCAATCAGAAATGGGAATGCCAGTAAATCCTGTAATCAAAATAAAACCGAGAGTCGCTGAGTGGAATTGAAAGCCGTAATAAAGTTACCTCACGACAAGCAACAGGTCCTTAATTAAGATTTAAGTTTTAGGAGGTCAAATAACTTATTACATAGGGATGGTGTCTTTCTTAATATTTCTATTGCAATTTGTAGTAGTATAAGAAAAGTATTTACTTATGATATACTAAACAACAGTTCACATAGAAACTAAATTTACTTCATATGAATTAGTAAAAAACTGTTCACTTCCTAGTAATTTAACTACACATCTAGAGCCTCTTTACAATTTTGACGACTACCCATGTGAACCCAAATATCGTTTACTCGTCATTTGTAATAAAAGGAGGCAAGAAATAATTTATTAAAATCAAAAGATAATAGGAAAATATCTTATTTTAAATATACTAATCCTACTTATAATGTCAATGATTTAATCTTAGTTAAAAATGAAATAGGTAATAAGTTAAGTTCACTGTTTTTAGATTCATATAAAGTAGTTAGTGATAATCTACTAAATGTAGAAATAATTAAAAATAATAAAATTGATACAGTGCATAAAAATCGCACAAAATTGTATATTCAATGAAAACTATAAGAAAATTATAATTATTCACTTATACTTCTGTATTGTACTGTACTTACTGTAAGAATAATATGTAATAAAAAATGTATGTTAAAAAAATGTAACAGTCATATTTTTTTTTCTTTTGTATGGTTGGTGTAGTAGTATAAGAAAAGTATGTACTGAATGCACTCTTTATTATAAGACAGTCTTAAATCAATATCTGATCGTTTTACTTATCTCCCTACTCTCACCGTATAACTTATTGCTCATTAATAATTGTGATCCTTCTGCCGTGCTTGTACAGTCAGCGTAATTTAGTTGATTACATCCAAAGGTCATAACGATCGACGCACGTCTGTATTGTCAATAGCGTTAAGGCGTGTTTCGATAAACATATATGGTGCTTTAGGTGTTACCAAGTATTTAGCGCTGTCTGTAAGGCACACTGTTTTGACACATTAAAATTTGCAAAAGAAATCGGTGGGTACTTATACATCATCATTCGTTGCATCGAAGGTCAAGGATTCGTTTTCCACTCAGAACATATCTTAGAAAGCATGAACGCGAAGGTGCTGTAAATGTCCCAATATTTTTTGTTGTCCTTTCTAATATTGAAATAATTTGAATATTTTTTTTCATAATATTTACTATTGTGCCTTTAAAAGATAATCTATTACATAAGAGCGACAATAGGCTCGCTACCAATCACGTGGGCACCTTTAATTGGCGAAATGTGGGCGTATAATATGCCTCTGCTTACCCCTATTTCCAGGCGTGAATGAATGTATGTTATTACATAACAAACGTCGCGACACTTAGTCGGATGCCGATCGAAGTCTTCCAACGACCCAGTATAAACGGCTACTAGTTTGTCGACTATTACGAGTCGATCCTGATCGACTATGAACGATTACAATCGGCCTCGTGACAGGTATAACACGCATTGCTAAGAGAGGGCATTTTCAATAAACGTCGTGGGGGTTGAAATTCTTATTAAAATATTTGTTTTTCGGATGGAAAATTTCCCTTTTAAGTCTTCTTTTGTGGGTGGAGAGTAAGAATGTGTCAGACTTGTACTGACCATCCATGTTTCTTCTTTAGCCTGTTATATTCCAAGCCGCGGTAACCCTTTCAAACAATCCCGCAAGCCAAGCTCCGTATTATCATTAATTCACATGTTTCCGAAAAATGGGCTTTGACAAACAGACTGGACAGTTCTTCTCCTGTTGTGGGTATGAGACTTCTAAAACCACGCAAGTTCCAAGTTGACTCTTAATATAGTATGTACAATTGTACAATCGTCTATAGTATCTTTTCTTCCAAGATCTGAGGAGCCCAAGCCAACCTCACCTACAAGTGGTGCACCTGCCAAATAACGGACGAGGTTCTGACGAACACAAAAGTTTCCGATAAGTGGCAGGTTTGCCACCTATTACGCGGGACCAACAATATAATTGGCTAAATGTGGGCATACAATATGCCTCTGCCTACTCCTTCGGGGAAACAGGCGTGATATTATGTATGTATGTATGTATGTAAACGTCTACATACTGTTTGTCTTGTGCTGACTAAACTAATACAATACACTTTGAAGGCGTCATTAGTTTCAGTGTAAGCGACGCATAGACCGAGACGGCTTCGGCACAAGAAAACAATTAGACCAAAACAAATATTCATGTTCATGCACAGACTTCATTGAGAATGCATAGTAAAAAGAGTACGGAAACATTTTCAATTTATTCAGTAAGTAAACTAGTAGGTTTAGTTCTGCCATTATCATCATAGCCATTAGAAGTCTACTGCTGGGGTTTTGTTTAGTTTCCCAAATGTTTTTCACGTCCGAGGATTTTGACCCACCCGCTTTAAAGTCAAACCGTTTGTTGTCAAACATTTTCCAGTACCTTACATGATCCCTACGAATAATTCCACCGGCTACGAATAACCAATGCACTAACAATACCTTGGAATTTTTTTTTAAGTGTCGGTCACTGTCTAATGTTTTGCTTACAAAATCAATTGACAGGCGTGTATTTTTGGAACATTTTAAGGTCTTTGTATCTGTCGCTTGTGAAATGGACTCCTGATAGCAGAGTAGTATTGTATATTTTCCCCGTATATTCATATAGCTGTGGATATTACATCAACGACATATGAGGCAGAAGAGGGCATCTCATTTACTATTTATCATCTTTATTCTCATTTACTGTGAATTATATATATATAATTAATTTAATTAAATAATATTATTAAGATATTTTTTACTTGACACTGGCTAAAAGTGCTAACAGCACGAAGCTATAAAAAATATATGAATGTAACGATTTGCTTATCTTTGAGAACATTAGCGTAGGCCATGATGCGACCTTGAACCAGCCATCATGAATCAGAGCACAATGAGAACAAACTATTAACTGACGTAATATCTCACAGCTTTAGGTTGCGATGTACATTATTACGCACAAGTATCCTAGTGATCGTACACGATCACCACAGTTAAGCATTCAATATTTGGATAGGTGACCGTTTATATGAAATTTCATATCGAGCTGTTCTATGCTTTAGAAGGCACGTGATCTAATGCTACGTGGTAGTCTGTCATTATTATCATATCCTAGAATATAAGAGGAGATATAAAAAATAAGAGGTGTACAATTTTGCCACAGCTTGATAGTATGCCAAGTTATGGCCTTATTGGACGGTCTGAACGTCAATTACACCTGCCTCCGTCAATACACAATGGCTCCGCGAATTTGGAGTAAGACGCTAATTCCTCCTCCAGGTCTCCTGTGCTCTGTAGTAGATGAGGACTAACTTTTATTATCTGTATAAATTACAAAACACAAAAGAAAAGTCTTTTTTGTACACAACTTCTTTTCTTATACTTTGAATTTACAATTGTAACAAGCGCAATATTTTGTTTTCATTTACACCTTTTACAGACAGTCTCAGTCACTGATTAAGTACACTGATGTTTCTACACGCACCTTAATCCGTTGTAACAGAATTCACTTTCGTATTAACAAATTACAACTGTGAAGCCTATAATTTCTACTTATTGCATAAAACCTTGCATCTTTGAGCTGTTTGTCAATTTATTAACAACTGAAGCTTCATAATAAGTTTTATACATACACTACATACTATTATTACATTAGCACGGTCATGTTTTGTCCAAAGTTATTTAATAAAATGTGTATTTAAAATTTATCTTACTAAAGGTAAACCTGCAAGATGCCTGCGAGAAGCCTTGGCAAAAATATAACTCCCGGTTAGCGGCAATAGGCTCGCCACCTATTACGTGTGATCGATATAATTGGAAAAATGTGGGCGTATCGTAATGCCTTTACCTACTCCTTCGGGGAAACAAGTGTGATTTTATGTATGTAAGCATATATCCAAATACTTTAATTTCACCTAGTTTAAGCTAGGTGTCGTACACACTTATATATTAGGTATCTGTACTAGACCAAATCGACCAACCGAATCAGTATCACAAAAACTCGTTGTTAATTACGCAATTTAGTCTATAAATAAAGTTGATTATCGACTACCGATATGACGTGGAGGTCAGTAAACCAGCTTTCCACTCTTAGGTCGTGGGTTCGATTCCGACATTAGGAAAAATCATTGTGTGCATGAATATGAATATCAGTTGACCCCCGGTAATCCGAACGCCCGCAATATATGCGCAAGGTAGCTTAAGAAATTTGCTTCAGGAGCCACTTGCTTTCAGTGAACTTAATAAAAAATCACCATAATTCAAAATTTGCCTTGTCGTTTTGTAAAACGACACATTCTACTTTTGGCCTGTGATATAGGTACAATAAAGGAAATCTTAATATTATTTTTACTGTTTCAACTATAAAGATTTTTCTTTCATTGCCTATTAATGCTATCGAGACGGTCACATAAGCATTATCTGCACAGTTTATGGCGTGAAATCGTCAGGCCTATCAGAATTTACGAGAACGCTTAAAGTTAATGGGAATTCTTTGTTAACCATGTGGAATCTTATGTTGTACATTTTATACTTGTACTTAATAAAGACTTTTGAATAAGGGAGTACTGACCTATTGTAATTCATGTCATACTTTTTGGTGATATAGTGGTACATTTTTTATATAAGGATTTTGTTGTTGTTGTACTTATTTGATAGTCGGGCGGGACCAAGTCTAACAATGCTTTTAGCCTACTGCAAGATTTTAGTACTGACGCTATGTTATATCATCTTTTATGGTGATGCCTTTGTACTTTTTTCATATTTACTTGAAATAATGTTGTCTATATCTGTTGTTATATCTATTTGATCGTCGGGACCAACGGCCTAATGTATAATATGCCTCCAAAAGCACATTCATTACCATATAAAGAGTCACCCTTCTAAAGAACTGTCCTCTAAAAGCTTCTTAATTTCAGTGATTATTTCCGACCATCTAGTTTATAGAACCGAAACTAGTCTAGTTTATGATCTCTTACTATGGAGCCTTGTGAGGAAACTCCGAGTCGAGCAGCGGGGGATGGAGAAAGCTATGATGTGGTTTCACTAGGAGATCGAATAAAAAACGAGAAGATCCGAAAAATAACGAATGTCACCGACATAGCTCAAAGAATCAGCAAGCTGAAGTAACAGTGGACAGGGCACATAGCACGACGAACTAATGGCCCCTGGGGCAGAAAAGTTCCTTGATAGGAAACGTCCATTAGAACGTTAGAACGTCCACCTGCAATATAGACGGATTACCTGAAAGAGGACGCAGGATCACGTTGGATGCTGACCGCTTGCAGCCGGTCACATTGGAAGGCCTATGTTCGGCAGTAGACCTCTTTGGGCTAATGATGATAATAAGTTTATAAGCGCAAGAGTGATATATAAGGTGACTTAAAGATGGGTGCCAAGCTTGGAGGCGAAAGTAGTATAGACCATTTAGAACCATTTGAGCCATGGTTGTCTTAGACGAAGATTCATTTTTTTTAAATACTTCTTATGTCTTTTTTATAAAAAACCCAAACTTTTACAATTAATTGCTAATAATGGCCAATTTTAAGGATAATTGAGTATTTTTTTATTTTTCCCAAACGTCGTTGGGCCAAATTGACTTTTTCGTTTGGGGTCGCGCCAAAGAACTGGTGTACACAAATAAACACAAGAGAGGAATCAATAGTCAAGTCACCCTGTATATTCTTAAAATGTAAGGTAAGGTCCACGGCCTGTTTCGTTCTACTAAGAGTACAACTTCAATTGACTGTATATATGTAGTTTAAAAGGCTTAACACATATTGAAAAATTCCCTTGCTTATCTTGTACATTATCCAAATTACCTCACTTGATGAGCCGTGCTGCGACTGCTGCGTCATCGTCCCTCATATTACGATACAATGGAATTATATTTGGCCTCAAACACGACTAATATTATTAAAACTAGTAGATATTTAAAACTAAACATTATTTGTATATCTTTTTTGAGATACTTTAATTTTAATATAAATAAATATATATTTTCTAAAAATTACACCACTAATTTAGTCCTAAGATATATGATAGATAATATCTATATCTATTAGATATATAGAAAGTATCAGTAAGAACTTGTTATGGATACTAAATAACAGATATATAAAAAGTTGTTGTAAATACTTACTTAATAGATACAGAAACTACATACTTAATATATATTATTCTTTATTACATTTAGATTGTAGCATTTAAATTGGACGTTTAACCTATATTGTTAAACGTTTGGTAAGATGTCAGTACGTACCATGTTTAATTCACGCCTAATTGTTATGAAGATGTACTTCAGAGTAAGTACAATATAATTAGCCTAACGTGCTTAACTAGCCTTTTGTCACAGGGAACCGTTTGATATAAAATACTGAGCAAACGATTGCCGATCCAAATATTGGCTCTGTGAAAGCCGCTGACCTTCGGTGATCGCTTCCGATCCATGTAAACTTCCAAATATGAGTCAAGTCACGTGCGATTACAATATATTTATAATTCTCTTACAATTATTTAGTTCAAAGATAAGTATCGTTAAGAACTTTGTATGAATACTAAATCACAAACAGACATAACTTTAAACATACTATATATTTATACATAGTAGGGTAGAGTGTATAGGCCGGCACCTCATAAGCAGAAGCAGGCAGTCATACCTCTGCGCCACACAGGACAGCAATGTTGTGTTTACATGTAAACTCAGTTTACTTCATCTACTTGTTAACAAACATGTGGGAATAAATTTTAATGCAGCTGACAGTACAATCCAATTAGGAACTTATTGGTCCTACAATGTTTTATTTAGCTTTTTAGTAGGTAACACCTACCATCCACAGTAATATAATAATAATAATAATATTTTCTGACAATTACACCAATTATTTAGTTCCAAGATAATCATCATTAAGAACTTGTGTTATGGATACTAAATAACGGATAAACATACATAAATACTTTTTTTTTGTAAATACATACTTAATATACATAGGAAAACACCCAGACCAGAGCAAATATTCATGTTCATGCACACAAATATTTGTCCTGCGAGGGAATCGAACCCACGACCTTAGGAGTGGAGAGCGGGTATTCTCGCCACCACGCCATATCGGTCGTCTTATAACAGTATAGTTATGAATTGTGTAAGCAATAGGATCAATCACTATCAATTCGTCCAATTTAACACTAGCCACTTTTTAACTGCTAAAGTAGAGAATCATTGCTGCATTACTTAGCAGGGTCATTATAATATTGTTAGAATTAAGGGCAATGTCATAAGAACGCAGGCAAAACTCAAATCACACTACACTTTTGCGATTTATGTACTATTAGACCAGCTATGAGGTGCTCCAACGCGTAAGGTCAGCATAGTCGTTAAGACAACTAGGAGAATGAAAAATCTCTTGCCTTGCAGTGCCGCCAATAGTTTATCATCAACACGTTGAATGCTATCGGCCTCAGACACAATATGAAAACAATAATAACATAGTCTGTCAAAGCCGGTTTAAACTAGTGAGAATAAGTGAAGATTCTCAGATACCTCCAGTTTAAGCCCTCATACTATCATAATACAGCTTATTTATCTATGATATCTGTCATCCAATAGTTAAAATGTAAAAAGTTCTTTCTGTGTCTGCTATTAGATTCATATTAGATAAAATGGGATTCCATATGACCTACCACATGACTAATGACGTTCGACTAGTGACGAATCGTTTAATCAAAAGGATCCCAAAAGAGCAAAATGTTCTCGAAAGTGCGAGGCGGATTAGAAGGATTCCAAAAGAAAGTGCGCAAAGGCTTTAAGGAAAGCCGGCAATATCGTACATGCGGTGTTTACTCAGCGCTTACCACACTATCTATCGAATAGAACCGTCCGATAAAGGAATTCGACTTCTTCAAGTACTTAAAGCGCCGATAGTTTGGTTCGTTTTCTTTGAATCCTGTTTCGTGTCTAGTAGATGGTAGGCTTTTTTCTATGACCCCACTTACTTGCGAAAATTATTATGAAATCGGTATTTTTTTTTAGTGTAGATAATATAAAAAATATTCTCCATTATCTGATACCAACGATATATCAACGGTGAGAAATGTGAGTTGAAGTAAGATGATAAATCTTTCGTTAACAAAATCCTTTGCCGTGTCGTCATTAGTCGCAAGCTTATCAGAGCTTCTAAAGCTAAATAAGCAGATCCACTCACCAGAAAAGCCCAAGTCAGCTAGTACATAGTGCTTCCTGGTCTTCACAGAGGACATCTGCTCGAACAGGTACTCCCCCACGATGAACCCGACGGAGGCGATGAACGCAATCACGGAGATGCCCACGCCATAGTTGCAAGCGTTGGTGTCATTGTTGTACACGCAATATTCTTTCTTGTCTTCCTTGCTGATGTACCAGCCTTTGGCTGATATGCATCCCATCACGATCACGCTGAATAACTGGTGGTAAGACAAACTTTTTTGATAAATAAAATATAAAAAAAGAAAAAAAAAATTATTCAATACAAGTTGTATTGAATACAATATAGTATAGTTAACACAAATCAAGAATAGAATAATAAGAACTTAAGTGAAAGACGAACTCAACTTGTAGTGAAACAGTTCACAAAAGGTCGGCAACGCACTATGCACTTGGTATTGCAAACTCCCATAGGCAGTGGTGACTACTTTCCATCAATTGGGCCGTAAGTTTGAGTGCCATCTTGTGTGGTGGTATTACCACTCATGGGTTAACTAAGTTTTGAATACAATTAGGTATTTTACTCTATAAATTTTAATTACGAAAAATAAATTAGATAAAAAATATTATGAATTCTATTATTATTTATAAGTACGCCACTTAATTAAACAATAAAAATTTTTTTGACTAAAAACTAAATAAATTAAGTTAAATTGAGAAAAAATTCTAGTACAATATCTACCTACCAATTTTTCAGCACAACCACAAATTTTAAAATATCAACCATATATGAATGAATAGTCTATTATTTCATGATTTCTGAGCAGATGCACACAGTTGAGTATGGAACAGTTTTTTCAGATTATGTGTAAAATATTTTGACTTTGTCCCCATTAATGACAAGAAAAATTACAATCTTACTATGCAATTT
Source organism: Musotima nitidalis (assembly GCA_949126915.1). NCBI lineage: Eukaryota > Metazoa > Arthropoda > Insecta > Lepidoptera > Crambidae > Musotima > Musotima nitidalis. The sequence continues at coordinate 5,144,202 of OX421422.1, forward strand.
TGTAAGATTATTTACAACATAATTGTAGCACTAATTATTTTTTTCGTTAAAAACTTTCGACTAATTAAGATGTGAGGTTTCTTGTCATACTACTACTTTGTGGACCTAAAGCAGATTGGTAGAGGCAAATGAGTGGCGTACTACATTTAGAACTTAAATACTCACCAAATCAGATCTCTGACTTGGCTTAATAACTACTATTTACAGGTAATAATAACCGGGCCAATAGTTTTTCAGAAGCTTATAAAATCTCAATATCAAATGCCATGCCAATGTCACTCACTCAAGGACTGACCTTTATGAACTGCTTGCTGAGCTACAAGTGCTTCATCAAATTTAATTACCTATTAATTTTTCATTGAACAATTATTTGTTCTATTGCTCAATTAAAATATAAATATACTTAGGTAACAATTTAAATATTAATTTATTGCATGTAACCTTTCAGAAGGCAGATCAGTTTGAATATTTAAAAAAAATTGATTGTGTAAAATTTTGGTTACTGTAAGGTTGCAGACAACTGCTAGGATAAGGAAAACAATAGAATTTTAAGTGGCTGGATACATGTGGCTTGATATTAGATTTTTTTAACAATCATGTGAATTAACCCAAATATAGCTAAAACCAAATTGTTCTTTTGAAAGTTTAAAAAAGTGTTAATTCTATTATAGTATTAATCCACATCAGCTGCAGATGCACACAATCATTTGGATTTTCTATCCAGATAGACAAATTAATTTGGTTTTCTACAAAGATTCAGTTATAGCAAGTTTGTATTTAAATTCAATTATTTCTGGCACTCCTTATATCAATAAGATGTAATATTATTAATAAGAGCAGACATATAATAAGTATATTATAGATCTAAAATTTAGTTTTGGTACACACTTTTCTTTATTATTTAATGCTTAAAGTGTTAAGAATAATCTTGTTAGTTCTGTGTGTAAGCACCTATTTTTAAAAATCCTTTCCATTATTTAAAAATTACTGAAACTGAACATAAGAATCGAAAGATACAGAGTAGAAGTCAAGATACCTTGAGATATTAGTAGATGCATGAAGGCTGAATTACATTTGTCGTATAAATTAAAGAAGGTTCTTACCCAACAGACCGCCCTCACTATCACGGGAGGTCTTTGAATAAAGGCTTGAGGGTCAAATGCTCCTCCTGCCTTGCCACCGCCATAAGCACCAGTCGTCTCCATTTTTATATCCTTGTTACAATTTTAAATGCAAGATAAAGCAGCTAACCCAACTGTCCATTAATTTCTAGAGAAACAACACCTCGAACTCCGAATACCAATTTAAAATATCGATCGCGCACCAGACGACATACTCAGATGACAGACAACAAGAAATCTTTGACACTTTGTTTTCGACGTTTGGCAGTTATGACATCGATCCGCTGTACTCGAATCTGATTGGTCAACTAACATTACAGCTTGCAGTTCAGCCAATCGGGGACGGGTATGATGTGATTTCAGGATTTTCGTGAAAATCTTTGTAAGGTTAAAATAAAATGTAATTGAAATAGCACCAGCAGTTTTCTTTTGTGCATTTTCTCGATTGCATGTTCGGTATAGCGGTTTCTGGCGTGTAGGTGTGGTTGGTACTTTTGTATTTTATTTATTCTTTTCATCTCATTGAACTATTATTTGTTTAGTTTCAAAGTTAATGCTAATCAATAAAAATAATGATTTAATTGTATTTTATTTCAAATAAGTAAGAGTTAATTTTTTTCCAATATTTTCGTTATTCTAGTCGGAACTAAGCATGCATACATGAGAATAGTGTTTACTTTTACCGTCTCAAAAGTTACTGCCAAAGCTACAAAGTTCCTGTCACCTGTTAGGTTTTAGAAAATATACACAAGCCAAATTAAAACGATACTACTGATTACCGTAGTAGTAGGTACATCAATTTGAATGAAAACGGTACAAATGAATATTAACTACTATTAGTCACATTGGAAGTCAATTGAAGACCTATGTTCAGCAGTGGACGTACTGGTGATGAATAAGTCAAGGTAATAGCGATCACTGTCCATCAATGTGGTAGGCGTTTATCCAAGCTAGAAGTTTTATTGCGCAGCTTGAGACTTGAGAGTAAGAGTAGCAGGTGGCCACAGACCGCCAACCCGCGCTGGATCCATGTGGTCATATATGAACCGTTATCATAGTTTATGAGAGGAGGCTTTAACCCAGTTAGGATGTTAGTTATGTTCTTAAATATCACTTCCATACAGTATGTAATGTAGCAGATTAGCTTTACAGGTAGCGTTGCCAGGCGTCCGGAGAAAGCCGGACATAGTTTGGTTTTTTGATTGCATGCCCGGCCAAAATAAGGCTGTCCGGCTTTTGATAGGCTTGTTACATTTTGCAAACAAGCGAGCGCACAGTGTGGCCGAGCGCTGTCTTGTCAACTGTCGGTCGCTCTCAAAGGGCCCAGTCTCAGTAAAAATTATTTAAAAATTTTTGATGTAACTTATAAAATTTATTATACCTAATTTAACTGAGTGATATTAAATCCTGAATAATATAGAGAGTCTGGCCTTTTTATCTAAATGTCCGGCCGATATAACTGACTGGTCTTTCCGGCTATTTGGTTTCCTATTTACAAGTGACTTTGACTACTGGCTTGTTAAAATGTATGGAAAAGGACAACCAATTAAATTAAATTATTATTGTTTTCTCTTTTAGCATATTTGATGTGAAGTGGTATTGTTGCGCGTCAACGGTTCTACAAAAATAATGGTTGAGGTATCTTATTGTAGATTTTGCAGAGGAAATATTCGTGAAAACTTTTAAATTCAATACTTTTTTTATGTTTGCGCAAATGTGCAGAATTACTACTGTCCATTATTATTAATTAAGTTTTCATCTTAATTTTTTAGGCGCTACACATGATCATATTATTATCAGCCGCATAAGTCCACTGCTGAACATTAGCCTCCCTTATAGATTACACTCTATTGGGGGTGTATGACCATAAACACCACACTGGGCAGGCGGTTTGGTGATCGCAGTTCAAGCCAGTACACAGGATGACCCTGCTGCCCATCATTCGGTAGGATTTCTGTCCGTCGACTCTTATGATGATGCAGGGCGCTACATATACCTACAGGGGTCAACCGGTCATCTGCCAGTTGTCATATTAAAATTGCCTAATTATTTTTAATGTTTCTTCATACATTTTAAGAAGGATAAAATTTTGGAGACGGATATAACCTACTTGTTATTAACCCTTCAGAGTGCAAAGCTAAAAAATTGTATATGGTTTTCAATCCAACTTAATTTCATAAGTTTCATTTTATTGTTGCAATCTATTAACTTGATTTATGCTGTTGATTTATGAACGCCAGTAGTTCCAGATACAATAGAAAACCTGTGTGTCTTTCAGAGTAAGGGTGTGTTGCACAACGGTCATCAAACCTGATTAGAGCTAAACCTTTTTAGAACATCGTTCTGTCCCTCTAATTTTTAAACAAATGACTGACATGCAATGACATTTTAAATTAAATTGAGAACTGTTGTGCAAGCCGCCATAAGGGTTAAATTCAGGTAAGTTAACTGTTTGTATGGGTTAAGCTTATAGACTGTACACTAAATGTCACGTAGCTTAAGAAGGATAAATTAAAATACACTAAATGGGTATTACAAATATATTTATTAAAATTAAGAAATGAATTCTAACACAATTAAAGAATGTTAAGCTGTCAATTAATTATACATAAAATTATACAGTTTAATTGCTACGCTCGTACAGCCGCCACCCCAACAAAAATTTTGACTAGTATCTAAACGAAAAAGTATTTATTATATATGTAAATAGAAGGTACATTAGAAATAAACATAAAAATGTTATCTTAACATTGGATACAAAAAGTGAATTATAAAACTAGCACCTTTCTATAAAATAACTTCATTGAGAATCTAAAATATCTGACAATAAGTATGTATGTTAAATTAATGCTCTTGATTTTTATCTTATTCAAATTGGCTCCAGTTAGTGCTTTTAATATGAAATTGGAACTTTTTGCTCTGAGTATGGTTACTAGCCAGTCAGACAGAAATGGTCTTACTATAGTATCACCTAGACCCGAGATTTGAATACGCAGTCACACAAAGAGATGATATCACATATTTTCAATAATATCCGTAATGTCACGCCGCGCTTCACTTAAAAAGATATTCACAACGAAAAATGTTGTATGTGTGCATAGCCAATAAAAAGCCTATATCTTAACTATATTTTAAAATAGTTTCCTTCCATAATGTCAACATTTCAAAAAGCGAATATCTCTTTAAATTTTTAAAATTACGACACAAGTTGATAATTTATATTGACTGAATTGATTTTACTTGTTCTTTTAATTCAATTCAATTAAACTATTTATTAAGCAACCGAACCTGCGAATTATGAATTAAAACAGACTCTAACCTATTGATAAGTTGTCATTATGAGCGTACACCTTTAAAATAAATGAATGATAACATATTTCTATGAGTTATACTATATATTTTTAAAATAATCGGTACACGAATAACACATACTAAAGAGTCATACAGTTATAGGTCTTAATGTTAACACTAGAGTGACGGCAGATTCTTCATACAAAACTAAAACGCCTTTATTAAATATGTAGATAAATACTAATAATTAATATGTACGTAGTTATATAAAATGATATACATACGAGTTGTGAAAGACCACTGATGTCGCTAAGTAAGTAATAAAAATAATAATAACAAATTATTTACAGAAAAGCTTATATCGTACAGTGTTTTATTTTTAGTACATTATTTTTCTATTATTGTACATTTCACTGAGTTAGTTTTGGAATTGTAATAAGTTTAAGTATTAATAACTCAAGTAACACCTTGTTTTGCCATTTATATGTTTCTAAAACGACCGTTCAAAGCGAAGAGTGTAGGTAATGTTTTCAAGGTTTATGTTAAATTATTATTGTATGTATTTATTGGAAATTACGACTGTATTCAGTTAGTGTTATACGCACGTCACAAAATATTTGTCAATTAATATTATGTTTAAAACCGTATGCAAGTTGATCTCTACGCCTTAGGTCGTCAGTTCAGTTCCTGGCTTAAATAATATTTGCGTGCTTTAACATTCGTACGCACTTATCTTGAACTGCGTTGTTTGTGCAAATTTCGGACAAACTTAGAGGACCAAATAAAACGAGTTTAACAACCGAAAAAATAATTGACTTTGCGTTTAAAATAAATATAGTGTAAAACAACAATTTTTATTGATGTTATCAAGAAGAAATTTTAATTTTTTTACTATTTTGTTAGAACCAAGTTTATCTGCATTTTCTGTATTTTTGCATTACTTCTTACACATGAAACATAATTTTAGACTCGATTGAGAATACAGTTAAAACCTTATCCTTGCTCTTTAAAATGTTTAATTCCGAAACACCACTATCTATTGTAAGAACTATCCTATATCCGCATCAACCGATTTCTTACGAGAAAAACAGATGTTAAATGCTTAAATAAAAACTGAAAAGTTGAAGTATACTATTTTCTCATTGCTATAAAGTGTGTAAGTACTTATGTAAAGAAGTATTTTAAATTACCCTTTTATTCGCAGACATTTCCATGGCCTGTAAATATCAAGTTTGTAAGGACATAGATTTAATTATAAAAAAAATAAGCATTAAATTTAAAAAAAATATTTAATCCATAAGCAATGACATCGTGTACAATGTGGAGATATTAATGTGCTTAAAGTGTGGTACTTTTATTGTTAACAACTTAAACGTAAGTTGATGTAACAAATCAAGATATAGGATGTAAAACGATTTATTTATGTATTAGGTACCTATTTCAGTGTAGCAAAAGCTTTAAAGAAATAGTTTTATCGCTGTGGAAGCATAATTATTATCATGGCAACGGACATCTTGATATTACAGTATAAGAATGATAACATACAGATCTAAGAGGTCTATCACTATTCCAATGTCTATATTACAATATTATAACCCCCCATTCTTCGCACTAGGTATATCTAAGCCTAATATTTTGTATAAATTCTAACTACTCCATTCTACATGTAATCGAGTACTCTACAATTTCGTTATTGTACATGAGAAACTAGCTACTTGAATATATTTCATCTATGACGTAACTTAATTAAACAATATTTACAAAAATAGCCACTCTCATCTGTTTTGGGTCCGACTACAAATTCTAAATATCATACAAAACTCGATTGAACATAGCAAAATCGTAGACAAGCAAGGAACATGTCATTAATAATATTAAATTAACTAAAACACAACAAAATCACACAACTTATACAAGTAAATTTGATTAAAATAATGTCAAAAACGATACATAAATTCTATTATTGAATATTTATGTATAAAATATGCTACAAAGGTACAAATGCTACACAGATAGAAAATTATCATTTAGGTATAGTGTATTGCGATTATCCAATGGATAAATAGTGTATAAATTGCTTGCAATAGCAGGAAGTGGTCCAGATAGTAAAGAAATAACCGTGCTAAGCAAGCGGGACAGTTTTAATTTGTAGTTCCTGAACAATGCGGCACGTATATCTATTATCTACAGTTCAAACACTTTCGCTTTACCATTTGCGATTGACCGAAGTTGCAAGTTCCAAGGCCGTAAAAACCCGATAAATGCGCTTTTGTTTTTTAAGAACGCTCTTATTTTATTTCAAAGTCAAAAAGGAACGCAATTTTTCCTTTTTCGAATTTAAATTAAATTTTGTTGCTTTTTTACGAATCGGTAAGACCTTGTCTTTTCTCTTCTTCCAACATGGCGTCTAGTTCATCCGTGAGGTTGGCAAGCATGTTTCCTATGTCGTTTAGAACGTCGACAGGTTCGGAGCTCTTGGCTTCTTCTTTTTCTTGTTTTTCAGGGTTTCTCGGAGGTAGAGGGTTCAGCGGTATGCCAGCTCTGCCATAGTCTACAGTGTGTGGACGGCCGCCGATCTGACTGCGGTTCTGCTTTATGGTGCCTGCGTTCTCGTTTGCGAACGGAATGCTATCGGACTCGGTGCTCGAACTTGACTGTAAGAGACAAAAAAAGCTATTAATACAATGTGTTATAAAGTTGAAAAGTAACTTTTTTAGTTATCTAGATTCTAATTTTAAGTATACATACCATACATACATACATAATATCACGCCTGTTCCCCAAAGAGGTAGGCAGAGGCATATTATACGCCCACATTTCGTCAGTTATATTGTTGGTCCCACGAAATAGGTGGCGAGCCTATTGCCGCTTACCGGGAACTTTGATGTCGCCAGAGCCTCATCCGTTGATCGACAGGTGCACCACTTGCAGGTGAGGTTGGCTTGGGCACCTCAGATCTTAGCCCAACACCCTCAAATTCTAAATGTTTCATCAATAACTCGTAACCCATTAGTAGAAGTAGACAAGAAGAAAAATAACACCTCAGGTGTCACCAGGTAGGTCGACTTTCATTTGTCCGTAGTACCTACATAGCATGATAATTTTAAAATAACAAAGCTAGTAATGTAATTATGAAGGTAGGTTGTGAACATCGGCGCGAGTAGATTTGGTAGGAGAAATAGATGGCCGAAAGATTCAGAAGTGGGATATAAATATAATACGATGGTTACCTTAAAGCTGGCATCAGACCCTGACCGCAACTTGTCATCGTACCGACGAGGCGGCGAGGCAGGCGCCGGAGGAGGTGGTAGCAGCCCCGTGCTGTCCAGAGACACGCTCAGCGAGTCTGAACTGGGGTATGCGGGCAGGCTGAGAGGCAAGCTCTTCTCTGGGTGGATCTCCACAGTCGTTTGACCGAACCTGTAAATTATATTCTCTTACAATGACACCAATTATTTAGTTCCAAGATAAGTATCACAAAGAACTTCTGTTATGGATACTAAAGAGCGGATCAACATAGGTACTTTAATACTTTTTTTTTGTAAATACATTTTTAATATATATAGGGAAACACCCAGACCAGAAAAAATATACATGTTCATTCACACAAATACTTGTCCTGTGTGGGAATCGAACCCACGACCTCTGGAGTGAAGTGCAAGTATACTGACCTCCACGCCATATCGGTCGTCAATATTTCAGTATTCGTTATAATTTATTCTAACACGCGTCGTATTCATTTGAATTTCTTTTGATCGCCATTAGGTTGTCTGCCGGCAGTAGACCAGTGAGGTGCCAAATATTTACGCATACAATTATCAAATTAGTAAGGGCTAGTAAGGATATCTCATATAGGTTTTAACTGTTTCTGCATTTCCTGCAAATGACGGCAGACGTACGGTAGCTTCTAAGCATAGTTATAAATATAATAAATGTATGAAACAAACCTAAAAGGCGCGTACTGAGAACTCTGCCTCTTGGGTGGATCAGGCGGTGGTTTCCTGGCGACGTGTGGACTCGCGCCGTACGCCACCCGCTGCAGGCGCGCCGAGTACGCCAGCTCATCGTAAGCGTAATCCGGAGACTTATCCCTGTACGCCGGAGTTGCTTGTATCTTGGCTACTGGACGCGGCCGCACCAAGCCTCGTGGTCGAGGCAGTGTACCCCCGCCTTCATATGAATCATTAGTTGGCGTTATGTCTCCGTCGTCGTATGAACGTCGCCACTGACCACCGCCGTAGTAAAATCCAGCGTCCGGAGAGAAAGTCGTGTGTGAACCTCTTTCTGATGGATCTTCGAGGCTTTCCAGCGATTTACCTCGTGGATGACGTATCTGTCGATATATATTATTTGTGTTATTAATTATTTCCCTTATAATCACACTGAACACCATATGTCCCAAACACAATAGATGATCAATTGCTAATTGGTCATTTGGCGTCCAATAAATTAAGAAAATATGTAAAGATGTAAATACACATTGAAGTTAAAACTCTATTACGTATGTACATCGATGCAGTAAGAAAGTAATTTATTAACTTGCATTCAATAAATACAATTAATACTTGTGTACAGATTTTAATTATATTAAATATTTACTTAAACTATGTATGTAATTACGTGGTAATAATTTTTATATCAGTGTTAGTTTCATATCAACCATGCTATTTTTAAAATATAATTTAGTAATACGTAACAGGTACTTTTATAAACACATTAATTATTATTTGGTAACATATAATTTTGTTATAAAAATCATGCGTCTGCTATTAAAACAAACTTACCATCGTCCTATGACAAAAACAATTCTTAGCTTACCATTTTAACAAAATTGTTAAGTTACAATGTTAATAGAGTCTTAAATAAAAATACTGAGAGGCTAAAAGACAACTAAAAGAAAACAGTGCAAAAACCAAACGGCGGGCGGTGCATTGAAAAAACACGCAAAACCAAAACGCACACGAAACAGCGAGCGAGCGCGTTTTCATTTACAAATTTTGTGCATTCAAAAGCTTGGTGCCGAGTTGAGAACATACTGAGTGCGAAAGGAGGTTGTCATTCATACCTGTATTGGGACCAAGTCAGTGGTACATAAAGGCGTTGCTAGGGCATCAAAGTTTAGATCGGGGGGTTTATGGTAACTCCTCGCGTGTCTCTCCCAGGGCTGGTAATGCTCCCTCGGATATAAATCCTTTAGGTCCAATGTGCGGATTGTGTATTTTTGGAAAGAAAAAAGAAAAGAAAACATTCACATGCTGCTTTCGGCTAGTGACATGATGTAGATGCGGATGGACGCGATGTGTGACAATGTGTTGACCGACCGACAACTTTGCGATTTGCTTTGTTTTATACATATTTATTTATAAATATTTTTTTATTATTTTATAGGTCCATAGATATTGAGTATATACACACATAATCTGAGCCCGTAACAATAAAAAAGATTTTGTTTTGAAGAATTCGTTGAACATTTTTGAATTTGAACTAAGAACTAAATTTTCTTATCGCAGAGTTGTCTCATCCGGTCATCGACAAAAATGGTGATGGACATAGACTTCTAAAAGTCCATAAGCGAAATGTTTAACGGTTTTTGAACTCGTCGGGAAATGATACAAATTAATTTAGACTTCAGTATTGTGCCAATTTTTCATATAGGACTTTATTTTCCCGAGTGTCCATCCATTGGCAACAAAATATTATAGCCTGTGCCCGTGAAGCTAACAACTAAAGCCATTTTGGCTAAACGGAATATAACTCAAATAGGAAATTAGATATATTTTATTAGTCAAAATTATTTAAAGCTAAGTTAAATAAACTGCACTTGGTTAAAAACAAGCGAAGTTAGTAAATATTGCAAGAGAAATTAATAAATATTTGAGCAATATAAGTATAGTATTAACCTCTTCTATAATAACTGCACCTATTTATAATATTGCGTTAAGTGTGTTTAAAACTATCAATATTAATGGAAGTGAGAATGATACGATATCATTGTATAAATCAGTATTGGATAAAACAGTAAATGAAAACAAATTTGAAGTGATGCTTTGAAAACATGTAAATAAGGACACAACGTCTAACTTGCAATCTAACGAAGATTTTTAAGATGACTGTCGATTTGAATTGACAAAAGAAAAACAATTGAATTTAATAATTCAAATTACTTTCGAACACAAAAAAATATTTGATCTTCAATTGTTTTAAAAAAATTCTCATTGATTTAAAAAAAATATCAACAGTCATCGATTTGTCTAAAGAGTCTATAGTATTTCTAAACATCACTACAAATCATTACAAGGTTCATCATGCTAGACTGTAGACTGACCTGGCCAGGTTGTATCCTCGTAAAGTCCAGGGACCCCTGATTGCTGATGCTCCTCTTGCCCGCTCTAATGTCTTTGACTCTTTTTATGGCCAGGAGAATTTTTTTCTGATGTCCTAGTCGAACTATACCCATATCTTCCAAGTCCTGAAAAATGTTTAACGATAATGGTTAATTATTGTTGTTACTGTATTAGATTGTCTTTGATATAACAAAAGCGAAGTATTATTTCAGATGAAGATTATTATCAAAAGAGGACTAGAAAATTTTAAGTTTCGGCTGTCAGATCAAAGAACCCTAAAATACATTGAAGTTTACGTGAAGTTGCACTTAACGACAAGGAGCTTAGTTAACAGTAACCAGACATAAGGAAATTGCGTATCAAATCAGTTAATGCTAATTCTATTTATAAATATCTTGATAATATTATTTTGGCAAGAAAGCTTCAAACTCCTATCTGAGCTATATTTTAAAATACAGTTGAGGATTAAGTCATGTTAATCTACTTGTTTTCAAAAGTTATTAGAATAGAATTCATTTATTAGTAAAATATAGTAATAAATTATTGTGTCATTAAGTTTTGTTGCAGTAAAAAAAAGTATATTATAAAATCAGTTGAATGAATCAATTTGTTTTGTCAAGTAAAGACCTTATGTAAGTAAGGTCTTAATTTTGAAAGTGGTAATTGTGATTCCTTACCTCCCAAGCTAGCTGGGTGACGTCGTGCACAGTACGATATCCCTGAGCCACCAGCGCTGGTCCGTACTCTTCAAGTCTCAAAAGCCGCAGCCATTCTTCTAGTGAACCCTGAAAATAAGACAACAAATACTTTACTACCATACAATATCAGGAGAATTTCAGAACCTTTTGCTTTTTTTAGTCTGCTTGTCTTACAAATTATTTAAATATTGCAAACCATTTAGGCCTTCTCTTCTATTTATATTTCAACAACCATACTTCGGAAGCAGAAGGAAACCGTCTCCTAGATTAAGGTCAAAATATTTATTGACAATGAAAGTAATACATAGATACATACACATACATATATACATACATTCACGCCTGTTACCCCGAAGGGGTAGGCAGAGGCGTATTACACGCCAATTATATAGTTGGTTCCACGTAATAGGTGGCAAGCCTATTGCCGCTTACCGGGCACTGTTATGCTCGCTAGAGCCTCGTCCGTTGATCGGCAGGCGCACCACTTGCAGGTGAGGTTGGCTTGGGCTCCTTAGGTCTTGGTAGGATCCCTATATACGTTATAAATAATAGAACGAACTAAAGCAATACCACGTATCATTAGATAAAAGAACCTTGGATATTATGTTATTGACCACAAAATGTAAAACTGAGCTTAAGAACTGTATGCGTACTTAATTCAAATGTATTAAAGTGCATAGATAATATTAAACCTTGGCTTCGTTTTTCAAAACTTTGGCTTCGTTTTTTAAAACCTTGGCTTAAACTATCATCAGTAAACTCAAGAACACTCACCGGTATATAATCGGGCAAATTATCAGGCACGTTAAGGTTGGCAAGTTCAGCCTTGAGCCGTTTGCGGTGGTTTGGCTTCTTGATACCGACAGCGGTAAGATCTTCGGGCGTCATCCGGGTCACAGTTGGCAAGTCATACCCTGCCTCCGTGAACAAGCGAGCGTATTCTTCCATTTGCAGCTCAGCCAGCCATGCGTGGATTATGTCTGGTTCCTGCGGAAGTCATTTTTACATGAGTTACAATGATATAATAATTAAAAAAAATATATTTTCTGACAATTACAGCAATTATTTAGTTCCAAGATAAGTATCATTAAGAACTTGTGTTATGGATACTAAACAACGGATAAACATACTTAAATACTTTTTATATTTTGTAAATACATACCTTCCCAGACCAGAACAAATATTCATATTATCATGTTCATGCACACAAAGATTTGTCCGGTGTGGGAATCGAACCCACGACCTCTAGAGTGAAGTGTAGGAATTTTTTTTTTTAATGTGACACGTCATGTTGACTACTTCCTGCCTTAAGGTAAGCAGTCAATGCAGTCCAATAAAAAAAAATTTAGCACTTTATAACGTGAAATAAGCATGGTATAAAGCGCATCCACTCATGACGGCCTGCTAAAAAGACAGGAAAATACTGACCTCCACGCCATATCGGTCGTCAAAATAAGTAAGCAAAGGTCGATATAAGATTCAAGATGCATTACATATATTTTCTTCTAACACTATGTTCATAAACCCCGTATTTATCACTAACAGTTACCTAAAGTAGACTCCTGCATAACAACACAGAAGCAAGCTGAGGGCTTACTCTAATTCAATAAAAACGAAACTTCGTTATACCCATCCCTCTCACTCGATCATGATATACCTAGAGAGTGAAAGAGATAGGTATAACAAAGTTTTGTTTTCGTTGAATTAGGCCCTCTGTGTCGGATGACCTACGAGTAACCTAACCATGCGTGGATTTCTGGTTCCTGTGGAAGAAATTTAATTGTGTTGCGTTACAATCCTTTGAATCCTGATATTGTGAGATTCATTTATATTCTTTCTAAACGAAGTTAATGTATTAATTCTTTATTTAGAAGTATTAATCCTTAACCTGCTAATAAACATAGAGGCTAGATCCTATTTCTGTGTCTAATCAATCACATATGGTTTATGAGACTAATGCGAATTTAGATTAATTTTTAATAACCACTGTTCGTCAAATAAAAGCGTGTGCAAGTTGTTACAAAATAACACTACACTACTTTGATTATTTGCAAATTTTATGTAATTGATATTGCTTCAAATTGCTTTATTGTGAATTCAACTATTCCAGTCGCGTGTGTCACGAATTTGCGTGTTTGCTCAGGAAAAAAATCACAAAAAAGGATTGAATTTCAGTAGTTGCAAACTAACCGAATAATTTGTCGCGAAGTGGGTTTAATTCCCATGTTAGCAACAAATATTTATACGCATATATATATATATATAGATATTTTTCTTTCAATATTTTTATAAAATATTTTCATTGGACATTTGTATTTTACAATGTATCAAAATCAAAATTCATTTATTTAAGTTTGGCTTTTATGCATGTCATACTTATAAACTATCGTGCTTATTTCATTTTTTTGGACTGCATCGACCCTGCTTACCATCAGGCAAAATGAAGACAATATGACGTGTCACATTAAAAAAAAACGCATCCTATACTAATGTCTGAACAAGCCGAACTTATTCTATATAACCATCCAAAATATAACCCAGTAAAAATGCAATTAAATATTTTTTATTTAATTACTACATGTATTTTTTTTATAAAGTAATGGCTTCGTGCGTTTAGCACATTTAGCCAGTGTCAAGTAAGAAATATATTAAGAATATATAAATCTTAGTAAATGAGAAATGAGTGGTTTTTCAAACCGGTAGTCCTTGGGTTATCATGGCGCGCACTCTGTCAGCAGTGTCTCCGCAGTGGCAGGTGGCATGGTGATGGTGAGGCACCCTTCCAGAAGCTCGTCCGCTGTCCAAGGAAGCCGATGAGTGTCTGGACCCTGAACCAGCTGATCCCGAAGAAGATCCGGGACTGTCACGACCAGGGCTCTGTAAAAAGATTTTGTACATTTTTCATTATTTCACAGCTATTTTATTCCATTTGGGTTGATAAAAACCTTATGTTGGGGTCGCCAAAGCTATATCATTTACTAAAGCCCCGAGATAATTAGCATCCTTACATAAAAAAGGGCTAATGACCCCAAAATGGTCCTTCGAGCCGGATCGGGTGCTGCCGCCGGGCTCGCGGTAAGTTGTGGTGGTGTAACCTTGCTACAACTATTTGAAAAGTAGATCGCTTGTATGAAGAAAATTATTTATGGTAAACTTCCCATTCAGCAAAGATAACTTTAGATGAAACGTGTGAACTGGTGGCACTAGACGAGATCCCATAAATTTTGCGAGTACAATGTAAAACCAATTTAAACTGAACCTTAAACCTGTATCACAAAACCACCAAGCAAAAAGGAAATCTGTTTTTATATTGTTTAGATTTCTTAGGTTTTTATTAGTAACAAAGTAAATAGGATCAAATAATGTTTACAAATCTATGAGGTGACGGCCGATAGTGTCTGATTATCCGTTGACACTTATTTCTAATACAGTAGAGCTGCAAAAGTCTAATCGTTTTCTGTACAGTAAAATGTGATTCATACTGCCTAAAACAGTTATTTTCGAAAATATCAGTTTTCCCCTAAAACATATTAGAAGTAGTTTATGGCGATTCTAAAAACTTATAAATCACTGGTACTGTGAAAGTTGATATTTATAATTAAATTATTTAATTTCGAACTGATAATTATTAGTATATATTCCAATAAATACCTGAGTCATATCGATTCCCTGGTCGTCGCTAAGTGCTAGCTGATGATGGTAGTACACTGCTGCTTTGTGGGTGAGAGGTTGAGATGGTGGTGGAAATGTAAATGTCCCTCCTCCAGCAGGACTCTTGCCAAGAGTCCCGCTGGTTCCACTAACTCCTGACACTCCAGAAACGGTGCTGCCATAGTCTGAGTGGTCATCTGTAAAAAGGCAAATATGATACGGGTTAGTTATGGGGTGAGAGTTTGTAAGCTTTTTAAATAAAATTGATTATACATACATACATACAATCACGCCTGGTTAATACGCCCACATTTCGCTAATTATCTTTTATACTATACTGTTACGTTCTTTTGTTTTTTTTTTTAATAGGGTTTCCAACTTGGTTCACTGATCCTGATAGGCTATATGATTAGAGAGTGTGATGGATATTTCTTATGTTTGCATAAACATACATTTGGTTAGTATTTTTATTGTTATTAATAATTATTATTTTTTTAAATTTTATTGCATGTTGTGATCTCCAGTAATTGTGACAATACTTAGCTGTGAACTTTATTTAATGGCTTAGCGTATTTTAAAAAAATCAAAGTCTTTCTTAAAAGAGTCATAAGACTTCATGATAACATTTACCAATAGCACTTACATTAAATCACAATTTAAACTGATTTAAATTGAAGATTTCAAAAAGAATATCAAGGCTGCGTTACTTGTTACGTTAATGTATAAGATAAATCGACTTTATTGAAAAATTTTAGGTCAGCAAAGGGTACAAAAGGTCAAAATATGTTTCTCGGGTTTCTGTATTATTGCAATCGGTTTAATCAAAGGGCATCCAGTAGCTTTACCGTTGGTATTTTGAAATGCTTACTGCGACATATATGAAGTTCAGCATGATGTAGTAGATGTAGAAGAACTATCATCAATATTGTAGATTATGTCTTAACCCACTTATTTTTCATTTCAATGAACCATGAGAAGTTCCAATTGGCACTGAGTTATGCTTGTCATCACTTTCTGATTAGTTTGTGTAGTCTGCGTAAACCGCTAAAAGCCTCTCTCATCTATATTTTATGACAGAATATTTTTAACCAGACGTCTATCAAAAGCCGTCATGATCTGAATTCAAATTTACGCTATGCGGACTCAGTGCGAATTGGCGAATGCAGGTGTGTGATGTCCTGCTGCGGGACTGTCCGAAAGGCTGCGGGACTGTCCGAAAGGCTGCGGGACTGTCTGAAAGGGTTACCGCGGCCGCGGTACGTAGCAGGCTCAAAAGAAGGAACATGGATGGTTATTAGTACTTACTAATAACCATCTTCTACTTAGAAGTCTGACATCCTCCCGCTTCACCCACAGCGGAAGAAGGTCATTTGATGATTTTCCATCCAAAAAAAAAAAGGTGTGTGATATTTATTCAAAATACCCAATTACAAAAACATAATGGATGCCAACGTTTATCTATATCTATAGACTCACCTCTGGTGTGTGACGGCGTGTCCGGCGGCTGGGGATAGGACTGGTCCTCACAGGACGCGTAGCCCTGGGAGCCGAAGCTGGAGCCGGAGTGGCGGTGCTGCGGCGTCCCGAAGGCGTCCCCGGGCACGGCTGGCGGCGGCACTCGCTTCGCGGTCGCTGTCTTGCCAGCGCCACTGCCGCCGCGTGACATTCCGCCCACTGAAATTAATACATTTAAATTATTTATCAGCACATAATATTACAGCTTCTGACCTCAAAGGGGAGATACTGTAGAGGAAGAGGCATGATTAGATAAACAAAGTCTGCGTGCGAGCTTAGCTGGGCATTAACAGTATTTACCATAGCATTAACTGAGCATTAGGGTTAGGGACGTGAATTCAGAATTATTCCATGAAAGTAGTTATGATAAATTTTCTAAAAATTCGTTATAAAACTTCACAAAATACATAAAAATTAAAATTAAAGGTAAATTTTACGTAATCTTCAACCGCGATTGTTTAGACTTATATCATATACTCTATTATTTTTATTCATAAAATAATTAAGGACTAGACAAATAGTTCTTTATCAAATTACTTGTAGGATAACTATGTAGCATTTCCTGTGGAAACTCGTTTAAAAAAAACCCCTAAAGTTATCACTAACTTTACAACTAACTATGCTTATCCTATCCCTTATTTATTACCAAGCTTTTTTTTAGTTTTGGTCTAGAAGGCGCAGTGTGAAATGTCTACGAAATTATTATCTCCAAAATAACACTAGACTGGCTTGCACAACAGTCACTAATCCTGTTTTGTGCAAAATCTATTTAAAACACTGTCCCTCTCCCAATTCCGAAAAATAACAGAAATGCAAATGACATTTTAATAAAAATAAGCCTTAATCAAATTAACTGTTGTACAAGCCAGCCTTAAAAACAAAAAAGAACAGTGTTTTGTATCAAACGTTTGCTGTTGCATTTATCAGTATGTAACTGATCTAAAAGTGTGTTATACAACATACTGATAAACACAATACGATCTATCATTAATATCATTATTCTAATACGTCTAATGTATCAAAGTATGACAGCAATACTACGATCAATAATCTGCGTAATCTAATATGTTATGAAAAAGTATACAGTGAGTTTGACTGATAGTGAGCAAGTACAGTTAAGTGAACACATTTAACTTTATTTCTTTCTGGCTATCTATTCACAAATAGTTCCTTATTAATTCCGTTTTATTAATTTATATTATATATATAGCAGCAATAGGCTCGCCACCTATTACGTGGGAACAACTATATAGTTGGCGAAGTGTGGGCGTATAATATGCCTCTGCCTACCCCTTCGGGGAAACAGGCGTGAATGTATCAATGTATGTATATTAACTATCTCGTAGGTCCGCAGTGCTGGTAGTATTATCGAAATGAATGGGTAATCGTGTATGTGGAATTTGATATCGAGCTTACGAGCTTCGGAAGGCACGTCAATCCGTTGGATTCGGTTATGATATGTGGTAGTCGTTAAGCCAAATCAGAGGCCTCATTTCGTTTCTTGATAAAGTCCAAGGATGCTATACATCTGCCTCCGCATATCCCATAGAAATTGTATTCGATTTCTATTGCACAAGATCCGCTCTAGGTCCGCGTGATGGAAATCCCCCTCACCTTGATTTGCAAAAGGAGGCCCGGGCTTAGTAGTGGGACTGAGTTAATGAGCTATGATAACGACATAAACCTAAGCTACATTATAGTAGGATAAGAGGATGAATTAAAGTAAACAAACGAAAGTGATTTATGATGAACAAGTGGATGGAAGTGTTGGGAGTAGAAGACCGCGTAACCTTCCATGACCAAATCCATGAAATTTTGGAGAAAAGACAGGTCAAAAGTACCCTAAACCGACGGGTGTGTATGAGAAGGTTAATGAGTGTGAATGGAGCTAAAAGTGTGTGCGAAGATCGTAGGAAGTGGAAGGATGTGATCTCTGCGGAAAAGAGGCGTGACATTATGTATGTAGTATGTACATTATATATTTCTTCTATAAAAATAAATCGCAAAATGTATGGTATGGTAAGCGTATTATAATTCAACGACGCATGGACCAATTTGGCCAATTTTTTTTAAAAATGTTTGTGGAAGTTCGAGGATGGTTTTTAGAAAAATCAAATAATTGCCGGAAAAACCCTAAAAACAGCCCTTTTCTTTTTCCTAAACGTTTTCTTACTAAAACGCAGTCAATTTGAGCTTTATTGCTATTGTATAATGTTTTTTTAAAATTACAAGCACTCACTCACTTACGTTGTCTAAGTAATGCAAGGTGTCTTCCTAACGTGAAAGATCATAATAACTTTTTGCCAAGATGAAGTCTGTCGGGTCGGACGCTAGTTTAAAATAAATCTTTTCTATGACTAAACATTTTCTACGCGTCATCATAAGCCTATCATCAGCAGCTCATATATCTTTATCAGCAGCTGAGCAGGCGTCAGTAATCTCGTAACGAGCAACTTTTGCAGCGATTGTTAGCACTTGATAACACAGGGGAGGGGCGATTTCGGTAATGAGCCTAAGTCTTCATCAATCATGTTCGGTCGATCGGGGCGCTCAATCCGATCAAGGAAGTAATTGCCAGAGGCGATTCGAGAAAGTGCCAAATTAATTATCGTGGCGTCTTTGCTTCAAAACGGAACTTAGCTTAGTAAAAATAATATTTAAATTGGTTTTAATTGAATTTATTGCATTTACAATGCTATGCATATATACTTTTGAGACGAAAGTTTAACTTGAAAAAGTCAACTCGTCGTCGCTGTTCAGTGCAGTGGACCAGTTATTCAAAGGTAGAACCTTCGAGTTCGAGTTGATTTTTTTCTAGTAAAAATTTTGTCTTACAAATTTTTCATGTTAAAATTTATCTTTAGTCTATATATTTTTTTCTCAGGTTTTTATACCTACGGTTAAGACTTTATAACATTTTGCTTAAAAATTAATTTTATTCAGAAAAATATGGTTACCGTTTGACGCTATAGTAATAATAACTGTCTTACAATTACATTTATTATTAAGATTTAAGATAAGTATCTATAGTATCTATAAGTAGATATTATATATAGTAAGATAAGTATTTAAGATAGTAAGAAATTAAAAATATTTTCTGACAATTACACCAATTATTTAGTTCCAAGATAAGTATCATTAAGAACTTGTGTTATGGATACTAAACAACGGATAAACAACTTACATATTTTTTTTTTAAATAATTACTTAATATTCATAGGAAAACACCCAGACCAGAACAAATTTTCATGTTCATGCACACAAAGACTTACTTTTTATTTTTGGAAATACATACTTAATATACATAGGAAAACACCCTATAATGTGAGAATTACACCAATAATTAAAATCCAAGATAAGTAACATTAAGAACTTGTGTTGTGGATACTTATTAACGGATAAACATACATAAATACTTTTTTTTGTTGTAAATACATACTCAATAAACTGCGAGAGAACCATGAAGTTATATTAACAAAAATATAGGGACACCGCTATAACATCATACGACTTATTGGCATTTACATGTTGTCGGCGTAATCCACTCCTTACCGGTCGCAGTTCATATTAATGTGAGTAAACATTTAACAACGCAAGACAACGGCATCCTTTTCGTGAACAATATTTATGTATCCAATCACTAGCACGCAATCATCAGAATATTTAAAGGAGCCATTAAGATACCATATCAATAAACCATTAAGACATACGGACCAGCTCGATTTTTAATAAGCAAGTTGCAATGTAAAGTTTATAATAATCGTCCAGGCTACATGGTTTTGCGTAGGTTTTACTGGATCGTTAAATTTAATTATTGATTGCAATCTAAGTTTGGTTTTGGGCCTCAGTGTAGCAGGTGCTCTAGATAGTGTTGTCGTTGTGAGTTATCGGTATCGGTACCATAGAAGGTTCCGCTGCCTGTTTATTCTATTTATTAGCTAAGACACTCGCGGGTGTATAGGGATCGAACGGACGAGGCTCTGGCGAACATAACAGTGCCCGGTAAGCGGCAATAGGCTCCAACTATATTATTGGCGAAGTGTAGGCGTATAATATGCCTCTGCCTACCCCTTCGGTGAAGCAGGCGTGTGTGTATGTATGTATTCGCGGAACGAAATATTTCGACTTCTTATTATTCTTACTGGTCGAATGTCGTCAATCGATTTCGAATGCCGTTGAGTCGTCCTTTCGACTTAGTGTCAGTGAGCCATTGAGATATTTATATTGTATTAAGTTGGTTCTTCATTAGTTGGTTTTGTACCTATTAGAAATTTTATATATTTATAATTCATTTAATTTAGTAATGACTCGGTTACATTTATAATTAAAATTTATATTAATTTAATGTCCTATTCACTTTGCAACTATTTTGTGTCTAAATCGCATGTTTTATAAAATAATGTGGTAAATTAATATCACTTTACTCCTTAACTCTGTAGTAGTACTGGCCACTCCGTTTTACACAATACAAAAAGTATTTACTCATAAAATCCAACCTGTCCCCTAAACCATCACTCAGCGCGTCGGAACCGGGTCCGTAGGCAAGTAACTTAAGTGCACATTAAATAAAAATGACAAATTCCCTGGCGCATTACCTGGGAGGTACAAAATTGGGGTGTCGGCTATATCCCCGAAAGCCTGGCAGGTGTCAAAGAACGTTAAGTTTCACATCTTAGCTCATAATCCGGCAAACATTGCCAGCTACTTTCTTTTATCACCGGCTTAATAGCCTGTCTAGTGATGGGCTAAAATTTGAAATTCATAATTTGCGTTAGAAAAGGTACTCTCTACGTCGGTGTTGTTCGTACTAAATTGCTGTAAGGTTTGTATTACAGATTTATTTGTAAATTACAAGATAAATACTGCAGTCATCTTTTGTATAATGAATTTCAGTTCTAGAGACGTAATCTTATGTTTTATACATTAATTTGTAGTTAAATAAATCAGACCAAGCATAATCAATTTGCTGTTAAATAGTATCCGCACAATTATGGCTAAAAGTTGTTACGGCTTTGGGAAAGAATTGTGGAAAAATAAATTTATCAGCGCACAACTGTATCAGTGTGTATATGTAAGAATTTGTTACTTTTTCACATGGTAGGTTAACTATTAACATAAAATTCGATACAGATTTTGTTGATCTAAATCTGAATTACCACATAAGATTCATTTCTTCAATTTTGAAATATGGAATATTATACGAGTCCTCTAAAAATATCTTGTTTGCAGTGATGGTTGGGTCAGTATTTCTAATGTGCAATAAGGTTAGGTTAGAGTGTCAATTTGTGAATTTAACTAAAACGTTACATAAAAGCTTTATATGAATATATAGATAGTTAGACCTAGACTTCCATATGAAAATAGATATTACGCGGTTAAAGCAGCGAGCACAGAAAGTTCTTTAATAAAAGTCATGACAGAACTAAATAATGTCTCAATTTATAGTTAGAAATCCGTGATTATCAGTTTATGATGCATTTCACATCTTGTTGAGGTAAATTGGATATGTTGCAATACAATCTACAACAAAGTAACCTATTAAAAAACTTAAGCTTACAACCCGTTTCAAAAGGTTGACACACAATGTTTTCAATATAGACAGATTTCTGTTTAACAGACAGCAAAATCTTTCAACATTGTTTGTTTGAGGAGGCCTGATCCCAGTAGTGGGACTTTAATAGGCTGAGATGATGATTATGACAGACAGAAACACATTTTTAAATAATTTCGTACAAAAACAGTAGTTTATAAGAAGTAGTAGTAGAACTTAAAAACTTACAAGAAGAAAAATTACGTATAGAGTATATATTTATTTCAACCCAATTCAATATGACATGTATAGAAAATATTTATGCATTTTCATATTTCTGCAATTTAACTTTGAGAGAGAGAGAGAGAGAGAGAGAGAGAGAGGGAGAGAGAGAGAGAGAGAGAGAGAGAGAGGGAGAGAGAGAGGGAGAGAGAGAGAGAGAACTGTTGTTTATTAGACATATAAATCCTTTATAAGAAATGCAAGACAATCTTGAAACCGTCGTTTAATGAACTATTTATTATCATTAATACACAAAAAAAAGTAAGTTGAAAAGAACATTGTCAAAGCATTATTTATGTACAAGATTGTTAATAAAGGCTATCTTTATCTATGTTAATAAGACAACTCATTCCTAAATAAGTATTTGGACCAATATTGTTGAATTTTGGTGTAGACACTAGACAGTCACGCGAACAAAGCCGCAGCGCCTGACCGCATTTAATAACAATTGAAGCCTAATTTTAGTGTTTCAATTTGCTGCTAAAACAATTTCATCACTGAATATTAACTATTATATAAGCGAGAATTCGTTTAACTCAAAATATTTAGCTGTGGAGTCTTTTTTAATTTAAAGAGACTCGCGTCTGCAGCACATAGTTTTAAGTCCCCTGCTGTCTACCCATGGAACCTCCGGAAAGTCAGCCACACACGCTGTGGTCGCACAAGGAGGTAGGAGGGGCGCGTCCACTGCGTCTCTCTGAGGTCCTCCCGGTTTTGGTCCGGGGGATGTTGGCCGCAGGCGGGGTGTCATAGCTGCAACCCAGGTACTGGCCCCCCGCCTCTTTCTCAACAAGCGGCGGGCGTCGTCGGAAGATTTTTAGTGGGTATTACTGCTGGCGGTCGTGTCTGCCGGTGGTGAGTCCCACACACCGTTACAGTGCACAGTGCGTAAATGCATATTGTTACCGACGTAAATAAAAAATAAATAAAAAAAGTAGTTAATCGCTAATATATCCAAAAAAAGAAAGTAAACCAAAAAATAAACTAAATGCCTAGAAAATGTAGGCGCCGTTTAACGGCTGTCTCGTCCCTAGTCAGTGCGGATTACCCGCGCGCCTCCCGGTTGATGGATCCTCTTGACACGGGTATCGCTGACGTTTTAGAGACCAGATAAAACTTGTGTTTCGGCAAATTCATACGGTTTTAGGAGGCGCACAATTTTGTGTACACGCCTAACGTATAACCGTATCTCTTTTTGTAATAAATACGCGTACAAAATAGAAATTGTGTGGATATGAAAATGGTAACGACATTATTTTGTGTTTATATTTTCTTGTACACATACATACATACATTCACGCCTGTTTCCCCGAAGCAAGTATGCAGAGGCATATTATACGCCCATACTTCGCCAATTATTTAGTTGGTCCCACATAATAGGTGGCGAGCCTATTGCCGCTTTCCGTTGATCAGCAGGTGCACCACTTGCAGGTGAGGTTGGCTTGGGCTCCTAAGAACTTGGTAGGATCCCTATACACTCTTGTAATTAAAAAAAAGTGAAAAATAAAATGTAAAAAGTGGTTTTAGTCATCTAAACAAAGATTTCGGTTTTTTCTAATAAAAAATACTCCATGATTATTACATTATTTCATCAATTACTTCTCAGGCTAATAATGCCTCTTCTGAGCACTGGCCTTCTTCTCTTATCAGGGTGAAAAGGATTTATGTCCATTCTATCACAATATCCTTGCAAAATTTCACACAACGCCATCTAGTCCTTGACAAACACAATGCACTATTATTTGGAATAAATAAACAATAAACAACAAACACAACCGGTATACGTGAACCGTTCGATAAAATAAAGTCACATCACTACTGAAACAGGGTAGGTACATCAGGCAGAACTGACGGACGTTAGGGCAGAAAAAATCTAGAATGTAAACTTTTCGATAGAAAGCGTGACATGGGACGTCCACAAGCAAGATTTACAGAGGATCTGATGAAGATCGCAGGTTTACTTTTACATTGTCACGTAGAAGCGATGGCCGTTGGGGCAGAACAGTTCTAGACTGTAGACCCTTCGACAGAAAGCGTGGCTTCCATAAGTAAGATGGACAGACGATCTGATGAAGATTGCAGGGAAATTGGATTCTCATGCAAACATCATCATATCCTAGCATTTTCCCGGTTGCCCTATACTTAAGCTTAGGGCCCAGGGTCTGCTCACTGGTTAAACCAGATTTGGCTGAATTTCAGTTAAATCTGGTTAAACGTTTCTCATGCAAACATGAGAAGGCATACACAAAGTCAGAGTTTGACAAGTATAAAAAGTATAGTTTTGATTTAATTAGAAGGCCGCCAATTGTTTTGCTTGCTTTTCTTTTGTGATTGTTTTCGTGTGTTATTTACATTAGTGTACAGTACATAATTTTCTATCTGTCGTGATGTGGTAATTTAGCAATGGTTTTGTTAAGTCTACGCTAAGTCCGTGGTCTTGACACCAATCCTGTATAAAATAACCAATAATGACAGTAAGCATGTACTAAATGCACTTGTCTACCAATTACCGATCATAAAAACATCACACGGATCCGTTTACGTGTACATTTGTGTAATGGCGTCTAAACGCGCGATCCAGAAGCCTGATTGTGATGATTAATCTGTTGCTAATAGTGCATAAGCGCCACCTAGCGTCGTTGATGTGATTCAATTAGTGATATCATCGATCGTAGGGTTTTAGTCTGGTTATACCTACTTCAATTATCTGGCGCCGCAGTTGGTTTCTATAAGTAAGACGAGGTTAAGTTATAGGGTCTGTTTATATAGACTAGTTTTTACCTACACTATATTGCGGATAACATTAACTAAGTATTTTTTTCTATTCTTTACATTTAATAATTTTGTTATTATGATTATAATAAAAATACATAAATCACATAGCTTAAAGAATCAGCACGCTAAAGTGGCAGTGGGCAGGTCACATAACACGAAGAACTGACAGCAGGAAAGGTCTGGAATGGACACCATTTGATAGGAAACGTAGCATAAGAAGTCCACCTGCAAGATGGTCTGCCTGGTGAAGGTTGCAGGAACACGTTGAATGCAGGCTTGCAATCGGTCACATTGGAAGATAATGGAGGAGGCCCATGTTCAGAAGTGCACGTCTTTGGGCTGATGATGATGATTATAATGTAGCAGAGCTCGTAGCTACGCCATACTAGGTGGTCAAAACAATGATAGAGTGTATAGGGAATCTACCAACATCTAAGGAGTACAAGCCAACCTCACCTGCAAGTGGTGCACTGACGATCAACGGGCGAGGCTCTGGCGAACATAACAGTGCCCGGTAAGCGAAAATAGGCTCGCCACCTATTACGTGGGACCAACTATGTATTTGGCGAAGTGTGTGCGTATAATATGGCTCTGCCTATCCCTTCGGGGAAACAGGCGTGAATGTATGAATATATGTATGTATGTAAAAACAATGATGAATATTATATGCCTTCAGAAATTGAATGATTGAATTTCCATATTAACTTATACTTCTGATTATTTTGAGCGTAAATGGCGCTGTGTGTGATGTTCATAATAAATTGTAGTGTCTAGATACGCGGTAGAGTGTCAAGCCAAGTTCACACCACCGTGTGTGTGTGTTTTTTTAATGTCATAATGACTACATCCTGCCGAATGGTAAGCAGTTGACGCAGTCCAAAAAAAATGAAAGCGCATCATACGGTGAAATAAGCACGGTACAAACAGCACCCTTATGACGGCTTGCTAAAATGCCATTTCACGCCCCGCTTAAAAGACTCGTGTAATATTAAACGTACTATTTGATGCTAATTTTGTACCCCTTAAAAACTCGACAACTGTTGCACGTAAAAATTAAAATTAAAAAAATTAAAAAAAAAAAAAAATTAAAACATATATCGAGCTTCAAATTTTATAAACATACCTCAAACAGTTACTTAGTAACGTCACGTTACTCAGTTACTCATGACCTAGAAAGTAAAAATTAGACATCCAGATAGGCTTATGGAATTATGATTACTATAAACGCCTTATACTTCTCAAACAAAAAAAATATTGGATTTCATCACATTTTCGAAGTTAACAATGAAATGATCTTCTCACGGGTTCATATTTAAAGTAATTGCACTTATTTAATGTGATGAAATTTTACAATATTACGCCGAACTACGTGGAATTATGTGTCATTTGCTGTACGACGAAATTAAAGAATTGCCGTTAAGTCCAATTCATATTTAGTTTAGGTCATTATATTTAAATTATTTATTTTAAACTAATGACAGTAACAATACCCTGTCTGGTATACTCGTAGCAAAATTATGTGACAGTAGAGATAATACAGATTTACATAATATAAGATAAACTTATAACATTGATCGCAAGCTTTGTTATAATATATTATATTGTTTTAATATTTTTTTTATATAACTTTTTCAATTATTGTTGGTACCTTTAGTTTTATAGCACTTGCTATTTTACTCTTTAATAAACCAGTATGGGCCATGAAGCTTAAAATAAATAATATATAATTCAAAGAAATGGTAGTCGTTTTAAAAGAGGTTTGAAAAGGGTTAGGTTCGGGACGCTTCGACAAAGTAACATTCGACGAACAAAGACATAGATCGAGAAGTATAAAACGTGGGGACTTGCTTGCTGTCTTGGTAATTTAGTGACGGCATCACATGTACGACTATAACATGTCAAAGTCATACTAAACTGGTACTGCGGAGCCACGGCACATTCAAATTTCTAATCAGCGTGCAGATATTAAATACTGATTTATTATTTGTCTCCATGAAACGTTTTATAGATTACGATGGACTACAGATCTGCAGTTACGGACTATGTCTTCGCCAATAATGCAATATATAATTACGGGATATAGTTTCTCTTGACGTTATTCTGTAATAGTCTAACAGTCTATGTTATTTGTGAAACTTCACACAGTTATGTTATAAGGAGCGCTGTTAAAACTAAACAGTTGGTAAATAGTTACTAAATGTAGAAATGTTATGTTACCTACTTCCACCATCGTTTAGTGATCTTAATGTTTTATTTATTTATTTATTTTAAATCCTAATTACATTACTATTACAGAAACATAATCCTAAGGCAATAATGTAAATAATAAAAATAAAATACCAAATTAACTTAGCTTAACTATCTTATCCTAATAACAAATAACTACCTATAGCATAATACCCTACAGATGACCCTTGTGAATTCACTCAAAGTACACGAAAACAAATCTATTTCTCCTGAAACAAAATATACGTTTTATGGATTTTTTTGTGTGTTAATTTTATGTCTTCGTTATTAAAATAGTACTAGTTTTGGAGATAGATTTGTTTGAAAATAGATACACAAGCTATTTGTCATTTAAAAATGTAAATTTTATAAAACACGACAATTGAGCTAAAAATATTATAGCAATCATCCAAATCAAGGGATGATGTAAGGTTTCTTACAAAACCATATACACTGTGCTCATTAGTTTTTCTCTTAATAATAAGGTTTCAAGAAATAAATAAGTTTAGTATAATGGATTCAGAGTTATTTATTTATCAGGACAATAAACCATATTACCCCTACCAACGCAGTACAAAACAAATGGAGATTTAGCTAAAATGGTGATAGATATAGACAGCCTTATTACTTACCAACATTCGTCACGTCACTCAAAAATATATTGAAAACAAAAAAAGGTTGATGTAAAAACTCCAGAGCGCAAGTTGGGTGCGAGTTACGAGTTACAGCAAAAAGCCTGTCCTGGTTTTAGGTTCGGGAATGACGCCTTGGGGTGCCCACCCACTAGAGATTATGCTATGCTACGTTGCTATTGATGCGTGATATCCACAAATCATACTCGTTTGTTCACATGCCGGTTGGATGCGAAGAGCTGAAGATCGAGCTCACTGGCTTGCCATTGAAGAGGTCTAAGTCCAGCAGTGGACTAAAATAGGCTGATGGTGTCACACATTATAACAATGCTGGGAATGGGTTCGCTATTCATTTGTAAGGATAAATGCGTCCTATCAAATTCAAATCCATTAAAATATTTCATTTAAGTTTGGCTCAATAAAGCTCTTATGAATGTAAAATAACATTTATTGATAGCAGAAGAATCGGGCAAGAAACTTGAACAGGTTGAGTTTTATTCCCGCCAGCAACAAAACATTTCTTTAACATTGTATAGTTTTATGCTATGCTATCAATGCAAGCTGTGGATAAGAGCTTTTGTAGGTCATATACGGTATATATATGTACAGAGCATAGTACCATAACGCCCAGAGCACCTATTCAAGGCCCACATTTGTTACTGAAGGCATGTCATAGCGGAAGAAAGAAAGTTATTATATATCTCGCAATCCGCAGGAAAGGCTTATTTACTATAGAGTTATCTCGCAGAAGCGATTCTTATGACACGTTTTCAAGTTCCTAACATAGTTAAGCTTAGAAACGGTGACAAAGTTAATATTTCGTCTTACTAAAGACCAGTGATTGCAGAACACAACTATTAAGTAGTGTCTACTTTGTATATGTTTTTTTCCTTCTGCGGTCTGCTGGAAGAAATTCCTTTTAGGGATAAGCAGCGCCGTTGTACATGTATTTCATAACTTCTATCTTTGTGTATGTTCATTAGTAAATAAATATTTTCATACTTATCAAATTTTACTTTGATTTGACTTCTAAGCTTATTGTCTTTAATATTAAGAACTTTTTTGTAAATGGCGTAAGAAAATACCGAAAAATATGTCTTTGAATTTGACATAGTTCCGTAGCGAAGCTCGCATCATAGCTACATAGTTGTCCCTGTGGTGGAATAACAGTCTTATATAGCATATGTCGCTATCACTTAGCCTTTGTCCCATGCTAATTAGTGAACTACTAACTAGGTTCTACTTCATTAGCATGTGCAATGATTTGGTTATAAACTAAACTACCAAGAAACATTGCTTTTCAATGTTTTCTCTTTTCATAATCTTTATAGGTATTTAAAATTAGCAGCACCATTTGTGAACTTGTAATTATTCTGTAAGCTTTTATACTAACGTTTCATTGAGATCATTGGGCTTAACGTGAACTGTGTAGTAGTAGCTACAATTATATACCTAGATCCCTTTTAAATAGTTCTAGAAGGGTTTCTGCCCATTCAAGACGAGATATATAAGTGTGAGATCTTTGAGAGAAGGACAGAGTGTTCTATGTATTTATTACCCTCTCAAGTCCTGGATTTAAGTTCTATTGTATCCTGTGTCTCGGGAGTCGTTCACCGCCTCATCTCACAGATAACTATGTTGACCAGTCAGAAACCTTTCCCTAACCCCTTCCTTTGTATGTTTGGTGTGCAATCAAACATCAATGGCGCAACAGAATTGATAAATGAAAATTTACAAGAATAATTTCGATCTGCTTAACACATATATACACACGTAATAATATAACTAGGAACCATAGATAAAAAACACGGAAAATAAGCAAAACATGATATGATACCGTCATTTGATCAGACTAGTTTTCCCACGAAAGTGGTAACAAACAAAAACTAAGCAAATATTAGTGAAATTGAGAAGTAGCCGAAATAAGGTTGACATGATCTGTTTTATTAGGAATTATATGTTCCTTAAGGGTCAGACTAGATTAAGTTAGTTTTCTTAAGATAACTATTTTTTTCCCCCCATTATTTATATATATTAATTTATTATTTTTTATTGTGATCCCACACTCTAATCTCACCTTTGTATATGTTATGAATTGTTACTGTTATGAATGTTTGAATGTTTATGTGCAATATAATAGAAATCACATACTTTAATCTTCTATCCCACTACTGGGGTTAGGCTTCCTCTCACATACTAAGGTGACAGTGTTCCTGCTGAGAAAGTATTCTTTACAGGAATATATGAAACGGATTCTCTAAAAAACTTAATTGTGCTTCAAAATTCTGATCATAAAATGAGGAATTTGGGGGCTGAGATAATATTTTAGGTGAGGTCGGCAATTTATTTATTTTGTTGAAACGTTAAATGCAATCCTTCTTCAAAATTTAATTCCAGCTGCAGCTAAATCTCAGAGATCAAACGCTAAGTCCCAAATGACTCTCAAACGCAAAACCTCATATCATTTGAAGGTTTTTGAAGAAAGAAATAAATTATTGTACGGTCTTGAGCCCAGCCAATGAAGCGAGAGTGTTTTTGTACTTTTTTATTAAGAAGCGGCCAACTCTTTAATTAACGCAGTATTAATTGGCTGAGATGTGCAACATAATTAACACGAAGGATACTGTTCCTTAACAGCCATACTTAAGATTTAAAATGCTTTTCGACAAATTGCGGGGAATTTTGGTTGATGCAAGGAGATGGTGAGCACTGTAATTAATTAATTAGTAATTAAAGAACAATGTACCAAAGTTTGTAGAAGTGCAAGTTTGTTTCTTTGTTTATTCATAAACATTTTTACAAGCGCTCGCCCGCGGGTTCACCTGCTTTATTGACAAAAACTGTATAAAAACTAGAATTCTCATATTTATAAACATTTATATCTGGATATAAGAGTTCATCATTAACAGCAGGATACCAACCAATTGCCTTCGCCAGTTCAATGATTTGATTATACACGCTGTCAGGATATTCGAAGGTACTGACTTTCTTATAAGATCTGACATAGATGTTCATGGCTATTGAACGTGCTTTCCGAGACACAGAACAAGCGATAATTACGAACATAACGTCTTCATGTAAAAGTTATATAATCATAGAAACTCAAATAAACAAGATATTGGTGAGTGGAAACTCTCACGATGACTTTGATCGAATTGCTATCGCGATCGCTAAAACTATCAAAGCGTACTGACTTCATCCGGTTTCGCACGCTAGTCCATGCATCTTACAAATAGGGTTAGTATAACTTACTTAGTAAGTACATAATTATTCTATTATTTTTGCTTAGGTACTATATAGAAAATTTCATACAGAATATTAGGTTACTTCAAGATTTTTTATATATTTTTTTTTAACTTTTATATGTAGTACTTAGGTATATTTAAAGAGGAAAACATATATAAGTATTTTTGTTTTATACTTATTCTTTTTTGATACTTCCTTTTTTTTGTTATCATCATAATCATGTTAGTCTTACAAAGTCCACTGCTGAACATCAGCCTCCCTAATACAGTACAATATGTTGGAGTATTTGCCTATAATCATCACGCTGGGTAGGCGGGTTGGTGATAGCAGTTCAAGCCAATATGTAGGATGACGCTGCCGGTCATCCGGTAGGACCTCTCTTCGTCGTCTCTATATTCGTCATTTCTATATATTTCATGTAATTTAACTGTGAAAAAACGTAAATGTGAAAAAACCAAACTGCGGCCAGGAGCGCTGAAGAGTCGAAATTGGATTGAAAAGGATTGGGCAAAAACTCGTACATGTTTATATTTTTACACACATTAAATGTATGAAAATAGTCAAGACTGCTTTTAGATTAACCGGATAAATATTGTAGGTACCTACTCAATACAACCAACGCTCCCAACTAACAGCCTTTCGTACATGGCATCTTATAATAAGTGCTCTTTGTGTTTTAGTATTCTGTGTAACTCTAAAAAAAAAATCTGGGGACAATTTAAAATGTTTCTCGATAGCCCCCCTCAGTTTCTAAGGTGAGGCTGGTGAAAACAAAGCCACTATTATCCTTCATTAGGGCTCCAATTAGCAGCCCATTGGCCCCGCTAATGGCTTAAATGTTAGCAATTAGGCATCTTGCGCAACTGACGAAGCCCGCACGTTCTAAACATATTGTTAAGAAGTGCACTCTTTCTCCTCATTCTTTGAGTACTTAAATGGTTTTCGAGTATTGAGAAACACAAGTATTTATGAGTAAGTAGAGTGTAAGTAGTTAGGTAGATAATAAGATAATGCTTATTTAACA
Organism: Musotima nitidalis; assembly: GCA_949126915.1. Classification (NCBI taxonomy): domain Eukaryota; kingdom Metazoa; phylum Arthropoda; class Insecta; order Lepidoptera; family Crambidae; genus Musotima; species Musotima nitidalis. Next base: position 5,176,537 of record OX421422.1, read on the forward strand.
AGACAAGTAAAAACAGCCATCCATGTTCCGACCAATCAGCGATAAAAAACAAATAAATTGGTACATATTATGAAGATTTTAAATAATATATAAATACATGTATGAAGTACAGCAAGCAATGAAAATTCACGCTCATACTTACAATTTTAAGTATGCTTAGTCCCTACAAAAATACTAATAATAAAAAGAATAGTACGTAAAGATGACATTAATGTGCCTCCAATTTAACATTTTCGAAATATCTTTATTACACTGTGCTTTAGAGCATTTTGATAATAACTTGTATATCAATAGAACTGGAAAATGTATTTAATAAAATAGAACTTGTGCGAGTTTCTACAGAAGCTAACACCACGTAAGGTTTCTGTCAACTTGTTGCTCCACCCACTAATCTATCCTAAACTTTATGACATTGTGACATGGGTCACAACACCGATCAAATTTAGGAATACTATGTGACTATTTATATCTAACTGTAGGTTCGAACCGCTACGCGTAGAGTTTACATCGACGCTTGAACGTTCACGCTACCCCGTTAATGTACATAATGTTAAAATTTAGGTATGTATGAGAATACTTACAGCGCCATCTGTTGGTATTTCAAGGAACTTTTACAAAAAAATTGCCAGATCAGTTAAGACATTAGGCAAAGTTTTACTAAATTATACATTATTACATTCAATGCAATTTTTAAGTATGAGCCAGTAGGTATATTTTTAACAATTTTTTTCACCAAATTTTACACTCTATACCACGCTTCAGCTAAGGTTTAATGAAAACTAATTTACTATAACGACACAGTTCCTGTTTTACACCTAACTTACGTACTTAGTTAGGGGACATACAAAGTGTACAAATAACTAATTTGTGATAAGATCAAACATAGGTAACAATGATATCCCCAATTTATCGGTTCAGTGAGCGCGATGGGAAGCGAAAGTGGAGATACGGGCGGTCTTTTGTTCACTTTTTCGTGTTGTTTTTTAGTAGGTACCACGTCTGGTCAACTGTTGGATATTTATAACGAGACTACATAATAGTGAACAATTGATAAATATTGTAATGTTTTGACTGTATTCTTCTATAACTCATACGAATGTGCCTTAGCTAAAACAGAAAGTATTGTAAGTACGTTTAAGGTTGCAAAAAGTTGTTATCTATATATATTTAAAACAAATAAATAACTTTAAGGGCTACTTGCACAACAGTTCTTAATTTGATTTAAGTTAAATTTGATTTAAAATGTTTATGCATTTGTTTGAAGTTAAGAGGGATAGAACTTTGTTTTTAATATATTTAGCACTAAACAGGATTAGTGACCGTTGTGCAAGCCAGCCAATACTTGTAAAGAAAAATGGAACTTAAGTTATGTGAAATAAGATATGTTAAAAGTTAAATCTTAATAAATAAGGACGTTGCGTGGAATATGTACTTGAGCGCAAGTGAAAAGAGGACACCTAAATAGAAAATGTGACGATTTTTGTCACGCCAAAATTATAGGTCAGCGTGCTATATTTAGTCGGCAAGGGCAAGAGAAATAAGTAGAACTTATGGCCTTCATTTCTGACTTTTTCATGGAAGGTGAACGTTCATTAATTTCTGGTCAATTGATCAAAATATTTGACAATTCAGCATATTAGTGACTGCTTAGCTCTGCTTAAGAATTTCGAGATAATTAGGTACTAATTTATTTTTTTACAAATTACAAACGAAACACATTAGGTTTATTCTCCCGCCCTTAAAACTCAAGAATTTAAAGTCAATCTCGACAAAACGTCGAACAATTTATACACACCTTTTATTGCAAACCAATCACGCTTGAATCATTCATTCATCAATCATTTTGGATAACTGTAATGCTAAAAAAGTAGCAAACCAACAGTTATTAGCGTAATTAAAAATTCTACCATCATAAATAAATTTGTTATAAAATTATTTAAATTAGAACAAATAGTTGTGTCGTTAAGCTTTCATCCACATGATAAATAAAAATTATTACCAGTAATATCCGTTTTGCTATAATTTGAAACGATAAAAAGTCAGGTAGGTAATCTAAACTTGTTTGCAAAACAGACTATAATTTTAATAAGCGTTTTATTGCTCTTTTATTTGTTGAAGTGCCGGTGATAATTGACTTTAGATTGGCGGGAAAGATTATTTGGCACTTCCATTTCCTTCAAAACATAAAAAACAGGTTACAAATGTGAACTTTCGGTTAAAAAGTTTTTAATGGCATTAGGTACCTATTACTGTTATTAGCACATAATATTATACGAAGAAAAACATTTTGGTACAATTTAACTAACATTAATTTAGGGGAAAGTGAAGAGTCATGTCTGCAGTTTTGTTTTATTTTGTAAAATTTGTGATATTTCGAACATTAATGTGTAATAACGGTGGATTATTAACCGTTAAATGTTTGTGAACATGCATGAGTGTTGGTAAATCAAACAAAACAGTGCAACATCACTTTTCATATTTTCTCTCAAGGAGTCCATGTGAGATCTCAGTGTAGTCCCACATCTTTACTGAGGACTCAAGGGGCTTAGGGGAGGGTATCTCATTTACCATTTATCATTTTTATCATTACTTATTCTCATTTACTATAAATTATAGATTATTAATATATCACATACTTGACACTGGTTAAATGTGCTAGACGCACGAAGCCATAATTTAAAAGGAAGAAGAAGAAGAAGACTTTTTGGCGGGAAAGTAAAGCTTCATCATGCATCAGCATGTTTGCTGTTTTGTTTTATTTTTAAGATTTGTTTTATTTTTTAAGATTTGTGATATTTTGAATACTATTGTACAATAACAGTGGATTATTACTGTTTAGTGATTGTGAACGTACATGACACAAATCAGTGCACCTACAAATTCTCCTAAAAAGTCCATCATGGAGATCTCAGTATAGTATCTTTACTAAGGACTCAAGAGGTTAAGAGGGAGGTCATCTCATTTATCATCTTTATCACCACTCATTCTCATTTACCATGAATTAAATATTATTAATATATGTTTTTCTTGACTCTGGCTAAATCTTATACCTTTTTCGGTATGCAGTATAATTTATTCTCTTACTTAACAGTAAATAATAGTAGTAGTTGGGTAGTAGGTATCCAACATACGTGACTGGAATTCTATTTAATTTATACAGTTTAAGCATGTTGTAAATCCAGTATGTATTATAATAGAACCTTGAGTTTAGATTCTATTTTATCTTCTGAATTGGAAATAATTTTAAGATTTAAATTTTCTTTTTTTATTGAAATATCCTGTTTCTCGTCCTGTAATTGCTTAGTTATAAAGAAATATAGAAGCTGTTTGTAGTCAATCATAACATAATAATTTTGAAAAAATAATAATCATAACATTTTAAACTTGCTTTTATTTCTTTACAGTACAGCTCATATCTCTTTTATTGTTGTTGAAAAATATATCGAATTTCAATTTTGTGTCTGAATGTTTGACGAATCTAAATGATCATGTTGATCTTAAAGACAATAAAGTATATTTTATTTTATTTTTATGCAAAATTACATAAATTTATTCGCATACAAAAATGGCTAAATTTAACATGTCTGCGCATTTAGCCATTTAATATGGCACAAAGAATAAAAATTAATAGTATCAAGTACGACAGAAAAACTTAAGTAAGAATCATAAAATTTGACCTTCGAAAACGCAGTATAAATAGATAAATAACGAATAGTTAACGCTAACTACATAGGTACTAGCTATCTTTTATAAATTACACTGTTTTATGTAGGTACTTTATTAGATAATGTGTTTGTATTTAATAAGTAAAATTTGTTTCTCAATAAATGAATACCTATCGTATTTCTTATAATAATAAAGTTCTTCAACCATATATATTATGTATTTTGCATCTTTTAAAAGCTTTTCCCAGCTGATTTGAAATGTAAAGTGGCTGGAAACTATAGCCTCGCATCCCGTATCGCAAGCAGAACTCTAAAATTGCGTTACAAACAGTTTCACGGGCGAACGTACTGCGGAATAACAAAACAACATTATCAGAAAGTTACGGTTTTGTTTACAGAACGGCCCCCGTTCCCGCGGGAGCCGTGAAGGGGAAAAATGGGAGTTTTCCCATGTTTTGCTTTAAAGATAGCCCCTGTATGTTTTGTCTTCAATCTGTGCTAGCCTTCTCATAGCATTTTTTTCTGGAATCAGGTGCTATAGTGTCTTTGAGAATCTCATCAATTATTAAACTCTATAATAATTGTTATTATTATTGATAATATCTGGTATATATGATAATTTATGGTATTGTAAGTATGGTTCCCACATAGGATAAATTTAGCATGGATAGGTCTAATATGTCTAAAAAGTATTATAATATAGCTTGTCCGTTCTTCAGTACCGATTGCACAAGATCTGCCTTGTTTGAAGATAAATGCAGCTGTTTAATTTATCTAAGAGAGTATACTTGTGTCGGCAGAAACATGGAAAGTCAACATTCCATACGCTTAATAAAACATGAATGAAATTCCTTTCACAAATTAACTGCTGATGTACCAAACTGAGTAAAAACACGGTGTCCGTATTGTTTAAGACTCTGTTTAATTTGCCCTTCAATAAATTAATGAATAAGCCCATTAACGAAATTGCTAATTACCTGGCCGTTTAATGAGGTAGCGCCCGCGGCCTGTCAGCCTATTTTAATTACTCACATTTTTAATTTTGTCGAGTAATGTGCCTGCCTATGGTGAATTTATGTTTTTTGTCTAATGAGTTTATAAAATAGTGAATCCTCCTTTTATAGTCTATGTTCCTGTTATTTTTTAAATAATACTTGACTTTGCTTTTATACTAATCCTACATCAATATGTTTAAACAGTTATGTGGGGCAGTATTTTAATTTATATGCCATCCAATGTAGATACTTTATAGATAAATAATTAATACTAAATTAAGATTATTATTGGCTTGTCAATGGTCCATTTGAAAGTAGGTAGCTTTTATTATAAATATTAATTTAAATTATATTCGACTTACATTAATTTTGTTAAACTGTAATTTTCAACTACAGTTTGGTTGTAGTAAGTACTAGTTACGATTGATTTAAATATCAGCCCCAAAGTGTAAATAATAAACCTATTTCAATAATATTGAAGCAATAAAACATCTTAATCATTCCTCCAATAGTTATACGTTACCATCGGCGGTCAGCAGGTCGGTCTTCTCGATTACGGGTACTTACCTGAAATGCAAATAATATTGTTATTAAAAGTCAATCAAATCTGTGTAATATTTAATTAAACCATGAATAAGATAATAAAAGAAATAAATAAGTATCAAAAAAAAAATCTCGAACCAAATTAATTAGAAATAAAATACAATTTTATGTTCTGGATGTAGTTCCTAAATTCTTTTAGAAGTAGGTTTTAGCGAAAAACTTTTTCTTTTATATTAAAACAGACAAAGAGGTTTTATTTAGATATATTCGATCGTTATCTGGCTTGGAAGGTTTCGAATACGTAAATCGGATTTGGTGAAGGAATTACTGTCTACTACGTCTGTATAATACGTCTTTACTTCAAAAGTCTTAAATGGTCTTAAACAGTTAAACATTTTCATAGAACACCTTTTCATTGTAAGTAAGGTCAAGTTATAGAACTCTTAACTGGACTTTCAAGCTGCCGTTAACCTATTTTACAAACGGCGCCTAACAGATTAATTTGCATAATTTATTTAAAAATCAAGCATTATTTTTATAACACGTGTATACGTCGCCATAACTCGTGTTCTCCTTTATAATAACAATTAATTTCGCTATCAAATAACACGTTTCATAGATAAATTTTAAAATTATAAAGTTTAAACAAAACCGTATTGGAGTTAGAAAAGTTATGCATAAATGTTTAATAAAAGCTGCCGGCAACATCGCTTTGAAATAAACTAAACATACTAGTTACAGACAACGACTTTGCTCTAGTGACTCCTTTGTACAAGCTTTTTCTTTAGTACTAAATGATATTTAAACGGGCTCTCAATGGTTTTAGGAATAAAAGCGTATTAGGCCGTTTTTGCATTTTTAATTCAAGCTGTCTGTATCTACACAATGCATTTCGGGAATATATTTGAAACAAATAAGAAAAACTAGTTACCAACCACTTTGTTCAACTGACCTAAAGGTTTATGCTCCTTTAAAAAAGTTTCACAGCCGTTTCACCCACTTAAAGTAAGGTATTTAAAGGTACACTCGCGAGCAACCCAATGACACAACCGCTAACTATACATTCAAACTTTGTTTTAAGCTGCGGTTGTGTCTATTTCGTTGCTAGCGAGTGTAGACAAGATACCTCATATCCTTTCCTGGGTCAGATTATCTCCATACCAAATTTCTTCTAAATCAGTTACGCGATTTAAGCGTGAGAAAAGATTTACTATCAAACGGGGTTACTTTCGAATTTTTAATATTAATATGTATTTGATAATATTAGTTAATTTTGCCGTAGCTGTCGACCGTATGTCCGACTCTCCTGACGTATCGTTATGAAGCTTATAGATAACTAATTCAAAAATAATAAATCGTTTATATCTTCAATCGTGACGGATTCGTCATAACGTCTACGATTGGTCGTGACTGGGCAGTAGGTCAAGTCAAGCTGAGCGTATTAGAAGTAATTGACGCAAGTGTTTGAATACTCTAAGGAGTGATTGCTTAGTAAAATACTCATTTGTTAGCCCATTGATTTCCCACCACTGGGGATGGGTCTTGCTGAAAAAAACATGATATGAGGAGTAAGTGAGTATAGGCAAAGGAGTCAATATACTCAATTCCTAATTAAATATGTCATATATTTTTTAAATATAGGCTCAATTGATTATAGTATTTGCCAGTGTCAAGTAATAAGACAATATACAATTTGCTTCCAACAATATGCGTTTTCGTTATTTCGTTTCAGTTGAAGCCAGGTTGAAGCAGCGATAGCCCAGTGGCGAGAGAGACCCCTTGCCTTTAAATTCAGAGGGTCTCGGGTTCAAACCCTGGTGGCGCACAAATAACTTTTCGAAGTTATATGCGTAATTATCGTTTGCTCCGTGCCTCGGAAAGCACATTAAGCCTTTGGTCCCGGCTGTCATGAACATCTATGGGAGTCGTTATTAGGAAGTCAGTGCTTTCTAACAGACTCACGGCTGGTTTAACCAAAGAATGATGTTTCCCTCTAGGTTGCGGAGGTTAGATGGCAGTCGCTCCACGTAATAACTGAAATTCAGTCAAATTTGGTTGAACCAGTGAGCAGACCCTGGGCCCTAAGCTTAAGTCTAGGGCAACCGGGATAATGCTAGGATATAAGAAGTTAAAGTCAGGTCAAAATAAGTCCGTCACAGTCGAGTCAAGTCAAAATAATACCCCAGTTAAGTAGTGAAGACTTTACTAGAGGTTCTATGTAGTTTTGAAATCAACACTGAAAATCACAATTCACTGCAATATACCACTTTCTTACGGGTACGTTTTCGAAGAAGTTACCTATGTCCAATAAGCCACTACAATTACCCATAATTACCCAAACTGGAAGTTAATTTACATTATTTTTTGACGACTCATATGGCGTGGAGGTCAGTAAACCTACACTTCACTCCAGAGGTCGTGGGTTCGATTTCCACACAGGACAAATCTTTGTGTGCATGAACATGAATTTTTGTTCCGGTCTGGGTGTTTTCCTATATATATTAAGTATGTATTTACAAAAAAAAAAGTATTTCAGTATGTTTATTCGTCGTTAAGTATCCATAACACAAGTTCTTAATGATACTTATCTTGGAACTAAATAATTGGTGTAATTGTCAGAAAATATTTATTTATTTTACTTTATGTAGTGTTGGAAAATAAAATATTACCGAGATGTTTTTTTTTTCAGCGTTGGTGCCAAACCTTTATTTCTTTTATTAAAGGTCAGTTATATTTTTCACTTTGTAATAAGAACTCAATTCTTTCTCACAACTAAAAGAAACTTATATTTGTTGTTTTTATAAACTTATGTTTGTAAAACCCAAAAAGTGAATATTGTTTGTTCGTAGTAGGTAATATTGCCTACCCGTTAATCATTTTGAGGTGTGATTGATGTCCATTTTGTCAAGTATTAACTTAATACATTCCACCAATTAAGCAAACATGTCACTCACCATTTACATTTACTGCAGCATCTTTACAAGAAACAACTTAAGAGCTAAACAACATGACTTAAGATGTTTTGACACGCAGTTATTCAGGGTGTTGATTTGTCAAACATTCATTTAATGGAGGCTAGATGTCTGTATCGAACATCTACCGCTATAATAAACGACACATGTAAAATACATGTAAAATCAATAAGATTTTTTTGATAATCTAATTTATATACCTTGGCTATTTCTTATTTCAATGTCTTATATTCCTTAACATAGTAAAAAAATATCTAAAAACATTTATAAAATATTACAGTAGAAAATATGTAATTTTCGTGTAACAAATATTGTGTAATTATGTAATTTGACGTTTGGAATTTTGGCGCCAAAGATTGGCTTCTAATGTGTGGAGAAAGCGCGCCGTCTCATCAGCCTCCGGACATTTTGCCTCCAGTGACGTGCGTGACCGAAAAAAAACATTTCTAATGGATCTGTCAAAAAGTTTTTATATGTTTCGCCTTTTTTATTAGTCTCGCAATTAAAGCGGTTGGATTATTCAACTATTGCAACTAAAAACTTTCATTTTCACTTAAACGTTTCGTAAGCGGTAACAATTAGTGTAAACTACTCGAATAGTTCTCGTATACAAACTATTTTGTTGAGATATCTAAAGCTACGTATAATTTGCCAGTGGCGAGTTGTAAAGCTCATTTACGATGGCCATTTGTCAGAAATGGATTTTAATCGGATCCGTATATATCATTAGGGCTTGACTTAGCTGGGCCCTTTGAGTAACGGCGCCAACCAATCGCCTGCACAACTATTGCAATTTGTTGAGCTGTCTACAATTTTAACATCTGATTTCTATGTAAAATAATTGCGGATCTCTTGTTTTATGTAAAATGTTGATGTTTGATCGTTACGTCTGTCATAGAGAAATAAATTAGGTACATTTATGTTAAATTGTTTGTGCTACTGTTTTCAAGGCTCTATAGCTGATAGGATTTGGAGGATTGACTTAGTCTAGGTGTTTCCTAATTTGTAAGCGTTTCAAAAACAATTACTACATTATTTTAATATTTTTCATTCGTTTTTTATTACAATTTGGTTGCGGGCTAAATAGCGTTACAAAGGAAATTATTATTTTCTAACATATTGTAACTTTTTTATTATAATGTCTAAGCCTAAGTCTATGTCTAAGCATTTTATTAATTTAAGTAACAATAACTACAATAACAATATAAGCTTAGTTAAAATAATTTACTACGAAAATCAATTTCTCAAGCACTCAAATGGTTGTTGTGTAACTTCCGTCCATTCCGAAGTATCATTTGGAACGTTGTAGTTAGTATCGAGATATAATCTAATATCGCAGTTAACAAATTTACCTGTTACATCGCCAGATAGCCTATGACCGGGTAATTGCTCGATGTTCACCGATTAAATGTTAATGGCTCTTCTTAGAACCTCGAGATGAGCGCGGGAAAACAGCTGAAAGTGCTGCGCGACATCATATGTCATTTTGAAGACGCTCCAGATTTTAGATTAGATTCCAGTGTTAATGAAATTCGAGCTAATAAGATATGATAATGGGAGCAAATAAGCAAAATGTTACACAGTACCTCATTAACACTCGTCATGAGATTTCGGCTTCTAGGCAGATGGTAGCGGTTCCTTGACTATTGAGAGAATTGACTTTTGAGTACTTCACTACTTAATAGGCACAGGCGACAGGAGGGAACAAAGATAGTGTTCTGAATGACATTTACGAATGTCGCGTGTTTGTAATAAGGATCAAAGGTCGTTGTACTTGAACAAATTGAACGGATACCATTTAATTTATTTTTGATAGCGTTTAATTGGAAGCAAATTGTCAAAAAAGCGGGAATTGGTCTGACAAAGTCTATTAATTTTATCTTTGTAAGTTGTGGTCGAGTTTTAATTATTAGGTCTATGCCTGCGTTGTATTCTCCGACCAAGAAAATATTTATTTAAATTTTCGTGTTCAGTTAAGATATTTAATGTCCATTCGTATGTCCGGACCCTTTTCTTTTTATATTGTGAGTAGCAAAAATTAGCATTGAATTACAGCTAGACAAAGTATCGACGGACACAAGTATTCGCTAATACGATTAATAATAAAAAATGACAATAAATACATTTCCACTAATCATTTATTCATGTTGTCTTCATAAATTTGATATTAAAGTGTAAAATTCGTGGCGTTCAGTAATCCGATCCAGGTGACCGACCAAAACCATGTGTGGTCGTTTTAAGTTGACTTTTATATTTATTATATATCTTTATTAAACTTTCATTGTGTCCATCGTATTTCTTTTTTATTGTTTGATTCTTGTTTGTTTATTTAATTGATAGGCGTTAATACTGGTCTTATTTAGTTGAAATCAAGCTAAATTGAATAATGTAGCAAAGTTTCTACTACCCATAGTACAATCTTTGCTTTGTTTGGGGCTAGATGACACTTTGTAAGATGTCCAAAAGTTTTTTTTTAATAGCAAATCATTAGCAACTTTCTAACGAAGGAGCTTTAAAAGTTATTTATATATTGTAATTGTAGTATCGAGTTTATTTTTGCTTCCTCCATAGTAGACGCGCATATTATGTGGCTGACATATTGATGACAGCGGGAATAGTTGTTCAATATCATCAATCACAGCAACCGCCGCACCAACCATATTTTGATTTACATCCGGGTACTATGACTGTGTGATGTATTTGCGGTTATGAGTACTAAACAGTAACTAATACACATGTTATGGCAAATATCTTTGCAAATATTAATAATATGAAAATATGTCGACGAATTGAGACCCTCTTAAGTTCTTTTTTTAAGTTGATTAGATCGCAGCTCCTAGAATGATGGGTAATTGGATTGGTGGTTGTTTCAGTGTTTTGTTTTACAATGAAAGTAAAAATTGTTTAGATCGGACATTTGCTTAGATTTCTATGTTTGATTAGTTACAGTATAAGGTGAGTTACGAAGAACATGTAAATTAGGTAAAATTATGGGTAATTGGTGTAACATGGAGCATTGACATTATAAAAGAAGAATTGGGACCCGTGCCCAGCAGTGGTAGGTTAAAGATCACGGGCATTCATTCAACAAATCATAGGGTCGTCCTCTACCACGCAAAAAAGCATATACATACATACCTACATTCACGCCTGCTTCCCCGAAAGGGTAGGCAGAGGCATATTATACGCCCACACTTCGCCAATTATAAAGTTGTTCCCACGTAACGTAATAGGTGGCGAGCCTATTGCCGCTTACCGGGCACTGTTATGTTCGACAGAACCTCGTCCGTTGATCGGCAGGTGCACCACTTGCAGGTGAGGTTGGCTTGGGCTCCTTAGGTCTTGGTAGAATCCCTATACATAAAAAAAGCACGGACTAGCGTAATTCGAATTTCATAAAACACTGGTTTAAATATCGAAACCTTTTAGAGATTAAAGAAAGGAAAATTCATTAATTTTAATAGGAAACAATAGGATTTCAATTATAACTGAATAAAGCGGTTTGGTGACAGATTTAAGTAAGGATTTACACAACAGTGCGTATTGAAACTGTTTGCATCGTGTTTAGGCCCTTGTGGGTCGAACTAGGGGCCCAAAGGTTATCCAGACATCTCGATGTAAAGCTCTGTCGTTCTATTTACTCGACCTTAGGCTTTTGTCGCCGTAGTGCCCTATTGTTTTAAGGTTGCCATATTCTGTTACCCTTTTGCCGGTAAAGATTTATCTTCTTTTGTACTGATTTCAAATTAACATTTTGCTATAGATATTTACATTTCACTCGGAAGTAAGTTTATATGTCTTTGAACTATGACAAACTTTAGGTAGTTTGTCGCACTGAATTTTAACATTCACTGCGACTACCAAAAAGGTTTTCCAGACTCAATTTTATTTGAAAGTTAAATTATAAGAAGAATTACTCATATTAATGTAAAGATGACTTAAATAAAACGCACCCATTCCCTACAGGTAGAACAAACATGAAAGATGAATGAATATAGCACTGGCAAATAGCTGATGTTATAAGGCACCTCTTAGGCCCATTTCCCTCTTAGGCGTTTCAGAAACGCGCGTCTTCGGCGCTGTGGACGCTGCTTGTTGCGTTTACATTGATTGATCTTTTTAAAAGAAGTACTAAAGCCAACGTAAGCCGTATTGTCTCAACCGAGGCCATTGTGCAACTGAAGAAGAGGAGTCTCTGATCAAAACGCATAAGCGCAGTAGAGGCGCGTTTCACGATCGCCCCGTGTGCTTAGGTTTCTAGGTTGCGTTCGAATTGCGTTTGAAGCGCGTATACGCGCGTCATCTGCGCGTCGTCGGCGCGTTTAAAATACGCCGTGTACTATGGGCCTTAGGTTACTTTGTAAGACAAAAAAAACAAAGTACCTACCTGTAGGTCACGCGAATGAGAGTAACGGGCGGGCACTAGAATATTAGCTATATATGTAAGTAAAAAGCAACACCAGCTTCATTACTATTAATATAATACCAAAGTTAATTAATGTTATCAATTATGTGATATTCAAATTTATCAACTCTTTTAGTTAGTTTTAAGAATCTCATAATGAAATAATCATATAAATAAAATAATAATGTTTTAATTATGAGATTATTATATCGCATGGTATACTTATTATTATAGATATAGTTTGTATGTTTTTTGATTAATGCGCCTGACCCCTGTAAGTAATACATGAATAAATAAATAAAATAACCTGTGCTTTAGATTTGGATAAAAATATGCTATGTTTATCACCTAGTAGACTTTTCTTTACCTGCTCTACAGATTTGTACCTACCTACACTTGGAAATATCTCATGAATGTGGCAGTACGATTTTAAACGAGATAATGAACATTCTTTAAACCTTAATTTAATTGTTTAAACTTACGTACATAGTAAATTTTGGTTAGCTGAGTAATAGTGGCATACGTGCCGATCAACGGACGAGGCTCTGAAAAATATAAAAGTTACCGATAAACGGCAATAGGCTCGCAGAAATCGCCACCTATTACGTGGAATCAATAAATAAAATTTACGAAATGTGGGTTTATAATATGTGTCTACCTACCCCTTCAAATAGGCGTGATTGTACGTATGGATGGGTAATAGTGAGGTTAAAAGTTATCTTACAATCTTTTTCATCAGATTGTCATAGATTCATCGACACTTGTATTCGCACACAAACTCGTACTATTGCGAAAACGAGTTAGGTTAATAAGCATTGTTTCGTGACAAACGTAGATGTCATCCAGCATTAAGTGCCTATTATAAGTTGAATACGTAATGAAATGAAGAAACATTCGTACCTACTTATAAAATAAAAATACATTTTACGGATTTCCATCGCGATTTTATCAAATATTGTAAATACATACATAGATACGTTCACGCCTGTTTCCCCGAAGGGGTAGGTATAAGCAAATAATATGCCCACATTTCGCCAATTGCCGGGAACTTTCATAATCTCCAGAGCCTCGTCCGTTAATCGGCAGGTGCACCACTTGCAGGTGAGGTTAGCTTTGGCTCCCAAGATCCCTAGGATCCCTATCAACTATAGTTTTCCTCTCTTTTATAATATAGTAAAAGAAAACTATATGTTTGACCCTGTAACACCTCTCTCACCAGGACCCATCATTTCCCCACTTTACTACTGGGCACGAGTTATCAAGATTAACATACTTTTGTAGTCTTTTATATTTTTTATCTATTCTCATAATATTTTTCAAGTGTGATAGTGAAGTCCACTATCTCAGAATGCAGGTACATTCCTCCACGCCAAATCAATCGTCTTAAAGAGCGACATTGTCTCTTCATACTATTATGGAATCGTCAATATAGACAATGTCTAAGCAAGGACATACAGTTATGGGACTATGGCTCCATGTAAGTAAAGAACACACGGTAATCTTAGTCTAAGTTATCGAGTCTCTTCACATCGCTACGTCTGGGTGGTCTCAAATAGAATCGATTTCATTTCCTATTACATGTAACGGAATTACTATCTTAGGAGCTTTACTTCGAAACAAAATTTCTTAATCGTTTATTGCTTGCATATATAAATCTGTGAGAAATATTAGGCTATGATTTTTAAAACATATAAATAAATAAATATTAATATTAAATTTAAATTCTTTAATTAAATATACATAGTCCCTACATGTAAATAAATATCCTTAATTATCGAAGTGACAGAAAACTCTCGGAACTTCGGGTGACATTAAACAAAAAAGGGTGTACAAGTTCTTTTAGATATCCGATCTAAAATAACTTTAAGGAAACTTGTTAAAGACTTAGAGACGATCTGTCAAGTAAATGCTAATAGGAATTTAAATCGACATTGTGTGATCGGTCTTAGATTTTTTTTTACATCTGACTTGTCTATTTTAAAATAAATAAATATTTTTTATTGAATATTTTATGTTTCTAAATGATGCGTTTTGAGCATGATTCCTTCTCAAAATGCATCGTTCAGCCTGAAACATAGGTGTACAAAGAAACATTTATTTACTCTAGTTGGTATAGTATTTTAATGGGCGCTTAAATACGTATGAGGAGTAAAAAGAATTTGAGATATATTTCGTAAATGTGTGCCTACATACATACATTTCGAAATGCATAGAATTTATTCCTTTAAAGACTTGATTAGGAGATTTGTGAATACGTTACATACCTAACATTTACCGATTTGAAATACTAAATCACGAGAAATCTATTAGAACTTGGTATAGACTTTGAAAAGACCCATATTTATTATCTTGAAACAATTTTGTCCCATACATACATACATTCACGCATGTTTCCCCGAAGGGGTGGGCAGAGGCATATTATACGCCCACACTTCGCCAATTATATAGTTGGCCTCACGTAATAGGTGGCTAGCCTATTGCCGCTTTTCGGGCACTGTTATTTTCGCCAGAGCCCGTCCGTTGATCGGCAGGTTCACCGCTTGCAGGTGAGGCTGGCTTAGGCTCCTTAGGTCTTGGTAGGATCCCTGTACACATTTTGTCCCATTAGTCTAATTAATGCTGTTGCAGCCCCTCAGGTTTGTTCGTTAGGGTTGGTCTTCTAACTCTGAGAAAGCTCCTCTTTATGGGCATATAATATGTCTCTCGCCATCAATTGAAGGTCTTGTAAATCATTGGAAAGACTTACAAGACATTTCTTTGGAAAACGTTCCAGCTTTGGATTTGTCTTCTGGCGCATGTGCTTCCCTGCTTCTATATTCCAGGGTGCGATATTTTTGCAGGCCATCACAACTGGGTGGTGTTATTTAGTTTGGAAGGCCCTCATTTCTTTGGACTGCTCACCACCAGGCAGGATATCATTACGCTGAATCGCATTTAAAAAATCTCAATGGTATTCTTAACTTTCACAAACTCTATCAACATTAAAAACTAAAACGAAAGACATTATCGCCAAACAGAATCAGCTACGTAAAATGACGATCGGAATATGAGATAGAAACACTACATTACTGAACAAGGATATCGTAAATCATACGTTACACAAGCCGAGTTCAGAGGTCCTAGAAAGTAGTGATTGGGCACAATTTTCATCCATTGGTGTTGTTTGTTGCGTACAATATCTTGCGGTGGCGTCGGTTGGCTATGTGAAATGGCATTCATTATATTAAATCTACACCCACAACCGCAAACGCGTTCCCATGTGCCTGCCTGAATTAAAACGGTAAAAGTAGACGAAGTTGTTATAAGTGAGTGATATTCCTCAAATTTGTCTTATTTTGCTTTATGATATTGTTTGTTAGATGTCTATTGTCCGTGTTAGCGGCAATGGGCTCGCCACCTATTACGTGGGACCAACTATATAATTGGCGAAATTTGAGCGTATAATAGTAAACAGGCCTGTTTACACAGGCGTGATAGTATGTATGTTGTTAGAAGTCTCGTATTTATGCTATAAGTATGTTATCCTTACACAGAGTCAACTAGCTCTTAACTTAGCAGAGCTTATGCTATAAGTCGTATGGGTATCAGACAATTAATTTACATTCACCTACATCTAAAACACCTAGCCCACGACAAACATGTTCAAGCACCTTCATCATATTTGCCTTGTTCGAATTGAACCCACGACCTTTGGAGAGAAAAAAGGAAATATCACTCTTCGCACTATATTGATCGTCAGCTAATAAAGCAGTGGAAACACAAAATGTTAAGTATTATGCATTCATATTAGTATGTTATATTATTATTGTTTAAAACTTATATTCAGTGCTGTGGGAATAATATAAAAAATGTTATACATCATTCGATTATGAAGGCTGATTCATGTTCTATATGTTGTTAGTTATCAATGATTATAGAGCAATTACTGCCGATTCTACAAAACCGCATTTCATAAGCCCTTTGAGGTGTTAATTCTGTTATTTGCGCCATATTTATCGAAGAGGTATTTACATTCAATGGGCTCGAAACAGCAACGGAGGTAATAGCTAAATCACCAAAGCAAATAAACAGGTACAAATGGATTCGTTTAATAAATTTGTTGCGAACGCTTGGTCGCAATAATTCAAGACGGATGGCGATTGGATTCCTGTGCTTGAGTTTGCTATGGCGCGCAGCTTGTTAGCGGGGCTCTGTCGAAGCGTGCGCGCATTTTTCAACAACAAGACGCATAGTCCGCCATACGAAAGCACTTCTTGGCGCCAACCCACTCCATACTCGATACTTGAAGTCGAGTTGATTTATTGGTTCGCGAGAGCATAATCAAACATTTTGTGAGAATTGCTTTATAATCTTCAAGTGCTAACTGCAATTTCGTACTCCGTTACTTTGATAATACCTAAAACATCCGAAGCTCTTGAAGCTTCTTTATAATTCAATTCAATTTAAGCACCTATTAAATCTTAATGTTCTCCATGAATAATATATTATTCAAATGCATCGGTTAATAAGATGGTCGATCTAGATATTTACAAATATATCAATAACTTATTGTAATCTTCATCTAGTTTATGTGGTGGGATTAATACAAAACGTGTGTGCTGTGCTGATTTATTGTTAGACTCGTTGCTGATCGTGTGGGAGTCGAATGTTCCCAGATATAGTAGTTCTGTCGAACCGTGCATCTCTTCTGGTTCAATCTCGAAGTTGCCATCTTTGATTCTAATAGCTTTTCGTTCTATGATTTATGGTTTGTTTGTCCATTGAAATACAATAAAAGTGAAGGGTATTAACTAATGATTTATCTGATTAACGATCATTGTGACATTTCTAATAGTTCGCTTGTGTGACTGTCATATGGATGGGAATCAATATAGAACTTTTTGCTCATTCGAAAATAGATAACAGTTTTGGAACAGACTTAAAATATTATTGGACAACTTTGTTAGGATAAAAGAACGACTAGTATCTAGTATTTGATAAGAATCACTTGTTTTTATTACTGTAATATACTTTAGTATGGTGCATTTGTAAAAATATGATTTGGAAATACAACCAATATGTTTTATTTTCCAATCCATTATTTTAGAAACTTTACTATTAGAACATTGCACCCACATTTCACTTTCGCTATAAATCGACAGGCAGGCGTTTAGTTTTACGAAACAGTCCAGTGCCCTGCTAATTGCTGTTGTTAACCGTGAAGACTCGTTGGGTAACTTAATATCACCCACCATGTTGTATAAAACTCAATAGGTTCTGTATCTGGATGTTATAAGGTTTATTAATATGAGTAAATTTTCTGTAAAAACTTTGGATTCTTTTAAATTATTTCCATGTTTTTTAAAGTAAGTATATTATTTGAGTAAAACGCCCATGTCTTTTTTAGAATTAAAACAATATCTTTATTCCAACATCAGATAATCCAACACAAGAAATAATTATAAATAAACAACAATAATAAAAAAATGTATTTAACCATTTTTTTATTATAATTTAAATCATTTATTGTCCGTTATTCTACTTGCCGTGCCGGACAGGGTCCACAACGAACTGTAATATATATTAACATCCTATTGTAACTATTTTTTGAGAGCAATAAAGATATTGAGTATCAGCTCGATGGAACTAAATTATGATATTCTCACATCTGTTACGAATGTAACAGAAACACTCGACTTATAAAAAATATTTTAATACGACTTATTAAGGTATATTTACATAGATAGTTCGAAACAAATGAAGCTTCAAAAGTCTATTAAAGTGTAATACAAATATTACGTCAGCTTTCCATTCGTATTTTCAATAAAATTGAGGCACTAACTAAACTGAGAAGTAGAGAGAGAGAGAGATACTATAGGTTGCGTGCGAGCTTTAGTTAAAGACCTACTTGAATGTTAGAGTTTGAACTTTAACTCTGTTCATTTAAGGCAAATGGTTTTGATGCACTTAAAACGCTTCCTAGTAAAGTTTACGTGACAGAATGTAATACTAGTAGCTTTAGAATTTCTTTTATTAGTTTATGAGGTTGGTTAATAGCTTGCAATTAATGTATAATGGTCTTAACAGATCTAATAATAACAACAGTCGTAGAAATGATGACGATTAAAGTATTATTGCTTATAAGTTATTTAATGATACTGGTAATAAGAAAACAAAATAATTGATAAATTTCGCGCTATAAGTTAAAAACGTGCTTATAAGGGAGATAATTCAATTAGCATAAACAAAGAGGATAACAGTTTATTTGATAACTGTTCGAGTGGAAAGCGTTAACTACTGGGAGGTGAAATTAAAAACAGTCATAACAATGTCAGATAATACAGAAGCTGTACAATGTACAGCCTACAAAGGCAACGATCGTAAAAAATAATTGGTACTTCATATTGATGTTGCCAAATGGCTTGAAATTGTGACGACCACAATTGATTTTTTTTGATCAATTTACTTTTCACGTAACGTGAGATCGTATTTCAAATGAAAATGTCTAAACTAGTAAACTTTACAATACCAATAAAGTAATAGTTCGTTTTGAAGTGGGCAAATGTGCATCGGTTATTGTTTAATTTTAAACTATATTTACGATATTGGCCTTCATAATATTTTCAACGCAAATATTATAAATTCCTGTTGATAAGTTTTACTTTATAAATACTGTTCAAAACGTTTGAAAAGTTTAAATTTTATTAAACTTATTAAGTTGTAAGTCTATCGGTTATATCCCTGGATAGATCTGGTATAAATTTGGCGTGCCATAAATACATTGACAAAGACAGAATTCTGCATTTCTCAACATGAGGTCTGCCAATTTCTTTCTTTTGTTCTATACGAGATCATTTCCTATTCTAAACAAAATGTACAAAGAGCATGTTTGTTGTTGACAAAAGGTCGAATTTTTGTTATCCTCATCAAACAGATACCATTTTTCCATGGTGGTAGTCATCAACGGAGACGCTCCAGCTCGATCCTAACGTTAAATCGGACGGAATTTATTATTTTGCAGCTATCTATCAGACGTTGGTTGATGGCGAGCCGGGCTATAGGCCGACCTACGGGATGGTATTGAGATATCGGTTTGCCACTCGATAAGCATTTATCGTCTGCAATAAAATCATCCAGAAAGAAAATAATTCCGAGGATGTTGATGTTAGCTTGGAAATAAATGTACAAAGTTTTCTTCTATTAGCGAAATTATTATATTTACCTTTCATACGTTTCATAGAATCATTTCAATATCCATGTGACTACAATCCACTGTAATTTTTTCGACACGTTTGGGAAAAATTTGTACGATAAATATTTCCCATGATCGAACTTTCACTGAGAATGTAATAAACGTGTTTTTCAATTTTAATCACTTCTAATTTATGTGCCGTTTGTGGTGGAGTCCTGATAGGTCTGATAGAAAGGATACCGCCAGCATATTGACGGACGAACAACTAAGGCTTAGTATAAGCATCCAGTTGGCACTCTTTCGATATAGTCTATAAATTTGCTGCATATTCTTCTACAACCTAAACTATCTAACGACTAAGAGCAAATTTTACAAGAATTTAGATAAAGCCGAGTGCATACCAGCGGAAACAATTGCATCGCGAGGGTGGCAGCGGCGGGCGTCTCAACCGCGCGTCTTAATTGATTGGACCGCCAAGCGTCCACGCGCTGCCATTACGCGCCGTCGACTCGTCAGGGCTGCCCCCTGTCCCCTGCCAGTTAATTTGTACACGCATCGTAAAACCACGTGATGAACTAGCCTCCTTTGTCCGGGCCCGACTGGGCGAGTAATTAGAAAGGGATCTGGCTTTTGCAAAGGTAATTAAAGTTCTGTTCTCAAATATTTTTTTTGATTGTTTTTTCTTTGATATAAAAAAGTGTATTGTCTTCTTAATTCTGTAAGTCTTCTGATTTCGTCTGACTGACATGACCAGTGAGAATTATCAGCGTCGTTCATTCAACCGCATTCGACATTCAGTGCAATTTCATTTTATTCTACATTAATTTCTAATTCTGTTTTAAAAGTGAGTGCTGATCAATTATCGTATTCTTTTTTTTCACCTTTATTTCAATATAAGAATATTCAGAAGCGAAAACCGAGTAACCATCAAACCGATCCCTCAATATGCAATCTCAAAGTTAAAATAATATTAAAGTACGTAACAAATCATCCGGTAACTTGTAACAACGTAACAAATCATGCTGGGGGTATATCAAGCTGTCATCCGAAGCCAAAGGCGGTTCCTTTCGGTCCGTTTTTTGGAGACTTTTTCTACATATACATAATATGCACACATATTTATATTTCTGGATTGCAAAAAGGGTTATTTGAGGTTATACGGCAAGGCCCGGAATGTTTAATATCAGCAATTACTTGGTCAGCATGTTGTTAAGAATTATTCTCGTACCAAACGGTTTTTTGAAAAGTGTCAGGCCAATTTGTGGTCTTTAGCATCGCTATCAATTTTAAGATGAGTTGTTTTAATTACCTTTACCGCCTACAGATAGTATGTATGCAGGTTTAATTTCTGCCTCAGATCTGGTTGGTGGTAGGATAGTAGAATACAAGGTCAAAGTTATAATTTGCACTGTTAAGCAATTAAATGACGTCAATACGACAAACACCTAAAGATGCCTTGTGGGACACAAATCACGTGTCGTTTCTCGTTTTTTCGGGAGATTTCGGACGCGCGGCATTTGTCCTAAGCTTTCAATTGCTTACATTAGATTTCAGCAAAGTAACACCTGAACCAATAAATAGCTTTGATTTTCAGCTTTAAATTAGTCTGTAGTCTATAAGTTAGGGTTGACTACACAGGCACATGTCGTTACCAAAAACAATTTACAAGTGATTGTGGACAAGCTCATTAATTAGTTAAACCCTATTTACAAAGATTCAAAAGTAAACAGCAATAATATACATATAAGCTTTATGATGAGTTCATGACACGTAAGATACTTTATCGTTAATTGGAATAATTTCCAGTACCTAATTACATTTGAAAACATGCCGTTTCCCTTTGCCTACTGATTAAACAACTTTCATGCCCATATCTCAGTTGAGTAAATCTTCAAGAATCCATTGAACGACAGTGTGAAGACATGCCGACTAAGATTTACTTTCATTTGGTGTTTAATGAAGATACTATTGACAGACAAATTCGTAATTAGAAATCAACAGAAATTATTTCAATGTATAATTTATTTTATTCAAATAACGATTAAGCACATTATTTTTAGTAATTTTGTCCATACATTGTTTCCTTAATGCAACATATTGTTGTTATTCCTGATCAACAAAGTAATGACACAAATTTGAAATTATAGAATTGTGACTTGTCATGGGAGCTATTTAAATAAAGTGCTTTCGGGAAAGTACAAAATGGTGATTCTTAAATAGTCGTGGAGTTTTTATGCCAACGAAGTGGTTCTTTCACAAAAGTTTCTACAATAGTGGTGATTTTTGACATAATTATGTACGTCTTAGTCCCGTAGGGATAAGCAGGCATAGATCACATTACAACGATTCTAGCACACACAGCTTTATTCACTCTCGTTAACCTTCTCGTACAATCCCGTTAGTCTACTTTTATCCTATTTAATTTTGATTTTATAAAAAAAAAACTTATTTGTCGGTTTGGGTAACGACACGTACTGAATTAATGCCTGTTGCTAAAGCTTTAAAATGTACAAACATATTGCATATATTCTATCTTTTTATCATAGAGTGGGCGAACGGTCGTAAGATTCTGTTGTCTGATAGTATATACAACTTTGCCTTACCAAGTTAATCATCTCGAAAGCTGTTATTGTAAGGCGAGATAATAATAATAATACTGTGTGATCTTGGCAATTGTGGTCCTTTAACCTCACGAGAGAGTACTATTGAAGTCTATTTTAATAAAGCTCTTTTGAACGTCAAGGAGCTTGAATTACACAAATTACCTACTTCATATGAAACACAGTAAGATCATAATTAGAGAAGCCTGTAAAAAGTTGGATTTATGCAATCAGAACTATGTAAACATTTTAGTACAAAAAGAATATCAATTATCAACAAATACAACGAAAATATCGAATTTTGTTTTAAAATAATTTTAGAACAGTTGTAGGATATTGTTTACTTAATTATATGCAGCTTGAAAAGTTAAAGAGAGTTTGATATCGGTAAACTTCAAACGCGCTGTCAGTGTCATGTAGCTCCGTACGCGGGTCTGGCGGCGCACGCGACGCGTCACGCGCAGAATTCCTAATGAGTTGCGGTGTAAATAATAAGCGATGGCACCTTGGACTAGGGTTGTCAAATGTATCATAATAAAATTAAAATAATTTGTATTTAATACAAAATAAATATGACTTACAATTTATGATAATCTTTGACGTAACTCATGTTAATAAATTAATACCCTTATGCATGTCTCACAGCGCACCTATCCCCAGACCTAAGCAGAAGAGGTGTATGGGGGCTTGACCAAGACCTAAGGATACGTCTTGGACCATTCAACCTCACCTGCAAGTGATGCACCTGCCGACTAACGAACGAGGCTCTGGCGAACAGCACAGTTCCCCGTAAGCGGCAATAGGCTTGTCAAATATTACGTGGGAAATATAATGTAGGCGTAAATTATGTGCCTCTGTCTGCTCCTTCGGGGAAACAGGTGTGATGGGTATGTGAATTAATTTTTTTTAGGAAATACATCCTTAAAACACATATTTAATAAAATATGTTAGTTACTTTAAATATTCGCTTGTCAGCGATATACATATATGTCATATATATATATACTTGATATAAATTTGATGTAAATTGCATCATGTTTTGTTTTTCAATAATTTTATAATACCAGACTTTTAAAAATAATCAGCACCAATAACAAACTTTACTCGGGTTTCTTACCTCCTATAAAGCTTGTGTTGTGCCAAACCGCAACATGATGCATTTCCCCGAATTCCGTCTAGCCAGCTACGCGCCGGCATGACAGCCCTATAATTCGTCTCGCACCAGGCTTCGTCTTGTTCGAAGCCGTGTATTTACAGCCCGTGACCGAACTACACTTTATAGGATTCTTCTGCCAAATTTTAAAGCCCATTTTTATTACAGTTTCCATTTGACACATTTATATTTTTATTTTACATAGAGAAGAGATATGATAGCGGTAAGAAGTGTCCTATTACGTTAATAAGCAAAAAAAACAAAATCTACATTTTAGTAGTTTTTGCGTGATAAGTTAACGACAATCCATCCTAACAAACTTTTGCATTTCTATGTTAGTAGGATGTTTTGTGAGGACATCTCATACTACACTCACATCATACTTTTTGATAATAATATATATTTTCTCCTCGTCTTGTCTCGAATTTCCCAGAATCCTCTTGATGGATAACCTTGTGCTTAATCTCGCTCGGAGCACGAGCACGCGTAGGCGTCGCGTCGCTACAGAATAAGTAATTGTTCTAGGCTACTAGGTTTGGTAAAGTTTATGCCTATAACATCGTTTGGTCGGCTTCTGCAGAATTTGTATTCGTATGTTCCTACATACATACATTCACGCCTGTTTCCTTGAAGGGGTGGGCAGAGGCATATTAATACGCCCACACTTCGCCAATTATATAGTTGGTCCCTCGTAATAGATGGCGAGCTTTTTGCCGCTTATCGGGCACTGGTTTGTTCGCCAGAGCCTGGTCCGTTGATCGGCAGGTGCACCACTTGCAGATGAGGTTGGCTTGGGCCCTTAGGTCTTGTTAGGGTCCCTATGCACCTCGTATGTTCATCTTGTTCGTCACCTTACTTTCTGAAGATGATATCTCTTTCTTTTCGCGTACTGTGCTGATAGAGACAGTTGTTAAGTCTGTTTGCCTCTTGAGCGTTATACTATAAAGAATATCTTTACCTCGGGATATTAACTTTTGACTAATATGGCTTATGACTTCCAAATATAGTAATGACTTCCTAGTTATATAGTTAAGGTCCTCCTTACGGCTGAATGTGCCTTCCGAAAATCAACAAAAATTAAAAAGAAATGCCACACAAACGGTCACCTATCCACGGTATTAATTTACTTAGCAGTACTTAGTAAAGCAGGGTTACTTTGGTAATCGTTTCCTTCCATCTAGTATCAGTGATCTAGGAGAGCTTTTCTATAAAAAAGGTAGACTTTGAGGTTCTTCTGGGCGCCCTAGCTTAAATCGGTCTTTATTTTTATGCCACGGAATCCTGCCATAATAAATTCAAATAACGCAAACCGGCTTGGCCGTCTTTTAATTGCAAACTTGTAAGCATTTTTCTCTTCATCGCCTCCGACTTCCCAGAATCCTGTCATGGCTTGGTAACCCTGCGATTCGGTTCGCCCCATGTTAGTAGTGCGTTGGCGTCGCAATTTATACCCGCGCCGAAAGCCGCTTTTCGCCCCCGCTAACTGATCCCTGCGTGTGCGCATAATGCTGGTAAAATAAGCGCGTATTAGCATGTGAGTTAGTTTAAACAGCATATTGCTGAGAAAATCATTTTAGTAAATTTTTACATATATACTTTTAGGATCACTAGGCCTCAATAGGCTGTTAATCAAGAAAGTACTGTCCATTTTCTAAAGCAATAATAACTTCGATAGGTATTATTGTAAATACTCATTTGCTATTCGTAATTGGGTTTTGAATAATAAAATATAGGATAATTTTTGTGCTTGGAAGCACATGCATACAATCAGTAAAATCAAAACATGTATAAAGAAAATCGATTTATATGTTAATAAATTTGGTGGAAATACTATTCTGTTTATATTAAACAATACCTAGAAAAGTACAGTCTGTTTTAAATTAAAGTCTTTAAATCTGCTATTAGCTTTTGGTATAATTTAATTGAAATTGAGTACTAATAATATTTTCCGATAAACGTACAATCACTTGAACTATATATAAAATTTAAGATTAAGTGATATAACCTTAGTATCGTTAACACAGATAAATAAGCAACATAATATTTATAATAATTCATAGATCATAGTCGCAAAGTATGACGAATTATATTTTCAAGGCAAACTTACTAACGTTTGTCTATGTCAATGGTTTGCAAGTTTCTAATAAATCACTTGCACTTTTAGTAATGTTAGGAGTATTGATCTTTCAACATAAATAGGTATTTTTATTTATTTTTGTAAGCATTGCTACGTTTGTGTTACGTACAAAATAATCAAAACATCGCGTGCTTCGGAAGGCACGTTAAGCCGTTGGTCCCGGTTATCACTAAATGTCTTTTGTCATCATCATATCGTAGCATCATTCCGGTTGTCCTAGACTTAAGTTTAGGTCCCCCTCGACTGGTCTTCACCTTGTCGTGGTGGGGGGGCTGAGTACCTCCCGGTAGGGCGCAGGAGGCGCTAGGGAAAAGGCAACACCCAGAGACCGACGACTCTGGGTGCCCTTAGTACTGACTACCGGGGGGGAAACTAAGAGGGACCTGTGGAGGGCGCAGTGGGCGGGCCAGGAGGGCCCGCTCAGCAGCGCCAGGAGGGTCTAGGCAGTGGGGGCAGGGGGCCCCTGCTGTTTAACTATGGACCCTCCGGGAAGTCGGCCACACACGCTATGGTCGCAAGGGGAGGTAGGAGGGGCGCGTCCACTGCGCCTCTCTGAGGAGTTCCTCCCGGTTTTGGTCCGGGGGACGTTGGCCGCAGGCGGGGTGTCAGACGCTGCAACCCAGGTACTGGCCTTCGCCTCTTTCTCAACAAGCGGCGGGCGTCGTCGGAAGATTTTTAGTGGGTATTACTTGGCGGTCGTGTCTGCCGGTGGTGAGTCCCACACCCCCTTTCGGTCCCCCTTTGGCCGGAAGGCAGTGCGTAAATGCATTTTGTTACCGACGAAAAAAAAAAAAAAAAGACTTACGTTTAGTTTCAATCAGAATTGGTGGTCAGACCAATGCATCTGCAACCCAGAGGGAAACATCGTTCTATGGTTAAACTAGACTAGGAAAAGGACTTCTGGAAGTCCTATTTAACTTCAGTGATCGTTTTCGACCACCTAGATTCGCGGATGACATGTTATTTTTGATGTGTCATAAAATGTCTTGACATGTAATAAAATTAAATACCAATATGACCACGGAACAGAAAAAACTAGTGGAAGTGCAAAGTAGGCGTATCGCGCGTGTCACAAGTAGGCGCTGTTACGCTTACTTCATTGAGTCAAGCCGCAGTTGTGTTCTGACGTCACGTCGAGTTGGTAGTCGTTGCGTTCCCTTGATTTTAAAAAATATGCCGTATTGTTCCATTTTAGAGTGCAAAAATGATAGTAGGAGAAAAATCTTATAAATGGAGGTGTTTCGTACCATCGGTAAGTAATATTTTAATTGTATTCTAAGAAAATTATGTAATTTCAGTTTACACGTTATTTAATTGAACGACTAGCTAAAATAAACCTTAACGTATTTAAATAAAGTCCATTTTGGCTTAACTGTATTAGGCAAGTCCATGTCGAATGTTCTTCGCTACATAGTTAATGATGTAGTCAGGTGAAATACTGATATTATCGATAAATGAAAATAATGTATTACGATATATCGATATATATATACATATTTCCTGCGTCCAATCATGTCACTGATTTGATGAAAGCAATTGTCGAAAAATATATAAATGTTCGCATACATCATTTATTAAAATTAAAAATAAAACTTTCAAAACGTCAGTTTTTAAATAAATATGTTTTATTTCAAGGACAATAAAGTAAATTTTAAATAAACGTGTTTTTCATTCTATTCTATTTTCGATGTAGGTATAATTAAAGTTATTACAAATTTCTCAAAAACTTCATGTTTTTATCGAACGTATCTATCGATATCGCTTTCTACTGCAACAATCAAAGCGACACCCTGCACTGGCAGACTAGCAGTAGAATCTACGTCTGTGGCGGTAATGACAACCTTATTACGATTTCATAAGGGTTATAATTGCTTTAACAAACAACAACACCATCTAGCGATACTTTCTCAACAATCATAGGTAGTTTGAATTTAGTTTAAAAAATGTTTTAAGTATTTTTCTTTTAAGCAAATTAAATCTTATTATAGTGGATGAATGTATATTTTCCGGTGAAGAACAATTGACTTAAGCTAATTTTGACTAAAATAAAAATGACCAATTACGCTCATTGTTTATCTGTAGTGTAATTTACGGTCAATGGTTTATTTGTGTGAGTTTGGCGACAACGGTCTTCATACTAATTTTGTCACTTACCATTTCCACTAGTTTTTTCTGTTCCGTGAATATGACAATTAAAAATATTTTCAAAAAATATTATAACATTGTTATTACCCAAACGTATTAATGTCTTCCCAGTCGTGAAAAAGCCGAAAATGAAAGGCACGAGTATAGCAACACCGGTGAATATTAAATACTAAGATAATAATAAAGATAATACCGCCTATTTATGTATGTATAAAATATAAACAATGAAACACGACTCAACACCCCGCGAGTCTGATGCCAGTGCGTGACCGGAATGCCATCTTATCTTATAAAATGTTTTCGGAAGATGAAATCTGTGGAGTAGAAATAAAGGAGTGATGTTTATTGAATTGACAACACAATGTTTCAAGAAATTACTATATTTTTGTTCAATGGAATATGCCCAATCTATAACAGACAATAACTGAATGTTTATATATTACTTAGTTCCAATTCCCGCGACCAACTCTCGACTTTTCAGCGTTAGTCGTGAAGACAACGTTGTTTTGAGACTGCCTAATATATGACCTGATTATTGATACCGTGTTGAATTGTTTCTCTATTTTTCGGAAAGTAATAGTTGCGTGGTGAATGAAAAAAAAATGATAATACAAACCATCACTTGCTTACAAAGAGGCTGCAGATATTTATTTATATTTAAAGGATTTCCGCAAAGTAACGCCTATTCAATAAACTACAAAACCTACCTACCTACATCATAAGCTTTATTTATTTTGTATGCAAACACTGCATTTATATTGTATTCCACTACTAGTAGTCCACGAAAAATCTTTTTATGGGTTGACAAGAAACTGCAATTAAATTGATCAATGTTTATTTCTTTAATCATTTGGTACACAATTAAGATAGTGTAAGCTACATATATAAAAACACTAGTACGCTTACATACATCAAAAGAAATTCCTTACAGCAGTAAGTTGTTCCTTCCAGTAGTTTAATAAGTTGGAGAAATAAAAATAATTAAAAAAAATATTGCTTGGCTGAGTCCCTTTTTTCTTTTTTTTTTTCAATTTAGTTTGTGAGAGGAGGCTCGTGCTGAGTATTGGGACGTTATTGGGCGGATTTTATAATGAAGATGTTGCTGGTCTTTGCTCTAAAACCTGGAGGCAGCAGGTTCAAATCCTGCCTCGGATCTGGTTGGTGGTATAGCTAAAAGAAGTGGCTAGTATCTATTATTTCGCTACATATTCTATACTCAATACATTTATACGGGTTATTTCCAA
This sequence comes from Musotima nitidalis, assembly GCA_949126915.1. NCBI lineage: Eukaryota > Metazoa > Arthropoda > Insecta > Lepidoptera > Crambidae > Musotima > Musotima nitidalis. The sequence goes on from OX421422.1 coordinate 5,205,567, forward strand.
ATAGTTATGTGGGCTAATCATGATGATACTTAGTATAATTTATCATAAAATCTAAGAGAATCTAAAAACTGGTAGTCTACCTTGTCTGGTTGAAAAAACAAATTATGAGACTACGAGTTTATCGAAAAAGAAAGGCTTATTTGAAAACTAAAAATATTTTTAAAATTTATGAACTGTAACTAAAAAGTTCTTAGGTACTTAAACTCATTCTAACTTTAACTTCACGTTGCACGTGGTGAAGATTTTTATGCAGTTATAACGTTATAATGGCGTTTTTTAACGAGCTGCCGGCTGTAACTGTTATAACTAATTATTTACGTAATCAACTAAGCAAATTGGGCTTTGATCGTTATCGCAGTTCGTGGCTTTGTCTTGTACATTTATAACAAGGCTTTAAACAAGTTAATAAATTATGTTTAACCACTTGTTACACTAGCCGTTGTAAATTATTTACTGGCGTTAATAGTTAATTTTGCGAAACATTAAGTTTTGACATACAAACAATTAATACTGTTAATTATTATTGCAATAGAAGTATTAGTTTTTGTGTAATTACTTAAAAGTATTAGTTTTTTGTTTATTACTTTAAAGTGTGATGAGTTCATAGTACGTCAAGGAGAGGCTTATGCAGGAGGTATATAAAGGAAAAGTGCATTGCGTTCGTCACTAAGATACACCAGATTTTATGCGCTGAAGGCACGTAGTGTTTAAAAACGACTGTTCCCGGTAGATTACTGAAATTAATACATAATATTAAAATGATGATACAAAAATAATAGCGAAACCTATATCATACGCCTCAGAACTATATACACAACATTTTAATCTAAATTGTGTCACCAGTTTAAATGTCCAAAGGTGGCAGACAGACGGAGTTACTTTCACGTTAGAATTTACAATATTATAATAGATGATAATGTACTACATAATAACACTATTCTAGAGTAAGACATTTGCAGAGAAAGGCCTAACATATATTATTATATTTTTTAGAATAAAATTACTTGATAAATAGGCGCGTAAATGTCGTCTGTGCGAGCTCTATGATCATGAATATTTACATTTCAATAGAACGAGTTGCGTTTTCAGTTTATGGATACTTTACTAAGATTGAACACGATTCGTGGAACAGTTCATTCAATCACAATAACCCAGGGAAAGCAGGTTTAATTTTCAATACAATAACTACTTTAAAATCGGTACTTTCGCGAGTGAGTAGTGATGTGCGATATTCTATGATTATTTTTCAGAATATCCATGAAATAACAAGACTCACGCTGATGTTGGAATATTTTAATTGCCAATAACATATTGTTTTTATGTATTTAAATATTTACTTTTAAGCTGATAATATCCTGCTTCTCTAGTCTAGTTGCATCCACCAACCTATCATAAAACAAAAACTTGGAGTCATCAACATTTAAATATAAGAAAGAAAATATCAAAAAGAAACACTGAAATAGTTATGTATTGTGTAACTGCAATAAAAACATACTATGATGATCTAAAATACTAGTAATAAAGCAGCCCACATACCTCGAGCCAAATGGGCGATATTAAAGTGATACCACTCATTTGCCACAGTTATTAAGAGCAGACCATAGTTGCTCAATATACTTAAAATAACAGTAGACTCACACAATGCATGCACAAACATATTATGTGTCTTATTTGATACACTTTTATCGTGGTGACTTTTTGTCTATGTTTTACCAATTTTCAGTAAAAATTCGGTACGCACGTAACGAAAATCAGCATTATTGGTTAATTAGTGTAACTTTTATTATTGAAATGCTTTGCCACATGCTATGTGGACGCCATTTTAACCACATTTCATTAATTTAAAAAGCTTTAAAATGTTGTGTGTATGTTAAATATTATTTTGTTATCGCATGATAACATTCTATGTATTTAAAGTATCTATGTATTTTCAACAAAAAAGAGATATTTAAGTATGTTTATCTATTATTTAGTATCCATAACACAAATCCTTAATGATACTTATCTTGGAACTACATAATTGGTGTGATTGTAAGAGAATATTTATTTATTATGTATTTATGTGTGATATTATTTATTTCTGACTTAAGACTTGTCTTGGTTCGTTGTTATAAACTATACCAAAGAATTGTGTAATCACGAATCTTAAATTTACATACAAAAAAAACTATTACACTGTTAATTAATAACAAGCCAATCCGTCTTAATTGTCAACAGATGCTCTAAAAGGGAAATAAGACTAAAATGGCCGCGTCATATGGAGATAGAGACGTTTTTATGAAGCACCGAGTGTTTGATTTATTTGCGTTTCGGTTTAAACTTTTTTATGTCATCTGTTTTTGCGCGGCCATAAAAAAGATGTAATTTACAACGTTCCGTACCGGCTCCTGGTTTGTTCGTGTTTTTGTTTGCGATATAACTCTTAATTACTCGTTCGGTACTATTTACTGCGCTGAGGTCGAATTCTCCGTTAGCAAGCCGTGTCAATGTAAACTTTTGTCTGAGCTAAACTTGGAATTTAGGTCATAAGACTTGGTCATTAAAGTTTTCCGTAACTTTTACGTGTTATTGAAGTTATAAATGTTATTTAAAGTTTATAATTGTATGGGAAATTATGGACTTTAAAGCTTAAAGGTTAAAAACAAAAGTGAATAATTTGGGATGCACTTTTAGTATAAAGTGTAAATTTAATTAAAGTTACTATAGATTTTAGAAGCAAATGTATAAAACAACAGAGAAACACGAGAATTATAAAATTAAACAGTAAAAATAACCCCGTGAAGAAAATATCAGTATCAAAAAGGATTCAAATCACATACACTAACCTTTAATTAAATTTAACTGCATAAACGGTTCCGTCGTTACTAAGCAACAGTATAAGTTTAAGAAGCATTAATCCCTACAAAAAAACATTTAATTCATTTTGGTATAAGCATTAATCCCGACAAATAAGCATTTATTTCATTTTGGCATCATCACGATGCGTGAACATTTTGACAAATCGCCATTGGCGGCCTGCCAAGCAGTAACGTCAGATTCTAACCCGATAGCCGTTAAAGTTATTTGCGCTGATTGCTAATTAAACTTAGCAATTTATAACAGCCAGGTTTTGTTTCTCATTTAAATGCTTTAGTGTCGACATCTCTTTTAGTCGATGACAATTTTGAATGCTGTTTTAATTGAAACATGTATAAACATGTTTATTATAAAATCATAATGTTGATCGGTGGCTTCTGGATAGTTTTAAATGAAGTATTAATTATTTATATAATCTGGTTTAAGGTGATTATTTTCTTTAAACAGTCCACACTTAAATAAAAAGAAATATCCAAAAGGCGAGTATAATGCCATTAGGCAGTAACCTTGAGGTTAGCAGTTTCATTGAAGGTAGTGAAATGGGGCGTTCGTTTGTTAAGTTGGAAGTAATTAAAAAAAAATTGAATTTACTACTGGGACTATCTTATGGTATTGACGTAACCTTGCTGTTTGTTGCCCAATAAGGCCTTTAGCATGGCTGAATGAATAACATACACAGGTTGTCCCAGAACCGAGTGTCATGCGAATGTCCAGAGATAGAGCACTCTTTTTTGTAGTTTTCGAGTGATGAATTTATTTCAGAATTTTTGACCCGAACTGCTTAAAATAATTTCAAGGCATTTAAGTTATATTATTTGCCTTAAAAAAAACTCTGAAATTATAAAAAAAAATCTCTAGACTTCCGCTTGACACTTGTTTCTGGGAAATCCTTTAGTGATACTATAATAATTCGAATGAATTAAAAATTTATTACAAATATTTCTTGCAAACATTATCCTGATCAGATTCTAACAATAACAGTTCTTACTTTAGGTTCAGTATAATTTTGCATTCATACTATAACTACGAAATATTCATGAACATTTGTCGTTGCCTGCACACCTTAACTAAAGGCAAACGCTCGAGAAAATTGAATTCTGAAGCGGCCATTCTGCCAAAGCTTTTGTATTGAGTTTTTTGTCAAAAAACCCATTGGTCACGGGTTAATTGAAACCATTGACCAAATTAAAAAAGTATTCAACACCCAATATGTAGTGAATAGAGTTTTAAGAATTGCTACTTAAATAAAAAGTTGTCACGACTTTTATGGGAGTATTAATTTATGCGTTTAAGCGATTCTTTTTCAAAAATGTTAATGTTAGGTGTTAGTAAGTTAAACCGTGGCATTGGATCATTGCAGGCTCAAGAAGTAACATGTAATCAGTAAAAGTCTGACACACACATCCTTTCGCTTCATGTTAAGAATGATCTTCCTTAGTTGCTATGCTCTTGCAAGGCGTCCCATACAGACCTATTATTTTTACCATCTATATATAATGTAATGTGACATGCAATAAATGATTTGAAAGTATTTAATCTTATAAAAATCAAGTCGCTTCAGTAGTTTCAGAGCATATTAGATGTAAATAAACAAAAAGAATAAAATCTTTATAATATTTGGATAAAGCAATTGAAAACCGAAGGGTTACAAAAAGGATGGAGCTCGCGAGACGAGACGACAGGCACACGACGAATGAAAAGAAAATTACATGGTAGCTTCCCCCCAATGGCGTTCAAAGCTAAATTAACTTTTCGAGATGGTCGACTAATTCGAGATCTTATTGTGGAATTACAAGAGAAATTCTTTATTAATTTTGTGGAAATTTTATTATTACAATACTTACGGGCTTACTAAGTTGGGTTCGGGTTGCTTTATATAAACATCATTTTAAAGTTAAACAAGAGAGAAACTATTGAACAAATCGTTTATTTAAACTAAGTTATGTATGCATAGTGTTTTTATGGAAGGTCGTTATTGTATAAAAAACCTTTGAATTCCTTATGATAACTAATGCAATACTGGTTTAATTTTGTTTTGTGTAAGGGATTATTTGGATTACTGACTAAATGAGATCGTAGAGTATGTGACTTAGTTTGAATTCATCACAAAATAATTAATCGTGCGCGTAAAAGGTTATGAAATAGAAAATTATAACAACACCACCCACACCCTCACCCAGTGAGGTTTGGCAACAGAATTAATATACACATTATCTTATTTTACATTAACTGTCGTATAATAAAAATAAGGAAAAGAACAATAAAAAATATTTTCTTCAAAAAACAAAGCAGGGTAAAAATGAGATCCCCATTCACATTTAAACATAGACAGAGGATGACGAAAACTATTACCCCGAATTATTCATTCCGGCGGGGACTTGTAAGATTCTCCGTCGTTTGCATCAGGGATGTTACTAAGTTCGGATACGGATATAGGATTCATATTAGATAAGATAGAATAGAAAAAAAAACTAAGTCACCAAATATAACACATAGACAAAGAACTTAAAAAAAACTAAAATTACAAACTTATATAATGGTGTATATAAAATTATATGATCTTACACATTCTTACCTATACATGGTGCGTAAATGTGCAGTATGTCAAAAGTACATTACAAAGGAAAACAAACATTATTACCTACATCGATTTCACGAATTTTAACGAATTTCGGATATCCGAAAGTTTCGGTACAGAAACGAAGCTCTATAGACTATGGTATCTCTAGTCCCATCCTACCCATTCTCATTGCCAGCTTTATTTTACCAATATCGCATAGAAATCTGAGAATGCCTCCCTAACGTTTATCATTATATCCGAAACTTTTAAATCCAATTCGGTTACGGATATATTTTTAAATCAGATGTCCGAAACTTTCGGTTACGGATATATTTATATTCCAGATATCCGAAAGGCTCGGTTACAGTAACGGATCTCTATAACATCCCTGGGCCCATCCTATTCTCATTGCCGGCTTTATTTTAGCGACATCGCACAGAAATGTCTGAGAATGCCTCCCTCCGAACGATGTAATAAGATTTTAAATGTGAAATTGTGTCCAAATGAACACGGCTACATCGGTGTAACGTAGCTTTATTTTGTTTATTTTAATTTGGGAACTCATTATTTGGAGTATTTGTTTGGACTGCTTACAGAACTTTCATTTTAATATCCTACTAATATAATAAACGTGAAAGTTTGTTTGTGTGAATGGATGTTTGTTACTCTTTCACGCAAAAACTACTGGAGCGATTGTGATGAAACTTTGTACGTGTATAGCTGCAGTCCTGGACTAACATATAGGACACTCTTTATCTCGATATTTCCACGGGAACGGGGACCACGGGGGTAAAACCGCAGGGCGCTGCTAGTAATAAATAAATGTAACTGGACCTCTCAGTGTTTCTAGCCCTTAACTAGGCAAAGCTATACAATAAGCTGTGCTATAAGCTATGGGATATGATAATATAAAATGGTAAGTACCTCTGTTTTAAAAGAAAATACATACTTACAAAAGGATAAAGGTAAAATTAAAATTAAAGTTAGTGAGGATAAGCGGATTATTAGATAACTGAAATAACCGAGATGAATGGTAAAATAGACAAACTTCGCCAATCCCAGAAAAACTGGGACCTGGGTAAAAACGATAATGATGATAGTATATATGATGATACATTACATAGGAAACACCCAGATCAAGACAAATATTTTTGTTATGATTGGTGTGTCTTGTCTAATCTAATTTTGTCTTGTGTGAGAAAATTACCCACAATATTCATTTCGCAAATCTTCAAGCCATAAAAGTCTTTTATAATAATCCTCACTAATAAAGAAACTCGCAGAATTTTAAAATATTCTATATTTTTTTGTGTAATTACAACTTTCGAACAAACCGAATTTGGCATTTGAAAGCTTTCTGCACAACAAATTTCACATTTTAAGTTTCGAAATCCATAGATTGTTGTTATTGAGTTTAGAAACATTATGACGATAAAATCTTTGATTTATAGTTTTATTTTAGCTACTGTATTTTACCTACGTGACAAATTAACTATATTTAAGTATACTTAACATACATACATACAAAAAAAAAGCATTCAAACCTATCCTGTGTGGGAATCGAACCCCCGCGCCGTATCGGTCGTCAAGTAAATATATTATAACTTTATTTCAAGCGGATCGCCCATAGCAATGTCCATTTAAGTTACTTACTGTTGAAATAAATGCGTGCTAAAAGTATTTTTAAGTCTCGCTTTTGAATAATGAACTTCGCTTACCCGCATGCGAGCTTAATATTTTTTTTACAAAACCTCGTGATAGCCATGTTTGGATTGCCCATCTTTGGTCAAACTGGCTGCTAATAGTTTATTAACCTTGGATTTGTAACACGACTTTGATAAGATACGACATTTTTGGGTTTATTTTGCGTGTGACTTTAAAATTTTGTAATTTTGAAGCAATACAAGATAGTACTTTATTTGATTGGTTAGGTCAGAGAATAACTGCATATTTAGGTATATTTGTTCAATATTACCATTTTTAATAATTTAAATGCATGTACCTAATAAATTAACAAATTATTAATAAATGTTAAATATTAGGAGTGCAACAAACAACAAGACCTAAGGAGCCCAAGCCAACCTCACCAGCAAGTGGTGCACCTGTAGCTCAACGGACGAGGCTCTGGCTAAAAGCGCCCGGTAAGCGGCAATAGGCTCGCCATCTAGTCCAACCCACGTGGGACCAATTATATAATTGGCGAAGTTTGGGCGTATTATTATGCCTCTGCCTACCTTTGGGGAAACAGGTGTGAATGCATGTATGTATATATTAATTAATATTAATCGCGTAAATAAGGGATACCTACGAAAACTACAATAATGTAACACAAAGTGTAAAGTATGAAAAATAAATAAAGTGTAAAATATTTAATAAATTGCTAGCGAAGCGAGGGCGAGCCTCTATCTACCATAATATTACGTTAACAAAACAATCAATGACAGCGCATTTAATGACAAAGGACAAAACAATTCATCTATTATTCAGACATTTTAATTATCTGTACGCAGGTACACAATACAGCCTGATTTTTGATGAAAAACCCACGAAAGCGGTTGCTGCGTGAATAATTTATTTGCGGAAAAGAATCCCTGGAGTTTGTTGTTGATTTTCCTTCGGGATTGTCTTTTGGTATGCTTTATGCATATTTTATTGTATGCTTTATCTCTCTCTCATAGCTGTGTTGCGAGGGGGACGGTGAATCGCTACCCTTCTGTGACAAGGGAGCCTTAAATGTTTTTTTAATAGCTGAACTTTATTAATATTTTGTACACTGAAGTTGGTGTTATTTTGCAAAGGGTTTAAATAAAATAAATATTCACACACATCTCAAACAGCGGCATCTAACCAGACAACATACATATTTACTTATAATACGGTAATACCTATACTAGAACCAAAAAAATATGTTAATGCAAACCAATATTCGTCCTCTATGGCAATGAAAAATACGACCCAAAAGAGCGATGAGCAATAATATCTAATTCCTCGCCATATTAGTTAAAATTCCTTTTACCTTTCAAGCCCAGTATCCTGATACAACAACAACAGTCGTCATCTCGTCACAGATAAAAAACATTAAAATCTTCTTTTTTTTCTTCTTTAGTTATGGACTCACTCGATTACAGTATTTGCCGTCAAGTAATTAGATTATTCAAGTTATTTGCAACAATGTGCAGTTAAAGACATGTCAAGTAAAGTCCGTCAAAGTCCTTTCCCATTAAAGTAATGGAGACGTATTAACGGAGGTTTGGAATCAACACGGATAATCACAATCCACTGCAATTTTTCTACTTTCCTACACTTGAGTACGTTGCTGAAGAAGATATGTCTGAAAACCCACTATTTTAATACATAAAAACTCAAATTTACACTAGTTTTGGAGAACCAGGCATTGCCGCGATGTATCTTTTCCCGCGTTGCGCCCGAACTCCATTAATATCTTACAACCTTATGCTTTCAACAAAAAAAGAAGGTACAGATACATATATTATAAATATAATTAACGAATAAGGTTAGTTATATGTAGAAAAAAAAAGAAATATTAGAGAACAAACTAATATTTCCTTGAGGCAAATACCTAACACGTTTCACAGAATTGCCACAATTTGAAATATATTGCATGGCACGAAAAAAAAAATAAGCAGCAAATGAAAATATTAAAACGGCGAATATTGTGAAAGGTGAAAATCCTCCCGGGGCTTATTAGAAGCCAACGCTCACGGATTATAAGGGCACCCGCCCACTTACGACAAAGCAGAATAATAAAGAAATTCAAGGGCCACGCTTTAGGAGAAATGATGTAAGATTCATATGAAAAAAACTCAATGTTTACAATGTTACTCGCTCATATAAAATTTCGAAGTTATTAAAGTTTCTAAGTAAAACATGTATACAAAAAAGGTGAATTAAGTTATACATTTGGTATCGTCTTAAATTTTGTGCATATTGTGACCAATGTTAATGGAGAGGAAGGCAATATACCGGTTCTTAGCTTCAAGGATCGTGGGATTGCGCAGATGAATTAACTCTACCCTTTTGTTTCCTTATAAACCAGTCTTTCGAAGAAGGAACCTTTCCCAATCTCTTAAAAAAATCAATAATAAAACCAATCCATAAGAAAAACTCGAAACTAGACCCTAATAATTACCGACCGATCGCATTACTACCAACAGCCTCTAAAATAATAGAAAAAGCCATGTACAATAGAGTCAATAGTTACTGTGAGAAATATAATATATTTAACGACGCGCAAAACGGATTTAGAAAAAATCGGTCCACTATACTAGCCGCTTATAAATTTATACAGGAAGCTCTAAATATAGTGAACAATAAAAAGTACGCATTGGGATTATTATTAGATATGACGAAGGCTTATGATAGAGTACAATATGATATTTTATTAAAAAAATTATACAACATAGGAATCCGCGGGAAATGTCATGAATGGTTCGTATCTTATTTAAACCAGAGAGAACAACAAGTCGAAATAGAATCGTACAACTATAATACACACGAAATTAAATTAACAAGATCCAATAAAAAAACTATAAAAGCCTCAATACCTCAAGGGAGTGTATTGGGATGTTTTCTATTCTTAGTATATATTAACGACCTTCCGAACTTTATAAAAGAACCATGTGTTTTATTTGCAGATGACATATCCATTATTACCTCAATCGACAGTAACTCTAACCCAAATGTAAAAATACAATCACTACTAGACGATACAACAAATTGGATGACAGCACACAATCTAGAAATAAATTATAATAAAACAAAAATAATACCATTTCACCCTCGACAAAAATCACCTATACATATAAATGTGCACTATAAGGAAAACATTATAGAAGTTGTTAATAAAACTACTTTATTGGGAGTCAATATAGACTCGCATATAGATTGGAAACCACACGTAGAAAAAGTAAAAGCCAAACTCTCAAAGTTTTCATATGCTTTACGCCAAATAAAAAAAACTACAGACCAAAACACAGCGTTAGTTACATATTATTCATATGCATATGCATGGCTGAAGTACGGTGTCATCTTATGGGGTAACAGTACAGATGCACCCACACTATTCATCCTACAAAAAAAGTTAGTAAGAATTTTAACTAATATTAAACAAAAAGATAGTTGTAAACCTTACTTCAAACAACTCAAAATACTTACATTACCCAGCCTTTACATATTTGAACTGTGCAAATTCGTACGTGAACATCCGGAACTTTACAGTAAAAGAGAAGATATCCAAACCAACTTAACACTTCGATACAAAAATAAACTTAATCTACCATCCTCCAGACTTAAAATGCATTCTTCCAGTACCCTAATCATGTCAATAAAAGTATATAACAAATTACCAGAAAGTATTAGAAACGAAAATAAATTTAATGTTTTTATTAACAAACTAAAACACTTACTAATAAGCAAAGCTTATTATAGTATAGGCGAATATTTTAATGATAAAATAATAAACAAATAAGAATAATAATAATAATAATAATAATAAATTTAACACAAAAATATTTAATATGTATAATATTACATACAATGACATAATAATTTAAACATTAATATATATTGATTGATCGATAATTAGTAATAATAATATAATACTATTATATTAATAATAATAATACATATGAACAATAATTTAATTAATAATTAAAATTTATCCCAAACGTGCATTATAGAAAAACAGTATTACTCACATATTGAATCTAATACAAGTATAAAAATAAAAGAATATTTAACCGAAAAAATAATATGAAATAACAATAAAGTTTAAATAAAAACAAATATAACTAAGTATAGGTACCTAACATTTTATTACTAAGAAATTTAATGAGAATAACAAATAATAACTACTCGTAGTCAAAAATGAGCAAATGTCTATGAATTATTTAATAAACAAATAGATTTAACTAATTAAACAGTAATTAAACAGCGTCCTTCCTCCTCTCTCCTACACTATGCTGTGCCCGACAGGGTCCACAATTGATACTTTTGTACCTAAACTACCATCCTGTAACACATTGTTGGAACGCAATAAAGTATTGAGTATTGAGTATTGAGTATTGATTCCCACAAAGAACATGGACATTTAAATTTATTTGATCTGGTATTTCCTATGTTTTTCCAAAAATAGGATTTATGTATGTGCATTCGTTGTATGTATCGTATGTTTGTCTAGAAAACGATTTGTGGAATGTCCAAGAATCTATTTAAAGCTTTACTTCATTAAAGTAACAAAATTCTTCCTGATGAAAGTTACTCTGTTATAGACCAAATCAAAGTTTTATTATTGTTGTGTGCGTCACCAAGTGACGGTAATAATAAAACGATCACCTAATTGCTACTGAGCCGTCTACCTAAAATTAATACAATGCTATTTAAAATGTAAGGTACCGAACGACAGTAGGGAGACATAAAACAATATAATTTAAAATTCAAAAGGTTTAGGTACTAGTTTTAGAAAGGTTGATAAATTCCAAATGAGCAGATTGAGCGGTAAACAGCGTTTGTCACCCTTCCCTCATTGTGACAATTGATGTCGAGCAAAATATTGTTATGTTAGATAGGTTTAGGGATTTAAGAATCGACATTATCCTTGAAATTGAAACACTGAAGCTCTACTATTTGGATAGAAGGAAATTTACTATTGTTATTGGATGTTATTAAAATGTACTCTCATTCAGAAGTAGATATTTGAATCAAGAAATAAAGACAGATAAATTTTATTATAGATCGATTTTGTACGCTTAACTTTGATTTGATATAACTAGTACTACAAATAACACTTATCCAAAAGATTTGTGGCGTTGTGGTGAAAACGTACAAAACGTCCTGACTGATTACAATTATAGGTAACATCGACTAAGTTTATTGATAGAAAGTCTTTGTACGCTTACCTTTGATTTGCCAGAACCGTCAAGCAACGAACGCTTTCCCTTTAGCCGTATAGGTTTTATGAGAAAGGACGGTGCGTTTCAGATTGCTTTTATGGATTCCTAGTACGTTCACGCCAATAACTGAATTATTAAATAGCATTCGCGTATATGGAAAGTGGCGCGACGTGTTTTTCCTAGCGTTTCAATATTTATTTGACTTATGAGCCTTTTTCATCGCCTGATGATTTGAAGGTTGACGACTTACCTGTAACAAAAATAAACATAATTAGAATTTGCAATGTTTAGAAACTATAAATATATTAGGATAAAATTATAAAATTCACTTATTTCTCTTGTGGATTTCAGTGCCTTTAATATCAGAGATTACATACAAATTTATACACGATAACGATAAATGTGCGTTAAAAGTTTAGCGCAATAGCTTACAAAATAAAAGGCGAGCTTTTAATATGTGTTAGATCTCACGTATGCAACATTTTTTAATATGTAAGAGACACTTCGGAATATACTACTGTATGAGATATTATACTAAGACAATTATGTGGATCATTATAATACATATAATATATAAATTTAGTTATGAGAGGTTCTCGCATTTTTCATAAAATGTTAGGTCAATAACAAGAACTATTTTATTTCCAAACATTTGCACATTTACCGCAAGGTTCACGTCTCATTGCCCCATTATATTTGACGATATTAACTAACTAACGTGAATTATAGTTGGAAGTATAATTAACAACCTACGCGCAATAAGAAAAGCAAACTAAATTTCCCAATGCAATTTCAGCCCACGACGTCTGTCTAGCTTAAAACAAGTGGAGTATTTACTCGAATACATACTTTTATAAGATTGAAATGTTGTTGCATTTGCATTGACGCGATAAGCGTATAATGAGAGGCGGTGGGATTGTGGCGCTTGCAGATGTAGATGGCGCCAGCGGTGTTGCGCAAACGACGCGCAGACGCAGGCTACGCGCCACATCTATCCTAGCAATAGATCCATAGATCACACAGGTCATATTATTTTGCTTAGTTAAAGGCTTAGTGAAATATTTGTTTTGATTTTCAGAAACAGAGCGTTTCAATGCAAATTTCCCTGATCTTGTTAGATTCCATATATTCGGCCCGTTCTACTTCTGGGGACCAATATTATGCAAAGGTGATGGGTTGGGGAACAGCATATGTACCAAGGGTATTATTTTAAGCCACTTTCTTCCACACTACTATGTCAAAATATAATTTTAAAATATTGGCAAAGTGCGTGTCATCTCTAGCACCGTATAGAATTTTACACTTTTGAGTCGTCATTTTAATATACTAATATATAAATTATCACTTATTTCTTTTGTGGAGTTTTGGTACCTTTATTATCAGAGATTATATAGACATTAATATATGATAACGATAAATATTTTAACATACTTATAATATATAGCAGGTATAAATTTACAGAAAATTGTAAATCGTCCTTAGATAGATAGAATACGTTTAAAATTAAGTTACAATGACAACTCATGAAAAATAAATATAACACTGCTACTTCAGTTTATTAAGATAATGAGAATAGTTCTCAAATTACATAATGCACATTGTTAAAGTCACTACCCTACGTACCCGAGACACTTCCCACATTGCATATAACATCAGTTCTAATTGCCTAGACAACAGCTGGTTATCACATTTACTTGACGTGATGAACTGTATGAGCAATGCAATAACTGTATAGTATGTGTACTCAAAACTACAATCAGCAGTTGGTGAAGTTTTCACACTAAGGATTTGATAGAAGCAAATGCTGTAAAAGCTAATTACAGTCATTATTAATAGCGCGCACCAGTTGATTGTCAGGTTAAAAGACAGTTTCCAAGAAATACCCATTCAGCTGTAAAAAATCTCCTTTTCTAGAATGTTGACTATGCTATGAAGAAAGTCTTACTAGGTCGTACTTTTATAGTAAACCCTAATTATTTATATTGTTAGAATGCAACAAGAAGTTAAATCCATCCTTTTAAAGTCCAGAAAAATTGCCAAAGTACTTAAACTCAATAACACAAACGCTTCATATTTACCATTATACTGGGTTTTTTTTGTTTTATAAAGTTCAAAAGATACTTTGGGATAATATCTCATCTAGTTTTTTTATTTTTGATTATCTTTTTTTTTTTTGTTTTTTTTATCACTTGATTCGAACAGCGTAACATAACCCCAAGATAAAGTATTAGACAACGGGTAAACTTATTTTTAAAAATTTAAAACATGCAATAATATTAATAAATGGAATACAATATACATGTTCTTGCATACAAATATTTACCTTCTGTGGGAATCGAAATAACCGCGACATATCGGTCATTAAACGGAATGATGTTTGACGTATGTTTCTTGTATCTTTGACCACATCTAAGCTTATCATTAGATCATATTTGTGGTCAATATTTACATAACAAACATGCAACTAACGTTCAACGAAGTCTGCACACTATGCTGTATACATTTCAATAAGCGCGACCCCATAAAAGACTATTCCTATTAAAATCTCTACTCGCTCGATCACGACCACGTAATGCCCAGCATTTCTCGATGACCTTATAGAGAAATGTAATTGGGTACGAAATGGCTGCTGCCAGCTAAATATGATCGTATTGTTATAATATCATCATATCTTAGGGTCATCTAATAGGGACATTAATATCACCGTCTGGATCTAACAAAATAGGAGCAGTCCTGTGAGAAATGTTTTTGTTGCAAAATTTCTAACGAACTCAAAGAGGTATGTGAATATTTTATAGTGGCTTTCTTTCCTAAGCTTTATTTTGTTATATTTGGTATGTCATTGCATATTACGTTCCCAAATACTTTGAGCGTTATGTAAGTTTTATGTGTAATAACTTTCTACAGCAAAATTCACTCACAATTTTCAGTTTAAACTTTTTCTTCATTCACATAGAAGGGGCCGAGGAAAAAAAGGACGGAGTACAAAAGATTAGATGCAGGTATTGCTTACCATCGCTAACTAGCATTTGTCACGGTAACGCTTTTGTCGACTGTCTCTTGTCATTTTCCGTCGTGTGTAAGTCATTACATAAGCAAAGCTATGAATAAACTAGCTATGAATAGTTTGGTGTAATATTATGGTACTATATGTAAACGTAACTTAATCTAGTGAAATAACAATTAAGAATTACAGTTGAGATAATTAATAACGCTGACCTTCTAGGTGCACTTACATTCTATTCTAGCCTGACAATAAATTTGAGGAACAAACAGTTAGTGTTGAATAGTCATATGATATCATTGGAGCGCCAGGGTCGAGTGACCAGGAGCTATTCAGTGGGCGTCTGTGGGCGATCCTGACCTGCACTGACAACTCCAAATCCATATTTGAGTGTTACCTAACACAAACAGCAAGTTTATGGGGCTTGCCGTTTATTGTATAAATTCCTTTCAGAGCAACATTAATGTGAGAAAATCAATACGCTGTATGCTTACACTCAATTTGAACAACTAAGTTTTGATGTGATAGGTAGGTTAGATATATTTGTACCATATATATTAAATTGTCAGATAAAGGATTTTGATATGTTGAAGAATCTTAAACTTTCATTTATATTTAATTTTTGTGGCGAGGACGCAATGTTGGTGTACCTTAATATATTTAGATGATATTATATGGAAAGATTAAGATTATTTTGAATCATAATTAAGTCAATCGATACTAACCAATATAGTTTAGATATTCGCCTGAGATTTGGTATTTAACAGTTTAAAAGTATACAGGTGGCAACTGGATAGGTATTGCCGTGGTATGGGCAACCATAAATCACAGTTGGTCTAATTACAAGCTAGCTTGGCCTGCAATCCTTCGTTGCATATTATCAGCAAGCACCCACGTCCGCAGGCGCCACCGAGCATCAGACGGTGAAAGGTATCGGTCGATTGGTCAATATCTTTTAAACATTCCTAAATCAACTTCTTTGGAATAAATCTTCATTTACAGTTGAAATTGTCCTGATGAGATTCATTCTCTAAGTGGTTTTGAATTGAATGTGCTAGCAACTCCATTAAAAATGAGATATCCATTAATTTCTTATTCAAATCATATACAAGTACTGTTTAATTTGTAACTTTATGGCTCATTGTGAAGACCTGCTTCATGATAAAACTTGGAACCAAAAAAATACTTAGTCCGTTGTTTTACATAACTTTTGTTCATGTTATATTTGCATATTACGAAGACAAATATAACATAAACCCCAGATACAGTTTACCATATTGGTTATCTGTTGATAAACAAGCTATCACATATATTGAAGCAGCCCACACAGCCATATCAAGTAATTCTGTATCAAATGCACACTTTCCTCTTACAAGGACGTTACCTAAATAAGGTACCTGATGGTATTCAGATAAAACTTAAAGGTAGGATATAGATATCCCAAAAGATGTTTACGTTATGTTTTGTAGATACAAGTTGATATTCAGATAATACTGATTTTTAAAATAGACTTTATAATGTAAGACTTAAAGTGGTCAAATTCTAATAAAACCTACGATTGACGCGCCCTTAAATATTTTACACCTTGGTATATTGGAGTTTTCGTTGAACTCTTTAGATGTTTAAGTATTTAATATAGCTCATGTTACTCAGGGAAAATGTAGCATTCTAATTTTGAAATCAGTCCACTTGTTTTTGAGTTTTAAACCAAGAACCAAAAATACAAATCCTTCCTATTTGTAATTTTATATAGTACGATATATTGATAAATGGTTAGATCAGTGGCGCCCTGCGATCGCTCTCACGACTCCACACCTACGCCGTTTAGTGCAGGCTAGACCTGTCCAGTTCAGTTGAGGGTATATGCTAATAAGTTAAGTGCCTATAAATAGACCTGACAACCAGTTAAGTTGTACGTGAAATTATATGTTTATGGGTAAAAAATAATACGTGCGGTAACGTGGTTGGCACGTCCTGTTGTTGAACATAGGAAACGGACAAAGATTTTCTCACACGTTATCTTGTTTACACCAGGTCAGACCTGATATGCGTGTTTTATAGAGTAAAAAAAAATATTCCAATTTTTTTATTGGCTTTAACAATATTTACAAAATAACTGCTTTAGCTCATGTGTCATCTTAACGTTCTTGAAAGTAATAAAATAGCTTAAACTTTACTCTAAAATAATGCAATTAAATTGCTTTTGTAATCAAGTGATGGATTAAAAATATGAAACGCTGAAACGAGAGTCAACTTTGACTCTTGTTTCAGCGTCGTGAAGACATCGTCGTTCTGAGGCTCATATCTTATCTGAAAATTCCCTGTGTAAGGGCGAAACCAGTCTCGTGTTGAATAATTTCTCGATTTTTCGGGAAATTATAGTAGCGCGGGAATTGTTAGATATTTTTAATTCATCACTTGCTTACAATGGATTTCCGCAAAGTAACGCCTGAATCAATAAATTATGCTTTTTAATCTTGATTAATAATTGCTTGGACAGCTGTATAACATCACTTTCAATGTGATATGGTTATTTTACTGTAAACTGACATGACATTTATAATGGATGGGGAATTCCCTTATTCCACTTATGATTTGACGACCGATATAAAGTAGAGGTCGGTATACCTGCACTTCGTTTCTGTAATCTTAAATACATTGAAATGATTGTAAGAGAATAATTTATTTACGATACCTTCCAAAAAATTTAGTCTGTATTGACGGGAGAAACTTGATAATTATCTATATCAATTCATTTTCACTCAAGCTCATGCCCGTTCTGAATGTGGGCTGTAGCATTAAGTTCTATCAACATTATCTAAAGCATGTGACATGTATTACTTTCATATTCAAAGTTAACAACAATACAATAATGACGCTCCACAAAGACTTAATAACCAAAAGGCAATCTTGTCATAGTATTTGTCAAACAACTTGGCTTATTTATAGCTCATAATATATTTAACATGGGCTTTTAGAGCGAGAGCGTGTAATATATTCGACGTCGTAATTATACGGGACTCGTTGCGTCGCTCGTCCTTTGAATAATGTATGCGCCCGCGCAGGGTAAGGGCTCTATGCCCGTACAGCACGCGTGTTGGTACAGTCTTTTTTTTAAATTTTAGGGCCACTTTTATCTACATCAAGATTTTTATGGCATTGGCCCTCAATGCCAGCGGCATATGATGGCATAATTTTTCTTACATCAATTTACAGAATGTAATAATTATGGCCTGTAGTCACAGCTAGGTAGTTTATGATATATTTGAGACTGAAGGTGGTTAAGTTCACACAAGTGGTGTTTATTTATAATCAGAGGTTAACGCGAATTAATAAAGTTGAGTTTTTTAACTTTACCAAGATAACGAAGAGTGAAATATTCTAAGTAAGTAATCTGAAGCTTTTATTGCATATTTTTTTACCCGTATTGCCACCACATTTTTGGTCTGCACCCAAGACATCAGTTATTACGACTAACAATATTAAAACGACAAATCTGAAGTTACTAGGCTATGGGATCCAAATCTTTACAGTTGAATATTGTAGTAGAGCAAACTGTTGTCTCAAATGACCAGTAATTTTGATAGCTACAAAAACTGACAAACCGAAACTAATTATTACGTAAAGCATTACTATTTAGCTGCAAAATATCTAGCGCTGCTGTCGTAACATTAATCGTTGTCTTTTTGTCACATAGTAGTCATACAACCAGTTAATTAGTACATTAAACTCACAGCACAAGTCACCATAAACGTTATGGACTAGTACGAAGAACTTGTTAATAACATTAGAGTATAGCGGCTTAACTACGACCACTTAAAGACTGGTATCCACTGACCAAGCAAATGTGAGTTCATTTGTCACTGGGTGCGTAAATATTGCGTAATGTATCATCATCACCATCTGAACCCATTAACGTCCCACTACTGAGCTTGCCCCTTCTCTCTGAAGATGCTCAGAAGTATTCAGGTTATACTCCACCTAGCGGACGCAGAGCAGATTGGCGGAGGCAGCTGTGTTGTAACCTGCTTGTTTTCAATAAGGATTCGAAGTTGACGACTATCAAATATTGTAATAAAATCAAGTCAAATCTTATATTGCAGACCAAGTGTACACACAAAGATGTTAATAAAAACAGCACTTACTACCCGGGAACAAAGGCTTAACGTGACTTCCATAGCTGACCTCTTTGTTTACTTCTGCAGCCGTTTCCAACTACCTAGTATCGCGTAATGCATGCTACAGTCATAATCGTAAGGTCATTATTACAGGGTATTACAGTAACGACTTGAGAAAGTGGTAATTTGTTTTGTCTATTATACCTAGCACAATTTTGTAGTATTTGGTAATGGACTTGGTCTAAAATTTACGTAAGACAGTACACAGATTTTGATGAACTTACATTTATTGCTGTCTTATATTTTGAAATACAAAAAAATAAAATTGGAATTGACATCCGTATAAACAAAATAGTATTCTTTGTTTCCTTGTACGTCTGATTCAATTGATGTAATTAAATGTGAGAGATACTTGGTCACTCCCATAGATATTTAAGATGAAACATTATTTCCTTGCTTAAGTGCCACTGTGTTAATCTTTTACTATATATCAATCAATGCCGTCAATATTCAACAATATCGACCAATAGATTAAATTTAAAAAATCCGTTGTTTAATATGAATTCGATTAGAGTTCATGAAACAGCAACGTTTAAAGTTAAGTTCTGTCGAATTGGAGTTACATACATACATAATGTCACGCCTCTTTCCCGTAGGGGTAGGCAGATATCATATCCTCTGACTTGCTACGATCTTGGCACACACTCTTCGAAATGTGTGAATTAATTCACTAGTTTTATAAACGTTATTAAGTAACACCTTAGTATAAAACATGCAAGCGTTGCAGAGACACAGGGTGACAACCGCATTTATAAGTATGTACCTATAAACAACACAAAAGCAATGCCCAAAAAACTCCATAAACGCGAAATTAAGTAATGAAATAATGTATGAATAAGGACGTTTCAATAGCCATAATTGTAAGACCAGCTTAGCGGGCAGGTTTATTTAAATGGCTAATGCGCCTGCGACGGTTTGTAACCATGCTCAGCGATTTCTACCAAAGATGTCACTCTTGCCTCGTGTCTACATCTGTTCAGAACAGCGTATTCAACGGTCCCGAAGGTCATTTACATAATGATTGAAGGCGAACTCAGCGGGGTACGGTTGCTCGTATAAAATAACTTGACAGAACGACTATTGATGACAAACATGCACAGACGTTATTTAACTTCATTGGTTTGGAGTACAGCCGGTAGCTTTAGAATAAACGTTTATTTGTGATGTGTTATACTCCTAGTTGTAATATTTGTCGGGGTAGTTATTGGATCACAGTTTTTTTACATTACTTAGTGAGTAAGACAAAATGTAAGCGAAAAAGATTAGGCCATGTGAAAATATTGTATTTTAATAAAACTTAACTTAAATTACAAGAAATTAATTTTTAGTGCCTTTTTATAACACTTATTTAATCAATAACATAATAAATTATTGCAGGTTTTTCAGAGTAATCAATATTATTTTTATTCATTTAGTAAGACTGATAGACACAGAAGAACAAACTTAACAAGATTCAATTGTTTTCATTCAATGTCCTGCGCGCAGTAAATCGACGCGTCATCATATCATCATCATATCAGCCCATAAACATCCCACTACTGAGCACGAGCCTCCTCTCACATACCACGGTGCGAGGGTATTGGGTCATACTCCACCACGCGGACCCAGTGCGGATTGGCGGAGGCAGCTGTATGGCGTCCTGCTGTTAGAATTTATCAACCCGCCCATTAGGCCTCTAACATGGCTTAACGACTACCACATTTTAGTGATAACCGGGACCAACGGCTTAACGTGCATTTCCGAAGCACGGAAGCGCTCGATATCAAATGGACTGACCTCTATTAACTCTGCTGTACTTCGGTGATCGTTTCCGACCACCGAGCACCGCAGAGCTACGAACGCTTCCCGCGTCGACGCGTCAGTATTTACTTATATAGACAATCATACGTGCATTATCAGAGCACAAATAGATTAAAAAACGTTTCATTAACCCAAAGCTGAAATTATCCGAAACTCCAAAACAGATTCGCACTAGCCGTTGCGGCGTTAATCCGTTTTGTGGATTTGAAACAGTCCTGGGGCAATACGCGTTCGCGTATATAGTATTATTCTCGGGACAGGTCATAGCCGCTTATCGTGGCTGCATATTGTTAAATACTACGTAATAATTCAATATTTAGCTGCCTGGACAGACTTTCAATGACCACAATGACCGTCAAAAGTTGATAGAAAAGGTTTCAGAAATAAAAAGTAAGCATAAGTTTTTTTGTTTATTGAGAGGGTTTCCCTAAGTAGGTTCTGCCTATCGATTTTGAAAATTTATTAACTTATCACTGATTAGTATAGGTGACCATGGCGTATGCTAAGTAGCGAAACGCCTTTAGTGTACATCAACAAAGGAAAACTTCTGTAAAATTGAAATAATTTTGTAAACACATTGTTTTGCGCACTAGTTCTTTTAGTGTATGGAAATATATAAAAAATACATCTCGGTACTTCTAAGTCCGACTGTACAATAACATCCAACACGATGCAACTAGTAAGTCGACGGCATCTATAAGTAGCCAATGGGCTCTCGCACCGGCGTCGATAAAACAGCACTTTACATTGAAAGCATCCGTTGTACAGCGGGAGCCTGCGGATTAAAGCATAATAAACGGCCGCCATAACAATACGCAGACACTGACATGCTTACAGAACTGGAGAACAAAGTAGAGCGACCACCAAGGTAATGAGACATTGTTGTAGCCTGTGTTTATATTCTACTACTATCCTATAGTCCCGGCCCGGATCTTTAAAGGGGGGCGTGAAAGGCCCCGAAAAAAAATTTATGCAGGCTATTGTGAGTGGGTGCGCTGTGAATGTACCGTATGAAACGACCTAATTTTATTTTGACAGCTTCAACTTCTTACCATCACGCTTCTTATTATAACGTGTCAGATGAAAGAAGAAAGAACCTATTCTTCTATTTCTGAACTTTTTTATTACATTCTTATCGGACGTGTGTGGTATCGGCACTTCAAACGAATTCTACCACCCCATGTATTGCCAGGGTGTCTTAGAAAGTGACAATGGGAATGGGATCTTGTCTAGTAATCACTTCTCACTATTTGACGTTTTTTGTTTTCATTTTCTAGAAGTATCTGTGATTAAAGGGAACTTTTCTATAGATAGATCTCTTGTTACTTAGATTAACTTAAACTTAATTTGTTTTTGGCATATAAGTAAATCTAATCTTTGTGATTTCACTGTGGTTATATTTCGTTTTTATTATATTTTATTTTGTCATTTTCAAGTGCTATGTAATAGTTTATGAATTAAAGATCTTTTGACTTTGACTTTGAAATAGTGGTAGCAACGTGTTCATGCACTAGGTACGCTCTTCAAGTTATAAATTCTATTCCCACATAGGGTATTGTATCTATTTTGTATGTTACCAATAATGTCTTCTATAATACCAATAAATAGTATGTTAAAGGCAATGTCGCATAGCTAAGAACACTTCAAAGCAATAGATAAAAACATAATAATATTATTGATGGTTTATAGAATCTTAGAAGCCGTCGCTATTAATATGTTATCTTTGAAGATCTTGCGATTGCTTTATTATAATTTCAGTTGCACTTCGAATATATTCATATAAATGAATAATCTATCTATGTAACCGAATGCATAGTTAATAGTTATTGATACGCTACATCTGTGCGCTGCTGACATTTGCGGTGAGGAGTGTGCGTTTTATGAGGGCACAGCGAGATAGCGCTCAGGGGAGATGTTGGGACTTGAAACCGCAATGCTATAGTTGAATTATGATTAGGCTATGCAATACATAAAAGTAATGTCATACATTTAATGCGAAATTTAAGTAGTCATAGATGGAAATTTAAAACTGTTATACTTAAATCAAATTCAAAATAGGTTTATTGATTCAGACGTTACTTTGCGGAAATTTATCGTAAGACATTAAAGATTTAAAACATTTTCGAGAAAATTTGCGCGCAACTTAACACGTTAAACGCCATGGCAGACACCGTTTATCTGCCAGTTTGTTTTATCAATGGGCCGATTGAAAAATAACAAAAGGGTTGTCGGACATATGGTGGCTGCCATGGCCCATAGAGCAAACTAGTATTTTCGGCTGGGCGTTTAAGCTGTTAATGTTTCTGAAAAATCGGAAACCACGAATAGTTTTGCGTCATTTCTCGACTATTAAGCTCTGAACTTCGACTTTAAAACTTAATATTGTAGATTGTTTGTTCTATTTAAATTAATTTTAATAGGAATCCTATAAACGACCACTTCTTACTTGGTAAAACATTTGGGAACTAGCCGTATGTTCTTAAATTCGAAATTTTATTATGTTAAAAAATATTGTTTATTATGTTATAAATCTTAAGCAAGTTGAAAAATCAGGTCCATAAAAAGTTCTTAGAAACTGTTCTTCCTTCCTAAATACACAAGACTCTAAAAGTTCTTGGGAAAGATTGTTTTTTAAAAAATATTTTTACAAAATCATCAAACAATTGGTATCATGTTTGATATTAAGTCAATAAATTTTCTCTCCTCAAGTAGGTACTAGATTGGCGTAAGCCTTTAACAGTTAGAGAACGCATAACAAGATCATCTTAGTATAAACCAGATTGTAAAATTAAGTGCCTATAATAATATTCTGCAGCAATCTACCAAGGTTGCTTATCGCAAACTTTCCACCTACATTTCAAGAGAAGCTTCTAGATTATCCTTTCGCTGTAAACTAAAGTATTAGATAAGGCCAATCAGTAAAACGTCGGTAGAAATGGATTATAAACCAGTAAATACCTTGTTGGATTCATATTACTGCTTATGCTGACAGCCCGTTACGAGGGAAATATAAAGCGGTCATCGCCATTTTAAAACAATACCAATATCATAAATGTGGTTGGAAACGATGACAGAAGTAAAGCAAAGTTCAAAGATATCAGACCTCGGATTGGTGATCGTTTGTATAGCACAGTAAGACCATTAAGCTCTGAAAAACTATGCCGGCTCATGTGTTTCCTAGTTCCTATAATCCCGGGTTTTTCAAGCGGGGAGTGAACGGCATTTTAACAGGCCGTCATGAGTGGGTGCGCTTTGTACTGTGCTTATTGTACGGTATGAATCGCCTTCATTTGCTTGGACTGTATCGACTGCTTACCATCAGGCAGGATGTTATTATTACGATGCGCACATAAAAAAGGAAGCCAATTCTGGGTGGCTGTTAATCAA
The DNA here is from genome assembly GCA_949126915.1 of Musotima nitidalis. Lineage (NCBI taxonomy): Eukaryota > Metazoa > Arthropoda > Insecta > Lepidoptera > Crambidae > Musotima > Musotima nitidalis. The sequence goes on from OX421422.1 coordinate 5,230,263, forward strand.
GTTAGAGCTTGATAAGCGTTGTTGATTTTTGAATTCTGACAACTGGACGCCATATATCTGCTGCGATACTATTCGAAAGATTTAATGCGGCACCGAAACATAACAGGCTATAGAAGGAACATGGATAGTTTTTAGTCAGTACACACCCTTCCTCTCCATCCACAGCGGGAGACAGTCATTAGAAGATTTTCCATTGGAAAGAAAAAAGGCTGAACAGACTGGGTTCGCGAAGTGACATAAATCTCTTTCACCTTGTTTTGTGAGAGAACTCCTGTGCCCAATTGTGGGACATCAGGACTGATTGTCATGAACATCATAACAATTGTTACTGTTACTCGACAGAACCATATTTAGGCCAAAATACTTGAATCTCAAAACAATTCTCATAGCATCGAACCATTGGGCTGCCCTGTACAAAACCTTATCAAGAACCTTAGATTGAAACTAAAAACTATTATTAGTAAACTAAAACCTGTAGACAGCGGTTCTGCCCAAAAACACATTATAAAGCTCATTACGGAGTATCTTTTTATTTTGCTCGTATTCACCAGAATTTTGCTCATAACTTGAATACCCGGGGAGAGCCGCGGGGCGCCATTATCACATACACCACGCGATTTATGAGTCCGCTCGCTATAACATGTAAATTATTCACAACATCTAACGTACAGTTTTGGATAATGAGATACCTCATAAAGGTTTATCGCACAATGTATTACTACGCGTATATACCTTACCTACATAAGTGTTCGCACTAAAATTAAGCAGATAATGTTAACGAATACATACATTCATATAAATCAGGCCTCTCTTCCCGAAGGGGTAGGCAGAGGTATATAATGTGCAAATATTTCGCCACTAACATATTGGCCCCACGTAATAGGTGGCGAGCCTATGGCGGCTTACCGGGAACTTTACTAATCGCCAGAGCCTCGTCCGTTGTTCAGCAGGTGCACAACATGCAGGTGAGGTTAGCTTGAGCTCTTCAGATCTTGATATGATCCCATACAAATATTTTTTTCTATGGCAACTGTTTAGGTATTATGTGCTATTTTCATTTGTGTTACATAAATACTGTATGTCTTCCCTTGTGATTTAATAAAAATTTAAAAAAAAATCAGAGACCGTGTTTTGGAAGGCACGTTAAGCCTTTGACGGCTATCACTACTAGTCGTTAAGCCATATGAGAGGCCTTATTGAGCGGCTTAAAATTTAACAGCACGACGCCACACCTGGCTTTGCAAATTCTCACTGGTTCAGCATGGTGGACATTTCAAAACCCATTTCCCCTTAGGTAATGAGAAGGGCCCGTGCTCAGCAGTGGGACGTAAAAGAGGCTGAGATGATGTTAATAATAACTAAAGAATAAAGTATAATAAATAAATAGCCTGAAGATACCTACATAAAAAGAATCTAAAATTAAAAAAATGGTTGCCTGTAAAGTCGTTTTTACGGGCGAAGATTTTACGTGACAACGTCTTTTTCTCGGTAGAATATTTATTGATATGAATATAATTAAATTGCACAATAGGAACAAGGAATTCTAGTGCTGCGCGCGCGGCAGACCGATCATAGTTGAGTGGGAGAGAGACGCAAGGCATTCGCCGGGCCTCTCTCTCGTTCGGTGACTCATCGTAACGTTACCGAGCGTTACACTTTTTCATAAGTGACTCCCAGCCGCAACCTAATTTAAGACGTTGTCACGTCAAAAAGTCGACTCTAAAAAGGTTAAACATAATCATTACGAGGTTAAATCACACAGGGTTATTGCTCTCTTCACTAGTGAGCGTCAGTTGACGCAAAATAGGATTAATTACCACGCGAAATCAAATTATGTCAACAAAAAAATTGGTCGTAAAACCACAACCGTATATTTAGAGTGCACATTAGTCTAATTTAAAGAGGATTTACGACTAAACACATTTGACTACCGGTTAGTTACGTTACTATTTGACATTGACTGTGTAGTTACTTAATCTAAGTTATTGACCTTGTATAAATTAATGCGTTCACAATTATGTAACAAATGTTCTTTTTAAACTACATAATTATAATTAGCCCATATTATCTCGTTATCTATATGTAATGTCTCATTTTGATATTATATTTGAAGGCTTTGTGTATGAAAAAATATGTTTGTAAACAAACGCAATGTATGAAACAAAGTATGAAAACTTTGATGACCGATATGGCGTAAAGGTCAATATACCTGCACTCCGCTGCTGAGGTCGTGGGTTCGATTCCCATCCAGGACAAATCTTTGTGTGCATGAATATGAATATGTGTTCTGGTCTAGGTGTTTGCAATTTATATTTAGTATGTATTTACATAACAATATAAGTCTTTAAGTATGTTTATCTATTATTTTTTTATACAAAACACAAGTTCTTAACTATACTTATCTTAGAACTAAATAATTGGTGTAATTGTTAGAATATATATGTACTTTTATTTTATGTCATTTAAAAATAAGGGAACAAAAGAAATTACAAAATAATAGTTAAATAAAAAAATAAATAAAATAAAAGTATGTTTGCTTTTTGCCAACCTTATATTAATAGGATGGGATATTATATCGAACCGACTATTTCTCGATTTGTAATCACGTAAAATAATGCGGGCCACAGACCAGAGGGCCTACTCTAATTCAACGAAAACGTAACTTCGTATTACCTATCTCTTTCACTCTCTAGCGATACGATTAACCGAATGAAAGGGATAGGTATAACGAAGTTTCGTTTTCGTTAAATTAGAGTGGGCCCTCAGATCGTTCGCACCTAATTGCAATAGATATCTAATTTAACAACTAATCAATTTGGTGTTTATACGTTTTCTAAATGATCTTATTGACCTGGGAAATTGAGAATTGAATACTTGTAGGTCGGGGGTTTTAATTCAATGAGACTCGGGTACAATTAATGGATAGTTAAACCACAGTAGTTAATATAAGGTTAGAAATGTGTTTTATTATTATAAAATTTATTTGTATTTTGCGTAGAAAACGAACATAGCATAGCATTACGTTTTAATGTTTTATAATGGGCGCGATAGGTTTAAGGAAATGAGCTCAATTAAGCCAATATTAAAAAAACATTTTTAGTTTGACTTTATAGATGCAAAAATTGTATGAGTGTTTATTACTGATAAACTAAATTGTACTAATAAATATTTGCAAAAGTAATTGACTTCAAATTTAAATAATTTAATTTTTATACCGAGCTTACTTGTAAATTTGAACGTCATATAACTTTTGTACATAGCTTTGAGGTTATTGTAGTCCCCTTACACATAAAAGCGAGACATCAAAAGCACGCTAATAAAAGAATAAAAAAAATTTTTAGTACCGTCGTATTTTTATTTATTGCTAATTTGCGAATATCAATCTGGCGAATGGTCGAGAGCAGACCAATTCCATTTCGCTTTTACGATAAAGCTTTAAAAATATACATTTGTGTTCTTTCAAACTTGTTTGATGGCCCTGCGAATGTTTAGGAACGTCAGCTTCCGTCCTAAGTTGTATTGACCAGTTGTTTTTGTATCGATTGGAAATAATGATGCTTCTTCTCGATAGTACTTCTATCGATAAGTTCGTTATATAGTCGCTTGTAGATATTTCTATCGATAGGTGCGGTATCGTCCTTGCTATCGATGGGACATAGAACTATCAAAGTAATAGATGCTTAATAAGATCTCTTTGCTTTAAATAAACTACATACTTTAGTTTTGTCTTTTTATGATGATTTGTAATATTGATAGTTTCTTATCTATTTCTGAGCATTCTGAAAGCTAGCAAATAACAACTCAGCATCGACGGAAATAGCCCTGAAATGTTATGCGGTTATCGATGTTCAACATATCACAGTGTTTGTAGCTGAAAGGGTAAGTATTAAGTATTACTTTGCATTTCATTTGCCTTGTTTTCCATACATAATAAAGAACTTTACTAGACAAGTCTACTATCGACAAGGACCATGAGCGTCACTAATACAAAAGCGGACGTCGATACGTGTTAAGCATAGAATGCGTGGGGAAGATGAAAAAGAATATGGTCAAGCTACCTATGGGAGGCAATAAATAAGTAATTCTAGATACGACCTGCGGGAGTAGGCGTCTCGACCGACCAGTTTTTGTCTTGTTTTTATTTGTATCTGTTGTTTTGCTAATAACAGCGAGAGCGTCGTGCACACTGCATTTGACAGTGAAGTCGGAATAAGTCCGTTATTTTCATAGGGATATTGTGTTTCATTTTAATGTAACCAGGGATGCGGCTATTGTTTCGTTGAAAGTGTTAATGTATAGTGTAATTCAATCATTTAGATTTTGAGGAATGTTACGCAGAGTTTTTACTCTTGACTTTGATTTCCGTATGTTTATTTGATAGATAATGATTTATTTGAACTCCCAACAAAATATTACTTTATTCTATTCAGACACACTTAAACGAAATACATTACAAAGCTATGCCTTAATTCGACGACCGATATGGCGTGGAGACCAGTATACCTGCACTCCGCTCGTGAGGTCGCGGGTTCGATTTCCACACAGGAATATGAATATAAGTTCTTAATAATATTTATCTTGGGACTAAACAATTGGTGTAATTTATAGAAATTAATAATTTTATTTATTATTGTCAATTACAGGCAGCTACTACATGAAAAATATGAGACAGTAGGAATAATTACAATTAAACTTAAAACTTACACTAAAAACGGTATTGTTACAATATTCAATGGTATTGCTTCACTTCATTCTCCGTGAATACCTATTTATATTTCTTAAAAATATTTCTACATACATATAGACAGATTGTAATTCACGCCTGTTATTCCGAAGGGATAGGCCCAGGCATATTATACGCCCACACTTCGCCAATTATATAGTTGGTCCCACGTTATAGGTGGCGAGTCTTTTGCCGCTTACCGGGAACTGTCATATGTGTCAGAGCCTCGTCGGTTGATCGGCAGGCGCACCACTTGCAGGTGAGGTTGACTTGGGCTCCTTAGATGTTAGTAGGATCCTATATATATGAATATTTAAGTTATATGATATAGACAAAAAAACATCACTTTAATGGCTTCTTAGAGTTAAAGTTAGGCACAGTATTAGGACTTTTATATAAGTGAAGATAACTTTGGCTTCAAGGCTGAACATGTCCATTCCTGCTTACGAGGCAGCTTTAGGGTGTTCTTCCTCCATGTGCGATTTTGCGTTGCTATAAACGCGTTTCATATCCAGTCCTATTAAGTAGTCCATATAGCATAGCACTGGTGGAAGCGGATTCAACTAAGCTATATATTTGCTATATATTTGCTATATATTTGCTATATATTTGCTATATATTTGCTATATATTTGCTATATATTTGCTATATATTTGCTATATATTTGCTATATATTTGCTATATATTTGCTATATATTTGCTATATATTTGCTATATATTTGCTATATATTTGCTATATATTTGCTATATATTTGCTATATATTTGCTATATATTTGCTATATATTTGCTATATATTTGCTATATATTTGCTATAATTTGCTATATATTTGCTATATATTTGCTATATATTTGCTATATATTTGCTATATATTTGCTATATATTTGCTATATATTTGCTATATATTTGCTATATATTTAGCTATATATTTGAAGCGCTCGTAGCTCTGCGATGCTAGGTGGTCGGAAACGATCACCAAAATAAAGCAGAGTTTACAGAGGTCAGTCCTTGGATGGGTGACCGTTTGTGTGGCATTTGATATCGAGCGCTTCCGTGCTTCGGAAGGCACGTTAAGCCGTTGGTCCCGGTTATCACTGAATGTGGTAGTCGTTAAGCCATGTTAGAGGCCTAATGGGCGGCTTGATAAATTCTAACAGCAGGACGCCATACACCTGCCTCCACCAATCCGCACTGGGTCAGCGTGGTGGAGTATGACCCAATACCCTCACACCTTGATATGTGAAAGGAGGCTCGTGCTCAGTAGTGGGACGTATATGGGCTGAGATGATGATATATTTGCTAGGCCATGTCCTGTGCCCGGCCTAGAATAGTGCCATCCCATCTCATCTCACGGGGAATCGTAACAGTCGACGAAGAGAAATCCTACCGCATTATGGGCAGCACCGGCATTCTGCGTACTGGCTTGAACTGCGATCACCAACCCGTCTGCCCAGTGTGGTAATTATGGGCACGTACTCCCTATATGATAAAACTATTGGAGAGGCCTATTTTCAGCAGTGGACTTCATATGGGTAAAATGATGATGATGATATATTGTATATGGAAGGATTCGTGCTAAGAATACATGCTATGGATTATGAATGCGTGCTACGGATGTGTGCTAGGGATTTACCCTATAGGTGCGTGAATACACATGGCAATGGGATATGGTTCCGAATAGCATAGCTATGTCAAGCGCAGAGTACCTGTAGGAGGCCCTCGTTTGTCACTGAAAGTAGACATGTCATTCCTCGCGCAGCTAATTTGCAGGGGCGCATCTTTATAGTATCTTAAACGCCTCGCTCCATAGCTTAGCATAAGTGGAACCGGTCACATAGTTTTATAGCTTAGCCTTGGCATTCTCGCAGAGTAGCTTCTAAGCACATCTCTGGTGGAAAGCCACCCTAAGGTTTGTGCGTGACATCGAGCTTAAGTCCTCAGAAAAGGCGTTAATGTTTTTATGTGAAACTAAAACTTTAGTCATCTAGGGTTCTTGCGCAATGTTCTCGAGGGCCTTATAGCTGTCGTTAATCTGGGAAAATTTATTTTATGAGGGTTGTAAAATGGTTGATGAATCATAAATCTGTTTTATAAATTTGAGGGTATTTTTTTATCGATTAATAGTTATTTGTAACCAGATTTGTTTGCGCACTCAAATTTGATTTAGATATAAGTTTAAGTTGGAAATTTTAAACAATACTTAAAAGATATTCCGCCGGGTCACGTTCTCTATTACTTGTATAACGGAGCGTGCTATGTTAATTTATGAAAGAAGAAATATTATAGTATAATGAATGGTAACACTATTTATGAATTTGTGAGAAGGCCAGGAGAAAGGATAGAATAGAACTGAAAGGTTAACGGTAAGTATATCAAAAAGCTGTGCGTTTTTGACAAATTCGAAATTAATACAAAATTATTTAACAAATAAAATGTTGAGAAATATAATATATATAAAAAAATAACTATTATTTCATATTCTTTCAGTGAGGGGCAATATAAAAGAGACTGAGAAGAGATTAATAAAACAAAATGTTTTTTTTTAAATAAAAAAGTGTAAGAATCTAATTTTTCATTCATATCATATTTTTTTGATCAGGGCATTTATTTCTATATCCAATATACCAGTTAAGATAATAAGATTTTAAAGATATTACTTGTAATATAGCGTGATAGTTATTACTAATTATAATGATTATGATGATTATAGTGTTGCCAGTGTAGATATAGCTAATAATGACGCTAACCTCAGATATTCATACATATCTGTCTAGATTACCAATCAAATGTGCGATTTATTCAGATCCGTGTCAATGACGCGTGCGCAGGCACATACGCGCCGCTCCATCTATGGAAGCTGGATCGATATCATTTACATCATATTATACCAAACAGCAGTACACAATGTGTAATACGAGTAGTATATCTTACGTAATAATTTGAAAGGAGGTTTTAGGTTTTTAGGGTTCCGTATGTCCGTTTTAAAACGGAACTCAAATTGCTAGTGTATCCGTCGGTAAAATTTTTAAACTATTGGAGCCATTACGTTGAAATTTGGCACACCTACTAATTTAAATGACTTACACGCCGAGGTGTGAAGTGAATAGATGGAATTGGAAAATTACAACTTAATGTACAAGTAAAATAATTACGGATCATTCTTAAAGAATTTATGAATTTAAAATAAAATAAATCGCTCAATATTGTGCATGTCATATATTATTGTACTTACTAATATTTATAAGAACAGGGTACAGGTATATTATTTATACATATTTTATTAAGCATGCGATGTGTTAATGGAATAGTGACTTAACTCAAAAAGAAACGATTTTTGGGACATCACAAAAGAAGATCTTCTAAAGAATACTTGTCCTACTTGTAAGCGCATTAAATTAATATTGATTTATTAATTGGTAATTCTGCTTGTGTTTTAAACGTTAAATTAACATTGATTTGATCTCAGTAAGAAATAGAAAGACTGTATAAGTACGTAACTCAAACCTGACCTATCTATTAATGGGTCGATTTTCCTTTAAGCATGCGACATAAGAATTTGGATCATCTACCAAAAAACATACTAGATAACAAAGTACGGAACCCTCTTCACGCGACTTAAACTTGTCCTGTTTTTCTACATTTAACTCCTTTTACTTATTAAGAAAGTATTGTTAAATACAGCAATTAAGGTGAAACATGTGAATTATGATCAATTACGTTGTCAAATTACAATCAAGGCGAACACTTGTATTATCTTAAACACATTTTATTTAAAGCGACGTTTGTAGTTGTCTTGTTTCTCTCCGTAATCAACAATTATATAGCATAAACAATAATTAGGATACTGATAGCTGTACAAAATAAAATTAAAAAGATTAAGCGGGGCGTGAAACGGCATTTTGGCAGGCCTTCATGAGTGGGTGCGCTTTTTACCGTGCATACTCGACTGTATGCAGTGCATCTTGGACTGCATCGACTGCTTACCATCAGGTCTTCATATAGTCATTATAACGTGTCGCATAAAAACATTAAAAAAGAACTGTTTGCGTGCAAGATTTTGCTAGAAGACCAAAACCTGTTTTTTTAAGAAGATTTAAATAAAAAGTATGTATATATATATTATTTATTCTTTATATATTTGTGTATTATTGATATTTACCAAATAGTTTTAGTGTTTATTCTTTTTAAAATGTATGTGCTCTGCCTACTGCTTTCCTGTTCTCTCGTTTGCGTCGGGTTGTTTGGAAGAGATCGCTTGTAGCGATAAGACTGTCTAGATTGGCTTTTTCATTTATTCATTTTTTCAATATTGTAATCTGTAGTTTTTTAAGTTTTTTGGTCAATAAAGAGTATATCTATCTTTCTAGAAATGTTGGATAACGCGGCATGCTTTAAAAAAATATGACGATAGAGATTGAAACTGAACAACACAATTAAATATTATTGTTTTACACAATAATGTCTCCTATTTCAATAGTGCTGTAGGTAGAAAATTTATCGGAAATATAGTAGCATCTCACAGTCCATTAAATAAAGACCAATCATCGACATCAATTCAAAAAAAAAAAAATGTATTCTTACGTCATAGTTATTCTCATTATTTCAAAACATATGACATCTTTATTTACAGATTTCAATTGAATCTTGTTAATGAACTTGACGCAATATAAAACACAATTCACTTGACCGTACATTTATTTTATAATTTTCTAATCTACCTCTTTGGTCATTTTACACAACAGCCTATAAAAAATAAAACAACTCATAGAAACTCATTTGAATGATGATAATGGCGTCGTTATAATCTAAATCTGTAGTGAAAGTTGGATATAAGCTCTATATCACAGGCCCCGCTTAATAGTTTCTTATGAAATTAACGCCAAGCTTATCTTAACGATTTGGTATATAGTCCTCTTTTATCTTCGGGGAAACGTTGCGTGTTTGTTTTAATTCTTTAAAGGCGCCGCGGGCAGGATGAAGTTCCGTAGTGCACTTGATTACTTTATGGGTATTAGATGAACGTGGTGTCTTAACTAATTTTATTTATTATCTACCAACGCTAGTAACATTTCTATAAATTTTACAATGTATCTCTCAATCTTTCAACTTTTTAACTTCAGGATCGGTTATTCAGTGAAAATAAATATTGGTATCAATAACTTCTTACAAGCTTTTACTGAAATTCTAGTGATTAACTTATTTTCTTAGTATGTTTTCTGCCCCATTTACGTGATAAAACAAGAACTTAATAAAATCGTTGGGTTAATAATTGCCACAAAAATTTATTACACATTTAAAAATCAAAACAAACTTACAAGCTTACCACGATTCAAATGCATAATAACTTTCATATCCTCTTCATCGTGATTAAGATCAGAAAAGATAACAATCCAAAGGCAGGTTTCATGGCAAGTAATCTGTATGATCTCAAATTTTCGGTATCCATATTAAGACATAAAGGAAAAGTTTAATTTACATACTATCCGACGCGATGTCGTATTTGGGATGTGTCAAAATGTATGTAACAGAGTACTACTTAATATGGTTGTCCAAGCTTGTTAACAGCGGGTGTAAGCCACAGGAGTCCAGTACTGGCTTCGGAATCATACGTGATATCGTGTTTATTGTAGCTTAATATCACATTATTGTCAGTACATCATAAACAGTAAGTTTAATTGGAATTCGGATTATGGTGAGAGCTAGGCAGGAAATCGAGTTAGCCGTAAAATCTCTTTCCATGAATGATAAAATTAATCGAAGAGCTTGGAATGTACAGGTGTTATAAAAGCTAATATCCATGTATGAGTAATATCACAACATGAAATGGACTGCAACCCACACTGCCCATAAAGAAAATAACACACTGAGTCATTTAAAAAAGAACACAAGAATGAATGTCCTCAGAAAATCAATGAGGAAATCGAGAACGCTACGAGATAACATTTTATAGAATTTTTGTATTATTTGCAAAGGATTCGGGAAAGTGATCGGAATATGGAAGTGGGAGACAGCAGTCAGTTCATTGAACCTCCGACTGCACCAAGTAAACCACACTTTCTCGTCTCCGAGATACATTTGGATGATTTAAGCGAGCTTTACCGCGGTCAATTTCAAAAGCGTGTTGGGGCAATAATTCTCACTCGCCATGCTGTGGAATTGCAATGTCAATACTGAATACGAGGGACCGTTTATTGAGCAAAGATTTATGCCCATACTGATGTGTGAGTAATTGCCAGAGATAGTCGAAGACTGAATCGCGATTTGATGTAGGTAATCGCATTTGTATGAAGATATAACGTCAATGTTATGATTCAAGGCAATTCATTCAGACTACTGCGTTAAATCTGATATATGTGGACTTTAAATCATTTATATCTGTGCGTAATTGTATAAATGATAAAATATTTTTAAGAAGCCACCTGGTTGTCTCAAGTCTCTTTACGTCGATTCTGGGATCTGATAAGAAAGTATTTTAAGCATTGAACAGACATACGCGTTTTTACGCTTACAATGTTAAGGGAATGTGCTACATTAAACGGGAACTATAAACTCTAAATAGTTCTAACTGCACATTACAGTTGCATTGATGCTTATTTATTAAACGGTGTCCCATAGAGAATAAACAAATGGCCGCGGTTAAATCAGACGGCGACTGGTCATACCTCGTTAGTGCTGCTATGTTTATCTTTCGCACACGAGGAAGCTTCTGTGAAACTCTGAACGCCGGTTCAAAGCAAACGAGAAATCCAAGGAAATTATAAATTATCGAGGGTGAAGTCTAATTAATCCCAATTAGAAATTGCAATAGATTTTGTTCGTATTAAATACAAAAGATTATTTAGATGTTCTCTCAATAACCTTTATGATTTATATCAAAATTATAAATGTTGTTTATGTGGGCATGTTCTTATGATATCTTCCCCAAAATTAAAGACGTCTAGATTCTTTTATACAATAGTAAAAAAACACGCGTACAATGAGTACTCATCCTCCTAATAACAGGTCCTTAAACATTTAAAAAATTTCGCAGCGAAAGCTCTCAGTTCAGTTAAGTGGTTGACGATAAGTTTGCACCATAAACAACACATAGTATAATCATAACCTGCTTGTAAGCCAGAACAAATTGCTCCAGCTCAACAATTTGGCAGCACATTGTTCCCCGGCTCCCTTTTTACGAACACAGCACACGGTAAGTTTGAAAATACTACTCATTGTTTCTCAGCCGCGTACAAAGAACAATTTAGACTCATTGAAAAACATTACAGCCTCAACATCGAGTGTCTAATTATATGTGGACGGGACTGCAAGTTTTATGATGGAGATACGGAGATATTCCGGAGTGCACTGGTCGGGCAAAAACAAAACGGTGACATAAGAGTGTTCTTGGAAACCTGATCGCATCGGGTTTGAGCCGGCAAGAACACAGAGACGTGAGTGGCAAGCAGACCTGGAAAATGTTTTCACTTAGGAACGTCTTTAGAGTTTTATTACTAAGCAGTTGCCTGTCGTTTTTTCTATTTATATTAAATTCAATTTTCATCCCATTAATATATTATACTTACTCATTATTCGGTTACTCTATATTCACTATACGTTTTTGGAAGAAGTGGGAAGAAGATATAGAGGAGGGCTGCATGGAGACATTGAATTTACAAACAGTAGTAAATGCTTCAAAAACTCCCTTATAACTTTATAAGCAATTGGTACAATGAGTTTAATTAAAATCTTCTGCAAGTATTTTAGCTGATTTCAAAGGAAAGCCTTATAAAAATAAATAAATATTTTCTGACAATTACATCGATTATTTAATTCCAAGATTAAGAACTTGAGTTATGGATACTAAATAACAGATGTTTATGTATGAATACTTTGCAAATACATACCTTATATACTTAAAACACCTAGACCAGAACAAATATTCATGTTCATGCACACAAAGACTTGTCCTGTGTGGGACTCGAACTTACGATCTTAAGAGCGAAGTACAGGACGATTGCCACCACGCCATATCGGTCATCAAATTCACAAGTCATAGCGATAGTGTCTATCATTTCATTAATGTTCGGAAAAAGTATTAAGCTGTTGATCAAGCATAAGAAGTCATTATCGCCGTTAAAGGGTTTTATATTATGAATTTATATATTATGTAAGTATTTGCTGAGCATTCAGCTAAAAGTTGATTAACAAGACGAGACCACGCATCTCGTGTAGCATCGCGTAGCGGACAATGTTTGAAAGTGAAACGGCAAAAGTGCAATCGCAATGCAAAAGAAAAAAAGCGCTATGAAAGCGTTTAAATGCAGTATGCACTGATAGAATACTTAACACAGGCTTTCTTTTTTTTGTGACTCATCAAATAGAAGTGACCATGTGATACGTATGCATTTTAATTATTTAACAGTTTCCAATAGCTCTAAGTGAAGCAACATTAAACACAAGCATTCGCCAAAGAAATAACTCAAATCTTTAGAAATTGTAAAAGACATTTTGGCACTTTGATTTGCTCAAAAATAAGTTTAATTGAAAAACACATTAATCAACTTTGACTTTCAGTTACTTTGATCTCCATATATTTATCATTTTAAGAAGTTAATTTATTGAATGACGTTATTTGTTGGGTATGCGGATATTATCTGCCGATAAAACTGCAACAAATCGCACGTCGACAGATGACCATACTCGGAGCACAATATGCAGACCCCGTTATACCTACTACTTGTATGTACGAACGAACACATCACTATACTGAATCATGGCGATTTCACTGCCTTATGATGTTTTATAAATTGACATTTTACTGGCCGCTGATATTAAGTATATTAATTTTAAAAGAGGCGGCGACTGACCTACGATTTGACAAATTTGTTGACGCTCAAGAAATGAGCCGGGATTAATTGCATTGGATTTTGTACGTGCGCTTTACTGAATTAATCATATCTCTGACAAAATTTTACAACCATGTAAGGCTTTTGTTTAATAACTGCAGTGCCGTATCCATCCTTCTGCAAGACTTTAATCGGTTCCCGTACGAAGTAATCAAAAATATATCTACAGTCGCAGGTGGTAGGTAAATATATTAGCAGCAGGATTGCTGACTCTGTGCCCCAGTCAGGTAAATGGTTTATCCCGGGCAAGCTGGCCGCAAGAAGTTTCATTCTAGGATCATTTTGCTACTATTCGCGTAATATATATTTTTCTAACATCCCATTAATATGACACTAGGCATTAACGAACTTTAAATATTGACTACGAAAAACAAAATAGTTGCTTTGAATATGGTAGCGCAGTGTGTACATAAACATAGCATTATCTCATTGTCTCTATAGACTTGTGTCTCAATCTTTTAATCTGACAGCTCGGTTTCGTCGACTAGCTGATATAGATCGACCTTGTCAATTAAAAACTTCTCGACTAATTACTTTGTGTCACTTTAATGTAGAAGAATATAGTTTCGTTGTCGTCTGTATTATTATGACGTTTTTTGTTTTAACCTTTATCTTTAAGGATATAATAACTATAAAATTTCGTTTATAATTAGTTGGGCCGGTTTGACACTAAAATATAACCCACAGTCTATTGCTTTCTTTCAAAGCTGATGAAAACAGATAATATTTTCTTCCAGGTGTATAGGGATCCTACCAAGACCTAAGGAGCCCAAGCCAACCTCACCTGCAAGTGGTGCACCTGCCGATTAACGGACGAGGCTCTGGCGAACATCACAGTGGCCGGTAAGCGGCAATAGGCTCGCCACCTATTACGTGGGACCTACTATATAATTGGCGAAGTGTGGGCGTATATTATGCCTCTGCCTACCCCTTCGGGAAACAGGCGTGAATGTATATATGAATTTTCTTCCAGTGTTTTGGTTCCTGGAGACAGCTTGGTAGTGGGTGACGGGAAAAGCTTAGGCCCCATTTTATAGATGCCCTTCCTGCACCAAGTCTACCACTTGGCCACTAATATCCTTTTCTAGACTTTTAGACTTTTTTTTTCTTTTTTTAGAATTTAGGGCACATTAAAGAGAGCCGCGTGGGGTATTTACCTTTTTTTTGCGTATGATGTTAAATAAAAGAAGGTCATCAAGAATATAAGAGCATCTCGTTGCAATTTGAAAGTATTGCCGCGTTCTTATTATTTGTAATGGAATAAAAACAGTGATGTATATAACGCCGATTATGACATCCAGCTGTCAGTCATTTTAATACAGTTAGTGCAACTTCCTTTGGTTATAAATCTAAATGTCCGATTATAATTAACTGATGCCAAAAACTAGATCTGTTTCTTCTAACATAACATCCGCCGTATTTGGGATTATTAGTTTATCTAAAATTTATTTAAATTCAACGATAGCCGTTAGTAATACATAAAGCGCAATATGAAATAACAAAATAAATTATCAAATTATAGACTTTAATATTTTTTTATATGGATTTCCTTTTTTTTATTTTATGTTTATTTGTTCATAGTTCATAGTTCTTTATTTGCGTCATGTAGTACATAAAGATCTTAATGTTACATATAAATAGTGGTTCTAAAACATGAACCCTGCAAGGGTATTGCAGGGCAAAACATTATAAAATAGTTGAAATTATTATCCTTAAATCCTACATTACAAATTAACATAATATTATTATTATTTATTATTAACATTATCATTACACAATATGAAAAACAAAATTACAATTAAAATATATTTACAATTAAAATCAAATCACATTAAATACAATAATTATACAAATTAAAAGTTACTATGTTAATTAGGTAAATATTCACATAAGTCATAAAAACATTTTTCTACTAGGAAGTCCTTGAGCCTTTTATAAAATAAACAGTCTTCCTTTACGTTTTTTATATCATGTGGCACCTTGTTGTATATTCTTATTGACATATGATATGTTCCCGATCTAACAATATGCAATTTCGAAAATGGTAAGGTTAGTTCTTTTCTATTTTTGACACTGTGAACATGGGAATGGTAATCCTGGGATTGCTGATATAGATGTTTGTTCCTACGAACCAGCTTACAAATTTCAAAGATATACATAGAAGCCAGAGTGAGTATTTTAAGTTTAACAAAATAGGGTCTACAACTCTCCATGCTTGTTATATTCACCAATATTCTAATACATCTCTTTTGGAGGACAAATAATTTATTTACATCTGTACTGTTTCCCCATAAGATAATGCCGTAGGTAAGCCAGGCATTAGCGTATGCGTAATATGCGCTCTTACCTGTCTCTAGATCTGTGCACTTTTTTAAATCATAGAGGGCGTAGGTAAATCTAGAAAGTTTGGATGATGATTATTTATTTTGTATATAGTTTAGACTTTGAGGAGTATCTTTTGTGATGCATAACAATTAATGATGTCATTCTTTGAGAAGGAACTGACTCCTATACCACAGGGCAACCTAACATACGATTCAGTACCTGTATTTCATAGTGAAATTGTGAAAGTATCAATAAAGTATTATTATTATTTTATCTAACTTTGTGTCAAAAAGTAGTATATTAGTTGGAGGCAGCTTGCTTTTACCCTTACTTGTGTCGTTCATCATTTATAAACACGTTTAAGTCGCATCTTTTAAATGCCGTCTCTCTTCTGTCTTTTGACTTGTTCCCCTTACACCAGATTTATAAACATTAACACTTAAGTATTTGATATATTTAAGTCATGCAATCATGTACTTTAAACATGAAGTCATTATCGCTATTACATCCAAATGGTATTCATTAAGAGAGTAAGGAAGCAGATGCCTATTCACTAAAACCCTCAAACATGGCGACATATTGACGCCATCACGATGTGTTAGAGAGTAATTTGCGAATGATGAGATTCACGAGTCAGACGTCGCCACATGACGTTACACAAACTTACGACCTTCATCAACAACACGCTCATAAAAGACAAATTAATTACGATCTGTGTACATCAAGTCAGGGTATGCTCGCAACGCAATAAATTGTAGCGAATTTTATTCAATGTAGGAATGTGTCTATCAATACTTTAAATGAACCAAGTGTCTTACTGATATGTCGAAATGAGAGCTTTAAATGATATTCAGAAGTAATAATTTTGTTTTCCGAAACTTCCTCATATTTTTGGAATTGTTTAATTTCTTCTAAAAATAATCAATATTATACAGAGTACACTATTTGGGTTCAACTTCATCACCTAGAGAATATGGGAGCCTGGCGTCTAGGTAAAAGTCTGCTTAGAATACCAAGATGTTGTGCATAATAATAAATTCAAACAGCCTTCTTAGTAGTCTTCCAACAGCTGTAATAACATTAAATCTTCAAGATTTGGTTACATAATTATCAGACAACATTCCATTGCAGTTTTTATTCGAGTCCATCAAAATTGAAGTCAATCCATCAAAAGGACGCTTCACGCATCAAATTACGATGTTAGGAATTTACTTTTGCTGTCTGGCTGCTATAAACCACTATTAGGCCTTAGATCTGGCTGCTCATTATGTGACTAAAATTTTATCAGCATCACCTTCATTTTAACAGCTGCACAACCATATTCAACCGTCAGTACAATTATTAATACATAATCTTGAACAAGGCAAGCAATGGATGATACAGTGAAATCAATGTACATGATTAGACCTCCAGTTGAATGACATTTGGCAACCTCTTTGTCATGCCAATAAAAGTTGCATGGAACAATTATTGTCTGGTTTTGCAAATGTCTCTAACCAATGATAGGACGAATTTTAGAAATTTTAATAAAAATCTAATCTATGATGTGGGAAGCGATAACTATAGTAGGGTTATTAACCTCCAATTTAAAAAAAATGTACTGGTGGCTTTCTTGTTAAGTTAATGTCTTTATTCTTACTAGTAGATTTAGCACAATTTTCTTTACTTAAGCTCCCTTATTGATGGTCATTACTATGTTCACTGTCATCATCAATCTAAAAGTAAATTGAATTCTAATAAGACCATCAAAATATAAAAGAGCAATTCTCTCGCTTGTAAATTCCATCACAATTTGGCAGAAGGTCATCTTATATTGGCCATTAGACGGCCACATGCCAGCCCTATATCGTGTCGGGGCAATCTGTCGCAATTATGTATGACGTGAGCTGCGCAAAAGACACCATTACGTAGCGGCGGTTAGGAGAGGTTGCATACCAATAAGACAATATGGACAGTTAAGACATAAATAGTTTTTATATTTTTATTAATTTGATCGAGAGACGGGACTGCTAACATTTTACATCTGATGGTAGATATACGCCTACCCATAATAAGTACAATGTTGTAAGTGAATCCCAATTAAGACTGCACAACATTCATCTCCCTAAGACATTCCTTTTTAGACCCCATTTGCCAGTTACAGTACAGTTTAGCATAAGGTGCTATTATGATATATAATTTGCACTGCAGAGTCTACCTAGAAGTTTTTCGAAATAAACAGAACTACCCTGAGTAAGCTGAGATTTCTCTGAGAATAGTAGTAACATATGTGATAAATTAGGCATAAGTCAAGGAAAACTCAACGCATGATTTGAGTCATCCAAAAACAACGAAGTGAAGAGCGAAATAAGCACATTAAATATTCTGACAATCAAACCCCGCATATAACAGTAAAAAGTAAAATTTTAAAATAACCTTCTTGGTACCAACAGGCTTACTATATTGAGTACATGCACCGGACTAACTGTAGTTTAATTACGACTGGTCTGGAAACAAAACAAAAGAAGATTCCAACCGGTTTACACTTCTCTGCAAATATTTCTTGTATTTCAAATGAACATACACTTACTCACATTCTTGTAGTACGGAATTGTGTTCCTGTCATTTGTTTATTTTAAAATGTTATGTAAATATGAGTGTTCCTTATGGATCTCGCATTTATCTGTGGTAGCTTCATAGAAATTAAGTACCTTATTCACACGTGTATCCTCTTATGAGGATTGCGAAGTCGTCTGATAGATTCTGTTGATTAACTTAGCTTTCGTATTAGACTTGTGATAAAATTGGTCTTTTATTATTTTTCCTAAATTTACAATGGAAAGTTTGCTATCGCCAAGTAAGCACATTGACTGTTCTTAATAAAATCTCCGTATATAATTCTAAGAGCGACAAATCACCGTATTAAAACAACAATAAAATATTTTTTAACTACCGCATTTAAACAATATTAATGACTAAGTTCATAAATCAAAAAATGGACTATCATAATGACCACATTTTTATTTTTCTAAATTGTACTTACTCAAGATGAATTGCAGAAAAGGCATACAAACTTACGTAGTTTCAACTTACCTGTAAACAAAACATATATAATTAAAAAAATGTATCACAAGTAAATAAATATAAAACAAAATATGTTTTATTGTTTTTAAGATCAACAAGATCATTTTGCGTCGTCAAATGGTTATTTTTTAAATAACAATGCAAGAGATGTGGGCTGTATCATTAATCAAGCAAGAGAGAGAGAGGTGCATAGGGCTCCTACCAAGATCTGAGGAACCCTAGCCAACCTCACCAGCAATTGCACTTGCCGTTCAGCGGACGAGGCTCTGGCGAACATAACAGTTCCCGGTAAGAGGCAATAGGCTCGCGCTATTACGTGGGATCAACTACATAATTGGCGAAATGTAGGCGTATATATGAATTCTTTGTCAGAAAGCATACCGGATTCTTTGTCAGATTTGTCGAGATATAAATTAATTAAAGGTTGGATTCTAAATATACATGGGAAGATACCATATCGACAGGAAATGTTGAAGGTCGAACATAAGTATCGCTTCATAATTTTCACGTCATCTTGTGTAAGTAACATTTCAGAATATTTAATAAAAAATGTTTTTTTCATATCTATTAGGAGTACAATAATTCTATGTATATTAAAATCATTATTTTTTAAGCATTTCAATTATTTCTATAGGTAGAGCGCTGAGTCTTTGGTGTTTGAATTTACTGCGATTAAGTACTCGTAGATCATTATTTAAATGAACAATTCCTAACCTTGCATAACTCTGATATGCTTCAAAAGCTATTAGTATTGATATTTATTAAGTAATGAGATGATCATGATACATGCAGAATCAGATATCAAGGTTAATGTTGTAGTCAGAGGTCAGAATAGAATAGGTATATTCGTAGAGTTGGAATTTTCGAAAGCGAAAATGACTGAGGGATAATTGTATATCTGTATATCGCATTATTCATTTTGTGACAAAACCGTCATTGTGTCATTGCTCTTATTGTCTTAAGCCTCAATTCATCATTTGACTAGAATAGTTTTATAATATTCTTGTATAGTAAATTTTTGGGCTTCCACCAACAGTTGGTCATAAAAGCTTTCGTGATCTGGATTTACCATAAGAAACTTCACATTTGGATGTCATATGGTATACTTATCATCTACAAAAAATCTTAAGATACTCCAACCACCTAAATTCTATTTTGCTTCGATCGATTTGGTCTTATATGATTAAAATTCGTACTAAAGTTACGTTATACAATACAATACTCGCTCCACAACCATTTTATTGCTTCTTGTTTATAATTCGTGAGTGGGCATTTAACCTTGGTGATTATAGTGTCGATCCTTATTGTGGCAGGTATTGGCATGTTTTAATTTAATTTGGGCATGATAATATATTTTTATTGTTTAAAAGATCAACTGGAAAACATAAAATGCCATTACGGTAGCATATATAAATGTTAAGTAATTCATTTGTTGATCATATAATGTCAAACTTATTATATGCTCATTGTAAGTAAGTACCATAAACTAGATCCCATATATGTAAGCAATATCCTGAAAGTACTTAAATAAGAAGTACAGACAATTTATCATGCCATTATTTTGTTTATTTTAATTAACCGTTTTAATTAGAGACTATACATTTTTGCATTCAACCATTATAAATGAATTTCCAAGAAAATAACTCGACGTTCTTAACTAAATAGTTTATACCATCCATTTATTTCTAGAGAGTGTTTCTAATCAGATATTCTAACTTACATAAGCCGCAATTAGCGAAGGCGACCAACAAAAGTGCAGCAACGTTACGTTAACGTTAATTCTATTCTAAATCAGCCGTTAAGCAGGTAATTAAGCGTACACATTTGCGTGGTCCGGTCTCGAACTGACTATCTGCCGGCATCTCGGCGTCTTGGCCTATCCACCTTCATTGTGGCCGAATAAAGCCGGTGACTTTTTTTTTCTCCTTATTTTTTTTTCTTCTGCACCCTAAAATCTTAAGAATGTGGATGCAATAAAAGCAAAAGCTATTTTGGCGAAGGCTTATGACGATATAATGAAACTTAGAAAGTGTTTGGAGTGGTATGTTGCAATAAATTCATAATACTCATTACTTTTCATCTTGAGTTTTTTAAAAGTAAAATTAGTATTTATATTTTTATTTTTGTCTATTGTTATATAGCAAAGCTTTTAAAATAAAAAGCAGATATAATTAAGACCCTACGTTTCTGATTTCAAACACATAACCTTTGTTACCTCAATATACATTACAAAGCAATAAATTGGTGGAGCGCAAAATAAAGTTAAATAAAAGTTCTGGTAACTTTATTGGGTCACAGCGGTTGGCAAGTCCATCTGAATGGACAAGACCCGGCGCCTATTTTTTAGATCGTTACTTTACAAAAATGGTCACAAGCAGCAATGTGCTTAAAATAGGATTTGACATAAACAATACCTGCAAAAGCTTTAAGAATAATAAATTCTCTTTTGCTTTTAAAATTTATAGTCATGACTAGACTTATAGACGTGGCTATAAAGAAACTATTTATTGTTTTTACTCAGAAGCATTAACCATGCCACTAAACATGCTCCTATCGTCTCCGAATTGAGTTATCACAACCTATCACATAACAAGTTCTCCCACGACATTCTTAGTTCTCGCTTCGGCGTTCGACAAGTAAGAACAAGCATTAGACGATCGCAACGAAATAACAGATCAGTGCACCGTCTTTATAAGGAAGTAGTGCGACCAATAAATCTGTTTCGACACCCTCTGGAATGCGCCGCGAATGTGTTTGTGCCCACATCGTAAGGAATTCGTTGCCTACGCCCGGGTGTTTCGATGGGTATCAATCTTGGACCGATTGTCACATAGTTTTACATGAACGAACATTTTGGGATTTTGGTTGATCTTTTAATATGATCAAGTTATTTTAATCTTTGTTTTAAAATCTGCAAGGACTTTAAAGATAATGTTGTTGCTAGTAAATAATACTACGGTAGTAGTAGTAGTACTACGGTTGCTAGTAAATAAAACAAAAATAAAACAAAAGGGAATGATCGTTATTTTTGGCATTTAACAGATCTCGCAGTATAACAACAACGAACGTCCCACACTCATTGAAAATCACTTCGAAAACATGTCAACGTGCCGTAAAAATGCCAGGCTATTTTATTGTGGGGTTCAAAACGTTTAAGTGAGACTCGTAAAATAAGATTGGTGTAAAATTGTCGCTGCAAAATAATGTAAAGATCTGAAGTGACATTTGCAGTTTATAGCAAAACTTACGACAATGAAAGTGAAGCTGGTTTTATACTGTTTTGATTGACTAACTTCAAAGTTTAAGCAATTTGCAGATACCTTTTGTAAGCAAAAATCTACTTCACAAGCAATATGTCGTGAAGGTCAGTACGCCTGTACTCCGCTCCTGAGGTCGTTGGTTCGATTCCCACCTAATACAAATCTTTGTAAGCAATAGATAAAGTATAAAAGAAACAATGGGCTTAAACTTCAAGAAAACATATTTATTAACTTAGAGCGACTCGTAGGCAAATACAGAACAACCGCCATGACAGTTAGAGCTAGTAAGCTATATCTCTGTCTCACTCACACCTAGACCATATTACATTGCACATTAATTACTTTTTATAACAGCAATAATATGAATATTTTTACGATTGCCAGATGGTTTCCTATGTATTTAATATATTTGTTTACAAATAAAAATTATTTAATACCAATAGTACAAGTTTTGCTTAGTTTGGGACTAAAAGCGGTATGTAAGATATTTGTTTATTTTTTTAATTGTTTTAGGTTTTTAAATATATCAGTATAAATGTTTATTACAAATTGTTAAAATACAAATACATACTTTCTTTCCTTTATTTTCTTTCAGTCTAGATATATTACAGGATAATAACACAAACGAGATAATCAAAAGTTCACAAGACCAAAGACCTTATTTTTGATTTAATTTCTGCATCGAGTGTGGTTCCATAGCCATAAATCAAAGCTGTCAAATTAATATTAATCACAACAATAAGTTGGGAGGATAATTTGTAAAGTCACAATTTTTCAATAACGATGATATGGTTTAGAAATTTATGAAAGTCATTACAGACATAATTAATAAAAATAATTAATCTAAGGGACTAGTGGTAATTTACCAGGTAAGAATGATTGCTAACTAATTTTGTGTTTGTATTTTGCTGCCGGATGATTAAAATTAAGCAGAATCGTGCATTTACAAGTAACTATAATAAAAATGTAAGAATAACCATCAAATATTTTTTTGGCAAACTGTATGACTCTGATATTTGGAACGGTATAAACCAAGGTCTCAGAATTGTGTCGATACCTACCTCAAATGTTTGAAGTAATTCATGTATAATTCATGATTGTACTTTATAAGCTGGTTACAACGTTTATGTAGCGTGTTATTAAATAAAAAGGTATCAATTATAAGGCTCCGACGCACAATTATCGTCGACTATTGGCGGTTTATTGAGACTACTATCGTAGGGCTGACCGTGGGAAAGATAATAAATACACTTTTGTAAAAGTTAAGTGTTAGTTCCATTACCATCTCCTTTTTAAAACTTTTCTTTGAGAAAAAGTATTGATAATTTTTCTTTTGTTTTAGGTAGATAGTCAATATGTTATCGAATGTAGCTTTAATTGTTTCCTGGCATGCAATGGCAAAAGTTATTCCAGTGCTACGAGAAATTTTGAATGGAATAAGCGCCGACTCGTCCCGTCACTTTTCTTTAAATAAAAACACCAGCTTAAAAAATAATAATTTTCAGCGTAATCAATTTCATTTTATTTTCCAGATAGCATACAATAGCTGAAATCTTTATTTATGACGATTACATTATTTTGTACGCCAATTCTTATCTACTATACTGTCTATAGCAAGTTGCACTTCATACAACAGAACTCCTTCAAATATATTACAGGTAATTTTATGTCAAGTAATTGTCAAAGCTACTGTCGATAACCCTGATAAACAGCGTCGCTTACTGCAACATGAATTGATTGATATGGCGGCGGCTAGAGGCGACTGGTGTTTGACGCCAGTTGACGCCACTGACTATCTGTCGCAGAATGCCGAACGAATTGCAACGATCACTGCATATTTTATGGAGACCGTATTAAAAATATAACAGAGAACGACATATCTTATAATTGTCTACTTTTTTAAGATTATGTCAAGATTTATGCTAGTGATTAGTACTTTATCAATTTTCTTTTTCTACAAATTATATTAACTAAAGTTAACTTAATTAGTTCCTCTGTAACTAAGTGTCTATCTAACAAACAGGTTTGAAAATGTCATACTTTTCTATTTACAATTGTATATGTAGAATCTAAGCTAAGCACTGCGCTACACTCGTCATCATTTACTTGTAATCGCATTACGCTAGCTACTTTAATTTTCAAACCCGAACACAATTTACGGCAAAGCATTTATCCTTATGATCCTCATTCTGACCTTCTTAGTGAGAAGTCATAATTTTATAAGTTAAATCTTAGTGAAGCAGTAATTTACATAAGATTGTAATTGCTGTTTAACATTTATCACCTATTCAAATGAAAGCTCTGACACTGAAAGAAGGAATGTGTTTAGAATTAAAAGTTCTAACAATTTACCTAATGGGTTTTATTTAAAAGGACACGCTTTCCAACCCATATTATTCCAGGTAAAAGTAGATAAAACAGCAATAAACAAGAAATTTCACTTAAGCAAGAATTCCCACAAAAGGACAAAAGCAATAAACAATGGCGCTAAAAGCGGTACGTATGTGCAATAAATAATAAAATTGACATCACGCCGTACGTGACTGTCGTGAATTCAATATTCACACAACACGTGAGGTGAGGGCTGCTCTCGATCTGTTTCACAATGTCTTTATTATCAAAGACGCTCGTAAAATTAAAGATGTTGACGATAAAACATCGGTAAATAAGGATTTGGTCAAATGGTCGCTGTAGGCGGTGTTTATAGAATCATTCGAAATCGCGATTATTGTCCCCCGTTTCAAACGAGCTCGTGTTTGCGACCATAAATTGGAAAACTCCTTAAGATGACATTTATTTAAGCTGCCGGTCTTCATGCGATCGTTAAATATTTACAAAACTTTTCGATATTGTAAAACTAAACACGAAATTTTGGAGAATGATCTAAATTTACATATTTTGATATTTTTAAATCAAAGCACAATCATTTATATCTATACTTAAGCAATAGATAAAAAAGTCAGAATAAGATTAGATATTCATTATAATATAGAAATATATTTAATGTAAAAGTAAATACACGAGATCGATAAATATAAATAGCTGTAATGGTTGTCGATTAAAATATTATGTCAGAACATTGTGAAATAGTAGTTCAATTTTTTGTATAAGTAAGTATATCATATCAAAATAAGTGAAAGGAATTCCAAAGATAAAAATGATCATGTTAACCAAACAAATTGGGACCTGAAATATCGGGTCAATTTAATTAAGTACAAGTTTTTTGCTAAGCTGACAGCGCACTTGTTGTATTTAAACGGTGTGTCAACTTTCAGCTGGCTTATAAGAGCGTAAGTAACATTTCCTTTTACAAATTAGAGGTAGTTAAGTTTTGAACATGCAATATAGATTAAAAAGAGAATCGCTTGCAAAAGTGGTCTTATTTTAATCTAGGTTTACATGTCTGTTTTACGCCTAAATATCTGAGGAATCATGGTGAATGTTGATCAAAAGACTATAGGCAACTTCTTTAAGAAGATAGCCTATATCTTTGGGTGGGTTACTTTTTATCAAATGTTGCACTGTTCTTGTTGGTTTCAATGACGATTTTGAGATAGTAAAAATAATTATTTTTATTATAGTGATTTTAGATTGTAGCTCTGCGGAAGCGCTCGTAGCTCTGCGGTGCTCGGTGGTCGGAAACGATCACCGAAGTACAGCAGAGTTTACAGAGGTCAGTCCTTGGATGGGTGTCCGTTTGTGTGGCATTTGATATCGAGCGCTTCCGTGCTTCGGAAGGCACGTAAAGGCGTTGGTCCCGGTTATCACTAAATGTGGTAGTCGTTAAGCCATGTTAGAGGCCTAATGGGCGGCTTGATAAATTCTAACAGCAGGACGCCACACACCTGCCTCCGCCAATCCGCACTGGGTCAGCGTGGTGGAGTATGACCCAATACCCTCGCACCTTGGTATGTGAGAGGAGGCTCGTGCTCAGTAGTGGGACGTTAATGGGCTGAGATGATGATGATGAGATTAATAATTTTGACGTGTGGTACCGGCCTAAAATAGTGCCATCCCCTGTTATCTCACGGGGAGTCGTAAGAGTCGACGAAGAGAAATCCTATCGGAAGATGGGCATCAGCATCATTGTGCGTACTAGCTTGAATTGCCCGCCTGCCCAGCGTGGTGAAGGTGATTATGGGCCAATACCTCCAATAGAATGTTATATATTGAAGAAGCCATGTTTAGCAGTGGACCCATATGGCTGATATGACGAAAATAATAATTTTATGTGAATAGAATATTCAAAAAGTAAATTACAGCAGAAATTCAACGAACAGCATGTTAATGAATAAATTGGACATTACTTTTGGTAAAACAATATGAAAGCTACAAATCAACAATCACTTAAACGATATTAAAAGTGTTACTCCTTATACCTTATTGATATAAGATAAATATCGTAAAAAGCAAAGGTTTAATCAAAATATTGGTCCTGTGGCCGATAAAGAAGCCTATTTTTCGTGCAATGAAAACATGGTCGCATTATCGAGCTCTCGGCATGGCGGACACGTCGCGATTACGCCTCCCTGTTTATTTTAAATAAGGTTTCGCTAAGTAAAAGTAAACCCCGGGGATCTGTGCCCTACTGAGCTGAATGAAAAATTAACGTGAAATATTTCGAATATTTATCATTGAGACTCGTAAATTTAACAAAAGCTTGTAAAATATTTGTTGTTGATTATAATAAACTAGATTTTGCTGTTGTTGCGGCTTCGGAATGCGAATGAAATAAACCTTTTTTCGTAGAAAAAGTAAAGGAACATAAGTTTTAAAAATCGGTTTAGTAATTTTCTTCACCTCTGAGACCCTGTGAGAGCGACTAATCATGTTCTATTATATTGTATTTGATGTACCCTTAAGTGTTCTACAGATGGACTATTGAAAGAAACGTATAACGTTATATAACGTAATACGTTTGCAAACTAACCCCGAAGTGAAATATAATAAAATACAAACTACGAGTGAAAATAAACTACACTCAGTTAATTAAAAGGCTGAAAAATGAGACAAAACACTACAAGAAATATTAAGGTCGCCAGAATGCAAAGAAACTAATATTCAGTGCGGTCTTAGGGCGCGTTTCCACTATGTCGAGACAGATTATCGTGTCTAGTATAGCTTGTGTACTAACTATCGACCACGTCTTGTTTTGCAGTGACAACAGATTGTTAAGTTCAATGCTAAGGTACGACCGTCGTCGTGAAACGATAAAAAACGACTTTGACTCTGGCGAACACGTATTCTGCTAACCTAAGGTTAACTGGCAGAAAATGCCTTATGGCATTAAGTTCGCCATTTGTAATACTTTTAAGTGTGCAATAAATATTAAAATATATAAACATAACAGTAGGTAGGCGGCAACAGGCGTGAGTACAAAAATATATTTGGCGAAATTTTGGGGCATATAATACGCCGCTGTCGACCCCTTCGAGAAAACAGGCGTGATTGTATGAATGTATGAACGACTTAATAAGCGACTTCCGAGAACCGTAAATATATCGCCAGGATCCGAAGGGAACAGATAGATACTATTGCGGTTAAAATATAAAATATTTTGACGAGTAACGATTAATAGTCTGTATAAAGGGACGACAGTCGTCCAACGATAAATTGATCGTGCGACATAGTGGGAACGCGTCCTTACTCGGTATATTCTGACCGGTCTGCGGCAAAATAAAGGCTGAAAGCCGTTTATTTCAGTTTTTTTTGCTGAAGTAGTTTATTTCAATGTCACTAGCATTCGCTAGGTTTTTAACTTTCGCCTCGGTGAATACGAGAAGCGTTGCATGAAAGCCCGAAATGGAACGTTGTTGGTGAATTTAATGCGGCTTACATTTTATTTTAAACTACGTTCGTTATTTTAACTGGTAAATAAATTTAATTTAGTTGAATCAGGATTTTACAGCGGATTTTATGCTTATATTTAACAGGAATTTAAAAAAGATTGCTGGATCCGTGTCCTGTGTGAGGGCATTTCCTCCGAGTTCCACAAAGTCAATGACAGAGTTGAGTTGAATCATTTTAGTTTTCATTTATTTAATTACATGTAATATGGCCAAATCCTTATACATAGCACACAACGAAATTTGAAACAAATGTATAATTTTTTATTTATTAACGAAAGAAGCAATATCCTCCACTGAATGATACGATGTTATCAGTCATCCATCAGAAATTCTAATCCTCAACTCTACTGCTTTGAAGTTTTCAATCGAATAAACTAATTAAACGATACCTACGAACCTTTTACCATCTTTAGTATAAAACAACCGAAGGTCAACCGCAAAAAGCTCGCGTCCATTGTTCGCGTTCTTCCTCGTTCTCAGGATCCCGTAAACGGTGTTTAGCCCGGGCAATTATCCATTGTTTTATATCTCTATGAGCCGTTGTTTCGCGGTGACACTCTAAAAACCTGGATGAACAGGCGATTTCCCTCGGGCACAAAGGAATCGATAGCCATTGTGATTCCCCCTTTTACATTAAATTATATAGAGGGTGTGCTCACTCAGCCGGCGACATCTGCAAAGATCAGCTTTGCTTTTATCAATATTTTGCTTTACTTGTTTAGTTCTAGTGTAATATGAATGCTGTAGGTAAATCTAATTCTGCTCTAAAATCGGATTGTAAACATATTATGTTTCAAAAGCGCATCCAGTATTACTATAATGCCATTAGATAGTTCAGAAAAGCGATGGCAAATAAACCACATCAACATGTGACGAAGCGAAAGCTAAACTAAGCATTTAAAATTCATCAACGATAAAACATGAGATCACTGAAGTTAGGCAGCGCATACAATAAATGTAGGATAGTACTGTGTGTTTGATACTGAAGCGTTTGCTTTACAAGAAACTTTAAGTCATTAGTTCCGGTTATCACAGTATGTGGTTGTCGTTACTCAAAGTTAATGATTCCTTATTTGGGCGGGTTGGCAAAATCTGACATATGAGCGCCAACTATCTACGCTAATTCGCACTGGTTCCACATAGAGTATGGCTTGATAGAAGAATAACCTGAATTATCCGTTACATATTGCTTTGTGAACAGGCGGTAATAGCCAAATGTCTATAGGTTGACTGTAGGATAATGAAGTTTGATATTTATACTTCGATAAAACATAAAAGTTTTGAATCAGTCAGCTGATACGATCCACAGTTTATTCGCAAATTCTTCGTGTGTTATAAAAGAACCATAAAACCTTTTTATGACCCTGATCGGGGTGATCACACCACGCAAATAAAACGATCATTGACTCGCCACATCTATTACCTTGTATAGATATGTATATTATTTCATCCCTGTTAGAAGACGTAGGTACAAAAGATGCGGTGAGTTATTTCCAAGATGTTTCTTCCATAGATCGTATTTCTACAAAAAGGTAAAATTTTCCAGAGTTGAGACACCTTTTCATTTTATTCGTTCTTTTTAGTATTTCTTTACGACACAAATCTTTCAAAATGTTGCAGGAGTTCCTTTTAATTTAGGTACTTGTTTTAACATTTTGATGTTTTAAAATCTGTGATATTAACAAGATGAGATTTTCACAGCTGTTTGTGTTACGTATTTTAATTAGAGTACTAATAATATAGCTGAACACATGTTTAATATGGGGACAAGGTCGTAAAACATCCGAGTATTACAGAAGCGTCAACATCTGCCGATGTTTGAGCTTCAAAACCTTTTAGTACGCACATTTTGTAATAAAACTTTTATACAAGCTGTGGGTATTTAATAGTAGGCAAGACATTGATTTTTCTTTACTTACGTATAACAACAATCTCAAGGTACTGTTCAGTGTTCACGACTAAAAAAACAAAAGTTCAAGGTTTCTCTAAAATTTTCAACAAACCTATTTTTATTAGTATGAACTTCTAGGAAGACAATGGATTTAATAAATTGTATTCCCAAGCATACAGCGATTTATAATATGCAAACAGACGATAATTTTTTTAGAGCATGAAGCAAATAAAGAAAACGTATAGCAGTAATATAATGTTAATTAATATATAAGGTTAATACATACGCGTACGTATGTTGTTAGAATTAAAGTCTAATAATTTATTTTAAGTCACAAAATATTTCAAAACTTATTTTCTTATTTACTCTAAAATATTTGCTATGTTTCAAAGCACGGGCATCCAGAAAAACAACTGTACTCTTTTCTATCTCACAGTGGAAAGACAGATTACCAATTACACAAAAAAAAGATTACAAAAAGTACAGATAGTCTTTACCTACTAAAAACAATATATTTATCCCTAATAATAAGGTAAAACTAATTAGATCACTCTGCATAAATGGAGTTAATAAGTATACCGATAACGATCTTTGGATGTAAATGATAAATAATAATTATATTAACAGCGATGTGTTGTTTTATGAGACTTGGAATGTCATAACCGGACACTTTCGTATCAGCAAGGTCGCGTCTTGTATGTGGAGGTATTATGAAGTAAATAAAGTACTTTCATGTTGTGACACCCGACTGCGTTGACGTTTAACATAATGGTTGCATTTTTAGATATTATAATTCATATATTGTTGAAGTTTTTAAGGGTACTTAATCAGATTTTACATTTTTCAACTTTTTTTAATCTTTACGTTCTGGTGCACACAGTGAGCTCTTTTTAAACAGTTGTTTTTAATGAACTTTCTGGACGTGCTTGAGTGAGAGTATTCATTCTCATTTCGATCTGGTAAGTGGCTTGCCTCCACCATGCATGAAGGCAGGACGCCATAGTCGGATCCACGCCACGGGGTCGTTGAGTATGATTTGGGGGATGGAGTATGAACCTAAATCCCTCGCACATTGATACCTAAGAGTTCCTGTTCTCAGTATTAGTATGTTAATGAGTTGAGATGAAGATAATAATGAGGTAACGCTGATTTTAATTGTTGGTTTCCGTGCTGAAGTCTTTATAATCCTATCTGATAAAAAGTGTTCATCTTCGGTCATGTACCAGGACCATCACCAGCCCGTTCCCGAACTCTTTAACACTGTTTCAAGCCTCCTTTGAACAGCACCATTCCGTGATTTCTTGGGTAAACATCGACCGAAAGCTCATCTATTGTATCCCATATAGAAAGTAAATACATAAATAAAACCCTCGATTAACCACTTCGTGTGCCTGAACGAACCCGCACCTGCGCAATCACGTCTTAGAGTTTCTAATTGAATGCGTATTATTTTGACAGTCTATTCGTTACTGTATAAGTTCTTGATGGATTTGAATGTTTGATTGATTGATTGGGCAATTAGCTGACGAGCCGCGATCAAAGCACGTGGGTAGCAGGTGTTCGCTGTTATAAATGTGCACTTATATAGAATTACGAATATCTTTATGAATGGCATGTACCTATGGCGATTACTTTCGCTAGCATTTGTTTGTACTTTCGCCTGATAAGATTTTATGTAATTGACGATATATGTTTTGACGTCCAATATGTACGTACGTATCGCGTGTATGAATATCTCTCCCCTTAGTTCGTGAGAAGATGCTCAGTAGTGGGGTGTTACTAAATAAATATTTTCTGACAATTACACCAATTATTTAGTTCCAAGATAAAGTATCATTAAGAACTTGTGTTATGGATACTAAATAACATACTTAACATAAATAGGAGAACACCCAGACTAGAATAAATATTCATGTGTATGCACACAAATATTTGTCTTGAGTGGAAATCGAACACTCGACCTCAGGAGCGGGGTGCGGGTATACTCGCCACGACGCCATATCGGTCGTCGCTGGTTGTAATTGGCTGATATGAATGAAAATGTAGATAAAAATTTAGATAATAGTAAGCCACATAATATTGGGTACCACCTAGCACCTATTACTGGATTCTGGACGCCTCCTGCAAACCGAAATGGGAGGTTTTCATGTAGAATAGAATTCCACACTGCCTGTAGATGTAATGTTCAATTATATCAAACATTATTTAAAAAATAAGTCTTCAATAAATTAAACAAAGGCAGTAGCTTCTTTTAATAACTGAGATTCGCCAAATCCGATTAGACCAGTTAGCAGACCCTTGGCTCTTAGACTAAGCTCATATTATTACTCGCAATTTTTAAATTTGAACGATCAGTTCTAGAACATTACTGAAATTTATAACAAAACAGTAAAAGGTTGAGTAAAATAAGTAAAAAGTATGTATAGCTTTTTATTTGTTTATTTTGTATGCAATATATATGTGATAAAAACTACTTTGAAAAGAAGGTTATGCTTGTGCTTATGATTTAAACATACATAACACAATGTCTATGTATATTCCTTAACAATATTTTAGTATTAAAGCCATAATATATGAAGTAAATTGAGCATCACAGTAAACATTTTCAAAAAAGGTTGATTACAATTATAATAAATTGTTATAGTTATGATTTATTCCTACGTAATACCATGTCATATTATATTATTCAACATTATTTTAGTATTTAAGCCATATAAGAAGTAAAATTGAGTCATCACACGGACGTGACTGACGTTCTGACAGCCGTTAATTCATCAAATTATCACGCAATAATTGACCGCAGATATACATTATTTCCAAAAAAGGCGAAGTTTATTTATTTTGCATGATTAAAGTGCCAAGTAAAAGGCACGAACATGAGTTGGTTTCACAAAGAGGTTGCACGTTATTGTTGAGACAATGTTGTATTTAAAGTAATTTAAAAAAATGTGATGGCTAAAAGTTATGAAGAATATAATGTTTTGTTCACTATACTCGTGATTAATAAACTACGATTACTACTTTTTTCGGAATTTGTATAACTACTTAGATCGAAAAAAAAACAATTCAAATGAGAAATTCAAAAATTTTGTAAATTTTTGCTCCCACAGTTTTTTAGCAAAGGAATCAATGAATTTCCTATAACATGGCATAATTGCATAGATAATAACTGTACATATTTTGATTGATAAAAAAATAGTTTTTTTTCCATGTAAAAAACCAAATTTTATATGTAGGTACAAAATATTTATTTATAAATTTTGTAACAAAATTAAAATATAACATTATTAAAGCAAAGCATTGAGTTACAAAAACCAACATAATTATGAAATATAATTAAATTCCATTGGACGACAAAAAACAGAAAAATATACGATTCGAAAGTTTTAAATTTGTTAAGATAACAGATAAAATTCAGTACCATCTAAAACCTTCCTCTGGTGACCTCTTTACTCAACTAACCTACAAGTATTCTGGCAGAGCGTCGAGCGGCTCGAACTATACGACTTTATAAACAATCTTGCGAATAAAAAAACCGTAAATTAAAAGCCATAAAAGGGAATGAGACGTCACTTTAATATTATAAAGGACTTCACGTAGTCGTTACTCACTTTGTCGTCTTATTGTAGTACTGTCTACCTCTCATCAGGTGTAATAAGTTAAGTCGAAATTGACCTTTATTGTAACTGTTTAAAGTGTGTTAAACTGTCAAAGCGTTACTCTTTAGCGTTTGCTGGTTTTACGACTCTGTTCATAAAACAAGAGAATATTGTTTTACATTTTCACTACATTGTGTTTAAAGCAAGTAAAACTTGTTATAACTGCATCCAAAGTAATGATGAATTTTGATGCTTTGTAGGCATTCGTAGTACCTTCTTACTTTTGTAGTTTTTACAAATGGCTTTGTCCGCGTGCCTTACTTGGTACTTATCTGCCATTGATAATCGGTCCTGGTGTTAAGATTCCTCTTCATCATCATCTCAGCCCATTTAACTCCCCACTATATGTAATAATTGCTGTACCTCCACTCCAGGTGGCGAGCCTATTGCCGCTTACCGGGCACTGTTATGTTCGCCAGAGCCTCGTCCGCTGATCGAAAGGTGCACCACTTGCATGTGAGGTTGGCTTGGGCTCCTTAGGTCTTGGTAGGATCCCTATACACCCCTACACAACATGTACCCTTTACAATAATAATTGTTACGTAAACATTACAAAAAGGAACGGTATATAGAGTTTATAACTCACATAATATAATAAAACATGTGGTTACACATAATAAAATAAAACAATAATTATGTCATTTGAAGCTTGAAACTTAAACGCTTCAAATGCCATATTTAAGTTTTTATTTAAATTTAGCTAACCTTATTTTTAGAATCGTACTGTCAGATTTATTATCTATTAATATTATTTATTATTATCGATTTAAATAAAAAAACGGAAATACATTTAAAAAGCACTTCGACAACCAATTAGGTATTGGTTTATAATTAAATTAAATTAAATATTCTTTATTTCAGACCATATTGTGTCAGTAAAGTTGCTTAATATCTATTGTTAATAACAAGATAGGCATTTAAATTAAAAATAAACATAAAAAATTAAAATTATATGCAATGTGCTAAAGGTGATGATCACGCGAGAGGGTATGTTCCCATGTTCATCACCCCAATGTCTTCAGGATGCTATTTGGACTGTTTCTCTAGATAATGAGTGCTTTAAATTTTTATAACGCTAAGTCACAAAAAGAAAATAAAAACTTATACATTACTGTACTTGTTTCATAAAACATAATAGACAAAATAAAAATAAAATATACTTTATTGTTTTTAAGATCAACAGAATCAATTAGATTTGTCAATTTTTTTCAACCGAAATGGAAGTTCGATATTTTTTTATGTAACAACAATGAAAGAGATATGAGCGGTACTATAATTAAGAAATAAAAGCAAGTGAATTCTTTGTCAAAATTTGTCAAGGTTTGTCAGTTTATCTGTCTGTTGTGGTTTTTTCTCAAGATTTGTCAGTCGTATATGTAAGTATTCGAGTAATGTTCCATTACATCCAAGTTATTTATCTGCTGTCTGTGATCCCGTTGGATTGTCATCAGCAAATAGATAAAGAAATGTACGCATGTGTAACAACGACGGATACTCAGATAAATTTATGATATGAACCTGGGAAAAGTCGAGATAAGTGCCCTTATCAATTTAAGCCGTCACGCAAGAAATTGTGATTTATAGTTGTAAATCTTTAAACATATATGCTTATACACATTTAAACTTTGAACATATACATATATTTCGCCCGATATTAAATGCCACTAAAACCGTCACCTATCCAAAGACTGACATCTGTTAACTTTGCTTAACTAGTATCGCAGCGGGCATCTAATTTTATATACTTTTATTATTTGTAAATGTCGAAGACCAAATGCGGCATTTTACAAAACGACCAGGCAAGTTGTGAAAGTAGGAAAATGTTTTTGTTCCACCTAACTTGGGAGGACCTTAAAATAATTGCGCAAGGAAACCTTACCAACCCACGAATTACTTTTTGCGTCACTCGTTTTGGATGTTGGTATACGAGTATAACACGAAACAATATTTAAATTAAATAAAAGTATATGAAAAAGCTAAATCAGTAATAACAGATATCAAATAAAATATGTCATTATGACATTACACGCACTATGAAAATAAACTAACTTTCTTGCGTCATAGCTTGTTTGCGCTTGTTTTTCCGAATGAGTAACTATACTAACTGGTATCAATCTAATACTATAAGTACTTGCGTTACCAAGATCTACACACAAAGAGGTTTTATGTCAGATTCCATTCTTTTAATACGACCGTAGATTACAAATGTTGCCATGAACGCGGAGGGCTTTCTTTTCATAGCAGATTTGTAGGGATTAACCGGCATTAGGGGAGGAAACAAAGGAACGGGAACTAGTCCGTGATACTAAATGATTAGTGAGCGCGGTATCTGTTGGTAATTTGTATCTCTTTTGATACTTATAGGACATATATTTATATCAAACTAATCTGTAAGAGGGCGGAAGACTACCTAGACAGGTAACAATAGTAGCTTTAATTGGTTCTTCGAAGGGAAAAACAGAAAACTAAAATGTCATACACCGATATCGATGTTTCCCCCAGATCTTTCTTGTATCTTTTATGATAGATCCTGAGACGCCAAATTCAGTGTCTGATATAAAGTTTACTAATTTTTAATACTTTAAACATATTTATAATACATTAGGCATGGTTTTGGAAAATACACTATACAATAAATATTTATTATTAAATTTTCGTACTTTAAACAGCAAGTCACTTAAACCAAGAAGCAGGTTATTCAAAAACCGACACTTAAACAATGTATAGACTAGGCATTTCCGTAATAGTATGCGAATATTGAAAGCTAAAGCCGTAAAATGACGTGACTCATTACAGGTCTATGGGTGTTAATAGGTACCATCTGAGCTACACAACCCGGCATATTATTTTAAGTGCCTCTCTATATGTTACCACGGTATGTTTAAGCAAGTGGCACTCGTTTTTAGTTAAGAGATTGTAATTTATTTCCTTGGCAAGTACGAAATTATAGGTAGGTAAAGTTTGCCCTACTCTCAAGTGGCATTTGAACGTACATACATACAAATATGTATAATATTTTACCCGGAATCGTCATGCGAAGACTTTAAAGTTAAATAAGTTAATTTAGAAAAATATATGTTATTACCAATTTATTTAAGGAAAGAAGGCAATAAATAAAGTGGTGTCAATAGTGCATTTAATGATATTTAACGCCACGATTATCTTCAAAAGGATAAATTGAATTAATTGACCCATGCATAGCTAATTTACTTTTGTAAACTAAAAGAAAAAGTTACCCATAATAACTTCATAAGCCAGACGAAAGCTATGAATCTATATTCCTACCACAGACATAAAAAGACAATATATCTATGATTTCCATAAACACAAATACTTCACTTAGAAATACATCAAACTTATGTAAAGCTTGCCACTTTTGTCGTGGTTGAAAAACAGTCAAACGGGGGAAAAAAATCAATAACGAAAACAAAGATCCAAGTCTCTGTCTTCATATTTACTACATCCAACAGACTGCACTAAAATGAGGGGGTGCGTTCCTGAGTTGTCACGTGTACTTAAACTGAAGTAGGTACTTATGTGCACTGTTTTGTGTAAAATACTACTAGAGTAGTAGTACTTTCATACTTGTACTTACTTAATACTCAAATTTACAGTTAAGATTGCACTGAACTATGTTTTTGGAAAGTTACAACTCAAGCAAGGATTTACAACGGAGTGCTATTTATTAATGACCACATATAGTACACAGCAGAAACCCTCTTTAATATCCATTGTCTAATAGGTGTATAGGGACCTCACTAAGACCTTAGGAACCCAGGCCTCCTCACCTGCAAGTGTTGCACCTGCATAATAACGGACCAGGCTCTGGAAAGCATAAATGTTCTCGATAAGTGGCAATAGGCCACCTATTACGTGGGAACCAAAAATATATTTGGCGAAATGTGGGCGCACAAAATGCCTCTGCCTACCCCTGCAGAAAACCCCCTCCATTGTATGTATGTACAAGAATCAGCTATTAATACCGGTAAAATCTGCTCTGTTAGCTAAAACCCTAAGCAACCTCTACTTAGCCATATAAGGAACATAAAACAATTTTAACCTTGTGGTTCTATGTTAAGGTAGAAAATCAATAAAAACATTCAACCTTGCTCTGCTCTATAAACTTAAAAGACACTATAAAAGCAACCCACGTCAATCAAATAGATAGATCCTTTCGACATCGAAGCTGATTTTGTCTTAAGGCAGACTTTAACCAAAATAAAATAAATAAAAGAATATTAGAGGCATCAAATAGCAAAAAAGGGAACGTTAGGTTGCTGGAGACAGGAAAACGGGTTTATCAGATGGACAGTATCTTCGGGGCTCGTCGGGGGAGGGGCTAGTTTTATGCTCCTAATATGATCATTTGGCCCAAATCACAGGCAAAAAAAGTTCTACTTTGCTCGCAGTTAAGGGAAAGTGTCTTGGTGGTTCTATTCTTTATAACTAAGTACCTAACTACTTAAAAAACAATTGTATTAGAAAAACTTATTAAATATTTGGTTTTAGATAAAAAATATTAATTGGATTTTATAACGTTACTTGTGTAACGTCTGTCAAGAGCCTTTATCCCAGAAACACGTGGAGGTACAATGTTAGAACATTACTTTTAATAAATATAATCTTTTTTTTATGTCTGCGGTTCTTTGAAACTGTGAACAATCAAGCTTCTTAATCAACGAAATCAAACGATACGGCAATTTCTACGATTTTTTTAGGAGAATCATAGCTAACATGGTACTCTATCATTTATATAGCAACCTCCTTGGATAAGGTTGCAATTGTAAACCGGTTTTTCTGACTCGCTCCCGCCATTGTCTTAAGCCACCACCATTACCTACCTAAAACTGAAGACGCACCTCGCAATATAGGTTTACTTACAATAATTACACTTATTACATTCCCCGGTTAGTCTCGGCACGATTGACGGCTAGAACTCGATAACATGACACTATCTCCTTACCGTGCTCCACATCTTAGACAATACAAGGATTACTCAAATGAAATTACAGCATTTGAAATAAGTTATTTTATAAGCCACTTTATATTCTATCTCTTTAAACTTACGAGTTATGGCTCTTGGCAGAGGAGAGACATATTGAATACTTACTTTTAACCGACTTCCCAAAAAGAAGGAGGTTCTCAATTCGGCCGGTATTTTTCTGTCTAAGTTTTAACTTTAACTTTAGTACGACCTAAAGCTATGTTTCTTTTTAAACGCGACTTTTACTTCATAGTGTGGTCGCCAAATATGAAAATATGTTATAACTGCTATATTGTGTAGTCGATGTGCTGTATTTTTTGCCAATAACTTTAAAAAGTTCCTAAGAAGAAAGGAGGCCTTTTTCCTAACACCCCAGTAACATTCATCTAGTTGCCTTTAGCGATCGCGAAACGGCAAACGCAGTAGAGACCGATAGACCACTGATCCGGTAAAGGCGGCGGGATGCAGGCGGCTTGATGATGATGATGACTGTAAGCGCTCTTTTTGCGTGATGCAAGCTTTAGTACCTATATATCGATTCACAGCTGACACACAGAAGTTGCATCAAAATAATTATAAGAATTGTTTTTACGAGTATTGTTAGTTTTTATTTTACCCATCAACGCGGCACTTTTAATTATTATCTCGTAAAGATGCAGATTGTGGGTTGCAGAGTGGAGCTATTTCCATTTTCAAATAGTACACGGTTACAATGGGTGAGATGACAGAAATGTCCCCCGCATACTTAGATAAAAAATCTACAACTTGACTTCATTCGTTTTAGAATTTGAAGTACTAAATAAGCGACAGTAACGACAGTGTTTACGTTGAATCTATTTTTATTAATTCAGGAACCTATTGACCGATAGAACCATGCAGTCCCTTTTATAATTTTTACACTGTTCTGTAAATTCCGCAAATGAGTTTTGAATTTGAATTTAGTCACGATAGGCATATATATAATAAATGGTACATGAGATGCCCTCACCCGAAACCTCTTAAGTCCTCAGTACAGATGTGGGACTATATTGAGACCTCAGATGGACTTCTTGAGAGAATTTGAAAAGTGATGTTGCACTGTTTTGTTTCATTTACCAACACTCATGTATGTTCACAAACACTTAACGGTTAACACTATTACACATTAATGTTCCAAATTTTAGAAAATGAAACAAAACAGCAGACATGACGCTTCACTTTCCCGCCAAGAAGTCTTATAAATAATTATACCAATAGAACTGGGACTTTTCTCTGCACATAAAACTTTTTAGAACTGTTACGAACATTTTAAAATAAACGTTTGTTCAAACAGTAAAGAGATGCGCTAAGCGACGAATAGTATTTTTTGGTTTTTATTTAAATAGATAATACATATAATCTTTTTGATCAGAATCGGTGCTGCTAACATATAAAGACATAGATACTTACAATATCTTATCGTTAAATATTATCTTCTGATGAGGTAGTGGGTAAGTCCATAGTACAATTGTTGTATTATGTAGTAGTCACGAATACTCACCTGTAACAAAGAAAAATAAAAACTTAGATAGTTATTACGAAACATCAATAAGGTCGAATATCGGTTAAGCGTTCAAAAATCAGTTGGCATCGATTTTAAGCCTCACTGAAATACTAAAGACGAGTACTAAAGACGAGTGATTGACAAATCTATTAACATAGAGCTAAACAAAAATTAAATACTTTCGATTTTTAATACAAATTTAGCAATAAGACCTGTTAGCAATAAGAACTTACCTGGGTAGCGTACCTACGCTTATAAGTTTAAACAGCATTCTGAGATATATATGTACTCCAAAGAGTTTTTCAAAATTACGGTAGCGAAATATATCAGCAAAATTTGTATTATAACAAAATCTAAGCCACGAAGTAAGAAGAAAATAATTTATGAAAATTATATCTTCCAGGACTTGTTGATATTCAAATTGCCAGCATAACAGTCTTTCCAAAAACAAAAACACAATCAATATCCATAGGATCAGAAAGTGATTGGAATTTATCGCCTATCCTTTTCACACTTGTTTAGAGGGCTATAAGGCTTTCTCCCTCTGTCACCCCCTGTTCAATACCCCGTAAATTCTATAGAAAATAATCCCTTATCCATTGTGTCCTGAAACACGTGTGTCGCAAAACTGCGGCTAATTCCACTCACTGGCTAATGGGGAGTTATTGTAAATAGAACTTTATCTTGATCACATAAAATATTAATCTTTTTGTACTCAGTGTGAGAGGCATTGAAGTAAATCCCGCTAGATTATTACTGCAATAAATATTGATGTTTATTTTTATTTTATTCAGCGTAATGCATAATGGTAATACAAGTCCTACTGCACACAAAAAAGGTTGCTTTATTAAAAATGAAGCCCGAAGATACATTTATCTCGAGATGAGAATCCTTCTAGCTAATGTGTGATGAGTATTTTGCACAAATAAAACTAACATAGTGCTTTTAGTCCCAAATTAAGTATAGCTTGTCACTATACGTATTTTTTTTGTAGAGAAATTATAAAAGTTTATAACAAATTAAAATACATACTAAAACAAAACATTTTAAGCTCACAAAAATTTGTCCGATGTAGGTATCGAACCCAAGAATTTAGAAGCAGAGTGATATATTCGGATGTACTGACCACAGCGCCATAACCGTTTTAAAAACAGTACATTCAACATTAATTTGAATAGCAAATAAAACAAAAGAATACCACAAACTTATTTAAAAGTTAGCCTCTTTCGCAAAGCGATCCTCGAAAACATATCTATAAATGTTTAGCTTTTTATAAGAAGTCTGGGCTTGCGGGCCGAGGGCTACAAAGGGCTAAGAGGGCGTACCATGCTAAACAATGAGTATTCAAACCGATCCGAGAAAGGGCATGCGTAGCTTTAAATAAAAGGGCCTGGAACCCGAGCCATGTTCTTGAACAGAACCTTTTTTTTCTATTTGTCGTTAAAAACTGGCTGCTAAAACAAATAAAGCGACATAGGCAGCTTTCTTGCTGTCGTATTTTTTCAAGGATATGTATTTAATGTTTTATTAGTTTATGAGTTATTGGGTTTACTAATAACTTAAGTGATTTATACGGATAAGACAGGACAGCGTTATAATATGGAAAAAGAAAAGTTCTTATAATAATTGAAGATAGGTGACTCAATTTTAATTTCTACTATGTTTCTTTACTACATAAGCACACAAATTATAGTTTATTTTGAATAATAACAGTATTTGTTTTATTAAAGCTGCACGTCTATAGCTCATCAGGAGATGTATAAGCTCTATTTTTAAATATCCACATATGAAATCAATAATCGTTGTTGATTTTAAAGTTGTTACATGTTCGTTGAATGCGTCTAGGCTCCTCGATATTCGCCAAAAGGATATACAAGACAGCATCATGTAGGTACATTAAAATCAACGTTAATACAAAGCTAATATTAATCTTCTTGTAAAAAGAAAGCGTTTAGCAAAGTATTATTGTCATCATATCTTTTTTAAGTAAAACGCAAACAGCCTCCCCAAGGAGAGGTCGAGACGAAAAGAAAATTCAAAACAGTTTTTATGAATATCACGTCCAAAATAAATGCTTTGTGTTCAATATCTAAATCACAAAGGGAAGCTTTTCGCGGACACAATAGCATCCCTGTATTTATTAAAATGAAGTCAGAATTTTGTATTGTTTTTCGGTTGACATTCTCTTCTTAGTTGGAACGTTTTACTTCATTTCGTCTCCGGTTCGTCAAACGGCACCCGAAATCAGGACAATGAGATGAAAGAAAATAAGATTTGAGGAAAGTTGGGTACTTATTTTGTGATGTGCGTGCAGTTTTGAGTTAGTCACCATGTCAAACTAGTAAAAATATCTCGTCTAAATTAGATTTCAATAAAAAAAACTAGAGATACACAGCATATTTGGGTTATAAAGAAATGAGTTCCGAACATATTAATAATTTTTCGTTTGTCAATTTATTGTCA
Source organism: Musotima nitidalis (assembly GCA_949126915.1). Classification (NCBI taxonomy): domain Eukaryota; kingdom Metazoa; phylum Arthropoda; class Insecta; order Lepidoptera; family Crambidae; genus Musotima; species Musotima nitidalis. The sequence goes on from OX421422.1 coordinate 5,272,886, forward strand.
TTTATATTATGAAACACGATTGTTGAATTTTGCTACTTGCTTTTGCCGTGGTACAGAGCGCTTTCATTATTATGGACTGCACCTAACGCTTACCAGACAGGATATAGTCGTATGACGCATCACAAACAATTAACGAACTTTTTACTAAAGGATTTAATTCCAAGAATAATTACTACAGAAATTACTTTTAACATCAAAGATATAGAAACCCTTACTAAATTCCAACGCCACTAGACAGCTTTGAATCACAATTTCACGACATTTAACTCTATGAATTCCATCTGACATGTCAGTACGTTAACTTCCGTCAAGATAATTTCAATAGCTGAGAGGATTCGCAAAATGCAATATCAGTTTCTCGGGAGGTATCTTGGTGCCTACAAGTGTTGGGTTTGTACAGACAGTAAATTATGATTTATGCAAGCTACATAAGCGGGTAAGCCTGAAATCCGTGGAGCATCCAGGGGTACCGGAGCAGTCGGTGCCACGCTAGCTAACTTCACATTATTAATTGCAGCTCCCAAAGGATATTAGATTACAGTATATGCGATATTGATGGGTATTACGATACCCTAATGCATTGTTGGTAACGAAATTTTGATTAAGCTTCATTTTGAGCGATTATTTTGGTTTAAGAACCTTGATACCTACTTCAGCTATAAACTCTTTGAAATTCTCTATGCAGTTGGTGAACTATATTAACCTAAGCTTAACGGACGGCCTGCAGACTTTCTATTACCTTTAAAAATTAATTACAAATCTCAATGAAACAAACCACAAATTTCATAGTAAAAATACCAAGAAAAGCGGTTCAAAGTTTGCAAAAATATCCAATGACATCATCTTCATTGGCTTTTCCGTCTATTTCAGACAATCATAACACCCGTGGTTATGCCATAAACACTTTTTTTTTCGTGGGTGTCTAAATGGTGTATAAAGCACTATTATAGAACGAGAAGATATAACACACACAGTAACAAATAACAAATAAATGGAATTAAAATCCTTCGCTTTTTAAAAGTCTTGTTTAAAAGAGGCGTAAACCTGACTCGCAATGAAACCTTCTTTCGCAAAAAAGCTAGCCAGCAAGATCTCTCATAGTACTTACTAGCAACACTGTAACGCTGATTATAGACATTGTATAAAATTGCATGTCGTGTAAGTTCGCATCTTTTATTGGGATGTAATGATAGATTTGTGGTTGTCTCGATATGTGATGCTGTTGGCGGATCATTGGCCGGTGGTAACGGCTTGCCATTCTGAGATGACCCAGTAATCTGTGCATGATCGCTGTTATGTGCTGCAGTCCTTGTTTGGTGCGTGGCATAAGAGCTTTGTGATGGTAAAGGTTCTTGTGTCTAGGTTGCAACTTGCGTATTGTAATTATTATTTTCTGAATAACTATCTGAGTTAACTAAGACGGCGCGGCGGACAGTTGGTGAATCGCAGGTGTGCCGACAGGATCGATCAATGTGGAAAACTATTAGTCAAGTAACATATTTATCATTAGACATTATATGGCTGAAATAATAAACTGATACGCCATCAGCTGAAATAATGTATAGCAGTTACTTGCTCGTGTCATCTTATGATATTAGTTTTTAAATATTATATATCCCTAGATATAGCAGCCATCTACACACTGCTATTACTACTTAATGTTTTCAGTTTACATTTATAATCAACCTAAAAAACATTGAGTATTATATTTTGATTTCATATACGTGTAGTGTCTATATGTTTTAACTAATATTTTCTTTCTTATTAAATGACCAAAAATGAATTGAAATATCGTCAATTAAGTTGCTATATTCACGAATTATAATTATGAGAGCTGTTAATGGAAAACGAACATACTGATAACTCCTGTGTCTTGCCCCACAAACAAGCACAGGGCAAATATCATGTCCGCAGACGGACGTGCCACAGATAACCTCGACTACGTGACGCGACGGCCGCTGGTAAACACGGATTAGTAGTCACACTGCTGCAGATTATATTAGCAAAGCCTTTTCAAGGCGACGCTTTTTAGCATAACGATAAAACGGCAGTTTTCTCCAAATTTAGACTAAAGCCCTAATTCTTTAACACTTTTCTCCAAGTTCGTACTGACTAGGGCCCGTATTTATATATCACACTTTTCTCTTGGTGTTTAAGTCTGGCACCTACCTTCGCCAGTCTGCACTGGGTCCGCGCGGTAGAGTGTGACCTGAATTTCTCTCACCATGGTTCACGTGCCCAGTAGTGGGACGTTAATGAGCTGATAGGATGATTTTCCATTTTGTGTGCACATAAAAACTATTAAAAAAAATACGAATACCCTTGTAAATTTAAATACCATAATAGAAAAATGACTACATGAACACGCCTTTTATAATACTGTATGTTATATAGCTGAATACTCATGCAAGTAGGTACCTAAATATATCCCTTTTATTCAGAAGGTTCGAGAAAAACTGAAGGCGAACCAACATCAAACAACCCTCCAATTCATACTAATGACAAGTAAGTATAGTTATACATTAACGAAAGCAATCTCGCTAAAATACAGCAGTCGTCTCCGGCAATGAGCGATGCCACAAAACCCTCCCCCTGTATATTAGAGGTATTATTTACGCTACAAGCTAGTTTGGCACGTCTTGCTGAACGCATGTGTGCTTAAGTACTCACTAATGTCCCAGATGATTTAAAATCGTCATTAGGAAATCAGAATCAGTTCAAAAGTTTAGTTTGTAATTACTTTTAGAAAGAATCATTATCGCTAAAATTTGTATCCTACTGTCATTGATTTTATATAAATATGTGTGTATTTTAGGTAGTTTTCTATGATATATCTATCTATATACATAATATGGTGTAAAAGGAAGGATTCCTTGGTAGGAACCAAGACCTAAGGAGCCCAAGCCAATCTCATCTGCAAGTGGTACACCTGCCTATCAATGGGCGAGGATCTGGTAAACATAACAGTGTCCGTTATGCGGCAATAGGCTCGCCACCTATTACGTGGGACTATATAATTGGTGAAATGTGGGCGTATAATATGCCTCTGCCTACCCTTTCGTAGAAACAGGCGTGAATGTATGTATATATATAGATTATATATATAAATAAAATTGTCGTAATGGATGTACACGCATATCTATCAAAAGACGGCTTCTAATAAGATAATTATTTTTATATTGTGTTCGTTATTATCGGGAGAACGTTTATATAGTAGTGTAAATTAAGGATGTTGTGCGAAACTAAAAAAATTAAGGAACATACCGACCCTATTTAGAAAATATTTATATAACCTTAGCTGGCTGATGATAATCAGTCTGATTAAATTAACCCATTCAAAACAAATGTCTCAATCAAGAAAAATTGGACATGACAGTTGAAAACGCAATTTCAATTTGTTCCCATTTAATAATCGGATAAATATTATTTTTCTGAAAATAACAAAAGTCAGCGCATTTACATAAACCATTAATATCTAATTGCATTCATTTACTGCATTTAAATAGTGCTCAGAAGAGACGTGAATCTACATATACAATACATGTTATTCATTATTAATTATTCCCATTACACAATAACAAGCTGAGAACTAAGTACTAGGCAAATAATTGGAATAAGAGCGAATAATTAAGTGGCGCCACTGATATAAACGATTTCCTTGTTACCTTGTCATATTAACATTTATTACATTAAAAGTACTACATAATATGAATATAATAAATATCCTTGGACATGTAGCCAGCGCGACATCTTGTATTGCTTGTTCAATGGGTAACATAGAGCAGATAACTATAAATAAATAAATATTTCTGACACTTACACCAATTATTTAGTTCCAAGATAAGTATCATTAAGAACTTGTGTTATGGATACTAAATAACGGATAAACTTACATAAATACTTTTTTTTTGTAAATAAATACTTAATATACATAGGAAAACACTCAGACCAGAACAAATATTCATATTTATACACACAAAGATTTGTCCTGTGTGGGAATCGAACCCACAACCTCAGGGGTGGAGTGCGGGTATACTCGCCACCACGCCATATCGGTCGTCAAAACTAAACTAAACTATACTTAAATATATACATATCTAAGTACGTTACTTTGTTCTTTCTTAACTCTGGGAATCGAACCCACAACCTCAGGGGTGGAGTGCGGGTATACTCGCCACCACGCCATATCGGTCGTCAAAACTAAACTAAACTATACTTAAATATATACATATCTAAGTACGTTACTTTGTTCTTTCTTAACTCTGTGCTATTTTTTCGAATGAATGCGTGCTTAACTTATCAATGCCACATCTACTCGTAGTGCGTTCTTTGTGACTCCACGTTTAGTGAGTCCGTTCATACTAACAACCGCTTCTAGGACGGTAGGAGTGATTTTTTTAAAAATAAACCCCTTTTTAGGTATTTAATAAGATAATGTGTAAATTGCTCGTTTGTATTGTGATCTTAGTTTAATAAATAAAATTTGTTTCTCAATAAGTGCATACCTCTGAGAAAAAAGTTCTTTAACCATAAGTAAATTAAATCTCGTCTTGTCCCGTCACGCCCACATTTTGCCGATTTTACTGTTGGTCCCATGTAATAGGTGGCGAGCCTATTGCCGCTTATCGGGATATTTTATGTTTGCCAGAGCCTCGTCCGTTGATTGGCAGGTACACCACTTGCAGGTGAGGTTGGCTTGGGCTCCTTGGATGTTGGTGGGATCACCCCGGACAGGTCTCCACCTTGGCGTGGTGGGGGGGCTGAGTCTCCCGGAGGCCGGGAAAAGGTAACACCCAGAGATTGGCGACTCTGGGTGCCCTTAGTACTGACTACCGGGGGGCAATCTAAGAGGCGGAAGGCAGTGCGTAAATGCATTTTGTAACCGAAGTAAAACAAAACAAAAAAGCATATTGGTGGGATACCTATGCACCTATATTATATATATTTATATTACACAGGGAACACTCAAACTAAAATAAATATTCATGTTCGGGTATGAAACCAGTGAAGTTAAGAGTAGAGTGCAAATATACTGACTTGCGTTCTATATCGATTGATAATAAATTAAAAAATACAATAATAGTTCAACAAAGACACGCACTAAGCTCTGTGTAATTATCTCAATAAAGTAAAATGTGCAACATGAGCCGAGCCCAGAGTTGTAGAAAATTAAAAGGGCTATTACTTTAATGACAATAGCTACAAAGGGTTTACATGTTGATCAACGAATGTGTTGATCAACGGGCTTTGTTAACACGAGATGCGTTGACTTTCAAAATAATCTTTCGCTATTCGTCTTTATTTATAATATACTTATATGTCTTTCTACATAACTTCCATATTTATTTTAACTTTCTTTAACATTTTAAAATAACTTCCGTTAACATCATTGTTTCTAATATTATATGCTCATAATAATTTTGATGACAGGATTGACAGGACCTATTCCTGTCGTACCTAAGGATAATTATTGCATTTCTTTTTATAATTATTATTCAACAAATATAAGTGGCATCTTATTAATTAGTTTGACATAAGTTCATTAAAATTTTTATTGCATGCTGAAAGATTTTGACCTATTTTTATTATTATTCATCTCTCATGACCGTGTTTCTGGAATAATAAAGCATTCTAGTCTATTCTATAAAATATATTGTGTAGCACTTCAATGAAATTAAAAAAAAAAAACTTTTATTTTTTTATTTATATTGCATTGCATAATTTTTACTTCCTATAGTTTTAATCATATAAAGACGTTGTTAATAGTGTTAGTACACTTAGATTTCGGTATTATTAAATACATTTATAGTACCCTGTTAAAATCAGTTACTTAACATTTAAAAAATACATTAAAAAAACTGAGAATCATTTTTTTTTGTATTATCTAAAAACGTTATTAGACAAAACTTAATAATTTATCTATAATTTAACATATAAAATAATAACGTGCAATTCAATACACAGCGTTGATACTAAACAAAAGCTCATAACAGGACATTTAGCTAAGACGACCATTTGTAAATATTTATTGCTCATTCAGAAACAACTTGCGACACGAAAAGGGTCATGGGCGTGAACCATCAGAACTATACAGTGCTCTTGTACTGACTTTACTTACCCACCCATAATAAGTAATCATTTCAAAGTACTATCACAGTTACATGTCAGATTATATGTAAATGAACTTATTATGGTTCAAGTTATTGATATCAAAGTTAGTTTCGAACACGGTATTTTAATATACTATAAACTAATTAGCATTTCAAACAAACTAATTATGCCAATAGATAAGGGTCTTCTATTTACGAGCTTTTTAAGTTCAGTCCTTCTGTGTATACGAGTATTTGTTTTAGACTGTACCTCTAGATCTCTTAGAGACTTACACAGTTAAATTTGCTAAAATGCAGAATAGAAAAATCAAATCTCCAACAAAACGTGTTTTATATGCTTCTGTTTTTGGATAGAAAGTATTTTATTGAAAAGTACCTACAATTACCTACATTGTATAGTTTGAAAGTCTTTGATATTTCCCAGTTTGCTGTAAACAACTAGATCTAACCTTTTTTGGAATAAAAAAAATTGGCAATAAATTATACTTTTTGGCTCAAACCACCAACCACAACGTTACACAGATTAATCACACAATATTAAAAATATACGAACCACTTAATCAAAATGTTACATGCGACCAAATTAAGTGGCGTCATTTAGTGATAAAATTGTAATCCCGCATTGTAATCCGCCTATTAATTAACTCTATACTTTACAGTACAAACAATCCCTTAATTTACATAAAAGAAAGCGTTTAATTCGGTTAAGCTCTGCGGTTAATCGCTGGTTTAAACAAACTAAGCTCCTTGTGGTCATTTGTAGCCGTCGCTCCAATAATTAAGTCAGACAAGGCGAGCGCTGTAAACGGTTAGCTGCCTTTAAATAATAGGATAATGAGAAGCGTAACTGGATCTCTAAAGGTTAACAGTAATGTTTACACATTACTTGTATTTTTAGACACGGTTAATTGATGGAGTTAATTAAAGTCTCATTGGGAGTGGGATCGTCGTTAATCTGTGCGGGAAAGCATAAGGCAGCCTTGAGACTCACATAATAAAAGATTCTTCCAACTTCCGCCGAGGGCTCGAAGGCAGCGGTGAAGGCGAGGCGCTGGTGCCGGCGGAGCGCGCGGTGCGGGCATCCTCACGTCACCCTCTGACGAACTTCTGGCCATCAACGACCCCCGATCCCTAGACAAGGATCTCCTTCTCCCGAAAGGAGCACCCCTCACGGTCGCAAAGTTCCCTTCACATGCCACGCTAAACGTATCCAGTGGAATTCCCTCTGGCTCCTCCCTTTTACTTCTGACTGAGAAAGTTCGCCTGAATCCATTAGCCAGACCTTCCATAGTTGTCCTTCTAGGCCTGGGTATTTCCTCTGAACTTATTATAGTAATATCATCTAAGTTATGAGTCTCATAGGATCTGTATGTCTTTAAATGCTCTAAGCCCGATAAGTCTTCTACACCACCATGTCGGTATTTTAATGGTTTATTTCTTTCAATTATTCCAAGCTCATCGTAACTTCGGTAAGTCGATGAGGCTCTACGAGGAGCAGGAGGTCGGCCAGCACGATCTATAGTCATCTTAGGACAAATCCGTTGTTCTAATGGGAACCTGATAAAGAAACAACTCAATTAAGCTTTTATTTGGTTCCCGATTTCAGATCATCTTGGCTTACACGTCCATAATAAATAGAATTATTTACTGACTAATGTCGTACAAAGTCGTTCTACGATTATTATATTCCACGCAAATTTCGGTTCCGTTCTAGCTCGAAATAACATATTTCGATCAAACATTTATCTAGGGCAGGGTGCAATTCATCAAACTTTTTTTGGTGCCTTTACGACACTTCCAAAAAAGTTCAGCATATTAAATTCCACAGTCGCCTGCCTTTAGTTGCGTATGTTGGAGCGAATTTATGTGTGACCAGAAGCAACAACAGTTACCCCAATGGTATTGTTGCATGTGCGACAACCGTTTAGCATAACAATTCCGTGACTAGCTGAAGTTTCGGAGTTACATCGTAATAAAATTTGTTTACCATCCCTGAAAGCGTCGATAAGGCAAATAAGTGTTCGGGGAAAATGGTTTAGTATATAATTAGGCAGTGTACATCCTATTCCAGTTTATACGAAGTGCCACGCTAAGAGTGGTTGGTTCTTGAGCTCCAATTCGAGTGGTTAATTGTGACCAGGCAATTATAGACAATTCCCTCGCTATTCTACTGGTCTAGAGTCCAGACCACTCAAAACAGATCCGATTAGCGGTGGAATGCGTGCCATTATCGAATTAAGCATAGTTTCCTGCCTGTCTCAATTGTTGCTAACATCCTTTTTCATTCAAGTGAATACCTACTTCATAAGGTGAAAGTCAACTGAGAAACATCATTTAAATCTGATAGGTATTGCCATCGGGTCAAACGAAAGTAGAGTAAGCGTTTTGAAATGTACAACATGATTTAAATAATGATTCGCCTTTGAAATAATATTTAAAATGATTGCTTCTTCCTCTTTCAATGATTTAAGCTATTAGTCAAAACGCAATAGAATTGCAATAAATAAGAGTAAATCTGACGGGTGGTTATGAACATAAAATATGGTGTCAATTTTATTCCCCGTTTTAGTATAGTTTTCAAACCTTGAGTCATTTCCAGAGAGAAGTTTATCGCTATCTTTATCTAGTTTACGATTCGTATTCAATAATTACTATACCATCTATTATTATGGTTCCTAATTGTACTACAAATGATAACATCAAGTTATGGCTTATAAATTAATTTGACAAGCAAAATTGTGTTCTTATTTATAAGCTCTTAAGTTTATTGCCACCAGAAAAACTACCACTTGTTCTCGATATAAAACGGTAAACCAAAGCTTGTTAAAATTAGAACCACTCAAAAGTCATAACTGAAGGACGATTTAAAGTTTTAGACGATGTTTTTAAAGCAGGAAGCGGCTAATGATCTCGATTTCTTATAAACTTTTTTTTTTGATAGGGCCCATTTGTATTTTAAAACACATCGGAGAATAAATAAAGGGTTGAGAGTTTTTGATTTGTTTACTTTTGTTTAAACAATTTCTTTGAAACCGTAAGTTGGTTTATTGAAGTAATAGCAGTTCAAATGATTACAGTACGTTTTATTAATAGAATTTTCATACAATCACTAGAAGTTCAGAATACAGAATTACGATTGACTACTGTTCTTAGAATACAAAAGAATTAATTAAGTTTTGTGATGATAAAAGACACCATTTGTAGTTTTACCGATAAGTCATCCTAATATTTCATTCCCTTTTAAGCATTTTATTACTAGTGTTACCTATATCTATAGCCAATAAGGTTTGTTACGAGTAATTCTGCTGCAAAAAAATCTGCCAATTATAGCAAATTAAATTTAATAACGCAAAAATATTAGATGTCGACTGAATTATTGCTAACAAAAAAGAAATTTTCAGCTATCAATAAGTTAAAAGAACTAAATTGTACTATATCTTCTGCAACTAATTATATTCCATTCTTTTAGTTTGTTGAACCTTCATCAATAATAAAACCATATTTCATCACAACAAATACAAGTCAAAGTCACGATTCATTAGGTATTGTAATGAATGTATTGAGCAAGAGAACTACCGATTATGGAAGCCATCCAGATGTATAGAAGGGACAGCAAGTTTATCAATATTAGATTCGTCTTCCCAATTCGAACTTATAAACGATTTCTCTGTTGAGAATGATTTATATTTGCTTGTCGGTTGTGATGAATTCGTTATTTTACTTAAAATCACAAATATAATATACAATAGAAATTTAATCTAGTTGTATTATCGATATGTTTCTAAGTCTAACACCTACGTGAATTCGCTTGTCTGTGGTGATGAATACGTTATTTTCTTTAACATCACAAACGCAGTATACAATAGCTATTGTACCTCTTTGAGCTAACATATTTCTAAGTCTATCACCTACGTGATTGCTAGCTGTACTCGTTATAATTGGGACTTCAATAACAATCTTATTAACATATTAACTATACACTGTAATCTCGCCGGAGCTAATTTGAATATTGATTGTTAGGACTGTACCTGTATACCTGTGTATATACTTTATTATTCCCTCATATGTTCTGGATATCAGACTTGCTAATATCTGCCTCTTAGATGTTGTTGACTTTTTAGACTAGCTCATAGACAAAACACAGTCTGAAGACTAAGATTTGATTATTGGAAGGGAATGTCTTAGAGAAGTATCAAATAAGATAAAGACGCGGTGTGAAAATATAATCAAAATAAAAGGATTTTTGTAAATGTCAAATCGTACTTTATGAAGATTTCATTGGCTCACATAATTAAAGGTGCATAAACCATCCTACTTTATTGGCAGACCTGCCTTGTTAATTATTAGCATGAGTTAAGGACCGATAACGTAAGTGACTTTAAAAAGTCAGTAATATGATAATATCCGACTCTTTAATGCAAACATACCGACGCTATGACACTTATTCAGATGAGGACTTTGCATCCAAAACTCGTTTAGCAAGACATGTGTCGCAAGATATGCAAACAAAGATATTTTCTGTTGTAATTTTTTAAAACTACTGCCAGTTATCCTCATTACCAGCTGAAACCATCTTCCATCTACGCCTATAGGGATCGGTCTAGGATTTTTTTTATACTGAACAACACATGCGTAACGACACCTAATCATACAAGTTGCCTTAAAAATGGATAAACGAAACAATAATCCATAACGTATTACCCTTTTCAATGAAAAAATCAAGCTTGTTTTATGCCCAAAACCATAAATTTTGCAGTCGTTGTTATCTTGGAGTGATCGAAAATGTATGAAGTGATTTCGAAACGAAATCTTATATGGAATTGGACCAATTACACAATAGTACTTGCAATCGTATGTACCTTCTGATAATTTACACAGATAATCCGTTTATTTTAAAGTCTCAGTGCAGTAGCGAAATACCAAAAAATTGTTCTTTTGTACGTTAATGAACTCGGAATCATGTTAACCTACTTGGAAAGATCGACCGGCATCGCATTAACTTTTTACATATGAATAAACATTTCAATAAACAATGAGGATTTAAAAATACTATGTCTGTCTTAACTTATGGTAGGTATATAATTTAGCTTTCAATAAAAAAAGAGTGAAGAATGTCATTAATGCCAAGAAATATAATTTAAATAGACACCCATATAAAATACAGCTTTGTACGGCACACCAATGATTTATTGGTGCATAGACTTTAAGAACAACCCGTTCCGTGTCCTGATATGATTTAAAATAGCTTTTATTATTTGAGCATTAAGAAGTTAACTTGCATTCGTGATCGTGGGCAATGGGAGAGTTACGACCGGGGTATGCATGTCCCAAAATAGAAAACTTCGAACACTTTAAAATTGGGCTCATAATTTAATTAAGCCGAGAACACCTTATTATTCAGCCATCCATTTATGAAAAGAATGATATATTGTTCTCATTATTTAGGGGAGAATAATTTCCATCGTCGCAGAAGAATAATTTCTTGCTTTATGCCTTAAAAATAATACATACAAAAATTGTACAGATATATGTATTGAAAATAATAAAAACAAAATAAGTGAGTTCTTAAGCAAATAAATACGCAAACACGTAACTATTATCTTTTCGGATCAGCACTGAAATGTTAGAGCTTAATGTGTGATGGTCAAACAAGACAAAAAATAGTCCGTACACAAAACCCCGCTAACGAGACGGAGCTCCGGCCATCCATCAGGCCAGAGAAATCTGCCCCACTGATAGCGCTAAATTACCTCCACCGTGCCACCTACTAGATGCGGCCACAATGAACGACCTACTACGAAATTAAGCGTACACTGTTCTAAAACTAACATAAAATGGTATTCCTATGATGAAACTGTTAAATTGTTAGTACTTCTATTTCATTGTGCAACTAGGAAACGCGTGGTTTTTACTGCTACCAGGGCAGACAAACTTTAACTAGTCAGACACGAGAGTAACGAGTGCGATAAATCTGGAAGCTTAAGTTTTAGTAAGCTTAAAAGGAGTTCAGTTGCATGTGCAGCGTCAAAGTAGAAAGACAATTTTTATACCTCGAGGAATAGTGTATATCTTCCGTTATATTATTCTGTCTCTTACGTAATGTAATTTATTAAATGCAACATAAATCAATAGACAGATTTGAAATCAAAAGTCATCGTTAGCGTTGTGCAGGATCACGTCTTCGGCAAAACGACGCGACGCCCCGCTGCCAACACAATAACCGACCCTGAGTGAAAGTGGCTATGTAATTGATTAATCTCTCTTACGTCCTCAGGGCATCCAATAAAAGATACGCTAATAACAGATCGAGTGCCGTAATTGTAAATTGATAATTTACAATATCTACAGAACGACAGCCAGCTGCAACAGTTACTGCGGTGTACGGAGAAATGTGAACAATAAATTTATACCATATCCTCTGTCGACAACCATTACTGTTGACAATATAACGAGAGGGTTTCAAAATGAAATTTCATGTAAACAGCCGAACGATGAAAGGGAAAAGATTGTTCAAAAGCGGGGCATGTCAGGAGGTGCGAAGGGAAGCGGCCACTCAGGTCATTCATCAGTAGTGAAAGCGGGGCCAACTGATAGTCCTAAATTACCTCGGGCTAGGGAGGTTGTTACGAGATGCTTGCAAAGTCGCCACAAAAGGTGTAGTGCCTTGAACGAAGAAATTGCAAATCATCCGTCAATAGATAGTTGTATACTACCTCGTGTGGTAAGCGACACTGATGTAGATGCAAATATAGGTTGAAGGAAAAGATTGATGACCTCACTTCGGCCTAGCGCAAAGGTGTTTCTGTGTCATATCATGTAATACGGTGAGAATCGACATCAATCAATCTTACTTTCAGATTAAGTGTGTAAAACAACGATTAATAAGCTTCGGAAGTGTCGTGCCGTGTTGAGTGGCAGAATACCAGGTTGTTTGCATTTCAAGTGCATGAAAGTAGCGGGAATTTTAAATTCTCTCTCATTAAGATCGGTGGTCTGAATTTTTGTTATTAAAAGAGTTACTTTAGCTTAACCTAATATATCCTAAAAAACGTGATTGAATATTGGAAGACCCACTCAAGCGAATTGATGGCTGTTCTTTGAGCTAAGTATGATAAAAAGATGACGTCGCCCGACAATTGTTCGTGTTTGTCGTTGAAGTTCAATCTTGTTAGCAGTTAGTTAGCGACTTAATGCGACTTGCTGGCAGTTCCGTAACGGACGGCTCTTGTCATATTACTGATTCCTAACAGTTCGCGTTCTAAGTAACTTTCATGCAAACTCATTAACATTATTAACAGGTTTCTATACCGTTCCTGAAACAGTGTCCATAATTAACATAGCCAATACCTGATACCTATCAAGTTTTCAAAATCTCACGACAAAGCTCGTATTAGAAAGCTAAATTCTGATACCGTTAAATGTGTCCGGTTTGCTAAAGACATTGGCAAAATTGCATTGAACTTGTATTAAAATCGTTATAGGTAATTGCGTATCATGCAAAAACGTTGACCATGGCTCGGATAAAAAGCGTTTCACTTCACTAAATTCATTGTGGGAGACTGTTATTATTTTTTTCATTTGTTTTGATTGTATGGGCGCTCACATGTTTATGTTCGTCGTCTCGTTATTGAGAGGCCGTTGACGTCCAATAGATGCCCTGATTTGCCGTTAGATAGTAAACCAGCCACTTTTGATATAAGCTATATGATGGATTGGTTTGTCAAGTCAGTTCGGAATAATTCTAATTTACAGAAAATTTTTATCCAATATTCCTAAGCTAGATATATTAGGTCGGGGAAAAAGTCTTTTCGCATAACGTAGGTATAAACTTATTATAAAATTTTTTTGACTGTACAATTTGTGTCTGGCTGGTTTTGGTAACATTAAAAAGGTTCCATTATAAAGAAAAGAAAAAAATAAAAAAAAGTTGTTTCCCGCTATTTTTCATTTGTTTTTCTCTCCGTAAAAATGAGTGAATCTAATGAAGAAATTCGATACATTTTAAAATTTTATTATAAAAAAGGCAAAAATGCAACTCAAGCAGTGAAAAACATTTGTGATGTTTATGGACCTGATGCAGTGCCAGTAAGAGTAGCACAAATTTGGTTCAAACGTTTTCAGTCCGGAAATTTTGATGTTAAAGATGCACCTCGCTCTGGTCGCCCTGTTACGAATAAAATGGACGCCATTTTTGAAAGAGTGGAGCAAGATCGGCATATTAGTAGTTACGATGTAGCTGAAGAACTGGGAATTGACCACAAAACAGTTTTGACCCATTTGAAGAAAGCTGGTTATACAAAAAAGCTCGATATTTGGGTGCCACACGAGCTCACTCAAAGAAACTTAATGAACCGTGTACTCATTTGCGATTCATTATTGAGACGTAATGAAACCGAGCCGTTTTTGAAGAGATTGATAACTGGCGATGAAAAGTGGATCACGTACGACAAGAACGTGCGAAAAAGGTCGTGGTCGAAAGTTGGCCAGGCTTCACAGACTGTGGCCAAACCTGGCCTAACACGAAATAAGGTGATTCTGTGTGTATGGTGGGATTGGAAGGGCATTGTTTATTATGAGCTTTTACCGCCCGGCAAAACCATCGATTCTGATCTTTACTGCCAGCAACTGATGAGATTAAAGGACGCAGTCGAGAGAAAACGGCCGGAATTGATCAACAGGAAGGGTGTGGTCTTTCATCACGATAACGCTAGACCACACACATCTTTAGCCACTCAGCAAAAATTAAGAGAGTTCGACTGGGAGGTCCTAGTGCATCCACCATATAGCCCTGACCTTGCGCCTTCAGATTTTCACCTGTTTCGGTCTCTGCAGAATTCTTTAGGTTCTGTAAGGTTGACCTCAAGAGAGGACTGCCAAAACTATTTGTCCCGTTTTTTTGATAAGAAGTCCCAAAGTTTCTACAGTAACGGGATAATGTCTCTGCCCACAAAATGGCAGAAAGTTATTCAACAAAACGGTACATATATATTGTAAATAAATGTAAATAAACTTTGAAAAAAATGTCTTGACTTTTCATACAAAAATACGAAAAGACTTTTTCCCCAACCTATTACATTGCCATTGTTTGCTGACGTCTAAACGAACCTAAAAACGGTATGAGACTTTATTGTGATCAATATTCGCATCGTTGAAGCATTACGTGAGATTGTTAGAATCTTAAAATTAGTTATTCCTTTAACGCTTTGTAATGATAGATAGTCAGATGATATCTCTTCTGGAGGGCCAGCTTCGCGGCATGATAGCCGTGATGATAATCATTGGCTAACGGTTGACACTATCTCTGGGTATAAATTGAGTATTCAAACTGTACGTCGTGTTGAATATAAATTGTTTGAAACACACACGGCGATTATACCTTCATTGTTCACGCCTCGATGGTCTTATGGAGTCATTATAGATGTCTTTGAGTAATCCTTTCCAAACTGTTTGATTGGGATTCGAAACTTTATTATGGAACAATTGGAGATCACAGTGGATTGTTTCTAGTTTAAAGCCATTTTTTGATTGAACCATTTGTATTCTTCATTGATGCATATTTAAAATCTTTATTAAACAATTCTCATAAAGCCTCTCTAAAAACAATGTACGGAGAATTCTTTGTGAAAGGAAATCATAATGTTCTTTAACATCTGTTAGATGATAAAGAATGTATTACTTTATTAAATTGCATATCATTTCCTGTTGTAGATGAGTGAATAAAAGTAAAGCGAATTTAAAATCAAATCTTCTCTTAATGATTATCTGTGGGAATCTCTTCCACTAGTTCCTTACTATATTTAATGTTCCTTCATAACATACAAAATATTGTAATTAGAGACCTGTAACGAATTATAGTAACACACTTACTGGTGACCATTACAGACTTACAAGAAAAGAAGCAGATGTAGAAAAAAGTAGTTAAGTGAGTAGAAAGTCAAACAAAACATAACATAGACATTAGTTACACGCCATGCAAACAAATTTGTTAACACAATTATTATCTGAAGACAAAACGTAGGCATGAGACGTACAAAGCACAAACACAAAGAAAAGCAACGTGACAGCTAATTGTGGTGCCAAATATGGCGAGGAGATTACACCAAGTGTCAGAGCCAGGTATGGTGAACGCACCGAAACAGGCGGCCTGACTAATCGGTGCACGAGCGGACAAAATGGGCCAAAGCCCCGGACGAGGTGCGTCTCGGCAGAGAACGTTCCACAAACACATGATGGAATGCTCTTTTTGTTTGATAAATTAGTGCATTTTTCACGGATTTCAGTAACAAGTGGTTTTCAAGTCTATATGAACACAACGTCGAAACGTATTGGAATTGAATGCTTAAGCTACGCATTTGTAGTGTGTTTAAGACGACTTTTTACAAAATTGCTGTAGTTGTTTCATAAAAAAATCGTGTACCAGGTTTTTTTAAAATGATAGAACTAAAAATTATGAAGAATATCAAGTAAAAAAAAATTGTAAAGTAGAATTTTTAAAAAAATAAAATCGAAAATATACTCTATTTTAGGGTTTGCGGTAAAGTGAATGTCGACAATGTTTTAACAAGATCCTGTTAATATTATGATGCTACTCTTATATTTTTGTAACTGCGTACCTAGCAAGTATTTTGAAACAATATGAGTAATAAAATATATATATCGTTAGTATCGTTCAACTAGCACACGTTAAGGCATACACCAATTCTCACGGTTTGTATCTGGCAAACATATACGAAAATCCGCTTCTTATGATGACGCAAGATTCAATAACAACAAACCATTATCATCTGCTGGAGCAACTGTAGTGGATATAAAAACTAAGAAGATCCTAAATAATATTTGATGTATGCTGAACAATATTTTGGATGTGTAGAATTTTATAATATCCTTACAGAAAAAAATATTACGAGAGAATTTCTAGGCGCGCAAAGTATTAACTTATAATTATAATTATAACAGACTTGCAATTCTTTTTATAATAACAACAAGCATCTGCACTTTTGCGTTGATTACTTGCTGACGTATGGTTTAATGAATCTTCAAATGGAACATACAAAAAAATCAATTGGAAAGCTGTTAAAAGATTAAATGATCAAAGCCGATTTCTGAATGAAATGCATTAATTTTGCAGTTCACAGACGAAAGGATAGTGTCGGAATACCCTTATCGTTTCTCAGAAATCCATAACACGGTTCCCTTCTGACTTGTTGCAATAGGTTTCAAAGTTGGCAGGAAGCCAATGGTTCAATCACAGTGCATGGTAGCATTTTACAATTGCATGATGATGGAAGTGAAGAAACAATTAAATGTAAAAAATTAATGAAATAAATTTTAAAAAATATTACAATAAAAGTAAAGTGAGTAAAGACATCAATTTCTGGTTTTTCTTATCATCGGTACTTAAGTAACATGCTAGAATAATAAATATTTCTATAACGCCATCAAAATCAAGCTATTAACTAGACAAAATATTTTAATTAATTCAACAATTTAATAAACATGTTCCTCCTAAGAGAAACACGAAACTGCATTAAACCGTTAACTGTTTCCACAGAATTCGGAGAACAGAAGCTTATTCTTATTTTGGTTAAAGTTTCAACATCCCATCGGAACAATAGTAGGTAAACCGGAAACAACTAGGTTCTGAGAGTTCCTGCTATAAAAAAAATCTTAACACGTGGTTCACTCTAAGCCAGTGATTTAACAGTTTCGATGATAGGTTTAGTATTCTCTGTTAACATTGAACGGTGATTAGCGTCTTAAGAATAATTCAACACTGATAATAATAAAAAAGCTCGTAAGGTCCATGAATATGATGAAGTTTAAATATATAGTTCTAAAGTCTTATTTGCTTCAGCATGTATTGTATATTTTCTTTATTAAGTAGAAAGAAAGAAGAAGACGTGGGAATGTATAATTTTTGGGTAACCATTAGTTAAAAAGTAACTTAATTATTATAACAAGATATTTGATTTCATTCTTTAAATCTTCCCCATATTTTGGGGACTTTAGTTCTTAAAATTGTCAGCTCTATACTACCTTGTTGAGTTCAATGACTTGTTGCGTTCTAAATGTGGATCAAAACAAGAGAGAGATATCGATAGTAAACTCACTCAATGATAGTGTGAGTACTGATAACATTGAAAAGATAAAACTACCCATTGGTGCCATGGACTTAGCAAATCAAAATATTTTTAATGCTAAAGTTTTAAGTAAATTAATTAATAACTATAGACGAAGATCTATCGCAGTGCTAGCTACTTATGCTACGAAACAAAAGATAAAATAGTACTTAATATTTTTTGTATAAAGATCTTTAAAGCACAAACATGTTAACCTTGACAAATTTTACACGTTCATGCTATATTATATTTGCCGATTCCAAAGTTCGCTTCACATAGAGTGGAAAGTTTAAAATTATTAAAAAAACTATTTGAATAGACATGTATTTTCTAGATTTTGGTTAAAAATATAAAGAAGTTGAACAAAAAATTGCCAGGGGGAAACCGACAAAACAACAAATTAGAGGAAATTAAAAAAGTCACATGTGTAAGATAACTTTAGCCCCTAATTCTTAAAAATAAACAGGATAACAAAAACTCATAGAACGTGAGAAATCTCAAGAAAGTAAAAACCCCTCACGGATTTTGGTTAGATTGAGTGACATCCCAGGTCTAATTTCAATCGCACCGAACGCAAGGAAGTCAATGCCTTTCATTAACTATGTCATTTATCAACTGTATTGGATTTGGTAATCACTGCGGTCATTGAAATTGAAAATCAAAATTTTCTTTGCCGAGAATGGGAGTGATTAACGATGTAATGTCATCAGGTCCGCCCCTTGTCAACTCACAATGTCCAAGTCACGCCATATAATAGCAATATTGTAACGCTTTGGCGTGAAGTAAATTAACTTCCATAGCGTAATTAACCCTTATAGGTATGTGTAAGAAGTAAGTACATAACAATATTAAAAATGGTTTACCAGCAAAAAGAATCACAACTTAAGTAACGTAGAATTAGATCAATGAACTCGGTATGGCGGATATTGGAGCACAGGATATGGTAATGGAGGTAGAGAAATGGAAGGCGTAGAGTGTTCGACTATTTTAGTAAAAGTTAGATGTAGACATGCGCAAAACAGTACTCGGTGAAGTACTGCCATATGACATGACATTTCGTACCGCGTAATATGGCATTAGAACAGTACACAGTACTCTAAACATGGCTTACCTGATATAGATGCCGCGTTATGTCATCAGAGCCTGCTATTACTTATGTCATGTCATGTGTTATTGTACTGAATGTTCGGGTGTAATGCAATAGATAGCGTTATTATTATTTATTACACATATTTACACAATAATAAGAGTTTTTATAATTAAGTGCACGAATATTTTTTTTTATTTATGTTTTTTTTGTCTTTTTACAGCATGTGATTATTATATTTTTTTGTGTTATAAATATGAGTTTCGTTTAGACGCCATACTTATTAGATAATACCTTACTTACCATACTTAACAAATACCAGTTTACCAAAATAAATTTATTTACTCTTGCAATATTCAACATAAACACAAACACTTCCCAAGTAATTATTTCTCTACCGTAAAAAAAATGTTGACAGCGTTAAATTGAATGGAATATATAAGTACCTAAACCTAAATTTTCACTACGAGAAATCACACAACTCTTTATTAAAATTACCATTTATAAAATACAAGAAACCATAAATAAACGTGAATAACTTATTAATTTACTCATCATTAAAGACAGTTCGATATAATAAGACAACGTATTTATTTATTGAACTTCAAATCAAAAAGACATGTAGGAACTGTTTTCAAACAAAACTATGAATGAATTCAAATAGATGAAAGAAAGCGCGCGAATGTTAAGATATTAACGACGTACGGGATAAGTGTCAAAGAAATTTAAGCCTTATGTTAACCAAATAGCGTTTAACGCAGTACCGACGTGACCGTCATAGGCAGATATTCTGTCTCTGTCGTCACAGAGCAGTACCCGAATCATGTCGGCAGGCATCGAGCGAGCGGCCTATGGCGTCATGCCATGTTTAGTGTCCTGTGCCATACAAAATTTGGCCGGGTAATGCGTACTGAAACAGTACGCGGCCGTGCTATATTACGCGTACTGCATTACTCGCAGTACTTACACATCTCTAGTTAGATGCAAGGGCGATTTATTCTGAGTCTATTTCCTCTAAAGATGCTTTCAGAGTAATATATTATTATAACAAGATGGATGCCATAACTTAACGTAGGTGTACTGTGGGTAACGTTTAAAGTGTTAGCAAAAAAGATTATTCTGATTTTAAACTGCTTATTAAAAAACTATTAATAAAATCAAAAGCGATAAAAATTCTAAATTAGAAATATTTGACGCTATATCTATTTCTAGCGCTTTGAACTTAAACTTGTTACGTAAAAGAGGAAAATGGTGAATTAAAGATAAGAAGAGATTAATTATATTACGAATGGGCTCGTCTACTGGAGGTAAGTGGTTTCATCTTGGGTACACTTTATGGAACTAATTGAGACATAATTAGTTGATTCTCAAATGTACAATCTACATTCAGATGTCCAATTTGAAATGAGAATGATTAACAGATTCTATGTTGTTTTTTAAAATAGTATTTAACAGTGGAATCATGGATCAACTAAAAAGCATTTTGATAAACATCTGCTTGGTGATACTGACGTGTTTAATTTCGTGTCAGTTGTGAATTCGGCAGCTGTCAGGCAGGTGATCTGAAGCGTGCTACATTTTGATGCATTTGTGATTACTTCGGTGTTATGCATATTATTACATGTTAGTAATTACCATATCACCATACCATACGTGAATCATTAAAATTACACGTCTAATATCCATGATTTATTAAATTAACTTATATTATTTACTATGTTTCGAGTATTTATGATGCTGAAGAAAACGTGTGCTTACTTTCAATCGTACCGTTCGTATGTGCAAATCCTGTTACATCGTGAACTTTGCCTGCTTCTCATGTTTAAATTAATATTCATATGGCGTTTTCAACAATAGTTTAAAGTAGAGTTTACTCGTTCTGCGTCACTGTTTGCCTTCAGTTTACAATGTGTTTACACGGTTTGTTACCTCCAATACGTTTTCAAATGGAAGTATTGTAGTACCACGTTCCAACTCGCAAACTGCGTTTAACGATACTTGTTTTATTATCGAGAGTAAAACTTTACCAATTTAAAAGTAGCTATATCTTGCAGCCTGTACATAAAATTGCTCCCTTCGTCTAACTTACTCGTACCAACTTTCTGTTCCACGAAGGAAAGGTAAATTTTTCTCGCGATAACAATTTGAATGCTCTCAATTATGCTAGTCGGATAAGGTTGGAGAAATTATGGATACACCTAGATAGGCGATAGTTATCTCGGGTCGGCTCTATGTCGACAATCCCACAGTTGTCAATACCAAGTCGCTGGCCCAGGTTGCCGTAAATGGCGATCCCTGTCGACGAGATCGCGCCTATCATCTACGACGGAAAAACTCGGTCCTACGAACCGGACTTGACCTCTTTGAAACTAAAGAACACATTTCTTGTGTGCATTATTTTAAAACGCCAATGACTATGGGCTGCTTGCAAACTTTTTACTTTTTGCCTCGAGATTTTATCAGTTTTTTTAAAGTTTAAAGTGCACAATAATGGGGCTTAAATCTTGGCTGCACACGCGAGATTGTGAGATAATGGATCGTGCTCTTGGGTTCGAGACGAGGCCTCAGGATGCGCTTGCACATCTGTCGGCCCACGTGCCGCCTCCGCATGTTTAAGTTTCTCCACAAAAGATTTTTTCTAAGCGTTAAGCTCATTCGTCATACACAACAGATGTGTATAATAATAAAGTTACCTTCGGTATCGGATAATTAAATTTTAATACTCCTCTTGGGATTTTACTTGAACAATAACCTACGCTTGTGTATTTTTGAAAGTTTACTGCTTTAATATGTCCTGTGAGTTGATGTGGCCTGAATTTGGTAGCTCCGCACATGTGCGAGAAGGGGATCTGTTTTTTGTCAGGCTGCCTTAGAACCATGTTGGGGGACATGTGCAAAACTATGGCGTCTCCTGTTCGCAATTCGCAAGGAGGAAGCGTTCGTAAGCATTGTAAGGTTTCTAAACTGAACCATATTTTTTACGAGGCTATAAACCATATGTCCCTACATACATAACGCATTTTTTAGCAAATGGCATATCTAAGAACAACATTATTATTGATTAGTATATACGGTTTCTACAAGCAAACTTTTCAATTTCTTTACAAGCAGTTGTTAGTTGTATATACATTTTATAGGTAATTTTATCAAAGGGCATGTCATCTACATTCTGCATCATGCTTCATAGTTCTGAAGTTTAACCTCAATGGCGGTGATTAAATCTCACCATTATTATTAACTGGCTCCATTCAAACACCCACTGTTGTACTAGGCGGTTTGGAAGTATGTCGTCCACCCACTATGGCTGGTCCCGTAGGCGCTCCAGGGTCACACACACAAGCCTTTATTCATATGTCGACTTCTAAACTCACTGTGTTCATTATTCAATCCAAAAATTTACATTCGGAGAGTCAATGTCGTCTGATAGACGCAAGGTCCACCATTGTTTTGGCAGTTGCGGTGGTCCGGATGGAATAAACTACAGGCATTAGAATATTTTAATAGATTTTTTTTTTATGTGTCAAAATTTCCGATGTGACACCACTGCAAACGAATAATAAGACGTGCAAGCCAAGATCATCAGATCATCTATCTATACAGCACACCAAGTGACAGAACAAATCCATTCATGCTTAATATATATTGCAGACTTTACCATTTATTTTCATGTTAGTATTCAAGAGGACCATCGACTTGAGTTTGAAGAACTGTTACGAAAAATAGTTTGATCACACGTGATGCACTTTCATTGTTGTATAACGTCACAAAACACTGCAATCATCCGATCCACTGATTTTCGAGTACCCCAAGTTTGGTTAAGATTTGTCGAAGTTCACTAGTAACTTTGAATGGCGGTGCGCGCGTTCGCAGGGCACCGAGCTAGCGACAGACTGAAGAGCGCGGGTCGGAGCCGGCGGCGGCGTTGTTGCCGTGTGGAGCGGCCCGCGGTAGCACCCTGCCCCTCCCCTCCCCCCTCCGACTAGGGACATTCGAACGCTGCCTGCACCCGACAAATCTGACGACGGCTCTACAGAATTGTCGTGACTCGGCGATAGATTAAACCTACCTTTGTATGAAATTTCTTCTCGTTTTTACGCGGGCTTTCGATCGAGTAGGTCGTGATTTTGACGGGTCCGGCGACACGCTCGTGTGGGCGCGCGGCTCTCGCGATTGCTGTTCGATAATGTTATAAAGCGAGATTGTAAAATTTATTTACGCTGCGGTGCGGGACCGTTATCTGACGTGTGGCACTCGACGGAGCACCGGTGAGTGCACCGATAACGATGCGACATAAGAGCATACCATAGGCCGATTCGTAGATACGAGGGACTGAATAGCCTCCACTAATATTGATGTTATCCAAGTGGTATATCCAAAGATATGTGTTCTGATATACATAATGTAAACTAATACGATATATCAACCGGAACTCTTCAAGAGAGAAATCTTTGGAAGATTGATGTAGTATTACTATTTTATAAGCTAATATAGATCCAATCAAATCGATAAATCATAGAACAGTACATGCTCTTCAAATCGATTGATAGAAACAAGTAAAGAATAAAAAAATATTTATTTTATTTTATTTTATATATGAATATTCATAGTGATTCCTTAGTTTGCATGTTTTTTGACACAAACATTTGTCCTATGTGAGAATCAAACCTGCGACCTAAAGAGGTAATTACAGGTAATCACTACAAATTGGCCGACAATATCAATTCACAAAGTGCCAACGATCAAAACCATTAATTGAATATAAGAAGACAATAGTTCATATCAATTACATTACAAATTGGTTAGAGAAACTATAATCAGCTCGGCGAACCTTGATCCCTATGACACTGTCAGTTATTCCCACGACACAACCTTGTAGTAGCGTCACCGTTATATTATAATCGAATTGGCGGTGTCTAAAAATGATATTTATTAATTTTAGGCAGATATATGCAATTACAATAATATCCCGTTGGAATTATAATAATTATTAACACTTACAAGAAATTATCTCAATCAGACTTTACGTTGACGTCCTGCAAAAGTTACTCCGTTTGGATCTTTATAGTTATAGTCGATATCTTCACACCGTCGACACCGCCAATTCGATTATAATATAACGGTGACGCTACTACAAGGTTGTGTCGTGGGAATAACTGTCAGTGTCATAGGGATCAAGGTTCGCCGAGCTGATTATAACAATATTGGGCTTTATTAAAAATATATTTTGTTAGTATTATTTTAGTATATGACACTCGGATAGGACCTCTTGCCATAAGACTTGCACGGAAGACCAGCGCCGCGATGTCATAGTGACACCTCGGCATATGCTAAGTATTTTTTATTTATTTTTATTTTATTTTATTTGGGATAACAAACAGCTGTCACAATAAAATCTTAAATAACTAGTTATACATATGTAAAAGGTAATATTAATTATCGTGATGCCCACGCCGTTATCGGCATTACTAATGAGGATCAGTAAGGTATCTTAACAAAACAAAAAAGATTTTTAACCGAAAACATAACATTGTGAGTATAAGCCTTTTCGATGCTACATGTGTCTATATTTTTTGAATTTTTGTAATTTCGTTAACCATGGTGTCATGTGTCACGGAATAAATTATTTTCTTGCTTCCTTTAATTTGACATGTTTCATCTAGAGATTTCCAAGCTATACGTCAACTATAGATCCTTTTTTAAAATAGGTTCCAGCAAGGTTTCTCTTTACCCCAAATGGGATATATCGGCATGATATCATGTACCTAAGTATATACCACTATACTATTCGCACCATCTAGTTCTACTATAATATAAAGATAAAACAAAAAAAGGTCGCAAACGAAAATATGTTCACCGTGTCAGTAATGAGATTCATAATCCCCAAGTCCGTTATCAGATTGTACAGGAGCGATAAATGGATACACTAGTATAGATTATTTACGAGTAAAGCCCTCGTCCATCAACTTTGGTTTTGTTTTACTATTTAAAGAATTTCTGGGAAGGTCGACCGCAAGGTCGCCTGACTGGTTATTTTTTATCATCCCATAAGACATAAGCATTCAGATTTCTGTCGATAGAAAAATTTATAGCTGTCTCGATGTTATTTCGTAATTCAAATTACTCTATGGAAAAAGGTATTCTAGCTGTTTCGTCTCTTAATTTATCGATTCGCTCACCATTAAAAGATTCAAATTAAAAGAGCACTTTATTCATATTACAATTTGTGAAGTCAGAGCTTGTAAAGTTAAAAGATTGAGTCTTTTGCATTTTTTTTTGTAGCTTAATTATACAAGACAATTATTTTAGCTGTTTTACATTAGTTCGTTTATATGGTTTTCTTCTATTTCCGCTATTATATTTCTTTAATTTGACAAGTTCGATGTCCAAATAGCATAATAAAAAACGATTAAAATACGTAAAATGTGTTATAATTATTCCGTCGTACATATGTTTTATTGAGAGCTTTTTTTACAGAAAAGTACAACAAATTATGTTTTACCCATAGAGGTAAATTATGATTTTTCATACACTTCCATTCCCTTTTTCGCCTTCTTATTTTTTATTTATTTAAACTTTATCGCACAAATTAAAAAATAAATGTGATGTAAAAAGAAAATCATCAAATGACAGTCTCCCGATAAGATCAAATGACAGTCTCATCAAATGACAGTCTCCCGCACGGGGCTAATCTTAATGTGCATGAACATATATTTGTTCTGGTCTGGGTGATTTTCTATGTATATAAGATATGTATTGTAAGTATAAAAAAGGATTTATGTTGGAATGTTTATTCGTTATTTCCATATCCATAATGCAAGTTCTTAATTATACTTATCTTGGAACTGAATAATTGTTGTAATCGGAAAATATTTATTTATGTATGTTACTTCTGTGAATTAACCTTTGTGAACTCTGTAATCATTTTGGACAGAGTACTGAAATGCTACAAGCGCTTCAACGCGCTGTTCGTATGGAATTACTCTATAGGTAGGGACACTCTTGAGTATTTTAATTAGTTCTGCACGTTTATTCTCCGTCAAATTGTCCTTTCGGATAATTTATGCTGATTCGCTTCTTTTAAATTCAACGTCGACAGACTTTTCAGTGATAACTTGAAATGAACTGGAGTTTAAGGTGTCGATTCTCATAATCAAGGCGCTCTTGTCGGAATCCATAATTGCCAAAATTCAATATGAACCGGTACATTGCTGGGTTATTGCACTTTTGGATGACGTTCTAAATTAAATTTGTTTTGTGGTAGTTAATTGGTGTATTATTTTCTTAACTTCATTAAAAAGTTGCTGGCCCAATCGCAGTTAAAAAGCACATTCACATATGTATTTTTATATATAATAGAATTCATTTATTTTTGAAATATAGGTTACATAATTGGATGTTGTTAACGGATCAAATTAGAGTATCACCTTTTACAAGGTATACAAATAATTAATGTAGACCAAATAGGGTTCAAAGGCGTATTTACACAAACATTAGGGTCTAGTTTTGTTATGTTTAGTCGCTGTCTATTGCTAATACATCTCTTAATATACGTTAGTATTAATTCTATTTCTCCGTGGCCACGATTATGATTTAAATATGTGTTTTTTATTTAAATTTTGTGTGTGAAATCGCGTAAAATACACACACTTCTTACACAATTGTTAGCGTGAAATAATAGCAGCAGCGTCTTCCAGCGTACTGGCTTGAACTGCGATCACCAATCCGCTTGCCCAGCGTGGTGATTATGGGCAAATACCCCCAATATAAAGTACTCTACTGGAGAGGCTAATGTTCGGCAGTGGACTGCACAGCTGATATGATTATGACCCATTACTCTCTCACCTTAATTAATGAGTGGAGGCCCGAGCTGAGTAGTAGGACGTTAATGGAATTTGATGATTATTCTATGTGATTATTATTAATAAGTGTTTGTACAAATATAATAGGACAGAGAAAAAAAATACTGCAGTCTCCTCAGTTTCCTGATGCATAAACAAATACTATATAACCCGATGACAAGTGAAATTAAATGTACTTAGGTACATGAATAATGTTAATTTAATGATTTTTATTAAAATCAGCCACCCCGTGATTACTATACCGCTGACCTTTATGCAAATTGTCGCGCATACCTGCCCAGGGCCTGTGTACATAGGTGTTTAATATGCAAATTTCGTCTTTTTCATCCTCTCAATTATTTTGGTTTGTTTGCCAAAGAAAACGACTTGTGTACAGGGTAAGGCTCATCTACCAGTCTTCTTTGCGTTGCGATGTCTTTGATCTTTGGAGTATGAAATGGAATAATTATTGGGATTAAAGAAAAATATAAAGAAGCTGTTGAACTATAGAATGTTTCTAGGTTGCGGAGATCAGACGGCAGTCGCTCTCGTTGCAGTCACAACAGTCCTTGTAATATTAAAATTCAGCGAAATCAGTGAGCAGACTCTAAGTCCTTAGCGTAAGTCTAGATCTAGGGCAGAACCACGATAAATGCTGGAATAACAATAAGTTTTATATAGGAAGCAATCTCTTAACTAAGAAGATCTTGTAATTGGGTACTAGACAACGGATTATTAGTAAAAACATACTCGTGTATTCAACATAGATAGAAGAAAAAGTAATATAAATATTATTTGATATGTAAAATAAATTTATACATGCCAAATAATAATAATATTCCTAATAAAAATAATGTCTTCAAAATACACTCGGTGTCATGAAACAAGTCTATGAAAATTTTTCATGTAAGGTTGAAAGAATGCCGTCAATATTGTGTAAATAAACCAATGTATGTCGCCGCTGTGTCTAATATTTTCTATGTCAATATTTGTTTGCGTAAAACATCAGATGTGGATATCAAACAGATAAAGATATAGCCATGATTGATTGGATAAACTCTTATCGGTACGATAACACAGAAATGTCAGCTCCGTCCTAGTTTTCCATGTACTCGTACTTTTATCCAATTCATTTCAATATGTATATATATATTTCTTTGATGAACGTACTCGATTAGAGTATTTACCAGTGACAAGTAATTTGATAAGTCAAGCATTTGCTTATGAATTATGCTTAAATAAGGAGCGTTTTTGACATACAGTCACGGTCAAGTAAAGTCAAGTCAAAGTCCTATCCCAGTAAAGTGATGGTTTACTAGAGGTTTCTATAAAGTTTGGGTATCAACACGAAAAATCACGACAAAATGTACTGACCTACACTTGTGTATGTAGTTAATGGCGTTATGTCTTATCCACGTTTTTTATACATAGAACCTCCCATTTTTTTTACAATTCAATATTTTTAAGTTTCGAGTTGTCATAAAGGACAGGGGCGGACTTAGGTGTGGGATGTAGATTTAGGATTAATAGTGTAAAGATATTTATGGTTTTTCTTGTAATATGGCGTTTTTAAAATATATTATACAATTTGGTCTCGCTTGGACATACCTACATACATTCACGCCTGTTTCCCTGGGGTAGGCAGAGGCATATTATACGTCCACACTTCGCCGACTATATAGTTGGTCCCACGTAATAGGTGGCGAGCCTATTGCCGCCTACCGTGCACTGTTATGTTCGCCGGAGCCTCGTCCGTTTATCGGCAGGTGCACCACTTGCAGGTGAGGTTGGCTTGGGCTTCTTAGGTCTTGATAGGATCCCTATACACCGTCGTATGGAACACTTACGAATGTCCATACCTACTAACGAGTTCATTCACTACGGGAAAAATTGCCATAATTCTGCTGTGCAGCAATGTGATCAGTGTGAGCAGTAAAATATTATAGATATTTTCTGACTTAAAAAATGTTACCTCGTGCTTAAACCTTGAGGTGACAATGTAATATATTTTACAAAAACTAAATTTAGGTAAAAAGGATATTTAAAATTTATAATATAGTTAAGTTTAGTTATTTGTTCTGGTCTGGGTGTTTTCTATGTATATTAAGTATGTATTTACAAAAAAAAGTATATATTTAAGTATGTTTATCCGTCATTTAGTATCCATAACACAAGTTCTAAATGATACTTATCTTGGGACTAAATAATTGGTGTAATTGTTAGAAATTATTTATTTGTAACTTATTGAATAATACTTTGTTGGACACTATAATTTTAACTTTAAAATAAAAAAGCTTTGGACCTTAAGGCGATCTAAACAAAGAACAACATATTGACTCACTGTTCTTAAAACAAAATATGTACACCTAATTATTTCCTAACAAATGACGACCGCAGACTCTAAAATAACAAACAGGCCTTATTAAAACCTGCCAATCGCAAGACCAAAGACAGAAATGTCATAATTACATTACTCATATCAATATTTCTGAAACCTAACGACCGTAATGAAACTGCAAATTGAGATGCAATAAGGCGAGGTGTACACCCACGAAAATTATGTAACATGACGCCATGTTTCCCGCGCTGTTAATTGGTGAGCGGTTATGGTGCAGGGTTACCGGCTGGGGTAACCAAGAATTAGTTAAGTAAAGTTTCGTGGGAGTAAACCTTCTTAAAAATTTTTTTGTTTTTTTTTTGCAATTACTATACCTATGGTATTATTAAGTTATGACTAAAATATCCATGTTCCTTCTTGAGCCTGCTATCTCTTGGGGTCGTGGAAACCCTTTTGAACTACTTATAACTGCACATTAAAAAATATAAATTTAATTGCCAATTTCTTTCTTTTTACAGAGCGGTGGCTCGGACCTGGCACTTAGATTCACTTACTTTTTTTTGTTGTTGTTTTGTTCCATATTTGAATCTTAAGCGTCGTAATATCAGTGTTATCATATTTCGATTGTTTTTTATATTTAGTTTTCACTTTTCTACTTGAACTTTGACATTAAGTTTATGAATATTCCAAGTTTTACAGGTTGCATTTTTTCACCAACAGGTAACCAACGCTTTTTCATTAAAACATTTTCTATGTTGTAACGCTCGTCCACCATCCAACGTCCTTGTAGATTAATATCTGATCACATACATCTAACAAACATGAAACATGGTGTCAACACAAGGAGACAGACCGCGCGCGCGAGCTATTTTCGTTAATTTTATTTACATACTAGCGGTCGCCCGCGGCTCCGCCCGCGTGGATGTCGGTTACCGCTACAAAATGCCTGCCCAGAAAAGACACGGTCAGCAAAATGATTCCCAGGTCAATTCACAGACACCGACACTACGACGACGCAGTCATTATCCGCAGGCTGCATAGATTGTCTTTATGTGGATGTTAAAGTTGTTAATGATGAAAATATTTAAATGTAATTAATACTAATTTTTCACTCCTACCGGCCCGGAGTGCAACCCGTTGTTTTGGGATAGATAACTAAAGCGATAATTGTAAAGCTTCTCTATAAACAACATTTGACGTAAAATTATTTTCAGGTAGCAAAATAAACTGATGGCCGGGAGCCTCGACCCGTGATAGGGCGCCGTGCAGCAGAAATCGTAATAATTTAATTTCGCCATAACTTCAAAACCAAACGTCAAATTTTGATCATTCAAAGACTAAATATTATCTACATAAACTGCACTTAGTGATGAAATAGATAATTTTGATAAGGATTAATATCATAAGTAAATTAAATGCGTTTAAATGTAGTACAATAAAAAAATGGTTGTTATGCCTCACTCGACATAGATAGGTATAGTGTGTCGCGGACTTTTTAGTAGATATTTATAAGATCTACAATTAATTAGCACATTTTGTGGTTTTATCTAATGTAAAAGAATATTTATTTATTTATTTTATAGCTTAGGCTGCGTACGCAAAATGAGTAACTGTCCTGGTGTATTTTTTACACTTTGTGTCCGAAAAACCCATATATCTTACGAAACCCTATTTTTTTACAAATTAAAATTTTGCCTATGTTACTCACTAATAATGTAGCTTTCTAATGAAAATGAAAAAATATTTAAATCGGTCCAGTACTTTTTGAGTTTATTCGTTACATACAAAAATACAAATCTTTCCTCTTTATAATATTAGTATAGATTACATTGACTCCCCCCCCCGTACCCCAGTGAGCCTACATCGCATGCTGGCTAGCTGAGCGCGGTGAGCGACAACCACGCGACTTTTTTCTAATACTTGCATTTTTAAACTCGTGATATCTTCCAAATGAAATGTCCGAATTGAATAATTCAAAAAGTTATAAAAAGGTATTGAAGCCGTCTTGAATATAAAGTAATTTTTTTTGATAAGGATTAATACCAAGGTACAAATATAGAGCCTTTTCAAGCGGCGGCATATAAATTAAATTTTTAGAATAAAAAACCGCTTACTGTGACGTAACTATAATATTTAGACATATGCTGTCGCGACACTTTTTGTAGATAATGATGAGTTCTGCAAAGTCGTAGTAAATGATTTTGTTCTATCATCAATAGTTTTCGCTGCGCACGCTACGTAAGGAATTTTTCAGGTCATTTTTTTACACCTTGGGTTACATTATTGGATTTTTAGTAAGGATCCCAAATTTTTTTTAAAATATAATATAGCCTATGTTACTTGGGGATAATGTAGCTTTCCAAAGGTGAAAGAATTTTTGAAATCGGTCCAGTAGTTTCGGAGCCTATTCATTACAAACAAACAAACAAACAAACAAACAAACAAACAAATCTTTCCTCTTTATAATATTAGTATAGATTTAACGCTCAATTGATAGGGGTTCGTTAAATTAGGGAGAGGCCTGCACTAGGCAGATATCTCATGTTGCATATGCCTTACACCAAAATAATAACTGAGCGGTACTGTTACGCTAATGGACTGAAAAATGATTATTATTTTCGGCTCTAAGCGTATTAATAATAAATAAAGAAGTTTTTTACAATATTAGCACATTCAATTAGACCTAACCGTACACGGGTAATCTTCCCAAACGTTTTTCTCTGCTCCAAAATATTTCCTTGAAAAGAATTTTGATAAATAATAATAAATAATTCTCTTGCAATCTCGCCAATTATTTAGTTCGACGATAAGTATCAATGAGAACTTGTTTTATAGATGCTAAGTAACGGGATAAACTTTTTTTTATTTGTACATACTTATTTTACATAGAAAAAGCCCCGACCAGAATAAATATTCATGTCCTCTGTGGGAATTGCACCCACGGCCTCAGGAGCGGAATGCAGGTATACTGAAGTCCAAATCGTTTTGAAGTAACGTGTGGATGCGGCACCCTCCAAAGACTTTTTCATCCTATATGATGCCCGGGAGTCTTAGAAGGCGACTTAGGATATGGAGTCCCGTCTAGTTTCAATGTGGGAGAAGGACTAACCACCTCTCAACATTGCTCTCATCTTAAAGCACCAACGAGATCGCACCATAAGTATTTCTTTTCGCTAACTGTTATTTTATAATTAGCAGATAATTACAAGTAACATCAAATCATCTCGGACTAAAGAGCCGACGACTAATTAGGCGAACTGGAACGTTCATTTCACCGAAAGCCTAAAACAAAGACGAAGTTTTCAAACACGTTATGATTAGTACCTCAATTTCGGACAAAAGGAGCGTCGGCATAAAAAGCGATAAATTGTTTTGTAGGCAATTTGAAATGAAAAAGTTACTTTACGAAATGTCAAGATAATACTAATAACTAATTTGCAACAAACAGCCTTATAAAGTCCACTATTGAACATTAGCCTCCCCAATAGAATTTTGTATAAACACTTATTAACTATAATCACATACAATCATCATCAAAATCCATTAACGTCCCACTACTAAGCTCGGGCCTCCACTCATTAATCAAGGTGAGAGGGTAATGGGTTATAATCATATCAGCTATATCAGCTGTATAAAGTCCACTGCCGTACATTACCCTCCCCAATAGAGTACTTTATATTGGAGGTGGAGGATTTGCCCATAATCACCACGCTGGGCAGGCGGGTTGGTGATCGCAGTTCAAGCCAGTACGCAGGATGACGCTGCTGCCCATCATCCGGTAGGGTTTCTCTTCGTTGACTCTTAGGAATCCCCGTGAGATGTGAGGGGGTAGCACTCTTCTAAAGCCGGTCCCACGCATCGTCAGCCTAGTATAGAACAATTACAATGGTGCCCAATAAAGTATAAAATATTTCATCTTTCACAAAATGTTACATTAATTAGAAGAGTGCAGTATGGTATTGTGTAATTTGTTCTAAAAATCAAAATAGTTACATATCTTTATAAGAACTTATATACTTGAATATAAAAACTGTGTGTAGTCATGTTAATAAATAAATGTAATTTCTTAGATTTGTCCTCAAAATTATATATCTGCCAATGGTAGTCTCCATCCAAATCGAACAAACAGAAAAGCAATTAAATTTTGTTATTCTTGTTGAACTGCAAATTTTAGTAAATTCATATCTATTTAGTAAATAGCTTTTATTTGTCATATCTATTTATTTGTTCAGATATCAATGGCGATAAAAGGCGATCTATAAAATGGGGGTTATCGGCGCCTGATTCGATAATGATGTCATTAATTTGTTACAATTGAACGTATATATCGTTGTAATTGTACTCCGCTTCTGAGGTCGTGAGTTCGATACCCACACAGGACAAATGTTTAATCATGAATATTTGTTCTGGTTGGGTCGTTTCTTATACATATTAAGTCCCTAAGTATTATCAACAAAAAAAAGTAGGACTTGGATTTATAATTACTTTTTGTCTGGTTTTAGAAGTAGTTCATTTAAGTGTTTCCCAGTTTCTATAGACCCGGGTCTTTTAAGCGGGGCGTGAAACGGCATTCATGCAAGCCGTTATGAATGGGTGCGCTTGTCACCGTGCTTATCCTACAGTATGAAACGCTCTTTTTTTGGACTACATCGTTTTCATCCCATAAGCGAACCCTGGGCCAGTAAGGTTCAAACAGGATAATGTTCAAAAGATGATCATGATCGAATGCTTACCACCATTTTTTCCGACCATACCAGATGTGGTATGGTCGGAAAAAACTACAAAGTAAGACAAAATAAAATCTATTCCCAATCAGATGCAAACAGACCAAAACCAAGAACATAAAAGCCGAAAATAGATATCAAAACATTCTATGATTCTGTCCCCAATTCGGCTAATTAAAGTCGAAACAAAAGGAAAACTAATAATATAGTGGAATCCGAATGAGAGAAAACAAAATCATGATGAGTGAAGGAAACCACACGTGCGCGACGACCCAATTATAATAATGGGTATTATTTTTACGACACCCACAGACAGACCGACATTCCTTGTTTCCCGCGGAAGGATATTAGTAAGATGAGCAAAGGAAACGCTGATTTTTTTTGGTAAAACTTGTGAAATAGTAAAAAAATTAAGAAGTCATGCGGAAAAATTCAATTTGTTTGGAATAATAAAATAGTGATGTAATGTGCTTGATACATATCGATTATCGCATTTCCAAATAAAAGTGAATGCTAATTTCTATTATTAGATTTATCATTTATCGGAGTTTGAATTCAGATAAGTACTTCATAGTTGTTTTGTTTTCCACGTGAACTTTATAGAGCTGTAAATGTACTACCTTCTTTGAAGGTTGAAGTGCAATATTAAACTGTCGTATACTGTAGTATTTCATAGTTAAGTTTAAAATTCAGGAAATCTACAAAATTTGATACTGAGATGTTTTAATGTTTTCTCATATTTACGTGATTGTACGTGCTTAATAAATGAATAAGTGTATGGGGATCCAAACAAGACCTTCGGAGCCCAAGCCAACCTTACCTAAAAGTGCTGCATCTGCCGATCAACGGACAAGGCTCTGGCGAACAAAAATGTTCCCAGTAAGCGGCAATAGGCCTACCTATGGGGTCGGACCAAAAATATTATTCGCAAAATGTGAGCGTTTCATTTTGCCTTTGTCTAAACCTTCGGGGAAACTATATACACACCACTCTCTGTAAAGCATAAGATCCATTACAAACGCTGAATTAAAAAAAAAATGTTATATAAGCAGATTTAGATCTGTATGTGTTTTCTGTAAGTAGTTACAATAATGTTCTTCAAACGCATGGTTTAAGAGCTTATTCTGGAAACGGAAGGTCTTGAGTTTCGGGTAGGACTTTGATAGATATACCAGCGCCATTGACATAAGACCATTGCCATGAGTGGGGTGGGTTCCATACCATGGAACAATCACGGTAGCCAGGCCATGGTCCCAATCCAATAACTTCTTTAAAAATTATTTTAAGTTTCTATTAATAGTACAAACACCATATTATCTCTAATTACTATAATCCTTTCAGTAAGAAGTTCAATACAGTCAAGTGTATCAAACTCATTAAAGTGTATAAAAATCACGAATAGTGACGTAAACACGCCATTTTCAAACGTAACCAAAGCAGTCTAAACAAATGCTGGCCAACACGACCTAACTATAGTTACAAAATGGCGGCCTCGTAATTGTTTCTTTTTGGCAAACAAACTCTTTGAAGGTTGGCGAGTTGATGTGTTATTTACCACGGAACACGCCCCATCTGCAAACTATATTGCAAAATTATTATTTCTATGGCTTAGTTCACTTTTGCCAACCATAAAATAACACTTAATTGCATACTTTTTATTTCTCTTTCATAATTAGACTTATTCGATTAGAGTAATAAAAATTGCCAGTGTGAAGTAACTTCATAAACGAACAGATTTGCATTTGCGGGTAATTTGATAAAACAAGTTATTCGTATATGAATTCAACATTAGGCAGCTTCTCGTCATTAAGTCACCAATCAAAGTCCGTCATGGGCAAGCACTGCAGACTATATAAAAATAGAGTATGGGAATATCTTAAACCCATAATGTTGACACAATAGCACTTGTATTTACACTGATGTGTGTCTTTTTTGCGTTGGATACATGTGAACAAAAATAGAGCTTACTACTGCTTATAGAGTTATTTCAGACTGCATCGACTACTTACCATCAGGCAGTATACCACATCCTGATGAGGTTATGATGACGACAAACTATGATGAGTCATATAAAGATTCTTTTTTGTTACTAGGATTAGATAGTAAGACATAGAAGAATTAGTGTTGAAACGTAAACCAAACGCAACATTTTGTAGTAAAAAAGCGCCAAGTCAAACTGACAGCTGACATAGATATATAGATAAGCAGACATATATATAGCATATATATATGACATAGATATAAGGAGTGCCGTTGTACATGTCTTTTATAACTTCTGTCTTTGTGTATGTTCCTTAGTGCATAAATTGTTAAATAAAAAAGTAATTAAAGAAATACAAAGTGTCACTTAAGTATGCGGCCTGGCCTGATGGAAAGTATACCCGCAGCCTATGGACTTCCAGAAATGGAAAAAATCTATGTTAACAAATACAATTTTAATAAATCTATACGATAGTTTCAATTATTTTATAAATTAATTTTTTATTGTCTTTACCTTATAGAGTACATTAACTTGTTTTTAAACAAGATATTGAATGATGTTTAAAGCGTAAAATTATATGAAGAAAACACTGACACTAATTATTTTTAGAAAATAAAGCTCTTTGCCTTGTTTTCACCGATAGTTTCACAAACATTAACTATTGAGGAATAATTTAGAACACGCTGTAAAACACAATATTAAAGATAAATATTTGTCTAATAAGTATTATTTTTATGACTTCAAGATAATTGTTTCGATCCGACTTACTGACGTTTTATTGACAGTTATTATAGTTTTATTATTAGTCAGGAGAGTTAAAAACCTTACTGACTAATAGAATGTACCTAACTAGCATAGCATTCTTAAGAAACCTCTCTAACAATATTCCTAAGGACTTTCTAATAGATATCTGTATACCACATAAGGATTTTTAAATTGTGAACAATTTTATGACTCACAAACATTTTTGTTTTATATTTGTGAGCTGCACTCAATATATTGGCCTTACTTTACAAATTTGCCAGTTAGTTTTAAAAACATGCATACATAAAATCAAGCCTGTTTCCCCAAGGGATATGTAAAGGCATATTATACGCCCATATTTCGTAAATTATTCTATTGGTCCTACGTAATCGGTGGCGAGGCTATTGCCGTTTACCGGGAACATTTGTGTTCGTTAGAGCCTCGTCCGTTGTTCGGCTAGCACTTGCAGATAAGGTTGGCTTGGACCTTAGATTTTGGTTTATTTTTTATTCAACAGCGCATTTTTTAAACTGCCAGCTATTTAAATATCTTATTTCAGGTTCTTATGCCTAGAGTAACTTCCATCAGTGAAAGTTTTCTTGGATATTATATTAAGATTCCAATTAAAAAGTTAGTAGAATCTTTGCTAAGAAAACTACTCGTAAATTATTGAAGAGACACCTCGTATATAAACAAAACACAAGTGAATCTTTAAAATCACTACGAAAAGTGCTAAACGGTAAAAGTGGTAAGCAAGTCAGTAAATATATACATTTGCGGCTGTTTAAAAGATGTAAAAATATCGATGAGTGTAAACGTTCAATGCATAATGCATAACGTTTACAACCAGGCATTTTGTTACCGACAGACAGTGCTTTCGGTAGTACTGCACTCAATTGTGACTTGAATATCAGATTGGTTTTGTTTCAGAGAGCTGCATTACATAGTAAGAAATAAAGATTTTATTGTCTACTACACACAAACAAATAAAGCAAAGAAGGCTTAAATTCAACACTAAAAAAAATACATTAAAGTGTGCACAGACTTAAATGAGAGACTGCATTAGCATAAAGCTGATGAGCCAAAGAATTGCTCACCAGGGCTGGTCTTCTTGCGGCTCTTCTATGAGGCCACTGGCCATCAACACGCAAAATTACCATAAAAGGTATATACATTTTAGGATTCATGAAAAAAAATAACTGTGTTTTTTTAAATTACATTAAAAAGTCACAATAAATACAAAATGCAAAACAGAGAAGCAAGATTAAAAAGAAAAAACGTAGTTACTTTCTTTCTCAAATAAATATTCTTGAACATCTCATGGCACTTTTCTAACTAAGCAAACCAGAACTTGTACTATACTATAGACAACGGATAAACAGAAATCTCAACCCATTAACGTCCAACGACTAATCACGGGCCTCCTCTGGTGAATGATACAGGACCACACCAACACTCCTCTACCTCGCAGACCCAGTGGGGATTATCGGAGGCAGGTGTGTGCCTACTTTTAGAATTTTTCAAGCCGCCCAAAAGGACTCCAACATAGCTCAACGACTACCAAATATATTTAACGCGTCTCTCGAAGCACAGAATACAACCGCTGAGATACGCTTCTTGAGACGCGCTTCAATTTATTGAAACAAATTAAAATGTTAGACATTGTTATTATTTCCACACATTTTTTTTTCAATTGAACATTTTGCATATAAAGATATTTCGTAACGTTTTTACAGGGACTGTGTATGCTAAACTCATAAATGATTATGATGATTAACGCAATACTTTATATATTCTTTATTGTTGAATGGTTAAAACTAAACAAGAAGTATCTAGTTTCCTTTTTAGGAAACAGAAAAAAATTAACTAAACTACATAAAGTCATCTACAAAGATTATGTAAAACTCCGACTGTAACACAATTTAGCATGACAAAGGCAAATTAATTACAAAAGAGTGCGTGTAAAAGTAACCGTTTGTTCAGTTAACTCATGGTTGAACCTTACATACTCGTCTGTGGGACCCCTAGGTGCATGAATAGTCATGGAGCTCCTGTCTCAAGTTGTTAACCCTACTAATATCCGACTGCTATAAATTTCATATCAATCGAGACTGCGGTAAGAGTACAGGGGGAATAGTGATGTGATCGACGTTCAGTAGTC
The DNA here is from genome assembly GCA_949126915.1 of Musotima nitidalis. Classification (NCBI taxonomy): domain Eukaryota; kingdom Metazoa; phylum Arthropoda; class Insecta; order Lepidoptera; family Crambidae; genus Musotima; species Musotima nitidalis. The sequence goes on from OX421422.1 coordinate 5,311,988, forward strand.
GATAAGTATTACTTGATTACTACGAGGAATTTTGTTAGGTTTACAGATATTTTTTTCTCCTAAGGACTACAGACTACCTTATTGAGAAGCTTAATATATTTATATATTTTTTGTGTACAAAAGAAAGTAAAATAGACGCAGCTCATCTGTTAAATATATATATAAAAGTACTATGATTTTTTTTATTTTGCTTAAAATCGGTTAGTTATAAACTTAAGTTAATTTCGTAAATAACATTTTATAAATATTTTTAAAAAAATACAGAAAACTTTATGATTATAAAATAATATCTTGATCTGAGTTATGAAATGAAAAAGAATGTTGCTGGGAGTTTTGTATCAATAACATTAAGTCCATAAAATTTTTTTAGTTACTATAAATAGTATAACTATCTTCACTTAATTAAATATTCGAATTATCGATAACTCACGATAGGACACAATAACTACATAACTCTATTAAATTTTATTAAGCTGCGTCGAACGCACTTGTGAACGCAAGTGGTGCGAAATAGCAGCTCTTGTGACGGTATATTGACATCCGTTCCCCTACAAATGCTTACGAAGTTATACTCAAGTAGTCTTTGAAAAGGTGTGAACAGAAAGTAATGTACAGGGACCTTTCTTATAGCTATGCATGTTATGTAGGTGCTCCGAGGTCCTTGATGATCGGAAACGATCACCGAAGTAAACTGGTTCACAGAGGTCTTGAAATGGTGGCCGTTTGTGTGGTATTTTGTATCAAGCGCTTCCATGCTTCGGCCAGCACGTTGGTCCCGGATACTCACTGACGACCGATATGGCGTGGAGGTCAGTATACCTACACTTCACCCCAGAGGTCGTGGGTTCGATTCCCACACAGGACAAATCTTTGTGTGCATGAACATTAATATTTGTCCTGGTCTGGGTGTTTTCCTATTTATATTAAGTATGTATTTACAAAAAAAAAGTATTTAGGTATGTTTATCCGTTGTTTAGTATCTATAACACAAGATCTTAATGATACTTATCTTGGAACTAAATAATTGGTGTAATTGTCAGAAAATATTTATTTATTTATTTATTATACTATATGTCGCATGCTTAAAGGAACATCGACCCATTAATAGATAGGTCAGGTTTGAGTTAAGTACTTATACAGTCTTTCTATTTCTTACTGAGATCGAATTCATGTTAATCAAACGTTCAAAGCATAGGCAGAATTACTAATTAATAAATAAGTATCAATTTAATGCGCTTACAATTAGGACAAGTATTCTTTAGAAGATCTTCTTTTGTGATGTCCCAAAAATCGTCTATTTTGAGTTAAGTCACTATTCCATTAAGCATGCGTGTGGTCGATGCTTAACCATCATGCTTGAAAAACTCCAAAATTTCCAACACCAGGACGACACATATCTTTCTCCGCCAATACGTACTGGGAACGCGTGGTGGAGTCTGACCCAATAATTTCTCAACCTGGTTAGTGGAGACCCTTGTTTAGTAGCGGGAGGTTAATGAGCTTAGGTAAATAACTATAACTGGATATAAGACCAATAAAAATGGTTTTGATTTGTAAATATGTTTTATAAAATCCAAGAATATCTATACCAAAAGTAATCAAAGTTTAATCGACTTTAGCGTAAAAGTGTGAAACATACAAATAAACTTTCGCATGTTGTATGAAATCAAATAAAATTCCAAAAAGATATCATAAATAAGTACACATATAACGTCCTTTGCTGATTCAATTGTTCGGTTACATATTTTATGGTCCTTTTTTGCATTTTATGAGCATACAAATCAAACAAAATATGTCGTAAATTCTTAATGTCTCTCTTTATACGCATACCAAAGACAATAAGTTCAAGAAATAAATACATACGCATAATATAAATAGGTTAATACACGGTTTTAAAATTTTAAAAATACAAACTCTGTATATGTTCGGCTTTGGTTAAATGCGACTATCTGCCGGTAAAAACCCTTTAAAATTGGTCTAACTGTTTCAGATATTAGCGACAACAAACAAAGACATCAAAAATTTAAAAAAAACATTTTCTTATGAATATCGTGTGCCTTTCATATGCATATATAAACTCATATTTTGACATTATTAACATAACATACACTTTAATTTTATTTATTTGTACGAGTTAGATGATAAAGTTGAAAGACAATTCATTTAATAATTATTATTTATTGGTTTAATTTATGCATTATAAATTAGCTTTAAAAAATTTATGCGACTAATTATTATTTCCATAAAAATATTTTTAATAAAATGCATTAATTTAGTCATGGGACATTACTTTTATTATTTTCTATGGTTAGGGATCCAAAACAATATTAAATTATCAATAACTTAAATTTTGTCCCTTTTTCAACAATATTAACTAAAGTTTATAATATTAATAATTATTTATCTTACGTCCCCGTTTTTTTTATATCTCTGTACTCACTGTCATGGTGCCCAGTTAGAAGATTATAATCCATACCTGCAAATAAAAAAGTATTGCGTTAATCATAAGGGTGCCGTAAATATTTTTGAGTTTAGCATACACAGTCTCTTTATAAGAAGATATTTAAGGGATGATAATATACAAGGAAAAATACAATTAATACTTTAATTATTAAAATATTTTGTATCAATTGTAAAAATATAAGAACATATTTATAAAACAAAAGTGTCAAAGTTATCACAGCATATTACAAAATTACCATTAACAGGCACATCCTATTCAAAAATTATGAAATAATGTAAAGATTTTGAAAATAAATATCAAATTAATTAAATTTTGGGTAATATAATTGCAAAAAGTTTTGACAGCGGTGGGATTCGAACCCACGCCCTTTCGGACTGGTGCCTAAAACCAGCGCCTTAGACCACTCGGCCACGCTGCCTGATAACAGTTGTTTGAAATATTTAAACAGCTCTCTTTGAACTACTGATATCAAATGTTTATACAAAATACGTATATAACTGACTGTGAATAGCCGAATACTATGCAAAGAGCACTTTTTATTCTCAACATAAGTTATTCAGCTGATTAAGAAAATATTTAAAGGTACATTTTAGGTAGATTTTATTATAATTATTCAAACATTTCAATAAATTATCTATATAAGACTTCTTGACCCTATCAACTAGACTAATTAAAGCAGTTTGTCTTACGTACAATTATAAAAATACAATTCATAACAAAAGTTTATTTTGAATAAGTACCTATTACGATTTTTTTAATCAAATAAAACAAGTAACAATGATTTAATCATAAACACGTAAGTAATTTTGACTTATATAGATAAATAAAGAGTAGGCTATAATAAAAAAATAAAACATTTATCCTACAATTATTAAAAAAAAATATAGGATTAAAACTAAGTTACGTAATTGAAGCGAAATTAATACAGATACTATAAACATTTATCTTCCCCTTTACCTAAAACAAAACACAAGATCGATTCGCTATACAATAGCAAGCGCACACCTATTACGGCCAACGCATTAGCTCCACAACGAGCTCTAATTTCTAGTGACGCACCTCATTTGCACCGATCTCTTGTAGCGGGCACTTACTTACCCGACACGGCCAATCATTATGGATTTATGCACGATAATAACTTGACTACGGTCGTACGAGACGCCCACTTACCTTTTATAAGGATGCGTGCAAGTATTACGTTTGCACGTAGAAGGTTAGTACGGCGTAAACTTGAAAAATGATTATATGCTGATATTAGGGTTGATTAGACTATGAACGAACGACCAATTTTTTTACTCACACAGAGGTTCTTTGAATAAAAAGACATTACAAGTAGCTGCAAATCGCTGGGCAATCACTTTAATACAAAGATAGGAATGGTATATTAGTAACTTTATTTCAAAGATAATTTTCACTAAATAAATCAGTTAGAAAAAAAAATTATTCACTTTTAAACATTTTTTTAATATGCTTGTGTTTTTTATTCCTATATTTTTCTACTAAGTTGGTGTTTACAAATTATATAAAAAATGCAATATGGTGCCATATAAACAATAGTAAGATTGGGTTCACAATTAGGGATCTTAAGTTTCATACTATGCTTAAAAATTAATGCATTTATTTTAAAAAAAATAGTTCTTTTTAAATACTTCAGCGAATGAAACTAATTATTTTATCAGATATACTTTATTTTTGTTAAAAAAAATCTAACCATAATCGGTTAGTAATAGTACCCATCGCAGTTTACTGATTTATAAAACGCTGAATTATAAGAAGAAACTCCGAACGTTCGCACAAAATTGGCATTTATATGAGCAAGCAATTGGAGATCCAATTTAAACAGTTTATTGATTTCGAAACCGATTGCCTCTTCGAACATGTCATAAAAACGTGTCCAGCAGACAAACCCGAGCTGTCGAATATAATTTGTGGCCTCAACCTCCTACTATAACAATAAATCAATGAAGTAACGAGATTTACGGCACTATAAACAGGCAATATTAAACGGAATGAAGTGAACACTGAATGTTTTTGCATAAACGAGAGTGGACAAAGAAGTTACATGATTTATTATTATTAGTAGGTTTAGGACAATGCATCGATTGACTTAGACGAAATTTAATTAATTTTCTTGGTCTTTGGTATGGTACTAATTAATAAGTAAGCATAGAAATGCTTTTTTATTTTGATTTCTTTTTTTGTCGATATGTAGGTACATATTATTATGTATACCATAGGTAAAATCCAGAATCAAAAGTCATGTTCATGTTCACAAAGACTTGTTCTGTATGGGACTCGAACCAAGGATCTTATTAGCGGAGTGCAGATATACTGATTAAAGCTTTTATTTTATTACCAATTGTGACTATAAAAATAATTCAATATGAATGTAAAACCCTACTATTTTTCTTATTCGTTGTATTAAAAATAATTTGAATATTCTTAGATTATTTTAATGTATATTTCGCAAAAAATATGCAAAAAGCTTCTTTAATCCAACCGAGAAAGTTTTATTCATATCTTTATGATAGTTTCCAAACTTGAAGAAACGATATTTTACTCAAAGATCTATAATAAATTTCGGAGAAATTATTTCAGTTATTATACGAATCTATCGAAAGCTGTAAAGATAAGTTCTCTCTTGTACAATTCTATCATAAAGTTCGCAAATCTCAGACAGATCAGTAACCTTATAGAAACGAAATTGCTTCAAATAACGAAGACTAAGTAACGCAGACAAAGAATATTAAATGTAATCTAGCCGTCTGAAGACTCTGAAGGTGTTGGACGGATTCATTTGTTCCTAAATAGGGTCGTCGGCTCATACCAGGGTTGCCTAAAATGATTTTGTTATTAAACTTCGTTGAAGGCAGACAAACATTTGGAAAAGCTATTGGTGTTCAATATTTGGATGAGTTTTTATTGTGGCCCTACTCGTGTCATCCTTTCTTGGGGGCCATGACATTATTATCGTATTGTTCTAATTTCAGAAATGTACTGCCGAAGCAAATACGTTTTGGCCCTATAGTAATTTACTTAAATCTTTATTTTAAAGATTTATACTGGAAATAACAGTATTAAACCGAAACGGTAGCAACGAGATTTATGTTTCTGTTACTATTTCAATTATGTGGCGTTTAATTATAGTTATATCTATAAACTGATACACTCATCTTTATTTATCGCAGCGAATGCAGTATCCGAAACACTCGAATGAATTTTAAACTGCATCTAACTAATAAACATTTTTTTTTTAATTTATACCTTTTATTATTCAAATAGCCGCAAAAACTCCGCTTAACTTAGTAAGTAGAAATTTATAAATTTAAAAATATATGTTTCAACTATTTTGTCTGTTATTTTGTTCACATACTACAAAATATTTTTATATAACACACACTAATATTGAATTTAACATAGTACCTATACATATGTGAAAGTACTTATAACGGAAGGAACTGATTTTAACCTACCCTACGTAAAATAATTTTCTGATAATTTATGTCTACCCACGTTTGCATGGTAACTTTATCAATCTATAGAGGTAAACTTATTTTATGACCGCTTTTTTTTATAATACTCCATAATCTTATTACACTGTTGCATTTAGAGATAGTATATCAAAACAAATTTAGAGGTGTGCAACCCCTAATCTCACTATTATCGACTGCCATTTGGATATTGATTCTAGTAAATGCTTTTGATAGCTTTGAATTAAGTATTATTGAAGATTGAACTTTGCAAATAAGGTGATCGAATAAAGTAATTCAAGTGAATACTACTGATAACATTAGCTAATTGTCAGTTTAAGTCCTGTGAAAATCGGTTCAGACATTTCAATCTTTCCTTAAAACATAATCAGAAAAGAAAAATTGCTTGATATTTTTCGTCGCCGTGATATTTTTTTTCCTTTCACCATTTTTTACGTCGGTGACAAATAGCATTTACGCACTGCATTCTGGCTAAAGAAGGACCGAAAGTGGGTGCGGGAATCACCACCGGCAGACGCGACTGACAGCATATCCACTAAAAACCCGCTTGTTGAGAAAGTTGTTAAGGGCCAGTACCTTGGTCCCCCTGGTTTGTGTGCGAGCATAGCGTGTGTGGCTGACTTCTCTGAGGGCCTATGGTTAGACAGCAGAAGTCCCACCTCCTAAGACCCTCCTGACGCTGCTTGACGGGCCCTCCCGGCACGACCGCTGCGTCCTTCACAGGTCCCCCTGAGTTCCTCCCCGGTAGTCAGTACTAAAGGCACCTACAATAGCCCTCGTTATTACGTCACTATAAAAGTTAAGATCAAAATTGTAGTTCTTATAAAAAAAAACGTATGCTAAAGGATCTTAGCAACATCTTAGGAGCATGGGCTCCTAATAATTAATGAGGTTGGCATGGGCCAACCTCACCTGCAAGTGGTACACCTGCCGATCAACGATAGTCTCTGGCGAACATAATTGGCGAAATGTGGGCGTAGATTCAATTGCCCTGCCCAAAAAAAAAAATTGCCCTGCCCAAGAAAAAAGTTGCCCTTCAAGGAAACAGGCGTGATTGTATGTTTGTATGTACTCATATTAAGAAAACTTATGTATGAATTACTCTTCTCATATCATGCCTTGCGTCTCTTCTCACTGCATGCCGTTAGCTCCTTTAATGTGCTATTTTCATTCTTCCTGATATTCGTTTTAGTCACTTCTCACGTCTTCTTGCATGTCAACATTCTTAACTCTGTTACTTGCAATCTTCTTTCTGTCCTTCTAAAACTTGCTGAATAACTATCACGGCAAATCCCCCAGTTATAATCACCGACAGATTGGCAAATATTGAGAAAAAACCACAACGGACAGATTAACTGACAAACCTAGACAAATTCTGACAAAGAGTCTATTTTGCTTTTATTTCTCTCGCTTTCTTGATTATGGCACCGCTCATATCTCTTTCATTGTTGTTAAAAGTGTTCTTTTATTTACATTTTGTTTGTGTAAAGGTCATGGCCCATAATCCGACCCGGTTCAAAAATGTTTTTGTACAAAAACGAAAATGGTGGTAAATAATGCAAGCATAACCCACTTTTCATTATATGTAAAAAGAAAAAAATAATTCGTTGGAGAAATCTTGCAGCAGACCAATAAAAATTGGATAATAATTAGCGGTTTCGCCTGTCTGTAAATTATTTTATCCATGAAAACATGTCACTTGGGTAAAAACTTGATACTACTGCTCATGCATTCACAGCCGCCGCACTATAGGAAGTTGTGCCCATATTGTGAGCATAGTGTACTTTTTATCCTGGGCCAGACATCAAGAAAATATTGAAACACCTGCGGCTTTCTTGGACAATGTTTTGGACATTGATGGGGCTGAATAAACATTCAAAAAAAAAATGTATTTTATTTTCTCCTCCCTAAAACCACAAGTTATAAGTTAAGTTTTCATACTAGGTAGATTACATTTTTTTATTATTATTCTTTCATGATCCCCATGAGCCACAGTAATGCGCCACTTATCATTGAAAAGTATAATCATTTGTCTTTGATTCCCGCCGTATTTTATTTCTGTACGCCGTGGGTATATTTTTCACACTAAATGGGCCATTACCTTTGGCGAAATTAAATGATCTTGCTGGTCTGAAAGACAGTAAAGTTTATTCTACTTTATGTTTTTAATTTATTTTTACTTGAGCTTCCCCAAACCTTGCTACTAAAACTAGATCAAAACAAATAAACCCAAGTCAACCGGCCACCGAACAAAAACATAGACGGGACGTGAAATTAATGTTTTTGCCCAGTCTGCCGCCGGGAGATACGCGAATTAGTGTTACCAGTGGGGGGTGGAAACCGGGGTGCCTTCGTAAAAACCGGCCAAGTGCGAGTGGTCATCGCGCATTCGAGCACGGAATAATTAATGGTCACCGCGTGGGGGTCCCGTAACTTAAAATTGATGTGGGTGTGCTAATTTCCAATGCATCAATTAAATTTGAAGAGAAAATATCGCAGGTTCAAAAACTTACATATTTTACTAACAATTATTCAGAAGATCATTCGTTAAAATCACCAAATTATCCAAACGATCTAATTTTCACACATTTGCATATTTTTTTATATATTGTGGTAGTGGTGTATGAGGATCCTTCCAAGATCTAAGGAACCCAAGACGCTATTGCCGCTTACCGGGAACATAAAAGTTCCCGATAAGCGCCAATAGCTACGTGTGATAGTATGTATGCATCTGAACAAGCTTTCATCATCATCATCATGATTTCAGCCATTTGACGTCCACTGCTGAACATAGGGCTCCTCAATTGCTTTCCACGTAGATCGATTCTTTGCCGCCTGCATCCACCGGCTCCCAGCCGCCCTGACCAGATCATCGGTCCATCGCGTTGGGGGCCGCCCTCTACTACGTTTGCCGATTCGTGGACGCCATTCAAGAACCTTAACGCCCCATCTGTCGTCGGTCCCACTGCCACCTCAGCTTGAAAACGCGCTTCGCTATGTCGGTCACTCTAGTTCTCCTATGGATTTCCTCATTTCTGATTCTATCACAACAACTTTGAACAAGCCTTGGTTATGGAGAAAGATGACAAGGCGTAAATGAAGTATGTATAACATATTACAATAATATATGTTTCGGAAGTCACAAACACTTGCTTGTTCTAAATAACAAACCAAAGACTTATAAACTAATATTTGCATATAGTTCTTAACGGATCAATCTTCTAATCGTGGCTTCGCTCTCGAGACCTAAAATTGTTTACAATAATATTTATTTTAAATAAAAATTATTAATAAGTAACGAAGGTAATCATTTTCTTGTTAGATCTAAAAAAATAACCGACTGGTTTTTTTTATTGACAAGGAACCCTAAATCTACCAGACTCCCCACTGTGTGTTTGGAAAATATGGATAGACGCGCCTACAATAGGCACTGTTAATGTTTATAAGAAATGCAAAACCAGCTTAACTCCAATTTACAAAAAAGAACCAAAATCTAAACTAATACTATTTAATTATTCATGTTGTCATATATTTACCGCAGAGGGTTTACAAATGACATTTTATATTCCGTCGTATTATACTTTTGGTTTATGGGTAACTGACTGTTTTTAATTATCTATTTTAGCAAGGCAAAAACTGTCTTTCACGTAGCTCAATGACTTCAATATATTATACGGTACAAGGGACTAACGTGGCTCGAAACCAGGTCAGTCCTTTCTTTGTAAAGTATTCCTAAAATCTTTGATCGCTTTAGTCCACATATTTCTAAATCAATAGTATTTTTTAAGGTACTATTATTGTGTATGTATATCGAAGCAACTATATTTATTTTTTATAATTGTAAAAAGTCACTGTATGTGAACGGCTTGAAACGTAAATTTTTACCAATAGTTGAACAAAAATTAATAACAGCTAGTAAGATCTCATTACGTAGTAAGCTAGTTTTAAGTGCATCGCTACGTGTCCAATAAGATAATTTATGTTTTAATGACGGTAGTTTTAACTATGAATTAAAAAAAACTTAATAAAAGCGATTTACATCCGGACCATATAAGTTATTTAGAAAGTATAATCGAGTAAACAGAAGAAAACAATATTTAAGAGTTCTCTAGTTTCTTCTAAAATAATTATTTTTCAGTAATAGATTATTAACAACAAATATTATTTCGTAAAGCAAACAAATTAAAATCACTCCCCCGTAAAGCCGTATCCAACATTACATACATTACAGGTCTCGAAAATCACAATGACATGGTGCCAGCCAAAACGCATGTTTCAGTACGTACATCCGAGGTCATTGTCCTAGTGATGGGCAAAGGGTGAGTCGGCTCCATCCGAGATAATCCCGGCCAACCAACGGCTTAGCAGATAACGTCGGTATAACCGTATAAAGTACTTGATCGTTGGCAAATGTTCACATGACAAATTATGTCTGCTGTAAAGCCTGTAAAGTCCTTTTAGGTTCACTTGACGTACAGGCGTTACTTACATAACTTAGCTACATAATTAAGTTAAGCGTATTCTTAATACCGAATATTAATAATAAGGGGTAGGCAGAGGTATTTTACGCCCAAACTTCTCCAATTTCTCAAATTGAGCCTTTTGCCGCTATTTGGGATCTGTTACGTTCGCCAGAGCCTCGTCCGTTCAGCAAGTGCACCACTTGCAGGTGAGGTTTGCTTGGGCTCCTTAGATGATGTTAGGATTCCTATACATCCTAAATTTAAAGAGTTGAAAGGAAGAGATTGATATATATTCATATTATTTTTGACAATTACACCAATTATTTAGTACCAAGATAAGTATAATTAAGAACTTGTGTTATGGATACTAAAAAACGGATAAACATACATCAATACTTTATTCTGAAAACACCCAGCCCAGATCAAATACTTATGTTTATTCACACAAAGATTTGTCCTGTTTAGAAATCGAACGGACGACCTCAAGAGCGGAGTGCGGGTATACGCGCCACCACTCCATATCGGTCGTCAAAACATGGTGCAGAGGTTAGAATATTTACAGTCTTCCTTTAAAGTCATTCTCACACAGGACAAGTATTTGTGTAAATGGAATCAAACAGTTTTGTTGGTTGTGTTATTTACTATATATTACAATTACCCTTTGTCCACTATTCCCATACTAAAAGGTCTGTTTAGTTAGAAGCGATATTGACTGTTTCGTCTAAGATTAGGGGAGACTCGCCCAGGATAGACAGTTTAACAACAGCCGAAACACTTCAGCCCTGTACTGGAACAACACATACATACAATCATGCCTGCCTCCCCGAAGGGGTAGGTAGTGGCATACTATACCCCCACATTTCGCCAACTATATTGTTGGTCACGTAATGGGTGGCGAGCCCATTGCCGCTTACAGGGCACCTTTATAGTCGCCAGAGTCCCGTTAGCCGTCAGGTGCACCACTAGCAGGCGAGGTTGTATTGGGCCCCCTAGTCCTTGGTAGAATAGAGACCTTAAAAAAAAACGGCGCTTCTAGTCTGAAACTAAGCAGTTGTTAGACGATAATAGACCATTGATAAACATACTTATTAAGATTATACCTTCTTTTGTAATTTACAATACATACCAGGACAACTAATTTTACACATACACAAATATTTTAGTGGTAAACTCACGACTGCTACAAATACTAAACTGCACACCACATATGTTATAAGGTCTCCACGGAAGACCAGCGCTGTTGTGGTCCTCCACTGCAGCACATGCTGAGTGGAGTCCTTTTTAGGCATACTATATGTAAATTAATGTGTAAAAATTGTTTATTGTTTTGAATTCTGTTCTTTGTTTTTATGTATTTATGTGTAAATAAAATTTTATTTCATTTCATATCATTCATCGCTAACTTCACAATTATAATATAAACGTTTCTAGAGAAGTAGTTAGGACGCACCTTCAAAATTTTAATACATGCCCCATGGATAAACATAACTAGCTCTGAGGCATCAAAAGCACAAAAGCGGTGGAAATACCTTTTCAGTTCCCCACACTTTATGACAACAAAGAACAATTTACTCAAAATCTCACAACGGTAGTTGGTATACCACTGTGTAACTCTTAATATCGTACGTGTTATACAATAGCGCAAAAGCAGCCTAAATGAGACGTAAATAGAGCCGTACTGCTTTGTTTTGGGGTAAACCATCAGAAATGCCATAGTTAAATTGCAACAGGACAACATTTCCGACGATAAGTTAAAATAATAGTAATAATAACATGCCAAGTAAATTATGCATTGACTTAAACAAAATTAAAATGACTAAACTTAAGACTTAGTAAGCGAAACGTGTTAATAAGAGGTAGTGGTAACTTTGCATGGAGACATCGCAATGTCGTCATTATTACATCAAAATTACATCGACTGCTGAAAATATGATACCAATACATATCAAAATTCTTTGATAATGGTGATTGGGATCATCATCAGCCCTATAAAGTCCACTGCTGAACATTAGCCTACCCAATAGATTATATTACATTGGGGGTATTTGCCCATAATCGTCACGCTGGGCAGGCGAATTGGTGATCGCAGTTCAAGCCAGTACACAGAAGGACGCTGCTGCCTATCCGGTAGATTTCGCACTGTCGACTCTTACGACTCCTCGTGATATGAGAGGGGGTGGCACTAATCAAGGCCGCCGGTACCACACGGCAAATAAATAAATATTTCCTGACAATTACACCAATTATTTAGTTCCAAGATAAGTATCATTAAGAACTTGTGTTATGGATACCAAACAACGGATAAACATACTTAAATACTTTTTTTTTGTAAATACATACTTAATATACATAGGAAAACCAGACCAGAACAAATATTCATGTTCATGTACACAAAGATTTGTCCTGTGTGGGAATCGAACCCACGTCCTCTGGGGTGAAGTGTAGGCATGCTGACCTCCACGCCATATCGGTCGTCCAAATGATAAAATATAAATATTATGTCCTATGAAACCACCTGGTGACCTGGTTAACAGGTATAATAAATGACTATCGGTTCAAAGTTTGTCTTGTAAACGTCGGTGTTCCCTAAAGATGTCCACATCGAAGGCGAAACAAGTGTCATGTTGTGTTGATTTTCGGGGCATTTCAGTTGAACGAGAATTGTAACGAAGTAATTTTTAGCCCTTCAATTGCTTACTAAGCTAATCAAATTTCCGCTAAGTTATGCTTGAATTAATATATTATTGGAGATAACTAAATGAGGCAACGGATATACCTAACACACTTTTGTTAAAACATGCTTGTTAATGCATAGAAATCTGCCCAGTGTGGTAAACTAAAGCATAAACTTAAGAATTCGTTCTTCAGTTTTTGAACAGTCATTTGACATTAACTTTTTGCTCTATTATAGTTGGAAAAAAATCTTGCTTTAAGCTAATAATATTCTACTACCCTCAGTCCACTACGACACCACGCATGGTACCTAAAACCCAGCGGGGTGCAACGGTGATTAAAATAAGGAGGGATTTTGGGTGCGGCTGGCCCTAATGGTCCTGCCCCCGCCCAGACACGCGCCGGCCGCGGGCGAAGCCGTGGGCCGCAAATTGTATGTGTCGTGACTTTCAAAATAACATGTTATTATTCATTGAGTCGAAGTGCGACAGATTAAAGTTAGTAGGACGAAAGATTCTTTGTTGGAAAAATTCCCGTATGTCGACAGACTTTTGGCAGAAGGTTGGTTAAGGAATAATTTGTCATGCAATTTCTCAACAATTTACTAATTTAATTTTAAACACAAAACAAATTTTATAAATTGTAATTTTTTATTTCAACATTGCTGTACTTTTAGCACATAAAATTACAAAGTAATACAAATAAATTTACAAAAATACTCAAATCTTTGTTGCAATTTTTTAAACAGTTTATGCACATAGGGAACATACAAAAAGACAGAAATTATAAAAGACAAGTACAACGGTACTGCTTATCCCAAAAAGGAATTTCTTCCAGCAGATCGAAGAAGGAAAAAACATACTATTAAAAACATAAGTGGTAAAACAATCAAAATTAAATCAAAAGATTAAAATTTAACAATATCATACTGAAATTAATCAATATCATATTGAAATAAAACAATATCATACTGAAATTAAACAGTATCATACTAAAATTAAACAGTATTATACTGAAATTAAACAATATCATATTGAAATTAAACAATATCACACTGAAATTAAACTACATTTAAAGTTTTGCTTTGATATAGATTCCGATTGCTGCAAATTTCAGAAAGATTATTGAAGTAATTAAGTATTTGCCCGAAATATTCCGAAGGTTACTTTAAGTTTCACATAATAATATGCAAACATCCAATAATCTTAATTTATTTACATTAAACATACATTCATATTATACACCACAACTAGCAAAAAAAAGCATTTACAAATGAGATAGTGCCTAATTATTTTAATTGCGAACAATTACACAGTTGTTCATGGCACAGGTGTGTCTCTTACCATCAAAGAAGAGCCTCCTTCGATTCGTCACACTCACGTCACGTCACTTCTACAACTACATGACAATATAACACATTGAATCAGTAGTAAATAGTCACACAACGAAAGTTTAGTACAAGGGACCTGGGAACGTAGAATATCTCATTGCGTGTGAACCAGCCATTCCGCTAAAGGCTGACAATGAATATTCAATACGCAACTGTCCTATCTTGTATTCATTGGAATTCATTACGTGTGATTGTGATTTGATAACAGTTTCGTGTCTTCGTCTTAACATTTTTTTTATTTATTAAGGTTGTATTTTTCAACCATCTAATGAGTTTTAGTGTGAAACCTCCTTAGAAATATTCCGCCGCGTACCCTTGTGTTGTGGAATGAGCTCCCTGGCGAGGTTTTCTTCAGAGATTACAGCATGGGGGCTCTTCAAGGGCGTGAAACGGTATTTAATGTTTTTCGAAAAGTCATAGGTGATCGGGATTTGAATCCTAGACCCTCTGAATTAGAAGTCTATGGGTCTCGCGACTGGGCTATTTTCGCTTCGTAACTAGACTTTTGCTTTAAAAGCTTTATTTAAGTATAAGCCCTGTCATATGCACATATATGTGTACACATATTTTAACAGTGCTTGTATGACAATAACACATGTTTTTTTGTACATTTGTCCTCGCGTCTCTCTAATGAGGTTTTTTCGTCGGAAAATGGCGGCCATAGTGATACCTCGTCGCAGACATAGTAAAATCAAATAAGTAGGCGAAATCGAGCCTTGAGCAAGCTAAGACTCATGGCTGCCGGTTATAGTTTGTTTAATCGTCAAAAACTCATAGTCATACACCCGAAATTAATAACCTATCTTGATCCAAAATAAGCTAACTGCGCTGTCACGGAATTGTTTTTAAAAAATAATATTTTTTTCAAGATTGAAGCCTCTCAATTTAGTTAGATTGAAGCTTAACGAACTATTGAAACCAAGATAGGCAATCGGTTTGAATCTCGGATTGCTTACGATTGATTATTTACGGGCGATAGTGGCGCGGCTAGCATAGCCACAACGGAACACATTTGGCAGCGATAAGCTTTAACAGTGTGTGCGTGCGACTACGCATCCGATTGTGCGCGTGTGACGTAATGAGCCAAATGCCATATTATGCATTTATTAGTCATAGCAATTAGCACCTTGTAACTAATAGAATAAGCGCTTTTGACCAAAAAAAGGGTTTTTGGTCTTCGAGAATACCATGTTTTGGCTTGACACGATAGTGCAGTGCGTTCGTATGAACAAATCATACTTATTTGATTGCACTGTGTCACCGTCCGGGCTACAAATGTGGTTAAAAATACGGGAGCATAAGGCTCGTGGTCTCATTATTCTTTGTTGTTTGCTTTATTACAAACAAGATGAGAGCTAGATAATTTAATTAAATCCTTAATCCTGACCGCAGTAATTTCGGTGTCATTTGTAATTCCATGCATTTCGGGTTACGTATGTAACTTTTGAGGAAAAAGGGAATTTTTAATTAGGATCATTTATTTATCCGTTTGTGTTCAAACAGGTGTTCCTAACACTTTTTTCTAAGGAACGCAGACAAATTAAGTACTCGAAACATGAAATTAATAAAAAAAAGTATTATTATTGCAGTTAAATGAATTTTCTTAACGTTATTTAATTAACATCAAACATTAATTTATTTTTGCAGTGCTTCTGTCGCGTAGACGTTACAACAAAATATTTTATACGGTATGTGGTACCTACCTAAAAAAACACCTAGGTAAATTATTAAGCCAATTAAAATTTTACAGTTGACAAAGCATTAGACTGCTATGAAATGTGATTCGCAATTAGCTATTCGGTAAATGTTTCTTAGATTACTAATTAAGTCATAATTATTTATTATCGTACCTCCGCAGTACTGGGTGGTTGGACACGATCACCGGGATAACGCTGAGTTTTCAGAAGTCAGTCCTCTTTTGTGAGGCATTCGACATCGAGCGCATCTGTGCTTCATCAGAGAAGCCGTTGTGAACTCATAGTTTTAACTGTGATAAACAGTTGTCCCAGTTATCGCTATAAGTGGTAGTTGGTAGAAGAACTCTTAAAAATGAACAAAATGTTTATTGCGTATACAAAGTATGTTTCTCTATACAGAGTTTGTATTCTCCTTTTAAGTGCGTAGATCACTTGTGACAGCAGAGTCCGCTCTCCTATAACAATAAGTGGTAACTTTATGCATAGCGACATAACATCACAAAAAAAAACTCTTGATCGGCTTAAGAAAGAATTGACTGAAACAACAACGTATCACGCTAGTCTTCGCCAATCGGCAACCTGTTTGGTAAAGTATGACCGGAATTCCTCTTACATATAAAGTACAAAATCACAGAATAATTAATAGTAATTATGTATACGGGATACGGTTAAAAGCCCGCGTCCGAAAGTGAAACGTTAAGAGGGTGGTATGAGAATGATTTTAGTGAAGAAACTTGTAAGTACTCGACTATAAACAGTGTAGTACAGGTAGTGTATCTTCTTGTCTTATCTTATCACGGAGGCCACAGGTTGCCTGCGACGCCCTTTGACACATTAGTCGGATCTTTTGTGCATCCTCTTGCCTTTTTCTCCATATCTTCAAATATTGTGCTCATAAGCCTTATGACAGCTCTCGCAGATTGGAGTATATATTCTCTTGGCTGTGGATTGCCCACCCCAACAAGACTCATTCAGCAAGCAGCCAGCGAGTCGCAGGTACACAGGTAAGGTATTTACTATGTGTCTGGTTAGAAGTTTGTTTCCAATAGTTATCATAATTACAGCCATTCGAATTCCACTGCTGAACATAGGTCTCCCCTACAGTTTTCGCCTTTGCTCGAGTATGTGCCGTGTCCAATAGTGGGAAATTTAAAGGCAGAGATGAAGAGAACTTAAGTTATAGTAAGTACTGTAGGCAGAAGTAACACAGTATACGAATAATATAAAATAATACATTGTGTTAAAACATTAGTACTTTTCCATACATAATAATAGTGGATTCAAAAGCGAAGTGGATGTGTATCACTTTTAATCAATTTCATTGTGGATTATATCACCTATTGTCAACAGTCCGCGATATTGATTGTATATCCGAAGTTATATTTCATTATCCACCGTAGCAAAGTGCCTTTGATTTTGTTTACTTTTTCCCGTATGGATAGAATTTTCAAAAATCCTTTTTAGAAGACAGATCATACATAGTTCATTCGTAAGTGTGTCTTAGGAAGCCTACATCTTTATTTATATTTATTTAAAAAAAAATATATATATTCTCTTACAATCACACCAATTCTTCAGTTCCAAGATAAGTATCACTAAGAACTTGTGTTATGGATACTAAAGAACGGATAAACATACCTAAATACTTTTTTTTATTGTAAATACATACTTAATATAATAGGTTGGGGAAAAAGTCTTTTCGTATTTTTGTATGAAAAGTCATGACATTTTTTTCAAAGTTTATTTACATTTATTTACAATATATATGTACCGTTTTGTTGAATAACTTTCTGCCATTTTGTGGGCAGAGACATTATCCCGTTACTGTAGAAACTTTGGGACTTCTGATCAAAAAAACGGGACAAATAGTTTTGGCAGTCCTCTCTTGAGGTCAACCTTACAGAACCTAAAGAATTCTGCAGAGACCGAAACAGGTGAAAATCTGAAGGCGCAAGGTCAGGGCTATATGGTGGATGCACTAGGACCTCCCAGTCGAACTCTCTTAATTTTTGCTGAGTGGCTAAAGATGTGTGTGGTCTAGCGTTATCGTGATGAAAGACCACACCCTTCCTGTTGATCAATTCCGGCCGTTTTCTCTCGACTGCTTCCTTTAATCTCATCAGTTGCTGGCAGTAAAGTTGGTTGGATGGTTTTGCCGGGCGGTAAAAGCTCATAATAAACAATGCCCTTCCAATCCCACCATACACACAGCATCACCTTATTTCGTGTTAGGCCAGGTTTGGCCACAGTCTGTGAAGCCTGGCCAACTTTCGACCACGACCTTTTTCGCACGTTCTTGTCGTACGTGATCCACTTTTCATCGCCAGTTATCAATCTCTTCAAAAACGGCTCGGTTTCATTACGTCTCAATAATGAATCGCAAATGAGTACACGGTTCATTAAGTTTCTTTGAGTGAGCTCGTGTGGCACCCAAATATCGAGCTTTTTTGTATAACCAGCTTTCTTCAAATGGGTCAAAACTGTTTTGTGGTCAATTCCCAGTTCTTCAGCTACATCGTAAATACTAATATGCCGATCTTGCTCCACTCTTTCAAAAATGGCGTCCATTTTATTCGTAACAGGGCGACCAGAGCGAGGTGCATCTTTAACATCAAAATTTCCGGACTGAAAACGTTTGAACCAAATTTGTGCTACTCTTACTGACACTGCATCAGATCCAGAAACATCACAAATTTTTTTCACTGCTTGAGTTGCATTTTTGCCTTTTTTATAATAAAATTTTAAAATGTATCGAATTTCTTCATTAGATTCACTCATTTTTACGGAGAGAAAAACAAATGAAAAATAGCGGGAAACAACTTTTTTTTATTTTTTTCTTTTCTTTATAATGGAACCTTTTTAATGTTACCAAAACCAGCCAGACACAAATAGTACAGTCAAAAAAATTTTATAATAAGTTTATACCTACGTTATGCGAAAAGACTTTTTCCCCAACCTAATACATAGGAAAACACCCAGACCAGAACAAATATTCATGTTCATGCACACAAAGATTTGTCCTGTGTGGGAATCGAACCCACGACCTCTGGAGTGAAGTGCAGGTATACTGACCTCCACGCCATATCGGTCGTATTTATTAGTTGTAATGAAATGTTAGAGGCCCTATTCTTATAAGGTGACTTAAAAATTTTTAAAAAAAAGATGCCCCCCACTTGATGCCACCAATGAATGAATGAAAAAAGGTGGAATGAATAACAATATAACAATAAATCCATCTCATCTTGTTTTGTGAAACCCGAGCCCAAAGATGAAATAATTCTGAGTAAATTTTATCAGTATGTTTTTTATAATAATAAAATTGTATTTTTACTTGTGATACTCCAACTATAGTAATTTGTTTCTTTTACTAGTTCTTAAGTCAAAAATACCTTAATAATCCTGGCAACTATTCAGTGACTAACAAAAAAAACATTTGTAAACATTTGGTAATATAGTATTTTTTTTAATTTCATATTCTGATGTCCCTCGCTATTATAGGTATTCGTGTATATATATATAACAAGGGTAAATAGCAAAATGAAACTAAAAGTACGAAATTATTTTCCCTATGTCCCAGAATGAAACCCTCAACAAAAACGTATTTGTCTCGTGACATGCGTGTCAAGGGAAACCTCTAGAGGGAACCGACTATTTGTTCGTCTGGGCTAGTCATTTTAATAGGTTGACCTATATTATATTACATTTTTATAGGCATTATTTATGGGTCGACATTTGTTATTACAGCAAATAAAGATTTATAGATATTTTTCTCATTGTAGCAAATAATTTATTGATTCAGGCGTTACTTTGCGGAAACCCATTGTAAGCAAGTGATGGATTAAAAATATCTTTGTAACAATTCCCGCGCTACTATAATTTCCCGAAAAATCGAGAAACTATTCAACACGACACGTGTTTCGCCCTTACACAGGGCATCTTCAGGTAAGATAGGAGCCTCAGAACAACGATGTCTTCACGACCAACACTGAAACGAGAATAAATTTTCTCGTAAAGATATTGTTAATCCATCACTTGCTTCATTGTAGTCAATAAAAGAAAATATAATATTTATAACATAAGCTTTAGTTATTCCATTGAACTTCAGGTTATCAAACCTTTTCTTGGTTACACACTTAACAAGGACAACTTTATGTAATAGGTTAACGTTAATTACACTGTTAATCCGACGTAACAGGTAGCGAACCTATTGCCGCTTACCGGGAACTTTTATGTTTGCTAGAGCCTCGTCTGTTGATCGGCTGGAGCACCACCTGCAGACTTGGAGACCCAGGCTCTTGGTATGATCCCTATACACCCCCGTTGAAATATTAGGTCGGGGAAAAAGTCTTTTCGCATAACGTAGGTATAAACTTATTATAAAATTTTTTTGACTGTACTATTTGTGTTTGGCTGGTTTTGGTAACATTAAAAAGATTCCATTATAAAGAAAAGAAAAAAATAAAAAAAAGTTGTTTCCCGCTATTTTTCATTTGTTTTTCTCTCCGTAAAAATGAGTGAATCTAATGAAGAAATTCGATACATTTTAAAATTTTATTATAAAAAAGGCAAAAATGCAACTCAAGCAGTGAAAAAAATTTGTGATGTTTATGGACCTGATGCAGTGTCAGTAAGAGTAGCACAAATTTGGTTCAAACGTTTTCAGTCCGGAAATTTTGATGTTAAAGATGCACCTCGCTCTGGTCGCCCTGTTACGAATAAAATGGACGCCATTTTTGAAAGATAGTAGTTACGATGTAGCTGAAGAACTGGGAATTGACCACAAAACAGTTTTGACCCATTTGAAGAAAGCTGGTTATACAAAAAAGCTCGATATTTGGGTGCTACGCGAGCTCACTCAAAGAAACTTAATGAACCGTGTACTCATTTGCGATTCATTATTGAGACGTAATGAAACCGAGCCGTTTTTGAAGAGATTGATAACTGGCGATGAAAAGTGGATCACGTACGACAAGAACGTGCGAAAAAGGTCGTGGTCGAAAGTTGGCCAGGCTTCACAGACTGTGGCCAAACCTGGCCTAACACGAAATAAGGTGATGCTGTGTGTATGGTGGGATTGGAAGGGCATTGTTTATTATGAGCTTTTACCGCCCGGCAAAACCATCGATTCTGATCTTTACTGCCAGCAACTGATGAGATTAAAGGAAGCAGTCGAGAGAAAACGGCCGGAATTGATCAACAGGAAGGGTGTGGTCTTTCATCACGATAACGCTAGACCACACACATCTTTAGCCACTCAGCAAAAATTAAGAGAGTTCGACTGGGAGGTCCTAGTGCATCCACCATATAGCCCTGACCTTGCGCCTTCAGATTTTCACCTGTTTCGGTCTCTGCAGAATTCTTTAGGTTCTGTAAGGTTGACCTCAAGAGAGGACTGTCAAAACTATTTGTCCCGTTTTTTTGATCAGAAGTCCCAAAGTTTCTACAGTAACGGGATAATGTCTCTGCCCACAAAATGGCAGAAAGTTATTCAACAAAACGGTACATATATATTGTAAATAAATGTAAATAAACTTTGAAAAAAATGTCTTGACTTTTCATACAAAAATACGAAAAGACTTTTTCCCCAACCTATTATAAACAAGCTAAACCAAAATTATGAAGCGCTCGTAGCTCCGCGGTGCTCGGTGGTCGGAAACGATCACCGAAGTAAACCAAAGTTTACAGAGGTCAGTCCTTGGATGGGTGAACGTTTGTGTGGCATTTTGATATCGAGCGCTTCCGTGCTTCGGTAGGCACGTTAAGCCGTTGGTCCCGGCTATCACAAAATGTGGTAGTCGTTAAGCCATGTTAGAGGCCTAATTGGGCGGCTTGAAAAATTCTAACAGCAGGACGCCATAGGCCTGCCTCAGCCAATCCGCACTGGGTCAGCGTGGTGGAGTATGGCCCAATACCCTCTTACCTTGATATGTGAGAGCAGGCTCGTGCTCAGTAGTGGGACCTTAAATGGGCTCAGATGATGATGAAACCAAAATTTTACTCTCAATTGTCGCTGTCGATGAGAAATTGAGAATGTTTTAGATATATTACAAACTGGAACCGATTGGGGCTTAACGGACATCGATGTATTTGCGTGGGTTAACTATAACTGACGGCTGTATCCGCCATTGACTGAGATTCTATCCACATTGTTCTCATACGGGCGTGTTTATTAAACACTTCCATGTTACCATTGACTTCTGTAATTAGACAAATATTTAGAAAATTATATTTGGCTCTATAATTAAGTTAAAAAAAGTACATACAATAAAATATGTTAAATAATTTGTTAATAACTTCTTATTTTGCTGTTTTTAATTATTTGATTGTTAGGTATTGTCCGCTGTTCTGGCTCGCTTGAAATTTCATTAAAGCTAGGTTTAGTGTGGAGCTTAATGTTATTATGTACTAAGTTTTAGTTTCTTATGTTTTTTAATGTTTTCAACACCATGTAAATTGTTATGAAATAATTAATTTAAATTATTTTGATTACGAGCCCTTGACGAGTTGCTTGTTCCATTACTCTTTACTCAAGCTCCCTCAACCCATGACCATTCGCGCGTTTGTTTTTAAGCTTACATTAAACACTTATAGAGACAACATTTGAAATTAAATTAAAAATGCAATGTATTCATCCAGGGCTCCTGTGAGCACCAGTGAATGTCACTTGATTCTTGGAGTGTCAAACTTTAAATAAAAAAAAACTTATGAAACTGTTACATAAAGAAGCGCCAAAAGAAATTTAAAAACTGTTTTATCTTATACAGCTGCCAGGAAACAGACTACAAAACACTACTATAGAATTTTAATTCTATCTGGAGATAGTTTTGGTTCGAATGTCGATAACTATGGTAAAAGAAAAGATTCTGACATTACAAATCAAGGAAGTATAACTCGTGCTTACAATAAAATCCATATTAATCCATCTGTAGCTGGTCCGTTCTCTCAATAGTGGACAATCAAGACGGATCGCAGTGTTCCGTGGTCGCCGCCAGAACCACGGGGCAGGCTCGTTAATCACTATTGGTTTAGGCTGACTGCTCTGCGACACACGACATAAGAAAGAGTATGTGGAACAAATCTATTTCGTACATATATTGTTCTAAGGGCCTGCCTTACAATGTCAAAATAAGTTCCAATTAATGTTTATTTGACAGTTATTCTAAATAAAACTGTCGAGTATCTCCAGATAATAAAATTGTAAAACAAGAACACAATCTAAACAGTCGTCTTTTGTTGTCAAGATGACGCGACAACGGCTCACGCGGCGGAGTATCCGAAAACCTATAAAAATTGATCTAAGCCATTTATTAAACTTGACTTGTAAGATTTAATGTAATCTATCTACAAGTACTTTGAAGCCAAGTGTAGTGTGTATTTCAATATCTGGTGATTCCTATTTTTTCTTGAGTTATAGATTGTTATCTTATCGGCTTCTCCTCCATAGTCTAAAGTTTGAATGTAATTTTAATACATTTGCTGAGGCTACTCTTCTTTAAAACGTGCACTAACCTAGCTAGACTAGCACTTTTGAAGATCACTAATATCTAAGAGCATCATCACTATCATCATCATCATAGGTCAAAAACTCGACTGAATCACATTATGACAAGATTGTTGATGATAAGTTTACCAGTTCAAACGACAAGATTCTTAAAGACAATGATCCACCAGTAGGATTAAGTACGTAAACCGAAAACAGTAACCACAAGATTTAGATCTCAATAATAATGCTGGTATAATGAAAATACCCGTTAAAGAAAAATATATCCATACACTCAAAATATTTCCCACACCGCGTACAGAACACGCTTCCTTCATTACGTTTCAGGAACGCGAACCAATATTGTACTTTAATAATATATTTGAAAATTGGCTTATTGAAACCCGGCGCAGTGTGTATCTTCAATATCTCGAATCGGCATTCCCCTAAGATTACTTTAACAAATTTGCCGTTACGGATAAAGGGGTACCGTACGTGATACGTGCCAATCTTGAGAGGGATTCCTTTTCGTTTTAATCAGAGTTTTGTATTGATATCTTCTCTTTGATTAACGATTTTTTGTCGGCTTTTCTTCTAAAGATCAAGGATCAATTCCAAAATTAACTAAAAAGCCTTTACATATTTTTTTCTTCATTTAAATGTTTTCTATATAAGCGTCCACTCACGGGTCTAAAACTGAGGTGGGAACCATTTATTGTAAGTTTGGTTTTGATTGGTTCTGTTCCAAACTAATATGCATTTATATTGATTATTGTTTTCCTTATTTAAATGTTTTTCATTTATTTAAGTGGCCAATCACGGGCCTAAAACTGAGGTGTTAGACAAATTTACTGTGAGTGTAAAGTACTGTGGGAACTGACGTAAAATATCTACTTAAAACACACTCACGGTGTTTTTTTACAAATAGTAAACTAGCGGCCGCTTGCGACTTCGCACGCGTGATCTACAAGTGCTTTAAAGTCCAGTGCAGTGTGTATCTTCAATATCTCGTGATTTTTAATTATACTGCAGTTATAGATTGTTATCTTATCCTTTTCCATAGTCTAAAGTTTGAATGCCGATAGGAACATATAAAAACTTGAACATTTATATTTTCTACATAAAGTCAAAGTAAAAAACTTTTATTCAAGTTTGGCTCAATAAAGCTCTTATGAAATGATTCTCACTTATACAAATAACGTGCCCATTCACTGTCGGCAGAAAATCTTAAGTAAAGAAAAGTAAGGCAAAAAACTCGTCAAGTATTTCAATGATTTCTAATAAAAATTGAGTTATTTTACTATACATAACAAAAATAATTTGTCTATCTGTTGTGGCTAATTTTCGATACAAAAGCACTCAATTTTTTATTTACAGATAGCTTATGTTATAGTAATGTTACTCTTTAATCTACTCTATATCTTTGTGTGAATTTTATCTTATGTTAAAGATATAACTATATACCTTCCTATTCATATTTAAAAAAAGAACGTAAACGACACAGCGAATGACATTAATATGGCGGGAATATAAAAAGAGGCTTGATCACAATCCACCAAAGATTTTTTAACTTATTACCATCGGTTGTGAGATCAATAAATTATAACTTTAATTACTTCTTTGAACGCCGAAATGAAATATCACATTACACTCTTGTTAATTAAAAGGCAATAAAACTTATAGTCAGATATTCGATTAAATTCCACGCTTGACAAAACACGACAAATGTAACGTTAAATTGACACCTGCAAGGAATAACTTCGTAACTAAGTTTTTAGCCATTTTACATAAAGCCGTGAAGAATGTTCTAATGCCATCATCATTATAATCATCTCAGTCACTATAGGTCAACTACTAAACATATGTCCCTCCGAAATGTTTTCATCATCAGTTAAACCAGTCCTTTGGGTGGGAGGCCTTTCTTTATTACGTTTGCTAAGTTCAAATTAAAACCGATTTGTAAAAATAAAGTAAACAGATGTATTCTATGATTTTAATGCAATTTTTTGTTATTGTAAAATTTTTAATAACATCATAAATTACAATTTGTTACACTATACTTCAAAAAAACATCGCAATTTTCAGTTAAACGCAAATACGACTCCCAAATGTACCTTTTTGTTAACTTGCTTTTAATTAAAATACTTAAAGAATTACGTGTAACTAAATACACAATTGTAGTTTACTGTAACTGATATCCAGTAATCATGTTCTACACTGCGTAATTTAAAGAACAATTCGCTACGAGATTAAGATATAAAAAATCCGCCTATGAGTTGAGTTTAATATTTTAAATCAATACCGCCAAAAACGGAGTTACCGTGCTATTCCATATGGGTGTTGATACCAATATATATCGATAATTCAAAACTTTTATCTGTAGGCTCACCTTTTTCGAACGAACGTAGCACTCGATAAGCAATCTAGTTGGATATAAATCATTTTACAGGCGTCTATAGCACGGCCTTTCATGGCGCATGAATGTGTCTTTACATGGGTTGGCAATAGGACTTGGCCAACATATCTATACCTTCAATATACTCCTTAACTTGTTAACATAAGGTTGAATTTTGCGAAAAGACTTGTTAGAGTAAGTTTGTACGCGTCCCGTCCCAAAATGCCTAAACACGGCACATAAATATCGTATGTGGCACATATTTACGCCTGGCGCCGTTTGAGGGTTGAAATCTGTTAGGGACATTGTTTTAAGACACACTTATCGGGTACCGTGGGATTGTTATTATACTCGATGAGATAAAATAAAACAATTCCATCTTGGTCGCGTGATATTAGGGTTATATAGATAATGCTTTTATTTTTTGGAGCTTTTAGACAATAGTAAAGATAAATTGCTTGATATAATCACATTAAATTGATTTAGAATTTATCTATCTAGTAAGTTATTTATCACACAGACGACTTTAATTTTCTTATATTTATCTTATAAGAGATTAATCCTTTTATAACATACAGTATTAAGAATATCGTATATTTAAAAATATAATTGTTACATATCGTAAGCCCAGTAAACACTAGATATAGGAAGTACCTAATCAGAAAGTTATTTATTTTCTACATGGCAAACATTTTGATAATCAAGAAAGTGACACAATATTACTATTTAAAAATATATTTATTGCTTTTCAAAGTATTCTTCGCGAAATTTGACACATTTTTCCCTTCGATCAACAATACAACTAGATAACGGGTCAGAGTCTCAAAAACGGCCGAGAAAATAACGCCTCACTTCAAAGTGGGGTCTTATTTTCGAGTTAGTTCACTTGTAATTGCGCCAACGTGCGGAAGTGCCACAATGCCTCAGTGTGTGTTCAAAAACTGTGGAAATAACTATCGAAAAAAAATGTATCGGACGGAATATCGTACTTTCGGTAAGTAAATATAATTTTATAATATAATAGATTAACTATTCGCCTTTTTAATAACATTACACTATTAACTTTGTAAAGCCAACCTACGCGCCAACATTGGCAAATGTTGGCGCGTGAGTTCGCCATAACTTGGTTGTAAAAGAGAACAGTGCAGCTTCTATTTCTTATCTCTTTCTGTCATTCATGTCGTAAAAGCGTAAGTGAATGTTGACACAAACAAAAGCATGCTTTATATATTACAGATAAGGTGTAAGTTTGATAAAAATTATTAAAGCTAAAAGTCGTTTTGCTCCATTTCATAGGGTATACCTATATCTATTTATTCTATAGTCACTCGGTGCCATATTTGAGTTCTGTTTTTGTTCGTGATGCGTTATCTAGTTGTATTGTTGATCGAAGATTTTTCCATACGATGGATCCAATCGTTGAAGCAACCATTCCATTTGGAAGTAGGGGGCTCCAAAATGGCCGTTTTGTAGGCGTCCATGGCTTCTTCAGGTGATAAAAATCTCTGAACCCGCAATTTATTCGTTATTTTAGGGAATGTATAAAAATCATTAGGTCGGGGCTGTACGGCGGATGGTCCAATAATTCTGTTTTCTTGCTCTAAAAACTCTATTGTTCTGCGTGCGGTGTGAAAACTCGCATTGTCGTGATGGAGGATGATGCGGCGATTGCAGTATTCGATATTTAAAACCAAGTAGTTTTCAATTAAACAGATTTTAATATGACAGGAACAGTGAAAATATTCCATTCTCGATACATTTAGAGCAGCCCTCCTATCCCAAAAAAATTGCCGTGTTCAAAATTACGCTTTCATAATTAATCACTCAGCGCTGGCTCAGCGACCCGAAGGATTTTGGCCTCCTCGTAATAATGAGTACTATTAAACATACATTTCGGAAATTACGAACTATTTCTACGATACTGGAAACAATAAATCTGCAATTGTGTACCAAGATACCAAGTGTCTGTTATGGTCAATCGTAGTTATTTCAATCATTTCTTCAATCCAGGTGAGGAGCTACACAAAAAAACTAATATTATTTAATGAGATATAATTTTGTGCTACACACAAAAACCAATATTTTTCAATGAAACATAATTTTGTTTTATTTCATAAACTATTACTTACATAGTACTTGAAAACGTCGAAACTACATACAAAAAACAATCGAATTATTTTGATAACACTAAAATCACAAAACAGGACGTATTATGTACCAAGATACCAAGTGTCTGTTATGGTCAATCGTAGTTATTTTAATCATTTCTTCAATCCAGGTGAGGAGCTACACAAAAAAACTAATATTATTTAATGAGATATAATTTTGTTTTATTTCATAAACTATTACTTACATAGTACTTGAAAACGTCGAAACTACATACAAAAAACAAACGAATTATTTTGATAACACTAAAATCACAAAACAGGACGTATTAAAACAAAAAAAAAATTATAGTAGCGCAATACAAAATTCTGTGGATTAAAGGGTTGTAGCTAGTGGTAGCATCGTGCTTATGAGGTATTATTAAAATAGAAGGGTGAGCGGCGATAGTCCAGTGGCGAGACCTTTAAATTCAGAGGAACTCGGATTCAAACCCTGAAGTGATGTCCGCAACTATCGCACGTGAGTCCGTTGGTCCCGGCTGTCATGAACATACTTATATGGCAGTAGTCATTAGGAAGTTAATGTCTTCTAACATCTTAGCAGCTGGTTTTACCATACTATTATGTTTTTTCGCTGGGTTGGAGGCAGTGCTTCTATGTAATAACACTAATAACTGAAATGCAGCCAAATCTGGTTAAACCCGTGAGTAGACCCAGGGGCCATAAGCTTAAGTCCAGGGCAACCGGGATAATGCTAGGATATGATGATTAAGATAGAGGAATTTAATACTGAGCTTATGAAACTGATAAAATCTTATGTCTCCTGGTGCCTAACGCAATGTAGTATAAGTTTAAGTTTTCCATTAACTCTTTGTTCATTAAACACTCGATGAAAAAATAGTATGTAAACTAAAGGTGAATCTTCCACTTAAAAATGATTGAAGCAACTATGGCCTCATATAAAGGCATACCTAAGATCAATTAACAATCATAACTTGAGCTTCCTATATAGACGACATCCTAAACCCAACCTTAAAGTTTCCTCGAACGCCAAAAAGGCAGGAGTTCATTTTACAATAGCGTCAATGCAATCGCAGCCGGGTGCTATAGCCGCACCCTGAATATTTGTTTAGGATACATCCCTTGTTATTTAAACGTCTCCTGATCGTACGGAAAAGTTACCTTTAATTTTATCGGGGTACGGTTTGAATTCCGATTGTTTAGGGCACGTGTAGATGCGGTAGCAAGAGATTGTGGTTTGAAGGTATGCGGGTATTTCATGTTTAAACAGACGGGTTTATTGACCTTGGCGTAAAGCCAGATTCGGGAACATACAAATTAGGCGCTCCGACACAACCTCCGGACGTATTGTATCAGCTACTCGTTGCATATGGAACAGAAGGAGCGAGCAATTTGTCTGAGACACTGACTCTCGTAAATTGATAGAATTAAGCGTTGTGTTGCTGTTTGTTTTTGTGAATCTGATATGTCCGGTATATATAAGTTTATTTTATATATATATATATTTAAAGTGACTGTCTCTAATGTCAAATAAGATCGTTTTATTA
Organism: Musotima nitidalis; assembly: GCA_949126915.1. Classification (NCBI taxonomy): domain Eukaryota; kingdom Metazoa; phylum Arthropoda; class Insecta; order Lepidoptera; family Crambidae; genus Musotima; species Musotima nitidalis. The sequence continues at coordinate 5,341,714 of OX421422.1, forward strand.
AATGCTTATGACAACATAACCAATTGTTAAAACATTTGTCTGCCAATGCAAACTGGACGAATGTTTTGAATTTGCATCTACGAAATCAACATTAATCCCTATATTAACCACCCACTTATAACTTACACATTTTGAACAGCATCTAACTCCACCATTAACATCTAGCTCCAAAGCAAGCATACCTTATATATATTTGTACCTACTAAACAACGAATAAATATTCTCAAATAATGTGTTAAGACATATAATATTTGTCCTGTGTAGAAATAGAACTCACGGCGTAAAACGACAGCGACAATATCGACCTCCGCGCCCAATCGGTTTCCAACCGTTATACATCCTATTAACACATAAAATTGCAGCCAAAAAAGAACAAAAAGAATTAACATTCAAAAAACGCATCAGGCATTATAAAGATGAACAGTTTAACTGAACGTTACATCATAAGACATTGTTATAACGCGGTTAAGGTTTCAAAGGGCAGAGTTGAATATCTCAATTTAGCCGAAACACGATATTCTTCACATTAAGATTTGCAAGTAAATTTGTTTAAGCGTTCCCGCAAAAGGCGAGACGAGGTTTACGTAAACGAAATTTAAAATTCATGTCTGAAAAAATTGCTTTTATCTTTCTAATAGGAACCTTCAGCGATTTTTCGTTGCTTTATATTTATAACGCTTGTAGATCTGTGGTACCAAATTCTCTAAAACGATCATCGAAATAAAGCAGTGTTTACAGAGATCAGTCCTTGATTGGGTGACCGTTTATTAGTCAGCATTGGAATATATTTTAAGCAATTGGATCCAGTTATCACTAATGTGGCGATCGTTAAGCCAAGTTAAAGACCCCATATTATTGTCGGGGACTTGAAAATATTTTACTCATTTGTTTGGACCAGTGATTTTGTATGTTCTGATTTTTTGTGTAAGTGGAGGTTCAAGCCCAGGGGTAGGACGTCAATAATAAACTTTCCAACGACCATATTAAAGATCTCTGATCTTTATAGTACTGACACTAATGTCCACCTATCCACACATAGGCTACTGAAAACGCTGCTTAACTGTGATAAACTCGCGGCATATTAAATGAAGATTGTTGATATAAGAGGCCAGATATACTTATTTAAATCACGGCCCCATCATAAGTAAGTATAGGCGCTATAATTCTAAACCTAACAATGACCGACGTGGAGTTTGGGGTCGTCTAGAAATTATTATAAAACTCAAGACAGGCTAAGTTTCTAAGTTAAAATAATAAAGGGAGATCCCCTAATTTGACGTAAAAGTGTATATTGATTGAAAGTGACGGCGGCGGCCCCGAGGAGAAAGTTCGTCCAGAGCTTTAGTAAAATGGGCCCGAATTTATTGAGTGCCTTTAATGAAATGTGTCACATTTTGCAACATCTACTTTTGAATGCTTTAAGTCATCGCTTGTAATACAAGTTTGTTTTCAAGTGATTGTTTTAAGCTAGCTAAAGAAGTTTATTAAAAATTAATTGTTTTAGTTGCAGGATTTTATTTCTAAATTAATTTAGCATGCCCAAAGTCGGTGGCGAACAATACGTTTAGGTCTTGTCTTATAACTACTAGGTCATACTGTCCTTTAAATGTTTCATGCAATAACTTATTCAAGAGCGTGTGCTCTTCATAAATCTGTCCCAATATTAAACTTGTTTCCATCAGTATCGCCATAGTTGGCACTATCAACCGGCGCCGGCGCATCATCGCCATTGATTGATCAATCGACCTTTTCAATTGAAAACAAATAGCCAATTACGAACTCGGAACGACGCATTAATTGCCATTCTTTAGCTTCTCTGTCTGCCATAGTGAGCAGTTTCCATAACAAGTCCTTTATTTGTAAGGTAGTGATGACCGCATCAACCATCTGACCCAGATTTAATAGTAATAACTTAGTGTACGCATTGTGTCAGACGTTATTTGTAGCTAGCAGGTTGTTTATTAGCGTAACTGTAAATTACGTTTTTTTACTGTTATTTTCTGCATTGTTGAAACTGTCTCCTGCAGTGGCCATTTACGCGTTTTATATTTTACGTTCATAAGATTTATTTTATTATAGTTGTCTGTTACCAAAAATTAAATATAGGGTAAACGTAGGGACATTTTAATAATTTGGTCATTTTAACGTATTTATGTAATTACATCATAATTATCATTGTTATCGCAGATCGCTTGGTGATATAGTTTTAAGAGTAAACTGGGACTGCTTGCTTTTTAATGCACCAACAAGATGAAAGAGGTAATAATTTTATGAAAGTAGCCGGACACATATAATGTGTATGTGCTTGCGTAAAGATTAAGTGTAAAATCATGCAAATTTACGCTGTCAAACAAATCCTTCTTCTAATATTGTATTGCTTATGAAACTATTTTGATAATAATCTTTAAATTCATTGACATTAATCTTCTAACCAACCATTCGGTAAAATAAATAGTAAGTAGTTGCGAATTCTATAAAAAAAACTCCAAGTAACAAAAAAAACTACTCCGTAAACAAATAAACAAACACAAGATCCTTCCAAATAGAGCTTTGAAAAAAAGAGAAAACAAAAAAGGAAATATTATAAGTAAAACTTTTGTTCTTTTTTCCTTTGCTAGCAGACACAGCGCCCAATTAAGGATAAAGCATACAGCTCGCGTATTAGCTTTTGTCACGAAGACAAAGCGGGCTTATTAGTTAATTCAACACGGCACCGATTGCCACCGGCCAGGGAAATTTGATATTAATAACCTTCTTATATTTCCCGAAAAGTATTCAGACTTGCGTGGAGCTCCTTGAATTCAATTTCTGTCTTAAGTAATTGAAGCAGTTTAAGTTGGATTTTGATTTCTGGATGATACGCACGTAACAATAAATTTTCTTATGTGAAAAGGTGACTATTACTTAATTTCATAATTATGAGATTGGTCGTGAATCATAAATAATTATCAAATGAAGATCAAGTGCCGTGTCAAATAATATTTCTTACTCAATCTAAAGAGCTATTCGATCTAAATCTATTCTAAGAAACGGGCTCTTCGACAAGGTCTATCAGGAAAAAACTTGAACATATAAAGCCGTGGTAGAATTCAAACAAAGTATCGAAATGCAGAATATTGCCTAATGAGGCAAAAATAATCAAGCAACCAATCCTTTTTAACTTTTTCAGTTCTTTCTTCCAAACATTTCATAATTTAATTATCTCATAATTATTAGTACGCGCATAATCTCTTTACAAACAAAAGAAAATAAGATCTTTCTATTTCATTGACAACTTAAAATTTTGCAGTTAATTTAAATAGCCATTTGCTGCACTAGTTTTGTTACTCAGCCGTAGATTGAATGTATATTGTGTGTCTAGACCGGTAGCGTGGTCAGCCGGCGGCGGCATATTTCCGTTCGCACCTCCGGATCTGTGCATTTGCCGTAGGGAGCTTACCGTAGGTTGCTCCTGCTCCCATTGGTCGGATGTTAGGCCAGCTAAATGTAAAGCACTAGAAAATGAGCAGTTAATCCTAAAACATCGAGACATCCATATATATACATATTAAATGATAATTATATGATGAATCCATCAGTGGTAATGCGAAATTTTTGAACGAATTATTTAGAGATTATTTGCATAAGGGTTCCTAAATGAGGAGAGGTATTAGGCAATTGATTTGCATATGAAAAGGATGGAAGATGGTGTATAGGGATCCTACCATGACCTGAGGAGTCAAAGCCAACCTCACCTGCCCATCAAAGGACGAGGCTCTGGCAAACATAACAGTGTCCGGTAAGCGGCAATAGGCTCGCCATCTATTACGTAGGACCAACTATATAATTGGCGAAGTGTGGGCGTATAATAAGCCTCTGCCAACCCTTTCGAGTAAACAGGCGCGAATATAATACGGGAAGCCCAGTCAGTTTCGGCATTTTCTTTTTTTTTATATACATATTATGTATGTAAAAAAAAAGAAAATGCCGAAACTGACTGGGCTTCCCGTGTCAGCAAACTGATGTCAAAATGGGCAGCCGACTCATTTCTCGCAGAACAACATCAAGGAATAATATTTAAAAATGTTATTTTTTTCTAACCTCTTCAAGTTACATACTGCTTTACAAACAAATTCACTTACTAAAATGGGGTCAAGCATTCACATAATTCCTGATTAAGTAGCTAGTTTAAAACCCGAATAGGCTGTGAAGCAAATCAGTAGCAATTAATTGAATGTAAGCGGCCATTACAATGTGGACACAACAAAAGATCATAAAGCAGTTTAAGATCTAAATACAGATTCGGTTATTTGCAAACTAAATTGAATTGCTTCTAGTAATGGCGGCGAATTGGCAAGCGCGATCTTAGCATATTTCGGTGACAACAAAAGCATTATGTCTCACCATGGTTCGTGAGAGACCTGACGGACGTTATTGAGCTGAGATGACAATGAGTCGTTGTCCCCGTTGCTAAAGATACTGACCTCTTTTTTTTTTGGATGGAAAATCATCTATTATCCTTCTCCCGCTGTGGGTGGAGCAGAAGGGTGTGTCATTGACCATTATCATAACATTTCATGACCATGACATTTACTGACTAAAAATCATCCATGTTGCTTCTTAAGCCTACTACATAAGGACGTAAGGAGGCCGCAGTAACCCGTTCGAACAGTCCCGCAGCCCAGGACCTTAACCTCTGCGAATCACATTTCGAACGACAGCTTTTCATTTTTTTCTGTCTTCGCCAGTATGTGTTGGTTAAAGGACGTTTTTATTGCTGTTGTCCATTAACTTGGATCTTCCCTGTCATTAAAAGTTTTTCGAGTTTTTCGGTCTTTTTTGCTATTATTATTTTTGCGTTTATTTCTGAAAAGCATACCTAACACAATACTATCGAGTCAGATCGGTCATTGTTCGATTATTTATTCGATTCGTAACTGGTTAACAATTGAATCGACGTCAATAATAGCGGATAACTTACTGCTGGGAAACTTGATTCGAAACATTTGCTTTACAGAAAATAAAAGTTACAACTCTCAATGGGTGAGTAGTTCCAATAAACAAATTGCATGTTGTACGACTCGTCTAAATGAATACAATTTGATCAGGATGCAATAAGCCTGATTTGTTGTCATACCTTGAACAATGATATTTCAGTGTACCTAAACCTAATCTATGAACTCAGAATTCATATGTTTGATTATTTAACTTAGAAAATAAATTTAAGTCTAGTCTATATAAACTCATATTTACAAACTCATTATTGTAATAAATGTTACTCTAAATAATAATAGCTTCATGTTTACTTTTAGTTTATATTTTTTTATATTATACTTCGAACATTTTATTTAGGACTAGCTGTTACCCGCGACTTCGTCCGCGTGGAATAGTATCTTTGGGTAGCATTTACAACCCCCTTTTCGCAATAAAAAGTAGCCTATATCCTTTCTCAGGGTCTAGACTATCTGTATACCAAATTTCATTTAAATCCGTTCAGTAGTTTTGGCGTGAAAGAGTAACAGACAGACAGACAGACAGACAGACAGAGTTACTTTCGCATTTATAATATTAGTAAGGAAGTAAGGATAAGGATTCTATCAATAATTTATATTTTTTCCAACATAAAATTTAAATGTAACCGACTTATGCACTCGTTTTCATCAGACCTTTCTTTATGTAAAAAAAAGTCTTCGTTTCTATAGAAAACTATAACATGCTGTAAAAATATACGGCCTAGCTAACGATGTTGTAATGTTGTCGGGAACAATACAATAGCCTCCTACAGGACTCGTTACAATACTCATTTCCCGCTCCGGCCTGTAGTCCCTGCTCTTATAGTCGACATTAACACTATTACAACTGTTTGCGATGAGTTAGATTCGACTCGAGTCGAATCGCTTTTGTTTTTTGCACACAAATGAGCGTCACTCAGAGTCGAATTAATTGAATCGGAATGTTCACTTAAGTGTTTTGCTTTAATGCTCCTATGAGGACTGTAGTCAGCATTTAACGACGGTATAATAATATGGTTCGTAAGTATGAGGTGAAGTGACATTGTGATCGTCGCTAGACCGTTCTGGGCACTCGTGTTGGAGTATGACACAATACCATCTTACCATGGTTTTTAAGAGGAGGCTCGTGCTCAGTTGCGGGATCATAATGGGCCGCGATAATAATGAAGATGAAGTGACACATACAAATGTCCGAAAAACTGCTAAGAAATAATTAACAAACCTGCGAATACAATGTAAGGCGTAAAAATTACTGCAAACATAATTCATAACAAGTCAACAGAATACTTATCAATTTGGTAATACTAGAATACCAATCAACCTAAACCACATAGCAAATCATAAAACTCAAGCATAAAAACCACACAGAAATGTATATATGGCGCAAAATAGATAAACAGTAAATTCCTTCAACGTTACTAATACTAGAAACAATGTCCAAAGCTAAAAAGGCAGGCGTTAATTGACCTGTAAAAGTTTACGCTCATCTCGAATAGGAAGTGCTTCTCTCACCACGCCGATTGCGACCATCAAACCGCTGCCCATAAATCCAACTTCCTTATCACGAGTCGGGCATTGTGAAATTCTCATAAACACGCTTGCTAACACGAAATTACGGTATTGTTTGTAAAGTTAAATTGGAACAAATAGGCTTAGGTATTCCAAAAGGTTTACTAACTTTTCTATAAATAGTTTTCATCATCTCAGACTAAAATTCCGCTGAGGCTTTCTCTCATAAAACAAGGTGAGAAGAATTTGGATCGTACTTTTACATGTGGATCCCAGTTTGGATTGGCGTAGGCGGGTGTTTGACGTTTAGCTATTGGATTTTTTCAGGCCGTCTAATGGGGCCTAAAATTTTGCGAAGCGACTTTCATGTATAGCGCTCAACAGGACCAATGGCTTAACGTGTCTTCTGAAAAGATATTGCATTTGCATTATCTTTTGCCATTTAAACGGTCACCCATCCGAGAGAGGGCTCTGTTAACTTCGGTGATCGCATCGACTTCCGGGCAATAAGAATATATTTTACACAAATATTTTTTTATACTTATAATTTGATCCACATTTGTAATGTGATATTCATGGATCCGCGCACTCTGTGTCCAACCTTTTATTCATTGGTCAATATCGATTTAAAGTCCCATCCTTTCATCCAATTCAAATTACACATCACAAAGTCAACAGCTCGATGCTTTCAAACAATGATAATCGATGTAAGCAAGCTCTCTCGCGGCATTGATATCCTATTCGTGTAAGTACAATAAAATAACTAAATTTATCTTAATAAGTGATACTAATATTATTATAAGTAAAAACATTAATAATTAAAAAGCAAAAATAATGTGCTGAAGCTGAAGACTTTGTTTGTGTAATTTGACACAAATCTCAAAAACTACTGATTGTAATTACGAAAATCTTTTTTAAGTTGGATTGGTTCATTAATTGAGAAAGGCTTACGTTATGTGAAATTATAAATGAATAAATAAATATTTTCTAACAATTACACCAATCATTTAGCTCCAAGATAAGTATCATTAAGAACTTGTGTTATGGATACTAAATAACGGATAAACCTACATAAATACTATTTTTTTTGTAAATAAATACTTAATATACATAGGGAAACACCCAGACCAGAACAAATATTCATGTTCATGCACACAAATATTTGTCCTGTGTGGGAATCGAACCCACGACCTCTGGAGCGAAGTGCAGGTATACTGACCTCCACGCCATATCGGTCGTCAATTATGAAATCATGCTACAGCTATTAGGAACTATTAGAAGGATTACATCGATTAAAAATGTTGCGAAAAATAGAAATTTAGATTCTTTCCTTGCGCGAAATTTTGCCTCAAATAAACGCGGGTGAAATCGCAGGCAAATCTTAGTCTAAATACATAAAACTTATAAAAAATTTCGGTTAGTAGTGCTACGTGATACCTAAACTAAATAAATTAAATAACTTGTATCTTAGGTATCTATTGAAAAGAAAAAAAAGGATCGATGAAGTCAAACAATCATAATCGATGTAAATACGCTCACTCGCTCCATTGATATCCCATCCGTGTTGGTACAATCGCAATAATTGAATCAGGAAGCTGTTCCCCTTTCTGTGTTGAGTATAAATAAATCAAAAGGGGCCCCGGACGATGCTCCCACCTTTTATTTATTTAAAGTCACCGGCAGACGAACAGATGGCTTATGCACGTATCGACTCTAAAGAGTTCAATGTCAATATCGCATCTAATTAATTAACGACCGATATGGTGTGGGTGTCAGTATACCTGCACTCCGCTCCTGAGGTCGTGGGTTCGACTCCCACACAAGACAAATTTTTGGGTGCATGAATATTTGTACTGATCTTGGTGTTACCTATGTATGTTACATGCATGTATTTAAAAATAATAAAAAATATATATGTATATAAGTTTGTTTATCCGTTCGTTAGAATCCATAAAACAAGTTCCTATTGATACTTATCTAGGAGCTAAATAATTGGTGTGATTTTAAGAAGATATAAATTTATTTATTTAGTTAATTTTATGTTATCAATTTCGCACGCTTCCAGTCGGACTGATGGACGATGAAGCCAACACGTGTTGGACTGAAGATCGCTTTTGGGAAAACTTATTGTAGAATGTAGGACGACATGCGGTAAAATGGACTGATGACTTCAGAAAGGTTGATACCGGATGGATACATTCTGTAGAAGAAAAAAATACAATAAAAAATAAAGTATACTTTATTGTCTTTAAAATCAACAAGGGATTACTTCATGACTGTAGTTTTGTTATATTTTCTAAAGTTTGTGATATTTCGAACATTAATGTGTAATAACGGTGAATTATAATATATTATAATAGGTTGGGGAAAAAGTCTTTTCGTATTTTTGTATGAAAAGTCAAGACATTTTTTTCAAAGTTTATTTACATTTATTTACAATATATATGTACCGTTTTGTTGAATAACTTTCTGCCATTTTGTGGGCAGAGACATTATCCCGTTACTGTAGAAACTTTGGGACTTCTGATCAAAAAAACGGGACAAATAGTTTTGGCAGTCCTCTCTTGAGGTCAACCTTACAGAACCTAGAGAATTCTGCAGAGACCGAAACAGGTGAAAATCTGAAGGCGCAAGGTCAGGGCTATATGGTGGATGCACTAGGACCTCCCAGTCGAACTCTCTTAATTTTTGCTGAGTGGCTAAAGATGTGTGTGGTCTAGCGTTATCGTGATGAAAGACCACACCCTTCCTATTGATCAATTCCGGCCGTTTTCTCTCGACTGCTTCCTTTAATCTCATCAGTTGCTGGCAGTAAAGATCAGAATCGATGGTTTTGCCGGGCGGTAAAAGCTCATAATAAACAATGCCCTTCCAATCCCACCATACACACAGCATCACCTTATGTCGTGTTAGGCCAGGTTTGGCCACAGTCTGTGAAGCCTGGCCAACTTTCGACCACGACCTTTTTCGCACGTTCTTGTCGTACGTGATCCACTTTTCATCGCCAGTTATCAATCTCTTCAAAAACGGCTCGGTTTCATTACGTCTCAATAATTAATCGCAAATGAGTACACGGTTCATTAAGTTTCTTTAAGTGAGCTCGTGTGGCACCCAAATATCGAGCTTTTTTGTATAACCAGCTTTCTTCAAATGGGTCAAAACTGTTTTGTGGTCATTCCCAGTTCTTCAGCTACATCGTAACTACTAATATGCCGATCTTGCTCCACTCTTTCAAAAATGGCGTCCATTTTATTCGTAACAGGGCGACCAGAGCGAGGTGCATCTTTAACATCAAAATTTCCGGACTGAAAACGTTTGAACCAAATTTGTGCTACTCTTACTGACACTGCATCAGGTCCATAAACATCACAAAGTTTTTTCACTGCTTCAGTTGCATTTTTGCCTTTTTTATAATAAAATTTTAAAATGTATCGAATTTCTTCATTAGATTCACTCATTTTAACGGAGAGAAAAACAAATGAAAAATAGCGGGAAACAACTTTTTTTTATTTTTTTCTTTTCTTTATAATGGAACCTTTTTAATGTTACTAAAACCAGCCAGACACAAATAGTACAGTCAAAAAAAAATTATAATAAGTTTATACCTACATTATGCGAAAAGACTTTTTCCCCGACCTAATATATTAACCGTGCGTGTTTGTGAACGAAAATGAGTGTTGGTAAATTAAACAAAACAGTGCAACATCACTTTTCACTAAAGTAAAGTCCCACCCTAGTAAAATAGTGGAGATTTTCTAGAGGTTCTATAAAGTTTTGGAAATTAACGATAATGTGTCACTTTACTGTCGTACCGCCTGTTCCACTCGTGTAAGTAGCCGAAGAAGTTATATTTAAAAAATCCACCATATTCCCGCAACAAAAACTCGAATTTACACTAGATTTGACCATTAAAATATTGCCGTTATGTGTCTTGTTCCACGTTAGCGCCAAAAATCCGTCGAAAAATATACTTGAAATATTTAAATTATTTGAAAAAGTAAAATACATTCCAATTCCAATTTCAAATTTAATGAGAGTTTGATTTGGGTATTCAAAAAAGGTAGGTGAAGAAACTTTTGCAAACAACAAACGGAACGTAATATGGAAAAATGTCTGCGAAACGAAACGAGCGAACATAGGTAGGTACGCGGAAATGGCGGGAAAGTTGAGCGCAGGAACGGCAATGGCGTCCGGCGAATTTTCTCCACCCGCTGCCCAGTGTGCCCGCAATCAACGGAAACTCATAACTCTGTTCCGAGTTTATATGTAATGTTGATTTTGATATGGCACGCACTTACTGGTTTCATTGATTTAAGTGGATATAAGTTAATATTTATGAAAATTTATTGGTAGCCATATTTGTTATGGCATTTATGAAAGCATGACTTAGAACAGGTTTTGCTCATGGGCGCCTTAGAAGGCTGTTAAGGGAGAAAACATTATTATTATTTATTGATAATACGTCGGAAAAGAAGATTGTAAAACCCAACTGATATCATTAATGAGAAAGTTTGTGTCTGAGAATTTGTTTGTTATTCAAATATTCACGCTACAACGGGGGAATGGACTTGGAAGAAGTTAAATAAACGCATTGCAAACTGTATATCCTGATAATCTCTTCTCGTGGCAAAAAAGGACAGAATTTTTAGGTATCTCATTTCACAAAGACAAAGCTAACAGACACATATTGTATTAAATCTATGTTTGTTGGCCCTTGTTATCATAATTTAAGTCCAATGTATATAACTTTTGATAATTATAAAAAGATTATTGCGCAAGGAGACCCCAAATAAAGCACACTCACACACACACAGACCTAAAACTGAGGCGTAGTTTCATAAATGACCACTTTTATACGCTGACCATAATAATTTAAATACTTACAAGAAATACAGGCCATAATACATATATTGTCTTTACTTTGCATCTGTTTCAAGGAACGAAATAGAAACATCATCTCTCGACAGCGTACTCGACACCAACCTCTGTTACATAAAATATGAGAACCGTAACGCAATCGGAGCGATTCTCAGTATAGAATCGACTACGGATACACGGGCATCCGAGAAACGCACTCGCTGCGTACAGTGCAGTTGACACCGTAGAACGCCTCAATTTTCGAAATTCATCATCGTCATCCTATCTTCAACCATAGCTGGACACAGTCCTTGCAAGCGGCTCCTTTGAGTTATATCTTCAGTTCTTGGCCTTCAACCGCTGCCGCTGCTGGAATTTTTTAATATTTTTTCTTATAAATATACTAATATTTCACAAATAATAAACTATAATACTGCGATGATGTATAGAAACTTCCTTATGCTGTACCTGCCACTAGGCTTCAAAAAATTAACTAATCTTTTAATGATTAATGTGTACGATCCTACAATGAAATCCCAAGCAATATGCAGCGATTAAGCCTAAATAAATTAAAAAATAACAATTAAACGCAAGCTATCTTCAAAGGGATTCAATTCCATCAAAGACTATATGGCAGATAAAAATTCTTGGGATTAAACTACACGCTGCAATAATATGAATATTGTTAATGTTATAATAAATTGCATTATATGGCTTCACAGACAAATGAAGATTGTAACTAACCAATTGATAATTAAAAAGAGCATACATAGCCTGTTAGTTTCTTGCTAGTTCTTACAGAGCGGTGGCTCGGAACTAGCACTCAATTTAACTTACACATAAATGTTAAGCTATTTTATTTTTTAATTGTTTTGTTGCATGTAAGTGAATCTAAGCTTCGTGATTTCAGTGTAATCATGTTTCGATTTTTTTTTTGTATTTATATTTAATTTTGACGTTTTCAAGTAGGTACTATGTAGTATGTATAAATATGGAATAAAAAGATTTGAACTTTGAACGATGTCTCACAGACAAAACGCTCACATGATTTGCTGGGAACGATTTATAATAATTTAAGATAATTCAAACTTCACAGAAACGATGTACCTACTACTATAATTATACTATGCTCGCTGTCAATACGAACTTTATGAGATGTCGTGTCCCAATACAAATATAGCGAAAATTTCGCATCGGACAAGAATCAACTTTCGCTTTCGGATATGGCGATGCCCGGTAGTTTCAACACCACTTCTTATACAGGGTGGCACCAAAATCGTCCAGTAAGGTGTCAATAATAACCATGTATGCCGGTACATGGGTACAATTATCGTGGTTTTCGACAAGAGAATTTGTTTTTTTATTCAATTAGTTGATCGTTGATTTACGATCGCAGAAAGCAATAACTTCATATCTTATTCCAAATGATTCTGGAAATTATATCTCGGAGGTATTTTAATGTATCAATAAACATATCGACATACATATTTCGGATCCCCACAAAAAACAAGCTATACAATACTTACTTAATTATATTTCTCCTTTTTAGAAAACGCCTACAGTTTCGACACAGTCGATTCGGTTTTATATAAAAATTGTTCTTATAACAATGTGTGAAATTTACATATAAAATTAACATAAGTAATTATTAAGTATAATTACATGTATTTTAATCCATACCTTTAACTGTACTTAAAATTAATTATGTAAATTACAAAATCCTTCGTTAATTTGGTTAAAACCTACACAATGTCAAACACACCTACTTACTTACTTTCCATAGTTTTACAGGTGAACTTATTGTATTAAATGGTTGCCATTTATATTAGGTCGGGGAAAAAGTCTTTTCGCATAACGTAGGTATAAACTTATTATAAAATTTTTTTGACTGTACTATTTGTGTCTGGCTGGTTTTGGTAACATTAAAAAGGTTCCATTATAAAGAAAAGAAAAAAATTAAAAAAAGTTGTTTCCCGCTATTTTTCATTTGTTTTTCTCTCCGTAAAAATGAGTGAATCTAATGAAGAAATTCGATACATTTTAAAATTTTATTATAAAAAAGGCAAAAATGCAACTCAAGCAGTGAAAAAAATTTGTGATGTTTATGGACCTGATGCAGTGTCAGTAAGAGTAGCACAAATTTGGTTCAAACGTTTTCAGTCCGGAAATTTTGATGTTAAAGATGCACCTCGCTCTGGTCGCCCTGTTACGAATAAAATGGACGCCATTTTTGAAAGAGTGGAGCAAGATCGGCATATTAGTAGTTACGATGTAGCTGAAGAACTGGGAATTGACCACAAAACAGTTTTGACCCATTTGAAGAAAGCTGGTTATACAAAAAAGCTCGATATTTGGGTGCCACACGAGCTCACTCAAAGAAACTGAATGAACCGTGTACTCATTTGCGATTCATTATTGAGACGTAATGAAACCGAGCCGTTTTTGAAGAGATTGATAACTGGCGATGAAAAGTGGATCACGTACGACAAGAACGGGCGAAAAAGGTCGTGGTCGAAAGTTGGCCAGGCTTCACAGACTGTGGCCAAACCTGGCCTAACACGAAATAAGGTGATGCTGTGTGTATGGTGGGATTGGAAGGGCATTGTTTATTATGAGCTTTTACCGCCCGGCAAAACCATCGATTCTGATCTTTACTGCCAGCAACTGATGAGATTAAAGGAAGCAGTCGAGAGAAAACGGCCGGAATTGATCAATAGGAAGGGTGTGGTCTTTCATCACGATAACGCTAGACCACACACATCTTTAGCCACTCAGCAAAAATTAAGAGAGTTCGACTGGGAGGTCCTAGTGCATCCACCATATAGCCCTGACCTTGCACCTTCAGATTTTCACCTGTTTCGGTCTCTGCAGAATTCTTTAGGTTCTGTAAGGTTGACCTCAAAAGAGGACTGCCAAAACTATTTGTCCCGGTTTTTTGATCAGAAGTCCCAAAGTTTCTACAGTAACGGGATAATGTCTCTGCCCACAAAATGGCAGAAAGTTATTCAACAAAACGGTACATATATATTGTAAATAAATGTAAATAAACTTTGAAAAAAACGTCTTGACTTTTCATACAAAAATACGAAAAGACTTTTTCCCCAACCTATTATTTAAAAAAATATTATATATTATTTATAATACTTATACTACCAAGTCCTCGTGCTACGTAAGTCGCGCCTCAGAAAGCACATTAAGCCCCTTATTCATTATTGATGTTTGGTAGTATTTAAGTCAAGTTATACTACGCACTCCACTCCTGAGGTCGTGGGTTCGATTCCCACACAGGACAAATATTTATGTGTATGAATATTTGTTCTCGTCTGGGTGTTTTCCTATGTATATTAAGTATGTATTTACAAAAAAAAGAAAAAAGTATTTATGTATGTTTATCCGTTATTTAGTATCCATAACACAAGTTCTTAATGATACTTATCTTGGAACTAAATAATTGGTGTAAGTGTCAAAAAAAAAACATTATTACGGGTCATCATCATGTCCTAGCAGTATCCCGGTTGACCCCCAGACTAAAGCCAAGAGCCCAGGGTTCGCTAGCTTAAACAGATTTGGCTGGACTTCAGTTATTACATAGAGCGACTGACTATGGTTATACCAGTTGTCAGTTTATTAGAAGGCACTGACTTCCCAATAACGACTGCTATGGTTGTTGATGACAGCCGGGACCAACGGCTTAACGTGCTTTCCAAGGCACAGATCAAGTGATAATTACGCACTTCACTTCGTAAAGGCATAAGTGCACTACCAGGGATTGTACCCTATACCTTTTGAATTAGAAGTCTATGGGTCTTGCCACTGGACTCACGATTACGGGTATGATATTCAAATTCCACCATGCAGACACCTTATAGTTTTGCTCAAACACCCTGAAAGCTAAAAGTATAAGTAAAACGGTAAACGAAAAACGTTTATTACGCGCAAAATGCAAACATTTGGTGCGCTTATATTTATAGACGATTTCCGCATTCGATTGGCTGTTGGGGTTGAAATCCTCAAATGCACTTTTGATAAAATATCAATTTATATAATTAAACACGATAACCTCTCAGTTGGATTAAAATCAAATTTTGCCGTCTTTCTCCTGTTTGCATCTACTATATCAAACAAAATTGTCTTGTACTGTAATAGTGTATCTTTGTCTTAATGATTTGTTTTTCTTTCCAAAACTTTCACAAACGCGCACACTGTAAAGAAACAGCAAGATTTGTGTGGTCAACAAAGGAATAATAAAAGATTGTTTTCTTGAGGCAACATTGTTTGTGGTTTGCAACAAAAATTGATGACCTGTGGTCAACAAACCATGGGTCATGTTTGTGATACTTTCTAATGGTCAACTAAAATCACCTGTAGTCAAAACATTTCCTTCTTATTTTTTTTACAGGCAACACGTCATTGCCGCGACCTTTGATTGAGATAGGTATAGCTAATAAAATAATATTTCGTACCAATGATTCACTCTAAGCGAAAAGTTCGTATTTATGGATATAAATATGTAATTGATCGCGTTATGGTCTATTCCTAATGTCCTTTTCGGCTTTTTTTCTGTAAGGCTCAGCCCAGCAATAGGATGTTAAGAGAGATAGATAAAATATGTATTGCAACGAAACACACGCATGCATTTAAAACAACGAACCCAAAGTTATAATAATAAAATATTTTTTTAAATAATACTAACAATAAAAAATTTAAGAATAAAACATTCGCACACACTATGTGGAGCAAAATATATATTTTTAGCTTTTGCGAAAACGCGCCCAAGATATCGTGTTATGTAAAGTAAAAAAATATATTATTTTATAAATAAAGTTATAAAGAATGATATAAGACGTTAAATGCTTAGTTTATACCTTAAGACGTATTTGTTATGCTGCTATCTATCTGAATATAAATATATAGTCTTTAAGTAATATAAATAATGCTAGATAGAATAAGTAAAATGTTGCAAAAAATAAATTTAATTGCGTAAGCACACTCCATTGTTATGTCTAAGGAATTTTGTCAAATAAGCACTAACACTTTTTTATTGTGGATACTTAAGACATAAGTAATTAAGTTTACTTAGTTTAGGTAGATAACACTTTAATTAATTACATTACTAACCCAATTTATGATCGTAAAATATTGTAATTAGGCTAGTTATCATACAGAAATAAATTATTATTATTATTAAACATAACTAGGTATACGCGTCTTCCATGAATTGTCAATATGTCCGATTCCAAGACGTTTTTCCATTTGTATTTCCGAACAATAATTAGGTGGTTTGAAACAATAGAAATAACGATGATATACCTGTATTTCATTTTTATCTTAGTCCTCACGTTAATAAAACTTTATGTAAGTCTTTCAAACCACAAAATTGGCAGTAAATTACGACGTAGCAACAAAATGTTATAACGCTCTTAAATTTTGTAGATAGAAAAGCTCTTTTTATGATAGTAGACCACCACGGTAGTGCCAGATATTCTGCCACCAAATAGTAAGGTAGTATTGTGTAAAGCAATACTATTCTTTGTTTTTAAAGTGTAGAGTTAACAAAGGAGATTATCTTAAACGTGGTTTGTTGGTATGGTCATTAGTTTTTTACTCCGCTTGACTTTAAGAGATCGAATTAGAAAATGAGGTGATACGTAAATGTACTAAAGAGCTCAAAGAATTAGCAAGCTGAAGGGGAGTAGGCAGGGCACATAACACGAAAAACTAAAGGCCATTGAGACAGAAATGTCCTTGGAACGGAGACTCTTTGATAGGAAACGAAGCGTGAGACGCCCAACCTCAAGATGGACGGACGACCAGACAATTGTTGCGGGATTTCGCATGCCATTCACCATTCACCTGCAATTGGCCACATAGAAAATTTATCGAAATAGTCCTTGATCGGGTTATTATATTGATTCGCTTCATTGACAATCTTAAACGAACATTGCAAGTTTTTCTTTTTAAATAAATAATGGATACGTGCGATTAGCACATTTAGCCGGTGTCTAGTAAAATGTATATTATTAATATATAATTAATAGTAAATGGCAATGAGTGGTGACAAAGATGATAAATGGTAAAGGAGATGCCCGCCAAAGCCAACCTCACCTGCAAGTGGTGTTCCTGCCGATGAACGAACGAGGTTTGGCGAACATAACAGTTCCCGGTAAGCGGCAATAGGCTATTACGTGGTATCAACTATATCACTGGCGAAGTGTGGGCGTATAATATGCCTCTGCCTACACATTCGGGGAAACAGGCATGTATATATGTATTAACCTATATTATGCCATTGCAGGGCACAATTTTCCGATCTCTCTCTCTGTTGATAACACTTCCGTCTATCTTTGGCGAGACACCCAAGTCTGAGACGAAAGAGGCAATGCTTTTAAGACATTATATAATAATAATAACAAAATTTATAACTTTATCCAAAACAAAATATATATATAATACACATTTAATAACTAATTAGCATATTTTACAAGAAGAGCACATTATGGAAACACTTTTTTTATTATGAGCTGAAAATTTGGTATACGTATAAAATTAAAATCATATATCTATAAAGTAGAGCAACCTTCTTATGCAGTTTCAAACGTCTAAGTGCTGCGGGGGGAGCACCACTACCAATGCATTTAGTTTGTTGAAATCTAAGTGTCACAGAGCAATTAAGATTGTAAAGATAGGATCAACCGCCACGCGGACCCATGTAATAACCAGTGTATTGACAACCCTGGGACACGACATGATATCTTTACATAACACGAGCAGGTAGCTAAATGAATGCGAGCTAATTATTACTAGTGCTGGTGAGGTAGTGTTTTAATGAAGCAATCTTACTGCCGGTACTAAGTTACGTTGCACCTCGGGAAGTATCTGAACACTTTGGGATCATGTCACACTAAATATTGCACTCAAGTTGTAAGGTTTCAACATACTGTACTAGTCTTCTAGTCAAACGACAAAGTTCTTGTCACTAGAGTATTGACAGCCCTAGACACGACATGATGTCTTCACATAGCACGGGCAGGTAGCTAATTGAATGCGATCTAATTATGACAAGTGCTGTCGAGATAGTTTTTTAATTAAGCAATCTCACTTGCGGCACTAAGTTACGTAGTACGGTCGATCTCAGAACTAGCTTAAAAGTTTTGATACTGTGTCGCGCTCTAATAAATTTCGATCAAATTTTAAAAGTAAAATGAAAATGCTCTATTCAGTTTAAGCACTAAGGAATGTCGAGATTACTTGATACTAATGCGACTGTTTATAGGCAGGAGCTTGAATGGAGAAGATTTTTGGCAAGATACTTGCCAAGTTTGTTCTCTCGCTAGTGCAGAAAGAACATTGCTAGCCATTGGTGACTATGGTTGTAACTTACTCAAATGATAATACATCTAGATCGATTGCAACAATCGAGCGTTATACGACACGACGATCGTAGTTAAAGTTAGCAATAGGAATGCATGATAAGTTAGTCATTCAAGAGTTCCAAAGCCAAATGTTAAAATCAAAACTTAGGTAAAATCGTCGACTTTTATGAAAATATCAATATATCGTTTTATATTTCGCAATCGTTACTTTATTAACTGTTTATTTTTGTACGATTTAATCTGTTATTTTTATATGTATTTAAAGTATGTTAAAATTAAATAAAATATGTCTGTCGGAAAAGTATTTCAGAACAAAAACACTACTAATCCTATCTCGTGATGGTGATCTCGGAATATTACCTGCAACAGAATGAAAAATACAATTAATTTTGGAAACAGTTTAAACTGTTTATAACAATAGAAAAAACATCAACATCGCAGGGTCCAGCCTCCTTTCACATATCAGAATAAGTACAAGAAAATGTAATTTTAAAAGTTCTCCAGGTTAATCTTCAACACGCGAAACCAGTGTAGATTGGCGGAGATAATTGTTGTTACAATCGTTCAAGATTTCCCATAAGACCTCTGACATGGCTGTTAGCTGTTAAGCTATCACATAAAAGGCGAGTAGCTTAAGTTGCTGCCCATTACACGTTGCGTGTTGCTGACACGATATCAAATGTCACACAAGCGGTGCCCCAGCCGAAAAAATTTCTGTGTTTCTACGCTAACTATTTCCGAATAACAAGTCTCGTAGAACGTCTCGTAGAACTACAAACTAGCAACAAAGAACAAGCGAAAACCAAAGACAAAACATTAAGAACGATCTCAAATGTTAATTTAAATCCATACTACATAGTCCCCGAACTCTGTAGCGAGAAGTTATGGAAGGGCCCTTATTGAATTATTCCCGCCAGCGATCTTTTTTTACGACCCATTAAAGGAACTAATGGATTGAAAGAGGATCAAATTCTTTGCTAAATGCGGTAGGCTTCGGCGACACACTTTGACTTACATTGTTGCTTTTACTTTGTAGTGTGTCCTACATTCATTTGATAAATCTGAACTTTATTACTAAAGTAATAGAAACAATTTAAGGTAACAATAAAAAAAATCTATGAAAAATGTTATCATTGTAAATAAATTATTTATATAATGTATTTATTCCATCATAGATCAAATCACCGCAAGACTTTTATAAAGTATTAGAAATTTTCAAGCTACTTCTTCTTCTTCGGCTGTTTCTACTAACTTAGCTTAACTACTACCAAATATAATAATAAGCGTGTATGTGTAGATACACTGACATTAAATTGTTGGTACCAACAATTTACGTCAGTGTATCTACACACCGCTCTTGGGAGTGGTCATGAGTTCGATTACCACAAGAGTCATATTTTTTATGCTTGACTACGAAGGACGTTATTCTATTCAGTACAAGTTTGTATTTGCAACAATTTACAAATACGTTTATCTGCTTTCGAGGACACATAGTACGAATTATGCTTAGTTTGGATCTGTAAGCACTGTATGATGTCCAAAAATATTGATTTACATTTTTGTCTGTAAAGAGACCAATGGCCGTCACTAAGTCTGTTCATTTTGTAGAAAACAACAAAAATATATACAAAAAACAAAAAGTAACTAAGTGAAACACCAGGATTCATTAAGATAAGATTAAACCTGCAGACATGACATTAATTACGCCGTTGGTCTTATTGGAGTCTGCTTTGACACTGTAGGAGTGTAATTGTCGATATAGAGACGTCAAGACGGGCTCTGTGTAGTGTGGAGAATATTCCCGACTGCGCAGGAAATACTTTACACCTGTTATTAAACTTATGTGACTGAAAACCTAGGGTATAATCTCTTGTTTATATATCTCATTTGGGTTGGACAAAAAGCTAAGACATATAAAATGTTCTTGGTATAAAGGTAATTAGGTAGACAATTAATTTTAGAAGTTAAAAAAGAGACTATCGTTGATGTATCTACTATGAAACTACCAATATATACTTTAAACAAAAATAAACTAAGTGGAACACAACATTAAGATAAGATTACACCAGCAGACGTGAGATAAATTACACTCTTGTTCTTATTGGAGTCTGCTTTGACACTGTAGGAGTGTAATTGTCGATATAGAGACGTCAATACCGGCTCTATTACCTCTTGCCGCCTTAGTGTGTAGTAAGGAGTATATTCTCAAGTGCGTGGGTACTTTACACCTTTTATTAAAATTGTACGACTGTAAGTTCAGGGTATTGTCTATTGTGACACGTTCAAATATCCCGTTTGGGTTGGGCAAAAAGTAACGAAATATTAAATTATCTTATTAAACGCAATTAGGTTAGGTTAGGTTCAAATTGTGCGTATGTATACCGAGAGTGGTTTTAGTTTAACTTACGTCCATATATAATGTAATGTATCCTATTTGGGATGAGCAGTTTTTTTGGTCTATTTCAAATTACCAAGCTGGGTTTAAATCGAGCAAAAATCAACTGGCTAAGAGAGTTTTTTTATTTATTTCACAATTTATGCACATAAGGAACAAAAACAAAGACAGAAGTTATGAAAGAAATGTGCTTATAAGGAAGCCCTAAAAGGCATTTCTTCCAACAGATCGAAGAAGGAAAAAAATATATACAAAGTACACACGTGAACAAAATAAGTAAAGGTTATATACAAAATATAAAATGTTCTTGATACAGGCAATCATAAATATAGGGTGTAAAAAAGCTTGAACAAAGCCAAAGGCTACGTATTCTACACATCATAACCAGAGACATTACCCAAAATTATCGTCAGGAATGAATTAAAATTTATGGTTTTAAAAATACTTAAAATAGTAGCATACAATGAGAAAAAAAATATGCTGTTGCTAGGCACAATTAGTAGCTCTCGTCTTTAAATAGGGTCTTTTTACATCCTGTATATTTTATGGTTTTATAAATTTAAAAATGAGATACAAAAAATCAAATATTTCAAATACTGTATATACCCGAAGATATAACATAAAAAGTGGAATTAATAGTATATGTTTTTAACAATTCTATTAATCTTCTTAAAAGCGAGAAACACTAAAGCCCTATCTAGGAAGGTATAATTTTAATTAATTAATCAATTCCGAAGGCGTTTAATTAAGGCCTTGGGTCTTAAAACGTTGATATCGAGTTGAAGATTCCATCGAAGCGGAGCAGATGCGTCGAGTTCTCTTAATTATTCGCAATTTATTGCAAACTTCAGTATTTTCATTTTCGTATCAAATAATTTAGGAGTTATGAAATTGAAACTTACGTAGATGACTGTAAGGATTTCATTTATAACGCCCGATTTAGCACCTAACATTTTAAGATCCCTTCGGAAATTCGACGCCATTTTGTAGCGTGATGGGCGTCGTAAAATGGCTGACTTTGGCGATTTAACATTCTTTTAATTATTCAATAAAAAATCTGATACTCTGTATCTTTGATGATCTGTATCTATTTTAAAATCTTTTATGTGTATCGGTCATTCTCGTTTCATTGTTATTCTTAACTACTTACAATAAAATTTATGTCTCCGTTCAATCCGATCGGCAGGCGCCTAACCCTTCGAAGACCAAGTCAATCCAGTGTGGATAAGTTGAGTGTAAGTGTAAGTTGAGATAGTATAGTCTCCCCCCACTGGTCTCTACCTTAACCTCGTGGGGGGGCTGAGTACCTCCCAGTAGGGAGCTATATCCGTTAGGAAAAGGTACTTATTACCGTAGGTTCAAGCAGCGCCAAGAAGGTCTTAGGCGGTGGGGCCCCTTTTTTTTTTTTTTTGATTTACGTTGGTAACAAAATGCATTTACGCACTGTCTCCCGGCCAAAGGGGGACCGAGAGAGGTGTGTGGGACTCACCACCGGCAGACACGACCGCTAGCAGTAATACCCACTAAAAATCTTCCGACGACGCCCGCCGCTTGTTGAGTAAGAGGCGGGGGACCAGTACCTGGGTTGCAGCTCTGACACCCCGCCCGCGGCCAACGTACCTCGGACCAAAACCGGGAGGACCTCCTCAGAGAGACGCAGTGGACGCGTCCCTCCTACCTCCTTCTGCGACCATAGCGTGTGTGGCCGACTTCTCGGAGGGTCCATGGTTAGACAGCAGGGGCCCCCTGCCCCCGCTGCCTAAGACCCTCCTGGCGCTGCTTGACGGTCCCTCCTGGCCCGCCCGCTGTGCCCTCCATAGGTCCCTCTTAGTTTTCCCCCCGGTAGTCAGTACTAAGGGCACCCAGAGTCGCCAATCTCTGGGTGTTACCTTTTCCATAGCGCCTCCTGCGCCCTACCGGGAAGTACTCAGCCCCCCCACCACGACAAGGTGGAGACCAGTCGGGGGGGTAGGCGGTGGGGCCCCTGCTGTCTAACCATAGGCCTTTCGGGAAGTCGTCCACACACGGAGATAGGGAAGGCTCGTTCACTGCGCCTGTCTGAGATGGTCCTCCCGGTTCAAACCCGGAGAACGTGGGCCGCGAGCGAGGTCTCAGACGCTGCCCTCTTCTTAACAAGCGGCGAGCGTCGTCGGAAGAATTCAGTGGGTATTACTGCTGGCAGTCGTGTCTGCCGGTGGAGAGTCCTACACCCCCTCTCGGTCCCCCTTTAGCCCAGAGGCAGTGCGTAAGTGCATTTTGTTACCGACATAAAAAAGTGTAGGACAGCATGCTTAACGAAGCAAACACGTGTCAACCGTCCAAAGAAAGACCTTTGTAACATCGGCCATAGTTTCTGATCACCTTGTCGCGCAGTTACTAGTGCTTCCACTTCTAATATTAACCACACATACTGTAAGCCCGCATCGACAGATAAACCTTCACTATTATCAAATCAGAACAAGGTCTTTAGTCAAGCACCATCAGTAATAACGGATAAAACACATAGTAAAAACCTAAATATTTAGCCTTTTACCAGAGTCGTAGCCAGACTTGAATTTAATAAATGCCGTGGCAGGGGGGTCAAGAAGTGGTGAGTATAACACACTGCAAAAACCTTTTAATTTGCTAATTATAGTTTTCAATAAAAATCTCCTTATTATGTACTTACAAGATCAACGCACACTTATTCGAGCATTTCATTTTAATAGGTCTAAAATACGTTTCCCTCGAACAAGGTATTTTATTAATCACCAGAAGTAATAATGAACTAAACACGCAGTAAAAACCTAAATAAATCGCCCCTAACGATTTATATAAGAACTTGCATTCGTACAAAACGAAATGACGCTAACGTAATTTTCGGGCTGCGGAATGGCGGACGACGAAGGCGGCAAAGCAAATCGCCTAGATTTTTCTGGCGAAACAGACGCTAAATTGGCAAATAGGGCTCCGACACTTGTTCCGGTACACGTCCTGGCATTATTTTGTTGTGTTTCAGCCTTGTATTTTTGTATAAAAGACGAGGCTTTGCCGACGTCATTAAAATAAAATATAGCCTATTTTAATAATAAATAGTTCAGATTTAGGAAAACAGTTTCGTTCTCGGGATCAAGTCAAATATTTTGTAACCTATGGGGACCACGGATAGTGTAGACTTACTTAGATAATACAAAAAAATCATACTCTGTCTATCAAAAGGATCTAATTACAAAAAATTGCCTTTATCCTGCCGTTTGCTTTTACCTTAATTACGTCAAGTACCCGTAGCAGAAAACGTATAATACCACAGACACTCCGACACTGTTAGCTAAATTCAAATAAAGAACATCCAACAATAAAATGCTTCTTTGATATGTCTAAGGAACATTAATTATGGCACAGATATGGTAAAAAAAATATAACTATTACATAAAACTCGAGACAGAATAATTGTTACGCACCGGTAACATTTAACAACATCTTAGCTTACAAGCTTATCACAAGGAACCTCGATAACTATCAAACTCGATTACTAGAAAGCACCAATCAGTGCCCACTTTCTATAGGCCACCAGTGTACGAAACTGTAGCAGGGTTGCGCCCAATGCCGCGATGTGAAAATGATTTACGAACCCGAAGAAGGCAAAGCAACCGATTTCCCCGCCACATAAATCCAGACCCGACCTAAAAGAGTTATAAACGGATCACAATTTTTCCAGTCGGTTTCCAACTATGTTTCATGTCGACGTCGGAAATGTTGGAATTCCTATGTTTCTATGACGTCTGTGTAAGTAATAAACAAAAATGTGATTCTGATGCAGCTTTTAACGCTTAGCTTCTTTATTACTCTCTCAGAACTCAGAATACTAGCTAGTTTTAGTTAATATAAGCAAACTTATAAAAATGCAGACCGGACTTATAATAGATATAAACGGATCGCGCTTCACGTCATATATTGTCGGTATTTTTGAGTTTCTATGGTGTCTGGGAGAGTAATAAACTAATCTAATTAATTTTTATTGTTAATCACATTTGAAAGGAAGTTTATTAATTTATATAAGATACTATAAATTATTAGCTACTTTAAAGATTTTCACAGTTAAATCGGTTTTTTATTTGGTTGTGTAAAAATGTTGGCTTACATAAAGTAGAAATCAAAAAAAAATTTAGTTTGGCTGATTCAATCTCTTATGAACATCAACTAAAGAAACTACCACGCACATACTTTCTAGACCCAACCTATAAGTGTTATAAACAGATCAAAATTTGTCCAGTCGGTTTCCAACTATGCTCCACGTCAGAAATGTCTAAATTTCTGTGTTCCTGTGACGTCAGGGAGTAATAAAATAAGCTAAAAATGTGATTTTGTGCAGCTTCTAAGAGAAGCTTTTGACAGTAAGATAATATAAATTAATACTTTATCAAAACATTTTAGGCAAAACAGGCGTGCGGCCTGAGTGGTCACTGCAGCCTATGAATAATAATAATAATATAGCAGTAACAGGGGCATCACTAACGCTTTGCCGACTATATTAAAATCGTTTCACGCCCTTTTTGAAGAGCCCCACACCGTAATCTCTTAGGAAAACCTCGCCATCGCTCATCCCACAACGCAAAAGCACGTAGCAGAAAGATTATTTTGAAAAGTTTTTGTTGTTGTATAATTTGATCTCTTAGTAATAAAATTAATTCATACAGTGTATGTATGTTAAGGGACCTTACTCAATTCTTAGGAGCCCAAGCCAAGCTCACCTAAAAAAGGTACACCTGCTGATCAATAGACGAGGCTCTGGCGAACGTAACAGATCCCGGAAAGCGGCAATAGGCTCGCCACCTATTACATGGGGCTGTAAATGTAATTGGCGAAGTGTAGGCATGTAATATGCCTACCCCTTCGGAGAAACAGGCGTGAATGTATGTAGTAATTAATTCATTAAAGACAAAAATGTCTATAATTTTATGTACTTAGATAACACGCGGAGTTTTGCCTTAGATTTGTATACAAAAGTTTCCAATATTCATAAACGAAAATTAGTTTGACATAGTAAACAGTCTTATATTTTCAAGATAGAATTCTTTCTAAAGAAATAGCGGTACTAAAACCTAGGAGCTATATCTTTGATAAGTTTTTATTAAAGATTGTAATATTTTTGCATGTTTACGCAAATAACTTCTGCTACTTTAGACGACGAACCCATTTCAGACCTTTCATTTGAGGGTAGGTATCAGAAATAAATATGTAAATCTGGGACGATTCAAAACTGAATAAATGTCATAAGATGATGGAACCAGTCCCCGGTAGTCCCGACAAATGGCGTGTATCCGAGTGAATTGTGGCAATAAAACGAGACGAGCAAACAAACCTACTTTGTTTCTTCAAGCCGTTACGGCGTTACGGTTTTATTGCTCTGCATTATACGTTTAAAAATACCTCATCCTGTAGTAGGTATTGCTCTACTGGGTACTACTTATTTAGCTTGTCGTTTTAATAATTCAGTTCTTTTTAAAAACAAAGAGAACTTATTTTAGCTAGGTTTTATTGAGATTGAGAGCTGTTTGTTTTAAAATAACTTTTTTTACTGTGACGATTCAAGTGAGTTCCACAATAAGTATTACTAAGAACTTGTGTTGTAGATACTAAATAACGGATGAGCATACATAAACACTTTTTTTGGTAAATACGTACTAAATATATATAGGATACCACCCAGACCAAATATTCACGTTCATGCATACAAAGATTCGTCATGTGTGGGAATCAAACCCACGACCTTAGGAGCGGAGTGCGGATACTACCAACTACTCTATATTATTATTGATGATAATCATCCGGATCAACATTGGCCCGAGATTGGTAAAAATCTTACGTAATAATAATAAATATTATTTATTGCAACATTCTCTATACCTTTGTCTGACTGCCTATCCTGTTTTGTTCATCCATCATTTGAATTATGTGTAAGTTCTTCAAAATGCCCCGTTAACCCTCCATAAAGTTTCGACAGTCTCTACTAGTTCACAAACCAGATTTAGCTATGAATCTAATTTAAGATTATATGACACATAATTCCTCCTAGTTAAGATAGAGAAACCCTTTTTTTTCGGATGAAAAATCATCTAATGACTTCTCCCGCTGTGGGTGGAGCGGGAGGGTGAGTCAGACTTTTACTGACTAAAAACCATCCTGTTACGTCCCGAGGCCACGGTAACCCTTTCGGACAGTCCCGCAGCTCCGGCAGGCTTGACACCCTCTCTGGCCCTCACCGCATACCCTACGCCTAGCTTAACAAAACTCCGGAACGTACTTTAACTCCACCATCTCGGAGCTTTGAACGCTATGTACTGCAAACTCTTCCCTGAATTTCCGATATGTAATTTAAAAAAATCATGATTCGTCGATATAATTAGCTTTAACAAAGTCTGACTTTATTCAATTGTGTCAATAAAACAAGACTAGGAACTTGCTTACTTGCTTTACGGTTTTTACTCGGATTGGGACCATCATCCCAACAAAGATCCTCTGGTATTACGGTCATAACTTCATGTTTAAATACTTTCACATTTACTCCCTTCTCATTACGAGTAGATATATTTATATCATAAATAAAAATCTATAAAAAGTATGAAAAATCAGACATACATAAGGTAAGGTTGTCATGAGCTCCTTAGATGATGATAAGTTCCTTATAGAAGAAATCATCTCCTAGATCTTCTCCGACGCTTGTAGATTTCAAAGACGTTCCGAAATTAATTTTTGAAATTTTTATCGTCATTGTTTACACTGTATAGGCCTTCTAAAATAAAGTAACGAGATAAAAGTTCATGTCATATTCAATCATTTGAGTATAATCTACATATGTACATATATATCTACATATATAATCTATAATCATAGTACCCGGAAACAATCACTTGTTTCTGGGATAGACAAACGTATGTCCTTTCTAGGATCTTAAACTCTGTCTGTTCGTCTAGTCTCGATAATTTGAAGACAGACAGACATAATAACTTTTGCAATTTATAACATAACAAATGTTATCAGAAAATAAGAACCAAAAAAAAAAAACATGACCCTAAACTTGCAGCAAAAGTTACAGAATCATAAAAATAAGGAAACTTATTCAGTAATGGTAAAATGTTATTTTAAATGACTGACGCTTTCTATTAATTAAGCAACCCTGACAAATAGGTACCGTTCTATCAACTGCGAAGCAATTTTCTTTCTAATCGCTTATTCCTATCTACAATATATGTAAATATTTGTTCTATTCTACTTCCAACGGGTGCGTCTACAAGCTAGGGCAATAATTATAAGAGCTTTAGTCCAGTCCGGACGGAAACTTACATTTCCACACCTTGGTTTGTTAAAGGTGAGCTGAGATCAGAAGTAGGACGTTAATGGGCTGAGCTCAGAAGTGGAATGTTAAGGTAAAAATATTTCAATTTTCAAAAAAAGTTTTGATTTTCTGGTGATCTCCTCACTTCAATATTACGTTTAGACCAATTAGAATGTATTGCTAATTTCATAACATAATTAAGTACCTAATTTTTAAACTCAAAATGTTATTTACTCGTACAATTAATTAACCACTCGTCCTAAACTAAGGAATCTTCTCTTACTTAATGTATGATGAAGTATATTGGCGAGACCATAACTAATTGCCCGGTGGTATTAAACATTCCTACACCAAATACTTAACTAATATACAATATTTTGATAAAATTATCAGACTTTTCTTCAGGTGTGGTATGCTACAAATTAGATGAAGTACACGACGATCATACGGTTTCTTTGTAATACATGTTACCGCTATCGCGAGATAGCGAGTTGTTACTCAAAAATATGTGAGAGACCAGAGTGCATCGAACCCGTCCCGCTATCGTCCCGCTCCCGCCCCGCTCCCGTCCGAGCTCTCTAGCCGCACTCTAAGACATGGTTAATATCCGTGAAATTGCATCGTTTCTAATGCCCATTAGGGATTAATTGGAACTAGTACTGATATTAAACTAAATGCAGTCAATTTAAATAAAATGCATAAAGCTTCTGAGACACTCAAGAGCACTAGTGGTCCACAAAACGTTGATTGAATTAAACTTTCTTTACATTAACTTTAATTATTACGTTCGTAAGTTTTAGACGTCCGTTTTGGTGTATATAGGAGTGATCCACCCAGCAAGAAGGATTTGCCAGCTGAAAAGCGCATAGCTCGAAGAAACAATGTCTGAAGGTTTTAAGATTTTTCAATGGCGACCGCAAAACGGCAAACGTAGTGGAAGACGGCCCTCGCCAGGTAGACCGATGATCTGATCAAGGTAGGGGCGTGAAGCCGGTGGACGAGAACAATCGACGAGAATAACAATTAGAGAGGTTTCTGTTCAGTAGAGGACTTCTTGGAATTAATATCCTCCTTTAATCCCAGGTCTTTTAAGCAAGTATAGAAGAACAGCATGTCTATGTTTATGTCGTGAATGAAACTTTTTTGGACTAACTCGAAGACCTGAATTAGGCAGGATGTGGTAAGCATGAAGAAAAAGCACTTCTCAAATCATCTTTCTTACACACAATAATATTTTTTTTTAGGCACTTTACCCTTTAGCAGCTAACATGAAAATTCATAACTCTATTCCTTACATACGATTCATATTTTCTCATACCATGCCTTTTAAAGAAGAAAGAAAAAGATTTATTCGTAACCATGTGCAAAAAACAAGAGAAAAATAATATAAAACAGAAGACACCTACATCTATACATGATTATGAAAAGGCATCTACTTAGCATGTGCCGCAGCATCTAAGTGATGCCTCGACGCTGGTCTTCCGTTCTTTTGACAGATGCTACTTTCATACAACCTCTAACATATAAGCTCCTTACATTATCCACTTCAGTCACTCCACACATCCATCCTATAATCTGTCATCCACTTTGATTCTGATCCTTTCAATAACAACAGATGTGTAGATGTTGTCCCTCAACTTTAATGACGAATGAAATCATATTTTTTCATACTAAATTAATATCATTATAAGACTAAATGTCATTAAGTATAGTGACGACACTAAATATCGATAAAATGGTTCACTGACTCGTCTGAGTGCGAAAACCATAATCACTAACATAGATATAAATAGAATATATCCACAAATACACTATAAATATATATAGATCCGAAGACCTGATACTTTAATTGTACCTATAAACCTATTTCACCGGACACTAGTATTTCTATAAGCAAATTCATTGCGATTCAGGCAATTATTTAGTAGCAGCACTCCTCGCGTTCTCCGGAACACGACAGCCAGTTTATATTAAAAACATTGCTTTGTACGGCATAATCAACGGACAACGATTATGCGCTTGATAAATAAACTATGCATTTCAAGTAATTGATATAGGATAGGAGGGGAAAGTGGACTGTCTGCTGTATAATGAGAAAATGTATTTGAACGAGTTGCGAGATCGGCCCGTGGTTGGGAATACACGAAAGCTTTTTGCCTTGTTGTTTCCCGCGAGTTTGCTCACGCTATCATTATCAGCCCAAAGATACTTATTATTGAACATTGGCCTAACAGCGCTATCATATTATTATATGTATTATTAAATTTATTTATTTAGTTTTAATTGTACACACATCGATCAACGTGGAAAGCAATTGGGGAGGCCTATGTTCAGCAAAGGACAAAGGGACAAAGGTTAAAATGGTGATGATGATGATGTACACATAATTGTTATACAAAGGCGAACTTAATGCCGAAAGCGTTCTCTAACAGTTGACTTTAGGGTTAGCAGAAAGCCTTGAAAAGGACTGTTTTATCTTCTGTTATTTTGAAGTCTCCGCTTGTGCTGCTTTCGCTGTTTTTTGAATAAAATCAAGGTAGCTACAAAACCAATCTTAGATAGACGACTATTTCGGTTCCAATAGGTTCTGAAGTTTCATTTTAAAGGACCGTTTTTTAGACGCTTTTCTTGAAAAAAGGATTGGTTTGTAGATAGACAACTATGGCAGAATTTGGATTTGGCCGTTAATTTTCCCTTTCAAAGGATGCACTGGTATCATTTGTTCAACCATCATTACGCAGAATTCTAAGCTGAACTCTGAAAACTCTGCGTGACCTTAGTAATTGTTTCCGACAACCAAATCCCGGGAAGCTATAAGCGCGCTTACCAATCTCAAATGTAGGCAAGATGTAATAACATTCATAAAATAATTAAAATTGAAACCGTCAAGATTACGCAGTTATGAGTAATGGGACTCTCGTAACCGCGTAATCTTCCTCTAATTCAACGTAGAAACCGCGTCGGTATAAACATGAGGTGCCAATGGAGAAAGCTTAACGAATAAAATTTAAATAATTGATATAGAGATAGACAATGGACTTGAAACTTTCCAATCAACCGAACAAATTGAACATAAATCAGATGTGATCTATTCACCGCCGAAATCGATACCCAGCAATCACTGTTTACAAGACAAGACAAGCAAACGCCAAATCATCTCATTTATATATGTCGAAGGCAGATTGAAATACTGCAGCATTTTATAAAACGACAAGGCAATTGTGAATGTATGGGAAACTTTTTTGTTAATATAGCATACAATGCAATTTATTATAACACACCTCACTTATAGGGACTTATACTGTATAGGGATCCTACCAAGACCTAAGGAGCCTAAGCTAATATAAGCTATCTGATATAAGCTCACGACACTTAACACGGAGGTCCTATTTTTCTTTTAGGCACGATTTTTGAAGAACCCGAGACGTACGTTTGACCATTTTTTTGTTTTAAACACATGCTCTCTTTTCTCTCTCTCACGGACAGCAGAAACAGAAATTGGCGAAATGTGGACGTATAATATGCCTCTGCCTACACCTTCGGGGAAACAGGCGCGAATGTATGTATGTCACTTGGGGGGAAAGGGGGGGGGTTATATAATTGAGCAAGATAACCTAACAGGCCACAGGCAAATCACTTGTTTTCAATTAACTTAAAAAAATGTTTACCATACTTAGCAGCCTGCCTTGTCGTTTTGTAAAACGACACATTCTACAATTTGCCTGCGACATGTCCACCACCGATATCGATACACAGCAATCACTGTTTACAAGACAAGGGAACGCCCAATTAATTCATTTGTATACAATGCCTGTCAAAACAAACTTCACTGACAATATGCAAAGTATCCAAGTTGATGAATAGTACGCGTGGTACTTACTTAGTTGTCTTTGCGTTTAGTTAATCTGTACTAAAAATCACTAGGCTTAAATTAATTATTATTTGAGTTTGAACTTATGAATCATAATTTTGTTGCAGATTGTCATTCAAACTTAAAGTGAGTTTGTTTCGTTGTTCACGCCCAAACCACTGGAACAATTTTGATCTCATTACATACGAAGAAAGCTTACATGGCATGGGGCTCTTAAAAAGAGGCTGGAACAGTTTTTAAACGCTCGGTAACTAGTGATGCTTTTGGTTGTCAGTTTGTAGAAGTGATCACTCTCATAGAGGTCAGAAGTTTTACTTTGTTTTATATAAATATAAACAATTTTTTCTTCCTGACAATGTAGATGCGCTTGTTACCGTGCTTTAACTGCAGAATTAATCTATATCATTATTTAGACTGCATCGGCGGCTTCCCAAACGGCAGGAAGTAGTCAAAATTACGAGTCACATTAAAATAAATAAAACCATTGCGCAATGAAAAAATATCACACATAAAACGGTATTAAACTTACTCTTGTTTTAATTCTGGTAGTAAATCTTTGTTAATAACACAATATAAATCGAGCGCACACACTTCAGTCTCAAATAGATTGTTTATTACTCAATTGAGTGGAAAGGTGGTCTTTTTGTAATTTAAAAGCCAAGATTTCAAGTAAAGCCTTTTATGTACAAGCCGCTAAGTGCGCCTGTTTTTCGAAAAAATCAAGAACAACTTCATTAGTGTGATCAGAGAAATGCTTTAGGTGCCGACAGCGTCGCGTTGAGCCGTGTACACACGAACTAAGAAAACAAGGTAAACACGAACACCGATCACCGAACATTTGGTTCGTTCATTCATTCCTTCATTCGTCTCAGCTCACTATCGTCCCATTAAGCTGAACACTAGCCATTTAAACATGGAGAACACGCACATCGATCACCGAACATTTGGTTCATTAATTCCTTCATTCGTCTCAGCTCATTATCATCCCATTAAGCTGAATACAAGCCATCTAAGCACGGAGAACACGAACATCGATCACGGAACATTTGGTTCGTTCATTCATTCATTTATTCATTCATATCAGCCCATTATCGTCCCATTAAGCTGACCAAGAGCAGAGCATAAGCCTTCTCTCACAAACTAAGGTGTCAGAGATCATGTCATAATCCACTACCCAGTGCGATTTGGTACGTATGTAAGAACGTTAATCAACAAAACGAATACGATCGTCTTGCGAACATAGTACTACTCGTGTTCGCGCTACGGCTACGCTTCAGTAAAGAAACTGGCAACTCTGGCTGTAAACCAGTAATGGGCCTGGAACGGTTTTTACAGGCTCGGGTGTTGCAAGCCTACATAGACTGCGGTGACCACTTTCCATCAGATGGGCCGCATGCTTGAATGTCAAATAGTGGTATAAGAATAAACCTTTGAACGTTTATTACTTTTGTTACATACTTTTAGTGTGTTGCCTAATTAACAGTTCTGAGGAAAATAATACACAGCACTACTGTAACTTCTTCTATATTTTATCACACTTGTACCAACATATTATACATTTAATTGTACACGAACAAAATATTACATTTGATTACAAAGTGACCTAGCGAGACAGGGTTCCGTAGACGACTAACTCGCTAGGTGCCACGAATGCTTACCTCGGGGTTTTGTTAAATAAACATTTGCTATATCGCATGACCGCTACATACTAAAATAAATAAGTAGATTCGTCGTCGATAGCGCAATAGCCGACATTATGCTGTTCGTTGTGATTTATGAAATATTGTTTTCAAGAATAGTAGAAAATTTACACAAAAAAAATTAACAAAATTCATTAATGTTGCATCAAATTTCTGCGATCATCGTCCGCACAGAACAACCGAATGGGATCACTTCGAACTTTATTGATTTAATGATATTCGTTAGTGGTTCACGTGCGAATACAGATGTTCGTGCGTACAAGGCTTTATGGTATCGAATTAATTAATTAACTGTATACTTACAATATCATGTATCAAGACTTTATGTCGCTCTACTATTAAATTATCAGCTGTTGTTTTATTGTAATCGATACGTAAATCATGTTAAAGTTAATTGAAAATCACATCAATGTCTAAAGAATATAAGAGTATTTTTTAATGTCAAATATAAATGAACATTCTACTGGGAAGAAGTAGCAAAAAATTTTTTTTTTTATTATATTTATTTTCTGGATAAAGTTCCTATGTAAGTCAACTAGCAGAATAGCTTATTATTTCTGATGAGAGGGGACATATGACCTAATATTATCAAGTTTTTCTTACAATGAAAGCTTTATTAAAACTTCTCTAGATCTGGGTAATCAATCAGGTCTCCCAAAGGAGGTCGCTGGCGGTTTTCTAGTTATAATCCATTATTGTAGTATTTGTTATAACTAGAAAACTGGGGCGCTACAGGAACACCAGCGCTGCTGTATCAGCAGATGCAACAGCATTACTCTAATGTATCGCCCTTTTGGCAGGTTACACAATTTTTTTTAAAAATTTTATTATTTATTTTACTATTTGTTTAATGTTCTTGTGTTGTTATATTGTATTTTGTTCCCATTGTATGTGTGTTGCTTAGTCAATAAAAAATATTCTATTCTATTCATTAGATATTCAATATCTAATGGATTATTGTAGTATTTGTTATAACTTTTTATAATATAATTACTCATTTAATAATTATTTAACTACAAGATAAGTAAATATAATTAAGAATTTGTTTAATGAATACCAAGTGTTGAATAAAAATTCTTTTTTTTTTTTTGTAAATACGTAGCGACGGTTATTGGCTATGTATTTACAAATAAAGTTTGGACTATTTCTGTTTAATGGGAATATCGTTGCCAGAACCTTGTCCGTTAGACACATGCACCACTTGCAGGTGAGGTTTGCCTGGGTTCCTAAGATCTTGTAAGAATATCTATATACTTAAGATATTTATAAAGACTACAATGCAATGCCAAGGTACAGCCGTTTAATTTGCATAGACTCGTGGTGGTATGCCTCTTGATGTATGAAACGATGCGGAGGAATGACATGTAGAAAAGGATGGGGTAGGGGCACCCCTCGAGCTCCTCGGGGGGATTGAAATGACAAGCATCTGTCAGACGTTGTGATGGCACGATTGGGCTTTATTGTGCACAATCTAAAGTATTTATCAATAGAAACTATCAGTAAAATTTAGCAGAAGTGAATAGAACATAGATCGACCTTAGATGAGTGTTTGTGTGGCATAATGACATCGAGCGCTTCCATGCTTCGGGAGGTTTACCACAGCGTAATGGGCGTAAGTCGTAACTGTCGCTGAGCCCAAATTATGTACATACAGAAAAAACTTTTAAAACCAAGAGATAGACCATTATAATGAATTATGTAATGTGCAAAATTGAGTTCTAAATTAGTTCAAATAAGAAACTTATTGAGATTTTTTACCTTCCCCTGTTAAAATAGATCTATTGCAGATACCCTGGTCCGTCCAATGGACGCTTGCATTATCCGGTGCATAATTAGCGACAGACTCAAGTTTAAGAGTGGTCGCTGGCTATTTATAATTAACAAACCATCAATATTAAACATTGGGTATATATCGCCTGTAATATCGGGGGCATCATTAGCGACAGACTTAAGTTTAAGAGTGGTCGCTGGCTATTTATAATTAACAAACCATCAATATTAAACATATGTTGATCGAGCGGTAAGTTCTAAAAATGCAACACACACAGTGAGCAATGAATTAAAAAACCTCGGCGATACTCTACGGACTTATAGTCAATCGTAGCACTCGCGCCTTAAGCTTACCATATAATCTAAAGGGGCTAAATAATGTGTCTGTAACATTACTATAACTTATTAAAGAAAATCCTCCTCATCATGTAATACAGCGCTATCTAGTGCCTTACTAAACAAAAATTTCACTATAGGTTCTTAGAAATCGAAAGTAAATACTTAAATTACGTTTATTTTTGTGTATACCTAGTTATAATACAAAAGAAGTGATTCAGATAAGATTTATTTCACGACCGATATGGCGTGGAAGAGAGTATACCCGCAATCCGGTCCGGGGGTCGTGGTTTCAATTCCCACTCAGAACAAGACTTTGTGTGCACAAACATGAATATTTGTTCTGGTCTGGGTGTTTTTCTATGTATATTAAGTATGTATACATAAATATAAAAGTATTTATGTATGTTTATCTGTTATTTACTATCCAGAACTCAAGTTCTCAATGATACTTATCTTAGAGCTAAATAATTGGTGTCATTGTCAGAAAATATTTATTTTTTCACTTTATAAAAAATAAGGGAGGGGAAATGATCAAAGAAGATTTCGTTTACACTATTGTATCCGTTTACGACTAAATTTAACACTGTCAGAGGGTCTCTCCTCGCTTTTTTCAAATTTTCTCATACAAAGAGTCTACTTGGTACCCCAACATATGTATGTAATGATAAGTCTCGTCAACCCTCGAGACACGTTCGAAATGAACACACTTCAAAAGGACTCCATAGGGTTAAAGCTACACTAAAAGCTCAGATATTTATTAAAGATTGTAATTATCACAACTAGCGGCTGCTCACGACTCTTGCAGCCAGCCTTGAAATTAGTTTCACATTAATTACCCTGCCACACTCACTAGATCACTTCTTTTTCTTAGTATAAAAACACAATAATTGGCGCTAATAAAGCTTCGTGCAGATATTTTTAATGATATCACCGGGAGGCCAAATATTTTATCGCAAAGTTTTAAGTGGTAGCTTTACTTGGTATTTTGTTTCTATTAAACCCCTTTAGTTATAAAAAAATTGTATTGTAAAATTTAAAATAAAATATAAAAGTTTTGTTTTTTTTCTGAGATTTAGTAAGCTCCTTGCGACGTTTTACTGTTCGCGTCGCTTTGCACTGTAACCCATACCTTATTCTCGGCACCCTCCAATGCATTTAGTTGCAGGTGCCTACAATTTTTCTTCTCGAGCGAATGCGAATAAAGTAGTCCTGTGTGAGTGTGGATGTATTTGTCATCGTAAGAGATGAAGAGGATGGATGAAAAGATTTAGATTGATGTATTCTGTTTGTGACATGAAGAAATTGTTTATAATGTCGTTTCCTAGTAGTGTCAATAGCCGTTAAGCATCTGACAGATCCACTTGTTTAAAGCACTTTCTTTAAGTTTATTATTTATCACATCCAACGTTACTTACTTGCAAAGTTTGATCTCTCAAGAAGGATTCTGGGATATAAATATTAAGCAATCGAGTAAATCTGGCAAGAGGCTCTCTCGAGGTGGAGAGGCTCCGTCTGAGAGCGCAGAGACAACTACCCACCTCAAGAAACAGCTTACTTTCATAGTTTACCTACAGAAATGGTTTTAAAGATTTAATTTTTAAAGCTTCTTATATCCTAAGGAAATTAAAGTTCTATTTCACCCGGAATCTTCGCTGTCGTAGATAGAATAATGGTATTAAAATTTCATCAAATTAGCAGAGTGGTTACGTCATCATCAGCTTATAGGGCTCCTACCAAGATCTAAGGAGCCCAAGCCAACTCACCTGTAAGTGGTCATCGGACGAAGCTCCGGCGAAATTATAAGTACAGTGAGGTAAGTAAGTACGGTAAGCTGCTATATAGCGGCGGATATTATGTATCAGCTTAAGAATGTCTACTGCTGAACATGGGCCTTCACCATAAAATCTAATGTTACCAATTGCGGCGGCCTCACCGCATGCCACCGAGAGAACTATCTAGAATTCCCCACATCCGCCATTTCTTTGTGCTGAGTGCACTGACTGATTGGGAGGTAAGTCACATCACAGTAAGTCATGGATTTTTATTTTTTTTATGTGACACGTCATAACGACTACATCCTGCCTGATGGTAAGGAATCGATGCAGTTCAAAATGAGGCGCTTCATACTGTGGAGTAAGCACGGTAAAATGCGCACCCACTCATTACGCCCCGGTGAAAATACCCGGGATTATAGAAACTAGGAAATATATGAGTCGGTAGCGAATTTTAGAGCTTAATGGTCTTACATAGAAACGGCTTACCAAATTTCTTGGTTCGAGTGCTGGTAGTCTGCTGAGTATGTGAATGGTTCCTAGGACCAGCACGTGTTGTTACCAGCAAGTCTAACTGATTTAAGACTCCTCAGTTTCAAGGACCGTCAATGTGGGAAGTATGTCCCCGTATACATAATTATACTTCGAACTACTGTCTGCTAAACAAAATCTCAACTTAAAAATCTTATTTTTCCTTGAGCAACTCTTTAAAGAAAATCATTTAAAGTATGGTATTTCCTATATAGAAACTTGATTCATAATGATATTTAAAAATCGTAAACGTATAAAACAATCAAATTACACGACGACGTAGAGTTCGAAGCATCCAGATTTACGCTAATGACTTTATAATTAGACCACCTACAAGCCAAACGAGAGTGATAAATGATTCACTAGTCAAAACAAACTGGCAGTTTGGAAAAAACCCACTTAAACTCTTTTTCTTGAGAGGTTAAGTGTCATTTATACTTATTTATATAATAAAATGAAGACTTAAAGAATAGATCAAGTACGATATTTTATATACAATACACATTTCATAACAAAAATATGTTGACAAAAATAACTTTCTATGGAAGTAATACTTATCTTTCGCATTCATATCATTCATGTAAGTATCCACCGAAAAATTAAAAACAATTAAATGTTATTGAAATTTAAATAAACATCATAAAATTTATAATATAATTATTTATGTAAATTATAATAAGCACACTATGTGCTCTCGCAATATAAAGAGTCAAGTTATATGAGTTTTCCATTAAGTTATCGAATTTGTGTTTATAATAAAAGTTTGGCAGTAGGTCTGGTAATTTTCTCTATAGTTCCCATAAAACTAGAATGCTTACTTAAAACAGAAAGGCATCTTAACGACCTTGATCGTAACTAAGTAAATCTCTAAACAAATAGAAGCGATAAAATTAATGCCAGGCGTGTAGCATCTAGAAAGTAAGTATTGTGTTGCTTATCAATGAGCTAGGCGTCCCCTGAGCTGGTTGGTACCGGGTTGCATCCGGCCAGACCGCTCGGCTAATTGGGACCAGTTCTGGCTGCTACTGGGAAACCACTTCATCCGTAATGTCAATCTAATTACACGATAAATTGTTGTGTCTAAAATTTGGCAGTCAATCTGTGGATTCCATTTTTGTATAGAACTTTTTTTTTCGTATCGCGGTTATTTTTAAATTAAATCATTTATACTATATTCTGCCTTTTGAAGCATGATATATTAAGGTTTTCAAAGTCAGTACCGCGTTTTTTAAACGCATTTTTTTGTTCTGCCTAGCTTTGTCTCGCATGTTCTCAGTTCACGTAAGAATACCCGGTCCAGTAGTTTTCGCGTGAAGAAGTATCAAACATACACACTCACAAACATTCTTAATTATAATATTAATAGGATTGTCAATTTAATTATATTATCATACAACAAGAGGAAAGATTTGACTGTTTTTTTTAATGGTTAGACTACTTATCTGAAGCGATTTGAAAAATTCTTTCATACATTTATCTTTATATTTGAAGGCTCGCCACCTATTACGTGGGACCAACAACACATTTGGCGAAGTGTGGGCGTGTAATATGCCTCTGCCTACCTCTTCTGGAAAACAGGCTTGATTGATGTATGTGTTAATATTATTGTTCTAAGATGTATTTGTTTAAGATCTTAATAGTAGGTATAATATAGCAATAAGGCGTAATATAGCAGTAAGAACTTTAAATCTTAATTAGTTAAATTTACCTAAAAGTAATCTCAACTCTCATGATGTTTCTCTCTTGAGTAGCTCCCATTGTACAAGCTCTGCTCAAGTTAGATGTGTAAATAAATATTTTCTAAAATTTTCTTTTTAGCATCAAAACATTACTATTTTTCATCATAGTTTGTATTTCTCCAGTTTATTTACGCTGCAACGCCCAGACTCTAAAGCTTAATATACTGCTGGTTGTACCAAGTATGGTAATAGTTACTAATGTTGTATTGTTTCCAGCTTCCCAACTAAGTATTTATGTATCTGGTTAAGAAAGTAGTCTTGGAAAATGGCGACTAGGAAATGTTTCTGCAAATCACATATACCCTCTTTTAAGGCTGTATTTGCAATTGTTAAACTGATGCAACATGATGGTTCCAGTAAAAAATACTTATTTATTTATTTTATTTAACAATTTATGCATATAAGGAACATACACAAAGACAGAAGTTATGAAAGACATGTACAACGGCACTGCTTATCCCTAAAATGAATTTCTTCCGATAGACCGAAGATGGATAAAAAAATAACAAAGTAGACACGTGCACAAAATAAAATAATATAAAAGACTGAAAACAAACAATAACATACTAAAATTAAACAATTAGCAAGAAATGTTCCTTTATTGCCTTCTTAAAAACTGATGCAATATGATGGATCCGGTAAAAAATATTAAGTTTAAATTTGGAAGGAAAAAAATTGTGAAAAAGAATATTTCGGTAAAAGAAACCAATTGAAAGAGGTGGCTACGACTCATTAATTTTCGACACATCATGGACGAGTTACACGCGGTATCGAAAGTTACTAATAATTATAATACAATGTGTCGGGTTCCTACGCATGCTGCCGCTGCTTGACCGACTATAGTAATAGTTACGAGAATTTTGAGAAATTGGCTATATTTCAAGCTTTGGCACATTCAATGTTTATTTTGGCAACATTTATTTATTCAATATTACATTGTAGGTTAACAGATCAAGTCCAACACACTTACTCACACAATCATAACACAAACAATTTTCGAACATAAAATTAAACCCAGATAACAAAAAAGTAAAATAAAAATTTCAAAATTTCATTACAACAATTCGAATAACAATGTCCAAATTACAATTTAAAAAGAGTCCAGGTCACATTAAGAATAATAATAAAATAAGAATTAATATGTCATTTACTTACTAAAATACTTATAAGGTACATTTGCAAGTTTCCCTATTCTGTCAACAAATAAATCTATATCATCGTATTGATCTATCATATCTCCGATTAAGCGCAGCGCGCGAACAGTAGGAGCCTGTGCGGCGTACTATATTTAAAGTGAAATATGAAACCAAATTGTTATGTTAAGTTATAAGCCTGTACTGTATAAATATTATTTTAATCTTTAATAGCCATATGACTGACCAACGTTGTGTGTTCTTTGTGACAAAAAATTAATTCAAAATATAATTGTTATAAACAGTAAGCCGACAACTCATTACTATCCTTTAATTTCTTTTAAATTAATTATTAAAGACTTTTAAAGAAACTGCATTT
Organism: Musotima nitidalis; assembly: GCA_949126915.1. Taxonomy (NCBI): domain Eukaryota; kingdom Metazoa; phylum Arthropoda; class Insecta; order Lepidoptera; family Crambidae; genus Musotima; species Musotima nitidalis. Next base: position 5,383,388 of record OX421422.1, read on the forward strand.
AAACCACGCAGCAAATTTCTTACGTTCAATGAACAGTTTCTTACGTTCTCTCTACTGTCTTCTTTCTAATTAATTGTAAATATATTTTATAAAGCAATATCGCTCATTCAATATTGTTATTTATTTTTAATAAATACTTTCAAAAGCTCTTAAACCGCGCAACAAATTCCTAGCGTTATATGTGGCCAAACGTGTACTTATAACTTTAAGATAGAACTCTTATTAACAGTAAACCGACATCTCATTACTTTCAATCACGTTGTGTCGTTGTAATTTTTGCATTAGGGTCATCCGAGTTAGACGAAAGTTGGTTCAACATATTAGTTAGTTAGTCGTCAGTTAGTTGATCGTGATTTGTTTCTTCATTGAAAGCAGATAGTTAGTCTGTCACTCAAGAGGGCTAATAAACATTACAAATCGGTAGCTTGAGTCAAGTTAATTTCCCATTAAAAGGTTTTATGGGGCGTGTATGTTACGGGGATGGGCAATTTGGTCATAATGCATGTTGGTTGCAAAACTTACAAATAAAAGTAGCTATATTGAGTCTTGGAAGAGATCGCTTTTAGCGATAAGACCGCCTAGATTGGCTTTAAATTTTTTTTTTTTTAATATTGTAATCTGTAGTTTTTAAGTTTCTTGGACAATAAAGAGTATATCTATCTATCTTGGATCTTTTAAAAGGAGCGGGAAAAGGCATCAAAATGAAAAATCATTTTTTTAATTTTGGCTCACCAAAGTCATAATTATAAACTAACGCGCCCATTACTGCACTTACTGCTTGATCGTAAAAGAGATTTGACATTTTTTTTAATTTGAGCGAATTTTTTATTAATTTCCGAATAGGTCGCTGTTATTTGCGACACAGTTTCACACTTTTGCGGATAGATACTTTGATAAAGATTTTTTTGAATTTCATTAACGAACCCATATTTTTCTTAGAACCGATTGAAACATAATAAAAGAAATCCGAAAAATATATTGAAATAAGCTTGAAAATCAATACCTATCTTTCTGCAAATCACCATAGACTTCAGACCGAATTTATTACATTTATCTAACAAACAAAACAGTAATTCAAAAACAGCATTTTCTAAGAACTTGTAATGCTTGACCAGATCGAAAGCGCAGTTGGAAACTTCAATAGGCCAGCTATTTATGCAGGACAACTGTTCCCATTGTTTTGGCTTGAGAGACTGTCCGTCACAGACCAGATATGTAGAATGCGCGTGGGCATATTTTACGAGCCACTCCAAATAGTGTAAGGAGATTGGGGAAATTGAGCCGAGGCGAAGCTAACGAAAGACTGTTACTTGATTTAATGTCTCCGTTGTGGGTCACAAAAATATTTATTTCAAGCTTTTGGGTTTTCTTGTCTGACTTTATCATCATCACAGTCCCAAATATACTCTGTACTGTTATAATCACACCAATTATTTAGTTCCAAGATAAGCATCATTTGTGGTTTGGATACTAATGAACGGATAAACATACTTATTATTTTAACTACATCGTGTGCTTACCATAGTCATTTTGACAAGTCACACAAACAGTAATTAATATCAGCTTTCATTCGGCTAAAATATAAAACCTTTACGGTAAAATTTTCCGGCGTTCTCCTTGTAACTGGGCACTAAGTATTTTTCCCAGAACCTCTCAAATGTAAGATATGTTTGCACACGGCGGCACAAGACATGGCCAATTTTACGGCCGCTGTTACTGTTGAGTTCTATTGTGCCTTAGTATTTCCCAGAAACAAGAATGATATTTTCCCAGGTTACAAACGGTCCTTAGCTTTTAATATTCTCTAGTTTTAATTTTGCGGTCTTGAACATTATGTGCCCTGAATTTGACACCTGAAAGTGTAACAAAACTTTTAGGGTCAATAATTATGAAGTAAAATAATGGTATATAATGAACTGATCCTATAAAAAAGTTTTCATTGTGCATAAGAAATTAATATTTAGCAATTAACATTTCCATCATATCCTAGCATTATCCCGGTTGGCCTAGACTTAAGCTTAGGGCCCAGGGTCTGCTCACTGGTTTAACCAGATTTGACTGAATTTCAGTTATTACGTGGATCGACTGCCGTCTGATCTTCGCAACCCAGAGGGAAATATCATTCTATGGTTAAACCAGCTGTCAGTCCGTAAGAAGGCACTGACTTCCTAATAACGACTGCCATAGATGTTCATGACAGCCGGGACCAACGGCTTAACGTGCTTTCCGAGGCACGGAGCAAACGATAATTACGCACATAACTTCGGAAAGTCATAGGGTTTGAACACGAGACCCTCTGAATTTAAAGGCAAGCGTTCTTGCCACTGAGCTATCGCCGCTATTAACAGCAATTATTACTATGCATATTATATATAGGGGCGCGTCCACTGCGTCTCTTTGAGGAGGTCCTCCCGGTTTTGGTCCGGGGGACGTTGGCCGCGGGCGGGGTGTCAGAGCTGCAACCCAGGTACTGGCCCCCCCCTTCAGATTGGGTCTGCGACGCGGACGGCTCAGTGGCCATAATCCAGCGTGCAGCGGCGGGCACCCCCCCTCTCGTCCTCGTCGGGAGAGGGAGTGGGTTTGTAGCTGCTCGGGTCGGCGCGGTGGTGGTTGTGGGAGTGTATTTCTCCCCCAATCGCCCCCTCGTCGACTTTGAGCAGTTTTTAGTTAGGCTGGGCGCAATAGTCCAGGGCCCTTCTCATCCCGTCATTGTCGTGGGGGATCCGAACGCCAAATCCTCGGCGTGGGGCTCCCGGACGACTGACGGTAGGGGGACAGCCCTGGAGGAATGGGTGACAGAGTGTGGGCTGTCTATCCTCAATCGCGGTTCGGTGAACACGTGCGTGCGTCACAACGGGGGGTCTGTCATCGACGTCTCGTTTGCGACGCCCTCTCTCGCGCATCGTGTTCACGATTGGAGGGTGCTGGAGGATGTGGAGACATTGTCTGATCACCGTTACATCAGATTCAGTGTCTCCGCATCGGTGCCAGCGCCCTACGGAGATGGGGGGGAGCCGCGATTGGACGGCCCACGATGGGCGATCAAGCGCCTCGACAGGTCTTTGCTGCGGGAGGCAGCCCTGGTCGAGGCGTGGCCACGGGAGCCACCGCTGGTGGACGTGGAGGGGGAGGCTGTGAGGGTGTGCGAGGCCATGACGCGAATTTGCAACGTGGCCATGCCCCGTGTTCGCGCCCCCCCTCGCAGAACTCAGGTCTATTGGTGGTCGCCGGAGATCGCCCAGCTCCGCCGAACCTGTGCGGTGGAGCGGCGTCGCTACCAGAGGTGTCGCGGAAGGAGAATCCGCGACGAAGCCGAGGTGGACCGGCTCTACGCCGCCTATAGAGAGGCGGTGAGGGCCCTTCGCGGGGCCATCAGCTGGTCCAAAGCCGCAGCGTGGGACGAGCTGCTGGAGGCCGTTGAGGCGGATCCATGGGGCAGGCCGTACAAGATAGTACGGCAAAAGCTCCGAGCGTGGACCCCTCCCGTCTCCAGCAGCCTCGAACCGGCGGTACTCGGTAGGGTGGTTGAGGTACTGTTCCCAGACAGGGGAACCGACTTTGTGCCTCCAGCCATGGCGGCGCCACACGTCACCCATGGTGACTCGGGCACTGAGGATGTGCCCGAGCTCACCCAGGAGGAGGTAGAAAGGGCCGTGCTACGCCTGAGGGGCAAGAGCACGGCCCCAGGTCCCGACGGCATTCCGACGAGGGCGTGGGACCTGGTGTTGAGCGGGGAGGAAGCGCCTTTTCTGCCCCGCGTGACCTCCCTCTTTGCTAGGTGTCTGCGGGATGGGGTTTTTCCGCGGCGCTGGAAGGAGGGCCGCTTGGTACTCCTTCCCAAAGAGGGACGTCCGGCCGATGACCCTTCTGGTTATCGGCCCATCGTGCTGCTCGACGAGGCAGGTAAGCTCCTGGAGCGTGTCATCGCCAACCGCCTCGTCGAGCACCTAGAGGAGGTCGGACCGGATTTGTCCGACCTCCAGTTCGGGTTCCGCCGCGGCCGATCGACGATTGACGCGATCAGCCGCTTGCGGGACCTGTCTGAGATGGCGGTTTCCCGGGGTGGGGTGTTGATTGCGGTGTCGCTCGATATCGCAAACGCCTTCAACACCCTGCCCTGGCCAACGATAATGGAGGCGCTCCGATTCCACGGGGTGCCTCCATATCTGCGGAGATTGTTGGGGAGCTACCTGTCGGAGAGAGCGGTAGTCTTCCCAACGATGGGCGGAGGAGGCTGTCGTCGGCGTATGGTGTGCGGTGTTCCACAGGGGTCTGTCCTGGGACCACTCCTGTGGAACATCGGATATGATTACGTTCTGCGCTGTGTGAACCTGCACGGCGTGGACGTGGTCTGTTACGCCGACGACACTCTCGTAACATCCCGGGGTTCTGACCTCCGGGATGCGAGAGTTTTGGCCACCGCCGGCGTCGCGACGGTGGTCCAGAGGATACGGCGGCTGGGGCTCGAGGTGGCACTGCACAAATCCGGGGCTATCGTTTTTCATGGTCCCCGGAGGCGGCCGCCTTCAGGCTCCAGCATTGTGATTGGAGGAACTCCCATCCCTGTCGGGAACACGCTGAAGTATCTCGGCGTCCTTCTCGACAGCAGATGGGACTTCGAAGCTCACCTTCGGCACCTAGGACCAAGGTTGGTAAGCACGGCGGGAGCTCTATCTCGCCTGCTCCCCAATCTCGGGGGGGGTGGCGGCACTTGCCGTCGCCTTTACATGGGAGTGGTGCGGTCCAAAGCCTTGTACGGGGCCCCAATTTGGGCGAGCTCCGTATCGGGTCGCCATCGACGGATCCTGCGGCGGCCGCAGAGGGTCATGGCGACCCGTGTCGCTAGGGGGTATCGCACCATCTCCCATGAGGTGGCATGCGCGCTCGCCGGTTCTCTTCCCTGGGACCTCGACGCTGAGGTTCTCTCGGCGGTGTTCTGGCGTGGCGCGCAATCCCGGAGCCAGGGTCTCCGCCCTGCACCGGACACTGTGGTGCGGTGGCGTAGAGACGCTCAGACGCAGGCTCTGGGCACATGGCGGCGGCAGCTCTTGAGGAGTGCCGAGGGTGCTGAAGGTTCGAGGCGCCGTATCCTCGAGGCGGTTGGGCCCATCTTGGAGGGATGGGTCGGCCGTCGGTGGGGGTCGATGTCCTTCCGGCTCACGCAGATGCTTTCCGGGCACGGGTGCTTTGGGAAGTATCTGTGTGACGTCGCCGGGGGGGAGTCGACCCGGTGTTGCCACCACTGTGACTGCGCGGAAGACACCGCGCAGCACACTTTGGTGGCGTGCCCTGCGTGGGCGGGGCCGCGGTCGACGTTAGCCGCGGCCCTGGGTGGAGTGGCTCTCTCGCTGCCGACCATCATGCAAAAGATGGTCGACAGCGAGACGGCGTGGGAGGCGATGGCCTCCTTCTGCGAAGTGGTGATGTCGCAGAAGGAGGCCGCGGAGCGGGAGAGGGAGCGGGACCCGCTCTCTCTCCGGCTACGCCGTTGGCGCAGCGGGCGGGCCAGGAGGGCCCGTCCGGCAGCGCCCGGGGGGTCTTAGGCGGCGGGGGCAGGGGGCCCCTTCCGTCTCGCCATAGACCCCCCCCGAAGTCGGCCAGTTACGCCATGGCCGCACATAGAGGTAGGGGGGGCGCTGCACATTGCGCCTCCCTGAGGAGGTCTCCCCGGTTCTGATCCGGGGGACGTTGGCCGCGGGCGGGGTACCAGAAGCTACAAACCCGGGCACTGGTGCCTCGCCCCTTTTCAACAGCGGTGGGCGTCGTCTGAAGTTTTTTAGTGGGTAGGACTGCGGTGGTCGCGTCTGCTGCAGTGAGCCCCACACCCCCTCCCGGTCTTCCCCTTTTGGCCGGGAGACAGTGCGTAAGCAGCATTTTTTAACAGACGATAATAAAATAAAAAAAAAAAAAAGGTACTGGCCCCCCGCCTCTTTCTCAACAAGCGGCCGGCGTCGTCGGAAGATTTTTAGTGGGTATTACTGCTGGCGGTCGTGTCTGCTGGTGGTGAGTCCCACACACCTCTCTCGGTCCCCCTTTGGTCCGGAGACAGTGCGTAAATGCATTCTGTTACCGACGTAAATCAAAAAAAAAAGCCTCCTCTCTCAAGCCATGGTAAGAGAGATCCAGGATAACCTATCTACGAATACTATCACGCGAACTTTAGTGCATTTTGGTAAAGGAAGGGATGTGGTGGGATGCGGTGGTGTGGAGTGCTGTTATAGTAATTCATACATACATACATTCACGCCTGTTTCCCCGAAGGGGTAGACACAGGCATATTATACGCCCACACTTCGCCAATTAAATAGTTGGTCCCACGTTGAACTGTTATGTTCGCCTGAGCCTCGTCTGTTGATCAGCAGGTGCACCCATTGCAGGTGAGGTTGGCTTGGGCTCTTCAGATGTTTGTAAGATCCCTATACACCCCCAGTAATATTATTATTTCCAACTTGGCTTCGCTGAACGACGAAGCACAGAAGCGTTCGAAGTCAAACGCTACACCAGTGGTCACCCCGGTTATTAAGAACGGCCTATAAAACATTAAGTTACCAATCTGAATACAAATAATAATTGAATAGTAAAACTACACAATCTCCATTTGCTATTTATACCACAACATATTTAACTATCATAGCCAACGCGATACAATTAATAACTTGCTAGAGAGACCATAATTTATCTTCAACCTAAAACTAGCAGTTTCGCCAAGCCTTAAGCCTATTCAGATTGAGCTATCAATACATACAAATGAATCGTTAAACATTATGAAAGTTCGTATACAAATCTAGGTGTTCAAGTTTCACCGGTAATTACACTAGCTTAGAAATAACATCGGAACCAGATGGGTAATTACAACACTAAATATAATAACTATGATTACTTTAAAAATATCGATCAGTTTATTACTGAACCTGTCGAGTGTAGGTTCCGTGCCGGTTTTAGTGTTATAAGTTGGTTAAATGATCTTTAAATAAATGTATTATTCAAAGCCTAGCCTTCAGGGTGCGAAAGAATCAAATCAACATCTTAGGAACGCAAGCCAACCTCACCTGCAAGTGGTGCACCTGCCGATCAACGGACGAGGCTCTGGCGAACATAACAGTGCCCGGTAAGCGGCAATAGGCTCGCCACGTATTACGTGGCACCAACAATATAACTGGCGAAATGTGGGCGTGTGATGTCTCTGCCTACCTCTTCGGGGAAACAGGCGTGATTGTATGTATGTATGACGAAGCCTAAGCTAATTATTAGCATGTAAGTTTCTTGTCAGTTCTTCTCACAGAGCGGTGGCTTGGAACTGGCACTTAGATTCACTTACAGGTAATGTTTATTTTGATTTCAATGTAGTAATATTTAGTCTTTTTTAATATTTTTTATTTTGACGTTTCCAAGCGCTTTTTACTTTTACTTTTTATGATATTATTTATCATAAATATGTCTATCTGTGTCTTCGGTTTTTCGGTACTCAGTAAAAAGAAAATATCCACTACTACTATGCTATACTATGTACCTACAGCAATATGTGTTACCTTACAGTTTTACGCTACCCCGTGTAACACAAAAACGCAGGTGTGAAAGTGTAACCAACAAACAAAAACATTTTCGCATTTTTTCCTTTCATTTTGATTTGTGGAGACAATAAGAAAATTTGATTTGCAGTTTATTTATTTTTGTCTTTCTAAGCCTGCAAATGGATACCAGTATTCCAAGTATCTACATAAGTTTTATATACCCTTACTACCCTTTTCTCGATATTTGAATAAATTTAATGCAAGTTTCTCAATCATTTTAGAATATAACAACTGTACAAACGAAAATACTGTAAGATATTGATCCACCATTGAATCCACCGATACCGTCTAATGCAATATCGTAATAAACTTTACCTATAGGTCTCTCGAGCAACAATAACGTTGAATTTCATCCTACGCCATCTTAGAGACGTCAGTTTATCCTAATAAAAGCCGGGCCCAATAAAATGAGATCAAATGGATCGCCCGGACAAAAGATTACATTTTAATTCAGTGATAAAACACTTTCTCTTTACAAAGTAAGGGACTTCGATCCCGGCGTCATCTAGAGTAGGAACGACAGTTTTATGGAGGCCCGCCTGTGTCGCTATAAAGTTCTAGAAGTGTCTTTAATGATGATAATTTAAAAAGGTTGTAAATCAATGAGCAGTTAATTGGTCATGTTGATCCTAATCACACTGTCACGCTTATTTATTTTATTTCAGTTTTTATTTTTGACGACCGGAATGGCGCGGAGGTTCGTTCGTTCGTTCTTTGTTCTAAGAGTCGTAGACAGCATAGGTAAATGGATCCTGCCACGACCTGGGAGCCCGCGGCACATGCAAGTAGTTCATCTGCCGATCAATGGACGAGGCTCTGGCAATTAAAGTTCCCGGTAAGCGGCAAAAGGCTCGCCACCTTTTACGTGGGCCCAACAATGTATTTAGCAAAATGTGAGTGTGTATGCCTCTGCCTATCCCTTCGAGGAAACAGGCGTGATTTTATGTGTCTAGTATGGATGTTATAGGTAGCAAAAGCACTGCCTATTTAAGAGTTTATGGAGGTCAGTTTTTGGATGGGTTATCGGTTGATTGACATGACCTGCTAGTAGCGCTACCGTACTTCGGAAGTCTTCGGACCGTGTCGAAGGTGTTTTTCCTTTTTAAATGTATTCAATAGAAACAAATGTCTACTTAACAATTACAACATAATATCAGCCTTAAAGTCTACTGCTGAACATTGGCCTACCCAATAGATTCCATTCAATTAATTGCGGGTGATCCATAATCGCCACGATGAGCAGGCGGGTTTGTGATCGCAGTTCAAGCCAGTATGCAGGATGACGCTGCTGCCCATCCGTTCGTATTTCTCTTAGTCGCCTCTTACGACTCCCCGTGAGATGAGAGGAGGCGGCATAATTCTAGACCCATAACAATTATATCAATTAAGTTTAATAGTAAACCATTCTATACGTAATTATTAAGTACTAAAACAAACAAAGAATGAGAGCCAAGTGTGACATTGTTATCTTATTAGATCGGGCTGAGATGGGACGGCTAATAAATTACATACGAGACAGTTTACTACATGACTTTATGACTCGGCATAGACTGATGCTAAGCAAGTTAATAACTTTCTCGTGGAATATATATATACTCTCTAAGCTCGGGCATATAAACTATACGATCCTCTCCTCATAATGAACTTGTAATGAATATGTCAGCGGCACTTTGTTAAGTTTTAAATGTATTTACAATGGCTTTGTTTTGTTTTAGTCTTGGATGTTTGATGTTACTCTTACATAATTTTAACATATAATCGCGTCTGCAGTTTACTGTTTGCACATTATTATTGTTTGTTTTAAAGAGTAAACGGATTATAGAATCTATCAAGGTAAGATGTTAATCGATCAATTATGGTCTAAGAGCCGAAGAGAGCTTGTTCTTCACTCATCTGAGTCAGATCAAACCATTTTGTTCTATTATAAGTGGACTAGTGATATAAAGATGGTCGGGATGCACTAGTCTACATATAAGACTTAACTCATTATATTTCATCTGGTTATAAGATTGGCAAAAAGCTCTTTTCGGTTTACTTTAGAGAGATTAAGAGTGTGAGTGTGTGCGAGTATACGAATTTATTATAATGTATGTTTGGGAGTGTGAGTATGAATCTGGTATTCTTGCGTCTTTGTAACGCATGCGTTCGTCTTGTCTTTGAGGACCGATATGACGTGGTGGCGAGTGTACTTATACTTCGCTCCTGAGGTCGTAGGTTAGATTTTCATACAGAAAAAATCTTTGTGTGCATTAACATGAATATTTGTTTTGGTGATTTTCTATGTATATCAAGTATGCATTTACAAAAAAAACTATGTACATGTGTATTCGCTATTCAGTAACCATAAGACAAGTTCTTGATGATACTTATCGTGGCACTAAATAATTGGTGTAACTGTAAGATTTTTTTTATTTTATAAGTGTTTCTGTTAAGCTAGCGTGCCAATAATCATTTGACAAATCCAGTGAACAAATATCTGTGGAGCCTGACTAAAACGACACTGCTCACTATCTTCGGCTCTTCACGAAATTACTTTTCACTCACGCCGTGCTCGTTCATTGCTCCTTTATTTCGAGTGTTGCATTAAAACAGGCTAGGAAATAAACCCGCCCTATTTCACAGCGGCTAACAGGTAAAAAGGCGTTAACTTTACAGTATTACGCGGTGGAGAATGCTTGGGAATCCTACGTTTTCTCTTGCTTGTTAACTTCGAGACCTACTTTTGTAGGAAAAAAACGCAAAACAATATTTTCTTGTTACCCAGCTTTCAGTGGGTTTCATGAATATGAATGCAATTCTTCGTTCGTTGTATTCACGAACTAGATATTACTTTTTCTTTTAAAAACTTTGTGAATAACTAGCTTCTGCCTAGGGCTTGGTCCTCATGACCTAAATGGATTTTTTACTTTAATTATTGTGAATGAATATACAGATTTTATTAAATTTTGCTTACATTATTTTTATGTTTATTTCAAATTTGTTGCACATATATACTCGTAATCAATAACAAAAGCGAGACTTGAGAGATAAAACTAATAATTATTAGGTACATATAACTACTAGAAGCTAATACGAAAAAGTTTCTTACAATATTAATTTAGATAATAAATAATTATAAATAACTAGCGGCCGTCTGCGTCTTCGTATGCGACCTACACATAGCGTTTCTCTTGATCTTTGTTGAATCATAACAACTCCCCCGCCTGAGAACTGCTGGCGCTGCTGGACAGGCCCTCCTGGCCCGCTGCTTCCATAGATCCCTCTTAGTTTCCCCTCCGGTACTCAGTACTAAGGGCACACAGGGACCCCGGTCTCTGGGTGTTACCTTTCTTTGCCCTACCAGGGGGTGCCCAGTCCCCCCACCACGACAAGGTAGAGTAGAGAGGATCAGTCGGGAAGTTCTAGGATGGTCCTTTTTTTTGTGATTGACGTCGGTAACAAAATTCCTTTACGTATGTTTCCCGGCCAAATGGGGACTCCTAACATGCACTAACAACATAAAACTATTGTCGTCATCAATTTCCCACGGAAGTCCACTGCTGAACATACCTCCCTCATAAACTTCCAATGTGCTCGATTGTAGGTGGTGTGCATCCCGGCACGGACGATTGTAAACGCGTTCCCGTGTTCCCCTCCCATCAAGAGCGCGAGGAGGCCTCTGGTCTGTTCTTTAGTGGGTATTCCGCCCCGCTTCCATCTTTCGGGGCGGCGAGTCCCACATATCCCCGTCACTGCCCATGGAGAATGCGTAAAAGCATATTTTCGGATCTTAAAAAAAAAATTAAAAGAGGCGGTATGCATCCCGCCAAACTATAACACTTTTCAATTTAACTGACCCATTAACAATTAATTTAGCTCTGTAACACCACATTCATCACTCATGTATGCTATTCAACCGCAAAAACCGCAACCTTCCATTTATATTAACGTATCTATATAAATAGCGACAGATGTATGGTTATTCGTTCTATAAATCGTGAACTTTCACCAGTTATTTGTTATAGGATGAAGTTTAGTTTAACGTTCATGCATACAATAACGCCTGTTTCTAAGAAGGGGTAGGCAGAGGCATAGTATACGAACACATTTCGCCAGTAATATTGTTAGTTGATCACACGTTTCGGTGACAAGCGTATGGCTGCTTACCGGGAACTTCTGTGTTCGTCGGAGCCTCGTCCGTTGATCGGCAGGTGCATTACTTGCAGGTGAGAGTGGCTTGGGCTCCTGAGGTCTTAGTGGGATCCCTTTACATCTCATAATTCACCCAATGACATGTTGTGGTCGGTTACGGAAAACACACTAAAAAAACACTAATAAAACCCCTGTTATTATAATAGTCCATAGGTATGACTATCACTTATTACTACTCATCTGATCACTCGACCCCTGTTATTATAATAGTCCATAGGAATGAACGGATTACTTAGTAGTAACTCATATCATAACTCGATGTAATTTTTGAAAAAAAATATTTTCTGACAGTTACACCAATTATTTAGTTCCAAAATAAGTATCGTAAAGAACTTGTGTTATGGATACTAAAGAACGGATGAATATACTTAAATATCGTATTTTTTGTAAATACATACTGAATATACATAGAAAACACCCAGAAAAAATATTCATGTTTATGCACACAAAAAATTGTCCTGTGTAGGAATTGAACCCACGACCTTAGAAGCGGAGTGCAAGTATACTCGCCTTCACACGCCATATCCGTCGTCAATTAAGAGATATCTCTTAATATATGTACATTTATTAGATAAGAATATACCTCAAAACCTTTGAATTTGGCAATACTTTATCGACCAGAGTATAGAAATAAAGATGCTTCAATAGTGCGAATTCCCGGCAAAAGGCTAGGTCTCACTCTTTGCATTATATAAGGAAGAGTTTTACCGTAATTCCGCGTTGGTATCTCCACAATAGTCTAGGCGACATACTACTTCTATTTCTTATTTATGATTCCCTTGAAGTTATTGGGAAATCGTAACCGCAAAAGTTATTGTGACGGACAACGTTATATTGTCTATTGAAGTATTTCAATATACAATTATTTGATTAAACTTACTTATTTCTGACAATTATTACACCAGTTATTTAGTTCCAATATTTGTGTTATGGAAATATTAATAGTAAATAAAGATATGATATAGTTATAAGTATGTATGTACAATTTTTACTGACTTGTCATTATGATTACATGCTGCCTGACAGAAAGCAGTCGACGCAGTCAAAAAGATTTGACCTCTCTGTACCGTGACGTAAACAGCGCAAAATCTTAACAGCTTACGCTTCACGCAACGCCTAAAAAGCACAGCTTTGTTTTTTTTTCTAAAGCTCTGGGTTGATATTAAAGAATAGATAGAAGAGACGGGAAGATGGGATCTTGTGAAAGTAATTTACTTTTTTGTACAAAAAGATCTGTTGATCGCATCTAAACTACTTCACTCATATCATAAAGAAAAATATACTATTCACGGATCAGAAATAAGTAAGTTTCATCCAATAAATCTACATTGAAATACTTCAGTAGACAATATAACGTTGTCCGTCACAATAACTTTTGCGGTTACGTTTTCCCAATAACTTCAGGTGACTCATAAATAATAAGTAGAAGCAGTATGTCGCCTGGACTTTTGTGAAGATACCAAAGTAATACTTTGTAATTGATTTTTCACATATATTACCAACTTAGCAAAAATTTGAATTCCGAAATTCACTAAAAACTATTATTTGAGTTGTTTAGGTACTAAATAAATGTTTTTAAATTGAGTTTTATTATAGTAATAATAATAATAAAACAAATGTTATAAAACAACTATTAACAATGTTATAACCTACTAAAAAAAACTATTATGTAAAATAACAGTTCGCTTAAATTTTTTAAAATTAGAATATCATGCATTTACTTACTACAAAAAAATGTAGAAGAATAATTTATTTGAACCCGGTCCCCGAGACTATGGTCGTAAAAGGTACCCGACCACAGACCGCAAGGTTACGGTGCCACCCTTTTTGGTAAAACTGCATTACTACCGTGCAACCACTGAAATGCTAATTTACACTCTAATGTCACAGCACTAAAGGTTTTGCAGTGAAAAGCAATACTGAATAGCTTTGAGAGCTATCGAATATGACTATGGTTTGTGGAATTTCCATGGTTATATGGAGTGTTATAGAAATGTGCAGTATTCTTACAAAATAGTTCATAGAAGGTTTTGCTTGAACTAGAAATCTGGCATATAATAAACGTAGTCTTTTTGTTTTAGTTTTTGTATGATTATTCACTACCAGAAAACTTTAAAGGCGGTGCTTCAAAGTATTCTGCTAACCCTAAGAATATCTGACAGAATTGCCTTATGGCATGTAGTTCTCATGGCGTTTGTAATACTTTTACATACATACATAAAATCACGCCTGTTTCCCCGAAGGGCATAATAAAGGAAAGCATATTATACGCCCACACTTTGCCCACTGTGTTGATAGTCCCACGGAATAGGTGGCGAGCCTATTGCCGCTTACCGGACACTTCTATGTTTGCCAGAACCTTGTCCGTTAATCGGCAGGTGCACCACTTGCAGGTGAGGTTGGCTTGGGCTTCAAAGATGATGATCGGATCCCTGTACATCCTGTACACCAGTGTGCAATAAAGATTAAATTAAATAAACAGTCGATGCAGTCCAAAAAATTAGAGCGCTTTATAAGCATGCTTACAAGAACACCCAATTATGGCGGCCTGCATTAATGCCGTTTATTGTGAAATTGAGGATCTTGATGATATATTAAAATCTTACTATTTATTTTTTATTTTTTAAATGTGACAAATCATAATGACTTCATCCTGCCTGATAGTAAGCATTTGATGCTGTCCAAAAAAAATTAAGGTGGTTCTAAATTTAAACAGCATTGCACAAGATACTTAATTCAGATTTAACCTAGGGCTAATCTTGCTTATTGAAACACGAAATACAGTGAAGAGAGACAGAGAATACTGCCACTTTCTATTACGAAGATTGAATAAACATGACCTTTTGCACTTCGAAAAGTTGTTGAAGTGTGAAATAAAGTAGTTAAACTTAGAAACCAGTTCGATAACATTTATTACGATTTAGTACTGATGTTGTTAGTATTTCTTATTTAATTCTAGATAGGAATGAATGTTATTTTAGTATCATATTATTACAAGTATCATATTTTATTTTACTTGGCTTTTTGATTCATTCTTTCTAGAAAGATTGTAATCACTCTCTATAGATTAATGCACTTACGTAACGTTAATAATAGATATTTCTGAAACTAATTATATAGTTCCAAGATAAGTATCATTAAGAACTTGAGTTATGGATACGAAATAACGGATAAACATATTATATACATACTTTTTTGTAATTACATATTTAATTTACACAGAAAAACACCTAGACCAGAACAAATATTCATATTTATACACACAAAGATTTGTCCTGTGTGGGAATTCAGCCCACGACCTCAGGAGTGGAGTGCGGGTATACTCGTCATTACTCCATATCGCTCGTTCATCGTCATTAATAATGGGACCAAAGAGCTGGTCTGATGATGCAATTCGTAGATCCTCACCAGTAGTCTGCAATTTTTTAAGGTACTACTGTCGTGTTTTGGAATGTGAGGTTTTTCTTAACTAAAAGTAAATCTGTTGAAGAATGAAGAACTTCTGATGAAGATGCCGGAACGAGGTGGTAGGAACTCATGAACTTACACATCACTAGCCGTCCTATTTGTTGTATAAAACGTTATGTTCAAACCTTTTATTCACCCATGACGAATGAAATCATACCTGAAACAAGAAAAAACAATTAACGTTAAAAAAATGTTAGATAAGCAATTATATTAATCAGCAGCGAAGGGCTCGTAGCTGCATGGTACAATGGGAAAGTAAAGCAGTCTTTAGAAGGAGATCAGTCCTTGGATGGGTGACCGCTTGTGTGGCATATAATATCGAGCTCATATTGGTTTGCACTTATAAGTTATACCTAAGGGCTGGGCGTTAATGGGCTGAGATTTATTTTAATAATTTTGATAATATTTTATTTTTTGAGATAATTATTGTATTAAGATACATACATAATGTCACGCCTCTTTCCCGTAGGGGTAGGCAGAGATCACATCCTACCACTTGCTAAGATCTTGGCACACACTTTAAGCTTCATTTACACCCGTAAATTAACCTTCTCATACACGCCCATCGGTTTAGAGTACTTTTGACCTTCTCTTTATCTAAAATTACCTGGATTTTGTTATGGAAGGTCTTACGTGGTCTCACCTCCCAGCACTTCCATTCACATAATATTCAAAACAGTAGCCTTAATTTCTTTACAATTCACCTAAATACTATACGAACGTATGTGAAGGTCTATATAATTTTATGTCAGATAGGTTATATCAATTTTACCGTGTTGACAACAGTATCAAAGTATAAATCCCCTGTTATAAAAAGTTAAATCTTGAAGTTTCGCGCTCCAAATATGACTCCCCAGGCTCCCTCTCATCCCTGAATGGCACTTGGACATTAAAAAAGCCGCGCTTTAAGAGCCTCCAAGACTCCCCGCAGACACCTGAGTTTTGAAGTCTGTGTCGGATGAATATTTATGCAGTTTTGACTTTGTGATAGCAACAGGATATTATTATTGCTACTTTTGGAATGTAAATATTTAGCTATAGGTACATATAATTATGCTAATATGATAGACAGCATAAAGATAAAATTTATTTAATTGGCACCAAACATTCTTTCATCCAAAGAAAACTAATTTTCTGGCATGTATTTATTTATTTCAGTTCACAACTACCATAATATACATATGTCCAGATATGTCCAAGTATAAAGTATGCTAATGTTGTTCATATGGGCGAAAGAAACCGCTGGGAACAGTTAGTGTACTTATATTCAAAAGTATATTATTTTTCGGAACCCTTGGTAAGGTAATGTATGTATTTATTTATTTGTAAGGATCAATTACGAGATTATTGGTAGCGGGAAGCCGCTGGATATTGGGTGGTGCAGAATCTGTCGTTCGTGTATTACTGACCGCCGGAAAAAAACAATATAAAATTACAAAAATCGTAATGTAACCCTTATGTTGATAGTTTCTGACTTATTTGAGTTTATACTTTTACTACAACTTCCGATACGTTGAAGTTAAAGCTTTGAAGATAAGGCTGTGGTTCTGCACTAAGCGAGGTTCAATGCAAAAATAAAGAAAATCTTACCAACCTCCTTCTCCTACAAGCGGGCCATTCCTTAACAATCCCTTATTGCACAAAATAATTTTAAGTATAACATTAGGTATATATAATAACATGTACAAAGGTGGTGGTGTCCTTCCACATTAACCAAAGTAAATAAGGCACTCTACTTGACCTGTGGTAGTCAATTTGAACTAAGTTCGAACCTTGTTTCCAAGACATATTTTAAACGTCAAACAAAGTCACTTCTAACACAAACAATCTTCAGCATGTGTCAGTGCTATAACATATAACTAGTATGTGAAAATTATTTGTTTGTTACTTGTAAACGAATAAGTGAAACTGATCACCGAAGTTAAGCTTAATTCACAGAAATAACCTCCTTGTATGAATGACCGTTGGTGTGGTATTTAATATCAAACACATGCGGAAATCGTAAGTGAATATTATTACCACTTTCCGCTGAATACTGAACGCCAGCCTAAGGAGGCTTCGCTACAAAAGTTTCCAAAAGTACGTTCCCTCGGGAACCATAACTCGACCGCGCTCTTTCAACTTTGTTCTTCACTCCCTCACCTTATCCACCTAACAACAAGGTGCCCAAGAACTGCTCTCTCTGCTGTTCTCATCAAAGCACATTTTCCTCTCAGCAATCTTCATAGGCGTCTCATTGTATCTTGATATGTTGTGTGGATCAACAGATATTATTAGGCCAATTGATCTTGGATACTTACCTGACTTTTCCGATAATGAAGCCTCTTCAACGTGAAATTTTATACCTACGTAAATTTTCAGCGTTAGAAGTAAAGTCGTTAAATAAATTGTAAAGCGCAATCACATATTTGCCAGAGTTAGGTTTTGCTGAATTGGTTCATTAGTGTTATTTTCGTTTGTGAATACTTGTTAAACTTTTAAAGATACATTTTATTCGTATATGTTGGGAAATATTACGATATATCTGAATACAATGTCACCTTTCAACTGTGGTATAATCAGTGTTTTATGAAAGACGTTGCTTCGATTCAGAAATAAGAGTAAATCTATAGTATCTAATTTGAATACAAGGTTTCTGTGAATTATGATAAGGGATTAAAATTTTTCATAAACTACGTTGCCGACACATTGTTTTAACTAGACTTACATTTTTGCAAAATTGTAGAAGTTCTTTTTCATATCTCTTATTATATATACTGTTGCAAACATTAAATAAGTACTCTTGTATCGTAGACAATCATATTAAATGATAAATACGAAAATCGGTCTTTATTTTTTGCAGAGTCATCAAGTATTACGTCTTAATACTCAATGTATTGAAAGCTTTAGTTCTGAGGAAACGTTGTATTCCATTCGCAAATAAATTAGTCAAGGAAAAAGATTGGAATTGAGCCAATGGGGTGCGGGATCGATACCCAGTAATGCTGCGGACATGTCAAAGAAACATACGGAGAATTGAGATAATATGATTACCTATACTTCATAATAGCCGAGAAATATTAATGTAGCTAAAACGTTTCTCGATTAAAGCTCTTTCAAACATTTCTTGTGCTAATAATAGTAATTAGTATTTAACGCTGTGTAATCAAAATTCTTTGAAAAGCTTTCGTTTCATATTATTGATGAATACTTAAGTGATTGTCTTTTATATGTATAAAAATTTAACGTTTGTTTAAGACGATTTAAATTGTTTTACTATTAAGTACATTTTCTTGCAGCTGGCGGGGAAATAAACTGACCTTGACGATTTTGTTAAAAAAAATTCAAATGCTCAAATTTTATTTAGTCAAATATACATTAAGCAAATGCTTACGGTTAGGTTAGGTTTTAACTGTGACCCCCGAACAGGTCTCCACCTTGGCGTGGTGGGGGGGCTGAGTACCCCCACCGGCCGAGGCCGGGAAAAGGTAACACCCAGAGACCGACGACTCTGGGTGCCCTTAGTAGTGACTACCGGGGGGAAACTAAGAGGGACCTGTGTAGGGCGCAGCGGGCGGGCCAGGAGGGCCCGCTCAGCAGCGCCAGGAGGGTCTAGGCAGTCGGGGCAGGGGGCCCCTGCTGTCTTACCATGGACCCTCCGGAAAGTCGGCCACACACGCTATGGTCGCACGGGGAGGCAGGAAGGGCGCGTCCATTGCGCCTCTCTGAGGAGGTCCTCCCGGTTTTGGTCCGGGGGACGTTGGCCGCGGGCGGGGTTTCAGAAGCTGCAACCCAGGTACTGGCCCCCCGCCTCTATCTCAACAAGCGGCGGGCGTCGTCGGAAGATTTTCAGTGGGTATTACTGCGGGCAGTCGTGCCTGCCGGTGTTGAGCCCCACACCCCCCTTTCGGTCCCCCTTTGGCCGGAAGGCAGTGCGTAAATTTATTTTGTTACCAACGTGAAACAAAAAAAAAAGGTTTTAACTGTGAACCCAATAGAGCGCGAGCCGAGCGAGCGTGCCGCGGCAGCGGCCGGCGAAGCGCCAGAATTGATTCGTAAATCTTAAACAAAATGCAGCATTATGGTGTCATGTTTACGTTGTGCTCCTGTCCGTATTCTACTAATAACTCTAAAATGACATCATAAGTACGTTTATCCTTATTTGTCCTCAAAAATAACACAATGGAAAAGTTGCTAAGGTTTTGCCAAATGTTTTTTTGCTAAATGAAAATTTGCGAAACATACTTTAGCAAGTGTCACTTTGGGGAAGTTTTTTGCCAAACGTCAGTAAACCTGTAACTGTCCGTGTTAATTGCAATAAAAAGTTATTATCAAAAAGGTAATTGCAATGAAACCTTGTTTATAACATTGTGAATTTATATATACCATATACACGACAAATTCCACACTAACATATTAGTTACCATAAATATGCAATAAGAAATTCCAGTACCGACCAACCCCAAAACATAATAAACATCGGTGCCTTGGGTAGTAATAAGGAATCTTAACGGTATTACAAGGGTTACGCTGAGCACTCAGCATTCAAGGGACCCCTATACAGGCCAACACCTGAAATCCAATCTACGCCACCTACAGTGTTAAATAGAGCTTAATTAGCGAAGGACAATAGCGACACAGGGTTATGACATCACAAATAAGGGGACACAATGCTTCGAAGAGCCAATTTTAATTGCAAAGGTTCGCTTTTAGCTGGTTGTGACACGGGCTCGTCTCTACCTGGTCCTTGTTAACCTCATACTCGTCGAGAACTGTAAATATAAATCATCTACAACAATAGGCGAATCTTGAACCTAATTCCTAAAATAGTAAGGACCAAAGTTAGTCATACTTTAGCAGTCCAACTCACAATAGGTTAATAAAATTTTCACCTTTGTAAGCCTACCTATAAATTAACTTCAAAAGGCTTTAATATCAATATAGTAGATAATATATATTCTTTAAAGTAAAAAAGTAAAAGTAAAAAGTTATTTATTTCATAAACTATTACATAGCACTTGAAAACGTCAAAACAACCTTAAATTTAAAAAAAAACTAAATATTACTACACCGAAATTCCGAAGCTTAGATTCAATTACATGCAAATAAATAAAAAAATTGGTGTAAGTGAATTTAAGTGCCAGTTCCGAGCCCCCGCTCCTTGAGAAGAACTGACAAGAAACTTGCAGGCTATGCTATTTTAAATTATCAATCAAATATAACAATACAAAACACAAACAGTGAATATTTGAAGATACTAAAAGGGTCCCAATAAAGTAGCACTAAGGGAACCTTCCATCACAGTCAAGTAAGTATGTATTGTGAAACTGAGCCTGTACAATAGGGAATGGTCACGACAATGATTTGGTTGACTTTTTATTCTAATTTACACAAATACAAGTTGAAAATGTTAAGCCCAAGCTTGTTTATCCGATAAGTAATCATTAACAGCATAACACCCCTTTTGAAGAAACTGCTTTTTAACTATAGTTTTAAAAGTTGGCAATGGTAGATCAATTATTTCCTGCGGAATTTTATTATAAAATCTGATACCATTACCCAAAAAATATTTTTTTGTTTTGTTTGACAATTTGGCAGAGAGAGCTTATTTCTATTCCAAGTATTAAAATTATGTACTTTTGAATTTTTAACAAAGGTCTTAATGTTTTTGCGAACACACATTATACTATCGAATATATTATTATACTGTGATGCAACCGTTAATATGTTATGTTTCTTAAACATATCTCTGAGAGAATCTTTGGACTATTAGAAGAACGGATGATTATAGATAACTCTTATGGCGCGCTTTTGTAGTCCGAATATATTATATATGTCCGCAGCAGATCCCCACAATAACATACCATATGAAATAATGCTATGAAAATAGCAAGAAAGTCAAACACATAACTGAGTACATTTCATAAAAAGACTTGGCTTGGCCATTCGCAGACCATTACTTGCAATATTTTGGCCTCCACCCAAAGGAGAACCAACTGTAAAAACAAAAAAGTTTCGCCAAGAAACACGACTGGCACAATACCGCATTAGTATTCCTAACTTCTTTTAAAAATCAACAAAGAAAAATAGAAGAAATGCAAATATATTAAAAGGATAAGAATGTACGAGCGGTCTTGCGGATAAAAAAAACTTTCTCTCGCCAAAAGAAAAATGTCGACGTACCTTTTAAGGCATAAGGCCGGTTCTGATGAGAGCTCGACTCGTCCGAAACCACTAAATAATATAAGAAAGTAATTATGTCACGCATCATTGCTTTTAATAACAATAAACTGCGAAGTTTGCTTGAGATTTTATAAAGGATTCAATAAATGCATTTAATTTAGTATTATGATAGCAATAACAAGTCCGACTACTTACGAGTACGTCTGTGCTTGCCGCCATTCAAATAATAAGATAAAATAAACAATCAGAAAGTATGGCGTCGTTATTAATAATCAAGACATTGTACCGATGGCCTTTTTTTTTTTTTTTTGTTTTACGTCGGTAACAAAATGCATTTACGCACTGCCTTCCGGCCAAAGGGGGACCGAAAGGGGGTGTGGGACTCACCACCGGCAGACACGACCGCCGGCAGCAATACCCACTAAAAATCTTCTGACGACGCCCGCCGCTTGTTGAGAAAGAGGCGGGGGCCAGTACCTGGGTTGCAGCTTCTGACACCCCGCCTGCGGCCAACGTCCCCCGGACCAAAACCGGGAGGACCTCCTCAGAGAGGCGCAGTGGACGCGCCCCTCCTACCTCCCCCTGCGACCATAGCGTGTGTGGCCGACTTCCCGGAGGGTCCATGATTAGACAGCAGGGGCCCCCTGCCCCTGCTGCCTAGACCCTCCTGGCGCTGCTGAGCGGGCCCTCCTGGCCTACCCGCAGCGCCCTCCATAGGTCCCTCTTAGTTTCCCCCCCGGTAGTCAGTACTAAGGGCACCCAGAGTCGTCGGTCTCTGGGTGTTACCTTTTCCCTAGCGCCTCCTGCGCCCTACCGGGAGGTACTCAGCCCCCCCACCACGACAAGGTGGAGACCAGTCGGGGGGGTTGTACCGATGGCCTAATAGCGTAATAATAAAGAACGTCGTGGAGTTGCAGTGTCGATGTTCTCTCTCTCTCTTAACTTTCTGATGGAAGATTGCATTATTATTTTGCATTAATATTAATTTTAGCAATCATTATATCTTAGCATTTATCCCGGTTGCCCTAGACTTTTAAGCTTAGGGCCCAGGGTCTGCTTACTTTTTTTTTTTTTTTGTTTTACGTCGGTAACAAAATGCATTTACGCACTGCCTTCCGGCCAAAGGGGGACCGAAAGGGGGTGTGGGACTCACCACCGGCAGACACGACCGCCGGCAGCAATACCCACTAAAAATCTTCCGACGACGCCCGCCGCTTGTTGAGAAAGAGGCGGGGGCCAGTACCTGGGTTGCAGCTTCTGACACCCCGCCTGCGGCCAACGTCCCACGGACCAAAACCGGGAGGACCTCCTCAGAGAGGCGCAGTGGACGCGCCCCTCCTACCTCCCCCTGCGACCATAGCGTGTGTGGCCGACTTCCCGGAGGGTCCATGGTTAGACAGCAGGGGCCCCCTGCCCCCGCTGCCTAGACCCTCCTGGCGCTGCTAAGCGGGCCCTCCTGGCCTACCCGCAGCGCCCTCCATAGGTCCCTCTTAGTTTCCCCCCCGGTAGTCAGTACTAAGGGCACCCAGAGTCGTCGGTCTCTGGGTGTTACCTTTTCCCTAGCGCCTCCTGCGCCCTACCGGGAGGTACTCAGCCCCCCCACCACGACAAGGTGGAGACCAGTCGGGGGGGCAGGGTCTGCTTACTGCTCTAACCAGATTTGGCTGAAAATTTGTTATTACATGGAGCGACTGCCAACTGACCTTAAAATTTAAAAAGATTACAAGTTTCAATAATGTGTTGATGATACATAATAAAACATACAAATGTTTTATATCGGAACAGACCAAAGAGAACAAATACCATAAAATTACTCTTTCGCTAGCTTCGGCTATTTACAAAGTTCAATAAAAAGGCTTCCAATGTTAATTTTAATTAAATTACAGACCAGACCCACAAAGAAAAATAAAGAAAAATTAATTGCATGCAAAAATTTCGTCGTGTCGTATCGGTCTAAGAAGTTTCCGTCTCAAAGGACCGCAACTCCGCAGACTCTTGGCGATGGCGGCAGGAAACTTGAACGTAACAGACGTATACAGGAACAAAACGTTCGACATGTCGAATAATAATTATGTTGAACATTTGTCTAGACAAAAGAGCTGCAGCTATGCTTCGTGATTTGTATAAAGCTGCACGGAATCTTCGCAAACAAAGATCAAAGGAAGTGAATTGGTAAAGAGAAAATCTACTCCCGGTTAGCGTTTGTCGTGTCGATGCCACTGTTCTGAGGTTGTCTAATATGCCTGAACTTGAATATGCCGTTTTGAGTCATCTCGATTTTTCGTTAGATTTTGGGGTGACGTTTAATTTTTTAAAGTGGCATAGGAGACTTTATCCTTTGGCAGTGGTAAATATATTCCCACCATAAATCTACCCTTATGGAATTGTGTTAAAACCCTATTAATGTGAGGGAGTGCCCCTTGTCATCCAACGACATTTTGTTCTGTGTCAATTTAGCAACACCGCCCAAGATTTTGCTTATAGCACCGTAATTATTATAGACAAGAGGTATCATTAACTGAGCTATGTTAAGCAATAATGTGTTAACCCACAAAAAAACAAAGTTCCTGTTAGTGACCCGGGACAGTATGGGGAAGTCCCGAAA
This sequence comes from Musotima nitidalis, assembly GCA_949126915.1. Lineage (NCBI taxonomy): Eukaryota > Metazoa > Arthropoda > Insecta > Lepidoptera > Crambidae > Musotima > Musotima nitidalis. The sequence continues at coordinate 5,407,385 of OX421422.1, forward strand.
TTTTCAGTGTCGCACTTGTATGTACCGGTTTGGTAATTTTTCGAGCGTTGAGTAGTAGTCCCGGGTTACTAGATGTCACTAACAGGAACTTTGTTTTTTTGTGGGTTAACACATTATTGCTTAACATAGCTCAACTTACATTAAGTCTCGTCATTTTCATCCATTTATAGAAAAAGAGGCGTTGTAAAGACCCGTATTCCTAGAAATTGAAGAGGAAAACTCGTACATGCACAAAACAAGACGTTAAAGCTTAACATTTGAGTAAACAAAAGAATTGAAAGTTAGATCGACTCTTTTGTTCTTTTACAAATCCGCACGGAATCTTGTACAAGTACGTGAACAACAGCTCGAAGGTGCGAAGTAAGATAACAGTGGGATCTAGATGTAGTGCAGCTAGGATATACTGTTTACTTTCCTCATACATGTAAGTATACTACACTTTATAATATATAGTTTCTGTCAGTTGCTTCGCTTCTCATCTACATAATTTTGCGTGATTCAGATGACTTCACCATCATCACCCTCCTTCCGTTCCAGATTTTCTAGGCTGAACGCAAAATGTCATGTCCTTCTTTTAACCTCAGTTGTTCGTCATCATTAATCCACTCCCAAATTTTCACAAACGAAGCCACGGGCGACCTCTTATAGTTAATAAATTATTCAATTCCAGCAAAACATTTTATAGCGCATTTCTCTAAAATTATTACTACGATAATCTGTCTCAGATTTTCCGTAATCTTTATTTTTATTCGTAGGTTACGATCTAGGCTGACTGGCTGGCTGGCGCCGACAAATCCAATAAAGCGCCGTGCTTCCGAGAAATTTATGTTATTGACCGGATTATACCGTCTGACGTGTGAGAACCGGGAACTGGGGGCCGCAAAAATGAGAATTACAGATGGTCAGGTGCTTATAATGAAAGCTAAAAAGGATTATTAAAAGGAACGAACCAATAGCGGTCTTGTTCTAAATTTTAGTTACAAATATGCAGTTAAAAGACGACCTACACTTTTATAAGTTTATTAAAAATGTGGTGGGTAAGTACAATATATTTGTGAATTATGTTAATACACGCTTAAGGAGTCATAACAATTTTCAGGCTTGACCAGTCATACTTAACCAATATGATACGGGCGATAGCCCAGTGTTCAAACCCTGGTGGCTCACCTATGACTTTTTGAAGTTATGTGAACCACCGAACAAGACTTCATGCTCGCTGATCGCCCTAGGGCTTGATTGCAGCACCACTGGACATGACACCCCACACTTTACTTATGGGCTGAACAGCCCACCCAATGACGCGCCCGTGTTTACGGGAGCGGGAAGATACCGCGGCCAGGGGGCACTGCCCCGAACCCGCGCCGTAACCCCGACCAGGGTTACGTTTGAAAACCAACGATGAACCATGCACATCTATAGCAGTGGTTATGTTATGGTGGCCAAACCTGGTTAGACCAGTAAGCAGACCCAGGGCCCTAAGCTTATCAGCTTTTTCATTTTAGAGGTAACATTAATTCAAACAACGACAGAGGTAGTTATGACAATAAATTGGAATATGATAATTTCAGTAATCAATTAATTAAGATAAAGAGGGTCTGAAAACAAATACGGAGTTTAATGTAAAGGCTAAACTTATAATTGGGTCCATAATAATAATAATAATAATAATAATAATATGCTTTATTGAAACTTAAAACCTTATATATACATTTTAAACCCACCAAACTGCTTTACAGTTTGTCGGCGGGATTAGCACTCTTTATTAAAAAGGTATATAATGTTAACAATTTATAATAACATAACAGTAATCAGGAACTTTTCTTATCCTTAGCAAATAATTACTTAAACTTAAAAACAATAATAATAATAAAACAAAGTAAATATGGGTATAAACTGTAGAACTTCTTATTGCAAAGCTTGGGTTGTATAGGTACATAATACTGTGCTTTTAAATGTCTTTTTTAATCTTACTTCACTAATTTTCTTGTCTAAATCCCTCAGCCAGTCATATTTATTAAATATTGTTGGGGTCAAATACCGGTTTGTCCTTTCACCGTAGTAGTTATTTACACGTTGTTTAGTAAATTTGCCATCTCTTACGCTTTTAGTGTTATATTTATTTTGTTCATAAGTTTTAAATTCGTCACTGAAGTATTGTTCTAGAACAACCAGGTATTCAACTTTACTGTGCACAGGTAGAATATTACATATCGAAAACAATTTATCATAATTATCTTTACATCGAAGTTTAGTATTTGAATCCACTAGATATTTCATGAAGCGGATTTGTAGTGCTTTGATATTGTCTAGATATGATTTAAACGTACGGCCATAGGTGTTTAAACCATAGCTTAGCAGTGACTCGGCCAGGGCAAAGTAAACGACACGCAACGTCTTCTTACTTAATGTGTTATTCAGAGTATAAAACTTGCTCAGCACCGATCTTAGTCTGTTACACACTGAGTCCACATGTGCCCTCCAGTTAATGTGAGAGTCTACCCACACGCCTAAATATTTAAATTTAATTACCGTTTCCAAGCTTGAGCAACAACAGTTAATATTATTCGGGTGCGCCAAAGTTCACCTAAATTTTCAACTCCGAAAATTGGAACTCCGAAAATGTTCTTCCTAACATTTTTCATCCTAACAATCACAATTACTAACTACTCTGTCTCTAATGTTTTAATTCCGAATCAATCAACTTCATAATGTCGGTAGCAATAAACATCTATTATACTATTATTTCTTTTCCTATATTTTGTCAACATTACCATCTTTTACACTATTATTGAAAGTCATACCTTTTTTGTTTAGATTTATTTTTATTCATAATAATCAGTATTATTTACATTAATTTTGCGTAACTTTTAAAGTTTTATTTATTTACACATAACATGATAACAACTGCGATCATAATGCACGAGCCGAGCGAGCGAAATCTCGCTGCGGTCATTCAGCCAAGTTCCAGAAAAAAATCGGTCATATTTATAGTTCTTGGTTTAGGTTAGGTTACAACTGTGACCACACAACGTACGAGCCGAGCGAGCGAAGCGAGCGTGCCGCGGTAGCGGCCGGCGAAGTACCAGAAACGAATCGAATACGAATACGTTATTAAAGCATACCCCCCAATAAAAATCATACCCTCGAATTCAAACTATAAATAAAATATAATTCTACCGACATATATTTTTATTACATTTGGCAGATAAATGTTTCTTTCTGAGTGAAAATATTATGGTAATTATGTTTAGGGATAAAAACGTTAGGATAAAAAACAGTAGGAGCTTTAATATTGTATGTTAACGATTTTATTGATAACAATTTTCGGAAACATGAGTGTTATGAACATCGACGGTAGCACTACAAATGGTATGAATAAAAACTTTAGGATTAAAAATTTTAGGAGGAGTGATCATTCGGATTACAAATCGTTAGGAAGAACAATTTCGGATAAAGAACTTTAGGTGAGTCAATATGGACCCATATTATTCACATGCATACAATCGTACGTGTGTCCTATGATATTTATATTTGATTTATTTGTTTTTTTTGCTTTTATATTATGCGGTGAATATATATGCATTACTTTAGTTTTGTTTATATTAAGTATTATCCCGTTATCGTGGGCCCATTTAATAATATTGTTGAAGTCGGCTTGCAATACCTCCCGTATTTGCCTCGATGAATATACTAAACACATGTCATCTGCGTACATGTAGACCCGGCATCTTTTGACTACGTTACTGACACTGTTGACATGCATAACATAACCAACCGGTCCAAATACCGAGCCGGTGGGTACACCCAGGCTCACCAGAGCTTCATTCCCAGTCACACCCGCAATGCAAGTCTGCATCGATCTACCACTTAAGTAGTTTCGAAACCATTTATTGGTTGGTCCTCTAATCCCACACTCTTCCATTGAATGGAGCAGAACCTCGTGATCCAGGGTATCAAAAGCCTTTTTGTAGTCAATATACAACACCATAGCCTGATGACCCTGGTCCAGACTTTTGTTTAAGTCCTCCGAAAACTGAGATAAAGCTGTTGCGGTGCTAAGTCCGCTCCTAAAACCGTGTTGTGCGTCGGATAAGATGTTATTTTGTTCCAAGAAGTCGCTGACTTGTCCCACTACAACCTTTTCAACAATTTTATTGATTACAGACAAAATGGCAATCGGTCTGTAATTACCATAATCCGAATGCACACCTTGTTTAAAAACGGGCCGTATTATTGCTTTTTTAAGGTATTGCGGATATTCCCCAATGGATAAAGACTTGTTGACAAAATATGCCAGAACCGGTGAAATACTTTTTTTAATATTCTTTATATCCGTCACTCGAATAGAATCTATCCCCGGGGCCTTATCACTGCTCAGCTGATCTATTATTTTGCACACAGTATAACTAGTAACGGGCTTGTAACGAAATGACACGTCACTGACTTTCACATATTCTTTTCTATTTAATAATTTTATGCTACAATTATGCTTAATATTAATAATTTCTTTAGTAAAAGTATCCGTAAACTTAGTACATATATTATACAGCGAGTCCTTATTTCCTAAATACCTTTTAATAATATCATCAATGCTTGTTTTTTTACTACCAATCCAACTATTTATAACTTCCCAAATTTTTCTAGGATTCCCGTTACAATTCCTTATTTCCTCCTGTCTGTATTTATTTTTTTCCTTAAGTATTAACTTATTAACTTTATTTCTCAGTCTTGTGTACTCTAGTCTTTTTGTATTATTATCAGGTGATACCTTCCACTCTTTGAATAGTTTATCTCTACGCAACATCATATTTTTAAGAGTATTTTCTATCCATGGTTGTGAAAGTCGTTTTTTAGTCTTTTGTTTAGCTATAAATTTACTATTATTATATATATCTCTAAAAACAGATTCCAACTTATTGTATACGCCTACCGGACATTCAATAGATAGTAACTGTGACCAATCGTACTCTTTAATCTTTTTACATACTAACTTATTATTAATAACATACCTAGTATTCAAATCTTCGTTGATATTATATTGTTGTCGCGCGCTTATTGGTAACGACAAGCCCACTATATTATGATCTGAGATAGTGCACTCAATCACAAACGAAGCGCACTCGCGCAACTGTCTCACTCGCGCCCACACGTGATCAATGCACGACGTCTCTGTCACACCCGCGACGATCGCCACTCGCGTCACCTCGGTGGCCGGTATTACGCACTGTAGGCCTAGTTCACACAAGCGATCTTTATACTCGGACACTTGACGGCTGTCTCTTCCTCCTGATAAATTTATGTTTACATCTCCTAATAATATAATTTCTTCGCTAGTGGGTATATTCTTAATTATCTTCTCAATTTCAGAAATAAATAATAATTTGTTAGTTTTGGGCGGTCTGTATACTGCAATTATATTGAGGATAGATTGGCTCGTAGTCAATTTACCGTGTAGGATTTCAACGGATTTGGTTTGTTTCTTTTCTTCTGCTTGAAAAATGTGGTGCTCTCTAACATATAATAGTATACCTCCTCCTCTTGCATTCTCTCTTGTATTCGAAAATAAGTAATAATCTTTTATTTTATACATTGACAATTCTTCTTCCTTCACATTGACTTCAGTTAATATAAGAAGGTCAAAATCGTAAACACTATTCTCTAATAAAATTTGTAACTCGTCGAAGTGTTTCCTCAGTGAACGAATATTCAAATGTGCCGTATGTAAATAAAATGCTTGACCAGACAAACTTTTTCTCCATGCAATAATATTTTCAAACCTCTTAAACTCACAATCCAATGAAACTATTGCATCGTATCGATCCACTTTTATTTATTATTGCGATTCCGCTGGTGCGTACATCGCCCTAAGTTGGCGCGACTAATCCGTCGTTTCTAGGAAACGACTTATGTCACTTTCGCTGCGAATCGATGATATCTTTTTTTGTTCATCACTCTTTCTAATTAATATTTTGCCGTCTTGGACCCAAATGTACTTAAAGGATTTTTTGAGTTGGTTTTTGGTAGCCCATAGAAGGTTTCTCTTATACTTAGTTAGGTTTTCATTAATGTAAACACGATTTGCATTTTTATTGCCGTAAACTTGGCCGTTGGTTAAGCGGTTCCTTCTACTTTGTATCCACTTGTCTCTCGCGTCTTTGGTCTTCAGGCTTATTACTACCGGCAAAGGTCTGTCCGCGTCAGGTTTTTCACGCCCTACCCTCTTTACACTCTCAATTTGACCAGGATCCAGATCTAGCTTCTCAGCCACCTGTACCACTAGTTCTGTGATATTTTCGTTTTCTTTTCTCTCAAGACCGACGATCTCGACCGTTTTCTCATTGTACTTTTCTTCCATTTCATTCACACGTTCTTCCAAAGACCTATTACACTTCTCCAAATACGAATTCTTGTTCTCCAAAGCTTTTATTTTATTCTCAGACCATCTTTGATGCTCACACAGTTTGTCGTACTTTTCAGACATAAAATCCACCAGGTCGGTCAGTTCGCTCAACTTTTTTTCCATGCTATAAACTACCTCCATCTTCCTATTTATTTCTGCCAACGTCTCAGCAATACTGCTTTCGCCAGAGCTAAGTTGTTTTACCGGCGATATGCAATCCTCGCATCTCTCATTCTTCAGCGTTCTCTTGGTGACGCATTTCTTATGAAAGATCGATTCGCATGGCCCATTGCACTTCACAATGTCATCTTTCACTGCAGACACAAACTGTTTACACTTCTTACACTGTACCATCGTAAGCTATATCATTAACTGTTGCTAAGTACGTAAATACAAATTCCACGAATTTAAAATATTAACAATAACAAAACACGTCCGCTTGCAGAGCGCGCGCGTGCGGAATGTCCCCTAAAGTATGGCAGTACATTTAACGTACTTAATGTGAAGATAATCTCAAAGAAAAAGATTAAAGCTTTTGCTTAACATCTAATGCGTGTAACTTAATTTTTTTTTGCTAATTTTATTTTTATTATTTCCAGCCTTATGCCTCCCCAATATATTAAATTTTTTAAGTATATTAAGTTAATATATTAAGTTTTTTTTCCCATGTGGGTAGGCGAAAGTGTTAGTCACAAAAAACAAGCTCCTGTATTTTTAAACTCAAATAATATTAATTTTAATTGTTTTTATGTATATTTATGGCTCTATAATCTAAAATTTGCCTGCCTTTAACACTGGTGTATTTTCACTGCTCCTTTGCTCTTTTTCACTTTCGCACTGATTTGCAATCATCACCGCCTTGAAATGGAGTCTCGTCTAGCTGATAATTTGGCTGAGCTGCAGAAGTTGTTGGTGACGAAGTTCGCAGAATATGATGAGAGGATGAAGAAAATGGGTGCAAAATCTGCTTCAGCTCCCCCCGATGTAGCTTCGATGTCACGTGAGTTATCTAGTTTTCAAGACTTTGCTGTGAAGGCGCTCAGAAAGATTGGAGAACAGCTGGAGTTGCTTACTATCACGCAAGATAAAATGGAAACTCATATGAGGCGCAAGGTTCTGCTCATTCATGGATTGCCCGAGAACGACAATGAATCGCTTGTAGATGTTGTCCATAAATTGATAACTGAGAAGCTTAAAGTTGCAGTTATCTCTAGTTAAATTGCAAGTGTGTCATCGACTTGGTGCTTCAAGGTCAAAGGTGCGGCCAGTCTTAGTGCGGTTTTGTGAGTTCGAGCACAGGCAGCTGGTTTGGGATGGCAAGACGGCTCTTAAGGGCTCTGGTGTTACTATATCGGAGTTCCTAACTAGATTCCGTCATGGGATCTTTACCGCGGCGCGTCACCACTTTGGCATTAAGCAGTGCTGGACGACAGAAGGTAGAATTCATGTCAGCCTCCCAGATAAATCTAGGCGAAAGATTGATTCAGTGTCGGCCCTTCAATCTATCATTGCTGAGTTCCCATCTGGAGACGGTGTGGCTGGTACTTCTGCAGCTCGCGTTACTCAAACAGTACCCGCTGTGAAGGTTGGGAACACAAAATCCCGGCGGCGTAATGTGTAACTCAGCAAACATTATTAATTAAAATTTTGTGTTGTTATTGTGTGGGTAGCTTACTTATTCTTTAATTTTTCTCTATTGTAACGGCACTTTTTTTTGTTTTACGTTTTATTTAAATGTTAGGTATATTTAATTATTTCTTGTTTTACAAATCTTTGAGTATGTATGTAGTTAAAATTTAATTTTTATTGACTGATGTTGTCATTGTCAGGTTGTCGTGTCACTTTACACTGTTGTTAATATTTTACAGACCTGGATTACTTTTCTTTATGCTTGTCAGTCATGTAAACATTTTTAGTTCAATTTACGCTACCATATTCATAATTTTTTTTTTTTATTTGCATTATTCTTAAAATATTATTACCTTCTTTAAGTGCATTTCTTGTGACTTGTTTTAATTTAAGTAATCTTAGTGTTTCTTCCACGGTTTTATTTCTTTTTTATACTTTTTCTTTAAGGCTCAACAACACCAGTGTTTTTGGTTGGCTCTGGCCTAATTAATTAGTTTTGATTTATTTAATTTGTTTTATATTGATTTGTATTGTTTTTATAATACTTTTTTTTTGTTAGTAATTATGCAATTTGACGATAGCTACTTTTCATGTTCTTCTTCTTCTGTCAGTTTTGAAAGTGCGAATAGTGACTCTTTGGGTGGGTCTACACTGCGTGATCAGATCTCCTCCCTCTTCCTTGGGTCCCGTAACAGTCTTAATATAGCTCATATTAATGCTCAGAGTATCCCCTGCCACTATTCAGAGTTGTTAGCGTCTTTTTGTTCGGATCATTTGGATGCTATTCTCGTTTCGGAGTCATTTCTCAAGCCTTCGTTGCCTTCGTGTCAGTTTGCATTGCCCGGATATGTTCTCATTCGTAATGATCGCACTGGTAAGGGTGGCGGCGGCGTTGCTATGTACTTACGGGCTGATATTCCATACAAGGTTGTCAGTACTTCCCCCTCGTTATACTCTCGGTCTGCTGAATATTTGTTTCTTGAAGTCTCTCTGTCCTTCACCAAGATTCTTTTAGTAGCTTTTTATTGCCCCAATATGTATATTGATTATTTTGATTGTCTGGAAAATGTTTTAAGTGGTTTTCGTTTACTTTATGATAACGTTATTGTTATGGGAGATTTTAATACTTGCCTTATCAAGGATAATGTTCGATCGCAGAAGCTTTCATCCCTTTTTTCTTCACTCGATTTAAATATTTTGCCCCTTTCTGCTACGCATCACTTTCCTAATTGTATTCCCTCTTTGCTTGACCTTATAGTTGTCTCTTCTCCTGATAAAGTAATTACGCATGGTCAGTTAACTTCTAGTTTTTCATACCATGACTTAATTTATGTGTCTTATCGTGTTCGCCCCCCTAAGCGTATGACTCGTTATCTTTTAAGGCGTAGTTTTAAAAACATAAATACTGAGGCCTTGCAGTTTGATGCGTCTCTCATTAGTTGGGATGAGGTATTGAATGCGAATACTATTGATGAGAAGATTTGTCTGTTCAACAATGGTATTTTGGTTCTTTACGATAAGCATGCTCCACTCAAACGTGTTAGAGTTAGGTATAATCCGGCCCCTTGGCTGACTGATGGTATAAAGAAGCAGATGGTTCTTCGTGACAAAGCAAAGAGCAGGCTGAAGCGTTTTCCGTCAGACCTCAATTTGGTATACTACAAAGAACTACGTAATCGTGTTGGTCGCTTGTGTAGGGCTGCAAAGAGGCAGCATTTTCATGATTCCCTGCTTAATCGTAGTACTTCCGATGTCTGGAAGTTTTTGAAGTCTGTGGGTGTGGGCAAGTCTGTTCAGTGTGAGTCTTCGGGTTTCAACATCAGCGATCTAAACTCTTTTTTCTCTCAGCCACCTGAAGCAGTTAGCAGTGCACTTAAGAGTTCCACCTTGTTGCAGCTTTCTCATAGATCTCGGCCTGATTGGGCTGTGTTTCAGTTTCGTACTGTCTCGCAGTCGGATGTTCAAAAATCCATTTGCTCCATATCGTCTGATGCGGCTGGTGAGGATGGCTTGTGCTCAAAAATGATTACGTTGATTCTCCCACAAATCCTTGGCATCCTTGCTCATATTTTTAATTTCTCTTTCTCCTCATCTTCTGTTCCTACTATTTGGAAAATGGCTCATGTTATTCCTTTGCCTAAAATTTCGTCTCCTTCTTTGCCTAGCCATTTCCGTCCCATATCCATTTTGCCTTTCCTATCTAAAGTTCTCGAGCACTTGGTACACCGTCAATTTTCGGCTTTCGCGTCTTTGCATAATCTTATTAGCCCTTTTCAGTCGGGTTTCCGTGTTGGCCATAGTACTGTCTCTGCACTCGTCAATGTCACTGACGACATTCGCTGGGCTATGGATAACAAACTTCTTTCGGTTGTAGTATTGCTTGATTTCAGCAATGCTTTTAATTCAGTCGATGCTGATATCCTTCTTGCCATACTGGAATCTGTTCACGTGTCTGATCTAGCTCTAGGGTGGTTTAAATCCTATCTTTCAGATCGCACGCAGTGTGTTCGCCATAATGATACAGTCTCCGATTGGTGTAGTATTTCTTCAGGTGTGCCGCAGGGTGGAGTTCTTTCCCCGTTGCTTTTTTCTATATTCATTAATTCGATCACGGAGGTCATTGTTACTTCTCGCTTCCATCTCTATGCGGACGATCTGCAAATTTATAGCCACTTTTCGTTGCTTAATGCTGATGATGGTATTGCTGCCTTGAATGCAGACCTGTGCCGCATTGGTGAATGGGCAGAAGCCCATGGTCTCGGTTTGAATCCGGTCAAATCTCAAGCTATTGTAATGGGTAGCCGTTATTTCACTACTGGTGACATTCTGCAGAAGTTACCTCCTGTGGTTTTGGGGGGCTCCTCTATTGCATACTCCGGTACCGTTAAGAACCTTGGTGTTCAGATGGATAGCACTTTATCTTGGGGTACGCATGTAAGCGAGTTAAGTCGCAAGGTGTTTTTTACTTTTCATTCGCTGAAATGTCTTCAGGGTTATTTACCTGAGGCCTCAAGGATACTCCTTGTGCAGGCCCTGGTCTTTCCTGTATTGGATTATGCGGATGTCTGTTACTTAGATGCCACGGAGGAGCTCCTAAATAAGCTTGAGAGACTGCAAAATGCGTGTATCCGTTTTATATATGGCTTGAGAAAGTTTGATCACGTGTCGAGTTATCGCAAAGCTCTGAATTGGCTTCCCATTCGAAGGCGCAGAGACTCACGTATCCTATGCTTACTGTACAATTCTCTTTTTAATCCTTCCTATCCCTCTTATCTTCGTGAGCGGTTTTCTTTTATTCATGCGCCTGGTTCCTCATGTAGGTCAAATCTCCTTTTACTCCTGAAATTCCCCTCTCATAACTCCGATTTCTTTTCCTATTCGTTTTCTGTGCATGCGGTTAGGCTGTGGAATGCGTTGCCAGTCATTATTCGCACTTCCAAAAGTATTTCCATTTTTAAGAAGGCAATAAAGGAACACTTCCTTGCTGCCTGCTAGCTGTAAATTTTTGTCTTATCGCTAATTTTAGTATGTTATTGTTTGATTTTAGTTTTTTATTGTTGTTTTATTTGAGTTTGTTTTGTGACGTATTTTGTGCACGTGTCTACTTTGTATATGTTTTTTTCCTTTTTTCGGTCTGCTGGAAGAAATTCCTTTTAGGGATAAGCAGTGCCGTTGTACATGTCTTTCATAACTTTTATCTTTGTATATGATCCTTATGTGCATAAATTGTTAAATAAATAAATAAATAAATAAATAAGGAGGTATTTGCCAAGAATCAGCACGCTGGGCATACGGGTTGGTGATCGCAGTTCAAACCAGTATGCAGGATAACGCTGCTGGCCATCATCCGGTAGGATTTCTCTTCGTCGACTCTTACGACTCCCAATGAGATGAGACCCCTCTCATCCCGCGCAGTATTCTAGGCTGGTACCACACGGCACATTTAATGCAAACATAATCTTTAAAAAAAGAATCAATATTTTCGCTTACCATCTAATAAGAGTTTTGATCAATTTTTTTGAATATTTAAGTTAAGAACATAAAAGAATTACTATGTTAACTAGTGTCAAATCTAACAGTGCCTGAATCAGCTTTCTGCGCCGTTTTATTATCCATCACTGAAGACCACTCTAAGCAGACCTTGCTCGCTACAATCCGTTCAGTACTTTAACCTTCATAACTCGTAAGTCACACGGAAGTGAGGGATCAAGGAATACTGTCACCCTATTGATTGTACCACTGAACACCTTTTCTCAAACATGTTTGGTGTAAGTGGTTTTTATCAACTAGAGTCTGTGTTATAAAATATTATTTAGTTCTGTAATGTCCACCTTCTTGTGACATATTTTAATAGTTATTAAGAGACAGGTTTCTTAGAATTTTACTATAATGTCAGGTTTAATAATCTATTATTATTATTTTTATGTTTCCTGTTTGTGAGATCTTAGTAAATTTTTAGGAGTTTTTAATATTAATGAGAGTATTTTTTTTAAAAATTACTGGACAGATACGGATATTCTCACACTTTGCCAATTCATCACAAATTGAGCAGTGGTTATTATATGCTGGAGATTTGATAAAAATACTTATATTGTAAATATATAGGTACTTATAATACATAGAAAACACCCAGACCAGAGCAATTAAATAAATAATATATATTTCTAACAATCTGACAATAACACCACATATTCAGTTTTAATATAACTATCATTACGAACTTGTGTTATGGATACTAAATAACGAATAAACATACATAAATACTTTTTTTTGTAAATACATACTTACTATACCTAAAAAACACCCAAACAAGAACAAATATTCATCTTCATGCACACAAATTTGTCCTATTTAGGATACGAAACCACGACCTTAGGAGCGGAGTGCGTGTATACTTGCCACCACGCCATGTGTAATTTTTCATGTCTGACGGTAAGCAGTCGATGGAGTCCAAAAAAAAGGAATATATGACATGATCTCAGACCATATTGATCGGAGTTTAAGTTTTAGTTGAAAATAAGTAAGTTTTTTTTTAAATTATTGTATTAATTCAGCTTTTAAATTTATATGTTTTCCGCAATGAATACAGTCATCAAATCCCTAATGCCGAGCGACCCTCCGTCTTAGAGAATATTTACATACATTTTATTTTCAATGATTTCTTTGCATAAAATGTAAACATATTCTCAGTAAGTATTCCATAATAAAAATTGAGGATATAATAAAACTTAAGAACACAATAGCGGTTTGAAGAAGGGATATGGGGGCGGCATAAGTTTCCTCTTAGGCTGCCTGTCCACTGAAGCGGAGCGAGGAGGCTGAGCGGAGAAACGGAGAAATATTATCCAATAGGAATCGCGGACAGAAGAGGAGCGAAGATTTTATGAAATCTCATTGGTTAATATTAGTCCGTTTCTCCGCTCCGCATCCTCGCTCCGCTTCAGTGGACAGGCAGCCTTAGAGAGGGGTCTGTTTTAAACCTCCTTTCAATGGCGGAAGTTTGCCATTTCTCAATAAGTAAATTATTATGAGAATCTCAGCTATTGCATATTATTTATTCCCGTCTTGTATCAAGCTCAGAACCAATGTTGTACAATGGATACTTTCTCCAAAGGACGTGGGTTTGATTCCCACAATGGAATAATATTAATGTGCTTGTGGATATTAATCTTGGTCTGGGCACAAATTGACCGGACATTTATTTAAACACAAAAATGTGTAAATTAAAGAGGACAAGTACTATTTATAAGATTTTACACGCACTGTAATTCAAAATTACATTACGCATTTAAGTCTTTTATGTACCTTTATGTTTTATGCGTAGATATTAGCAAAAACCATAAACATACGTATACAAAAGACGAACAAGTGCGCCGTGTAATTTCATTAGTTCTTTAACTATAACACTGCTATATTAGTAAGTACTATTAATAATTTAAAAATAATAAATTACTGACAAACGTTACCGACGGCTAATTATAATTATGATTATATACGTTTTTATTGCTACAATATTTTATCTAAAGTTCCTACTTACACCTACTAACGTATTTACATAAAAAACGCATGTAATTATGATTGTTTGTTGTCTAGAGCCCGTAGTATGTATAAGTTATATTGTGAGAAAATTAATATAAATACTTGGAATCTATTAACCATTTTTTACTAGGAGTTAAATGGGCTTATTACGAAACAAGATCTAAAGTTAGATTATTTACCACCTTTATTTGATAAAATGAAGACAGTTACATCTCAGAGGGCCTACTGCCGAATTCGATGGATTACCGGTAATCCATCTAGATCAAACTTTGTTTACGTTCATTAATCCGTACCGGGGAATCTGCCGACAGCCACCTCTCATTCATGACCTTCAGTCCGTGACAGACCAATAGGTAAATGGAGAACGCTATTTTGTTTCGATTTCCATGAGTTCGGCGGTACGACAGAATCAATTCGAAATCCATTTTGCCTTATAATCGATTGCCATCGAACTCGGCGGTAGGCCCCCTGGTTGTAAGCGTTGTTAAACTTTAGATCTTTTTTTGTAATAAGCCCCAATATGTTTATGAATACGTACTAATCAAGTATACATGGAAAAATACACAGATCAAGGTTCATTAACATGCATAAAAATAATAAGCGTAAATGGCCACGACCTTAAGAACTGTTATCATTGTGAAGCAAGAAACTCAGTGTTTTACTAAACGTAGATAACACGCAGAATGTTGTTTTTGGTTTATAAAGATTGGCTTTGCTAATGCCGCATGTAGCGATAGCAGTCAGGTGATTAGGTCAGTTACCGTATAAACTATATAGTGGACAAAGTAAAAACTCATTTAATAATATTTTAGTCATAATCTAAAGAGACACATATAAAAAACATAGCTTCTACGTTTCTACGTTTCTTCTAAAGTTTTTATCGTTATATAATTTTGGTATGTGCTTTCTGCCTGCACGCACGCGCAAATATGTGTTGGTATACATATCTATATCAAATGTGAAAATTAATAATATTACAATCACATTTTTGTATGTAAAAGGTATTTTTTTACTTTTCTCACAAAAGTCAACAAATTACTTAATATTATTAAAACAGTTACTTATAACCCAATCATATGATTAAATACATTGAACAAAATATATATTTTGTTTTTAAGTTTTATTGTACCTTTAATTATTTTGAAATCGTTGGGAAGTAAACTGTCAATGTATTTGCACATATAAAAAAAATATCTATACAATTGTCTGTGGCCCTGACCACCTCCTGAGGTTGAGACAATAAGTTTGCATACTTAGTTGTTTTTTGTCTCGTTTAAACGTCATTGTGTTTTTTAAAATAATTTGGATTGTTTTTCACAAATACACATAATCATTTAAAATGATGAAAGGCAGAGGAATCACTTTACAAGCTTTAAATAGAGTTCAGCACGATTAAAGAAACCACGCCTTATTGATAACTCTCACGCAGCGCTTCTGCACCTTGAACACTTAGAAACCACGCCTTATTGATAACTCTCACGCAGCGCTTCTGCACCTTGAATACTTAGAAACCACGCCTTATTGATAACTCTCACGCAGCGCCTCTGCACCTGGAATAAGTGGCAGGTACAACAAATGTATGCTTACTCCTTGTGCTGAAGTTCGATCATGAACATTTAAGGCAAGGCTAGCAATACGTAACATAATTAATTAAAAATAATATATTGGCAAAACACGTGTCGTGGTGAGTTGTCTATAATCGTTTCGACAGATTGCAGTTGTGCAAGAGTTGTCACAAAGTTATATTAAACCTTGCAATGAATTTCTGCAAATTAACACTTGAACCGATAAAGTTTTTAATATCGTACATAAAAATAAATCTATACATTAGCATAACGAATAGGTCACCTTCCGATTATCCTCCAAAGAAAACGCCAAGACGTATCCAAAGAAAAGCTTTGAAATTTCACACGTGTTACCAGATTAAACTTTTTCCTCGTTCCTTTCATCATACGTTTCCGGGCGTTCGGTTTGCGTGTGTGCGGCTATAAATCTGCCTGGACTCTTTGATCGGAGTCCCCTGCGTTACGTTTGAGTCCCTTGCGTTACTTACGAGTCCCACGGGATAAAGGGCTGGACAGGGGCATAGTAGAAGCATAATGGTAGGCCAAATCGAGGCTTGAGCAAGCGATAATAGCCGAAACACGAAGTGCTTTTGCTTATAATAATAGTTTTTTCCATATGAATTACAGGTTACACTTATGTTAACTATAATTTTTGTAACTTTGTTTGACTATATGCATGTATATATCAGCTATAAATTAAATTAAATGTAATCGTCAAAAATGCATAGGGGCGCTAGCGGCATTACGCACGGCATCGTATATACGACTGGCGCACCTATAAAATTATTTTAATTTATTTTAGCAGCGATAAAATTTGTAAGTTTGTGCGTTTAACGTTTGAGCGCGCTTACACATAAACCGTATTCGGTGCGTACGTTTAAAGTTATCGTACTTATTTGCTTCTACTATGACAAGGTCCTGTCACACGTAGGACGTGAGAATTGTTAACAGTTAGATTGTCCACAGATTGGGGACGTTTGAAGTGGCAGGAGGCAATTTTGTTAGAGTACCTGTCGATGGACAGGGGTTCAATGATTGTATAGAAATTGTCAAGAAGTAAGGAAAGTTGTGGCTTTGGGTACCAATTAAGCTATAATTGAAATTTGATTGATAAAATATTACTGTATTGTTGAATGCACATTCTATAGAAAGGAGGATGAAAGAATTTTAATGTAACATACATACAATTATAAATACATTACCCCTACGGGTAAACACAGGCATATTATATGCCCACATGTCGCCAATTATATTTCTGGTACCACGTAATAGGTGGCGAGCCTATTGCCGCTTACCGGAAACTTTTATGTTCGTCAGAGCCTCGTCCGTTGATCGGCAGGTGCAACACTTGCAGGTGAGGTTGGCTTGGGCTCCTTAGGACTTGGTAGGACCCCCCGACTGGTCTCCACCTTGTCGTGGTAGGGGGGCTGAGTACCTCCCGGTAAGGCGCAGGAGGCGCCGGGGAAAAGGTAACACCCAGAGATTGGCGACTCTGGGTGCCCTTAGTACTGACTATCGGGGGGGAAACTAAGAGGGACCTGTGGAGGGCGCAGCGGGCAGGCCAGGAGGGCCCGTCAAGCAGCGCCAGGAGGGACTTAGGCAGCGGGGGCCGAGGGCCCCTGCTGTCTAACCATGGACCCTTCTAAATTCGGCTACACACGCTATGGTCGCACAAGGAGGTAGGTGGGGCGCGTCCACTGCGTCTCTCTGAGGAGGTCCTCCCGGTTTTGGTCCGGGGGACGTTGGCCGCGGGCGGGGTGTCAGAGCTGCAACCCAAGTACTGGCCCCCCGCCTCTTTCTCAACAAGCGGCGGGCGTCGACGGAAGATTTTCAGTGGGTATTACTGCTGGCGGTCGTGTCTGGCGGTCGTGTCTGCCGGTGGTGAGTCCCACACACCTCTCTCGGTGCCCCTTTGGCCGGGAGACAGTGCGTAAATGCATTTTGTTACCGACGTAAATCAAAAAAAAAAAGATTCCCTATACACCCATGGCTTGTTATTGAGTGCTATCAGTCTGTCAGCATATATTTCTTAAGAACTTTTTGAGCTAATCCCAGAAATATATATAGGGGATGATGATGGTGATAAAGGTTAAGATACTGTTACTATTACCTAGGCTTGTAAAATACATTACTTGACAAATCGCTTTCCTATCAGCAGAAATTCTCTTAGATGACGCCACGCGCTCTATAGCGATGAGGTACGCTATTAGGCTATTAAAGGCGAATTGACTCAAATAGGCTTCGTAATTCGTATTGGACATCATAACTTACTCGAATTCTTACGCTATATTTGTAATTTATATGTAAGTGTTGGCTTTATTATAAATTTTCCCTTTGGGTTACGGAGGTCAGACGACAGTTGCTCCATATAATAACTGAAATTCAGCCAAATCTGGTTAGACCAGTGAGCAGACCCTGGACCCTTAGCTTGAGTCTAGGGCATCCGGGATAATGCTAGGATATAAAGGTATGTGAGTATTAGCTAAAGTGTGTTTCTTTTTCTAGTGACTGCACAACAGAACTTTTCACAGATTTATTACGTTTAAAATCTAGTATATCCTACTAATATTATAAACGTGAAAGTTTGTATATGTGGATGGATGTTTGTTACTCTTTCACGCAAAAACTACTGGAGCGATTGTGATGAAACTTTGTACGTGTATAGCTGCAGTCCTGGACTAACATATAGGACACTCTTTATCCCGATATTTCTACGGGATCGGGGATCACGCGGATAAAACCGCAGGGCGCTGCTAGTCTGTTATATGGAAGTAACTTCGAATGTACTTCTAGTCCCACGCTGTCGTGTACTATGTATTGGTAACGTCCATTTTTCCAGTTTTCCATCTGTACGGTCAGCAACCGCACATTGTACTCTGGCCTAGTTTGTATTATTGCACATTAAGTTAATTTATATAATTTAGAAAAATCACGTACGCAAGTACGTCAGTTATCGGTTTACCATCGAGCTCGCTTAACATCTTTTAACATTTTAAACATTTAATTTTAACATTTTTTTGTAACATTATTATAATCAACTTTTATTAAACATTTTCTATCATAAACATTTATTTAATTTAACATTCAACATTAAATGTAAAGGCATCTGCCCTTACATTTTGGTCCTTCGAGCATTTAGAAGTAGAATCAGTGCCGTGGTATAATTCACTTGTGCGAACATTTGAACATTAACATAACAGAACATTAAAATCAGTGTAAAAACTAACATTAAGTGACTGTGAAAGTGGTAACAGATCGCAGAGCAGTATAGCAACAGGCGGTAGCTGCAAACCCGGTGAGCACGTTCCATTTTAACTACCTTTTGGGAAACTTGGCATATTCCGTGTACACCAAACTCCGCTAAACAACAACAATGGCTTCCTACGATGACCTTCTTACCAATCAATCTACAATTCTTGATGCAATTAAAAAGATCAAGGATAATTTTATGAAAGATGGTCCCTCGCGTAAAACGTCTCTTGAATATCACGATGATAGACTTAACAAGCTAGAAACTTTATGGAGCGAATTTAAGAAAAACGACGTTAAGTTATCATTATTTGATTGCGAAAAGTCAGGGCCTTACTACGAGAATCGTGTGTATGATCGATTAGAACAACTCTACGAAGAAACCAAGTCTATGATAAACAAGTCAAAACAAAGATTGTTAGTTAAGATCGAAGATGAAAATCTTGGCTTCGTTACTCAACACCAAAAACACGGAGAAAGCAGCGCTACATGTACTCAAGAGAAGGATTTAGGACAACATGACGACGAGGAGACCCCACATAATAGTAGGAGAATGTCAGACGAGAGAAAAGACGTAGACCAGCGTACAAGGGACATAATGAATGAACAGCGGTCGAACATTAGAGCCTTTGAGAGGGCGGTAAGAAACATGGATCTGGAGAACGTGAAAGAAAAGTGGCAACTTGAAGATAAGTTGAAGACAGTTACACAACGCTGGGAAAAGGTCGATAGTACCTACTGGAAACTCGACAACATCTTGGACGACACGAGAGCGTTTGAGACAGATTACAACAGATTAGAAAGGCTGTATGAATTCAGCAAGGAACAAATAAACAAGAGAATTTGGGATAGCAAACATCAGGAAAAATCTACGCCTAAAATTGAACTTCCTACGTTCAGTGGCAGCTACGCCCAGTGGACAACATTTAAAGATTTATTCATAGAAATCGTCCATCGCAACACTTTCATCTCTAACGCTCAGAAAATGCAACATTTGAAGTCAAAATTGAAGGGAGAACCTGAGCGATTGATTCAACACTTAAACATTAGTTCGGACAATTACGAAACCAGTTGGCAGATTCTTCAGCAGAGATACGATAATGAGAGACTATTATTCACCTACCAGGCTAACATTCTGCTGAACCAACCCAACATACAAACCCCAACGGCGTCTCAGCTGAAAAGAATGCATGATACTACTATCGAGTGCATCGAGGCTATCAAAAATTTAAATTTTGATACCTCGTCGTGGGACCCCTTGGTGGTTTATATTTTAATGCAAAAGCTGGATCCCGAAACAAACCAGTTTTTTACAGCAACATTGGACAACCCGAGAAGCATGCCAGCTTTAAAGGAGTTCCTGAAATTCATTGAGACCAAATTTATGTCACTGGAATCAAGTCCGTATCGCCCACGTAACACAAACAGCCAACATCAAAATAATCAAACGAAAACAGTTCATAATGCAACATACAGTAAGCCTAAATTGCAACATCAAAATACTCAGGCAGAAACTAAAAATTTAGTAAAAACATTTCACAACAAAAAGACATTTCATAATTACATTATAACTTGCCCTAGATGTAATAAACAGCATGGTTTGTATAATTGCAAAGAATTCTTAAGCATGTCACCAGAAGAGCGTTTGAAAACTGCTAACGAGTTACGTGTTTGCTTAAATTGCCTTTTTAGCCATAGAGGCGAAAAATGTATGTCGGATAAAAAGTGCAAGCACTGCGAAGAACCGCATAGTAGCATCTTGCATGACGCAATTGAGATTGCAAAGTCGCGCGGAAATAAATCTAATGTAGGTCAGCGGTTAAACACGCACCTAGCGCATGACAACTCTAACGAAGTGCTGCTAGCCACAGCTCAAGTTAAGGTGACAGCTATTGATGGTACTACAGTTACCTTACGCGCCTTGCTAGACCAAGGCTCTCAAGTGAGTCTTATTACAGAAAACGCTGCACAAAGATTACAGTTAAAGCGGAACAAGATGAGCGCGGTGGTATCAGGCATTGGTGCTTCAGCCACCACCAAGTGCAAAGGCGTGCTTCATCTTAAATGTCAAGCGTTATACACCAACTTCAACATTAACATTAATGCACTTATTATGAAGTCTATAACAAACAAACTGCCGAGTAAAACAGTTGATATGGATCATTTTGAGCACATTCAACATTTACAACTTGCTGATCCTGAATTTAATGTGTCTCAGGATATAGATTTATTACTGGGAGCCGATGTTTATTCGGAAATTCTGTTAGAAGGGCTCATCAGATCAAATACATCATCCATCATAGCTCAACAAACTCAGCTAGGATGGGTAGTGTGCGGCAACTACACACACAAAACATTTAACTGTCATGTAGTTGTCAACAACATTGAAGATCTTGCTCAATTCTGGGAACAGGAGTCATTGCAGGACGACAAGGCAAATACGGACCCAAACGATAAGTGCGAACAATTGTACAAAGAAACAACAACACGACTGCCTGACGGGAGATATCAAGTCCATCTCCCTCTGAAGGACAAGTTCGATGAACACCTGGGAACATCCAAGCCGCAGGCCATCGCCCAGTTTCAACAATTAGAGCGAAAGATGGCAAGAAACCATGCTTTTGCAGAGGAATATGCAGAATTCATGAAAGAATACGAAGAAATGGGTCACATGGAACAAATCAACACTACACACAACAAGATTGAGTACTTCCTACCACACCACGGAGTAGTGCGACCAGGCGCTATAACAACAAAATTGAGAGTCGTTTTCAACGCGTCAGCCAAAACAAGTACAAAACACAGTCTCAACGATTTAATGGAGGCAGGACCTAACCTACAGAAAGATATTCTTAGCATCCTGCTGAAGTGGAGACAGTACAAATATGTCTTTACATCCGACATTGAAAAAATGTATCGCTTTATAGCGGTACATCCTGAACATCAACCCTTACAGAAAATAGTGTGGAGAAATTGCCCACAACAACTGCTAAAGGAATATCAACTGTGTACAGTTACGTATGGCACTAAGGCCGCTCCATTCTTAGCGCTCCGAACACTTCAACAGCTGGCGTTGGACGAGGGTGACAAGTACCCGGAAGCAAAAAACATTTTACTCAATCAGTTTTTCGTCGATGACGCGTTATTTGGTAAGGATACCATAGACGAGGCTCGAGTTACGAGAGACCAACTAATAAATTTATTAAAAGAAGGAGGGTTCAACCTTAGGAAGTGGTCAAGCAATGAACATCAATTGTTAGAAGACCTGCCAGAACATATGATTAGCCCTACAAGTTTCAGCTTTACAGAGGCATCAACATCAAAGGCTTTAGGGTTGGCATGGAATCCGAAACAAGATAAATTCATATTTACACCCACGATCAAAAACAAAAACAACACTGAAACTAACAAACACTCAACAAAGCGTCAAATCTTAAGCGACATATCTACCATTTTTGATCCGCTGGGATTGCTCTCCCCAATAACAATCAAAGCAAAAATCCTGTTTCAAAAAGTATGGAAGCATAATATGGAATGGGATGATGCAGTTCCCGACGACGTAGAACAAGAATGGAAAACACTTAAAAACGAGTTAATAAACATGCAACCTTTCAAAATAGACCGTTGGCTTGGCTTGAAAACGAGCGAAGAATGCGAACTACACGCGTTCTGTGACGCATCGGAAAAAGCGTTCGCCTGTGTTGTGTACAGCAGGGTCCCAGCGGGAATACTTAAACATCAAATTTCATTAGTTGCAGCGAAAACAAAGGTCGCTCCAATTAAAAAACAACAAACACTTCCCAGACTTGAGTTATGCGGCGCTCAGTTGCTGGCTCAGCTGGTTAAGAAAATAAAACACTGCCTTGATAAACCGAACATTAAAGTAACTGCATGGACGGACTCCATGATCGTGCTTGGTTGGCTGAAAGGAGATATCTCACGATGGAAGGCCTTCGTTGGACACAGAGTACAGGAGATAACATCGGTCGTGCCCGCGGAGAGTTGGAAACACGTAAGATCGGAGCAGAACCCGGCCGACTGCGCTTCACGAGGACTATTACCTTCTCAGTTACATAACTTTCCTCTGTGGTTTAAGGGACCCGAATGGCTTAGCTGCGAAGACATTCCTGAAACATGTGACACGTATATGACCCCAGAAATAGAAGTCAAAAAGGTGCATATAGTTACGTCTCAAACTACAGACAACAAAAACATTAACATTATAACACAACTCCTTATCAAGTACAGCTGTATTATGACTATAATACGCATCGTGGCTTGGGTAATGCGTTTTATTACAAACTCATCACGAATAAATTGTCACGGGGCAGCCCTGCCCATGAATCACCCGTCAAAACAATGTAATTTAACACTCGCCGATATTCGACGCGCTACTTACATAATAATTAAACAAGTGCAGAATGAACACTTTGAACAAGAAATCACGGCCATAAAAACAAAAGGGAAAATTAATAACAACATTGGACTTTTAAAACTTAACCCTTATCTAGATGATAACAACATTTTACGAGTTGGAGGGAGATTACAAAATTCCAACTTACCCGAAGACACAAAACACCCTATTATCATACCAAAAAACAGCAAACTGACGCAACTTCTCATTGACCGGGCGCATGCCACAACGCTACACGGTGGAGCGAGATTAACATTAGCTACATTGAGACAAAAGTATTGGATAATAGGAGGAAATAATACTGTCAAAAAACACCTACAAGGCTGTGTGAAGTGCTGTCGTTTCAGACCATCAAAACCTTACCAATTGATGGCTGACTTACCCAGTGAGAGGATAACGCAATCACCACCTTTTTATCACACAGGGGTAGACTTTACAGGATTTGTTGACGTCAAACTCAACAAGGGCCGAGGTGTAAAAACAAGTAAAGGTTACGTCGTGGTCTTTGTATGCATGACAACAAAAGCGGTACATTTAGAACTCGCGTCGGACTTATCATCCCAAACATTTATACTTGCGCTTAATCGCATGATTGCGCGACGAGGCTGCCCGAAACACATGTACTCCGACAATGGAACAAACTTTGTTGGAGCCGAAAAAGAATTAGCTAAACAACTACACATTGCTCAAACATTCAACAACGACACTTTGTCGAGAAAGAATAGTGAAATGGGAATAGAATGGCACTTTAACGCACCGAGCTGGCCGACTGCAGGCGGACTCTGGGAGGCTGCAGTTAAGTCTATGAAATACCATCTAAAACGAGTTTTAGGAGAACAAAAGTTAACATACGAGGAGTTCCTAACACTGCTCACCCAAATCGAAGCGTGTATGAACTCTAGACCACTTTGCCCTTTAACAGAAGACGTTGAGGATATCGACTACCTTACACCATCACACTTTTTGATCGGCCGACCAGCAACTTTCCTACCACATGAAAACATCGAAGAGCAAAACATTAGCATTCGACAAAGATGGCAGTTGCTTAACAAAATGCAGCAAGGGTTCTGGGCCAGATGGTCTTCTGAATACCTGCAACAACTTCAAGTTCGAAGTAAATGGCTACATAAAACGATAAATTTAACAATCGGGGATATTGTCTTAATCAAGGAGGACAACCTGCCTCCAGCAAAATGGGCTCTTGGCAGAATACAAGAGGTTCACCAGGGAAAAAATAATCTGGTTAGGGTTGTAACATTGAAAACAAAAACAGGCTTACTAACAAGACCAATAACAAAATTAGTTAAACTCCCGATACCAGAGTCTCAAACAGAAAAACCTGATACCGACACCTCTAGTATAACAAACCAGGATAATAAAAAACCAACATCAAACAATAACAATCAAAAACCACCATTTAAATCAAAGAAAACAAGTACCAGCTTGCTCTGCATGCTTATAACATTATTAACATTGTTTCAACCTTCTACACAAAACAATAACGTCATAAACATCACGCCGTTTGAACCAAACAGAGCTATCTACTTTGACAAAATCGGCAATTTACAAACCGTGCATGACGACTGGAAGATTGTTACCTACTATAACATGACGTCATATTGGCAAGGCATAAATAACATACATAGAGTTGTGAAACACCTTGGGGAAAGGTGTGAGCAATTCGATTATAAAACGATGTGCAAAACGATTATGACGGAATTCGAACAGGAACTAAACGAACTTGATCATAACAATTACATGCTGGAAACACACCATGGTCAAACAAGAGGACGCATCACCCGAGGTCTTATTAATGGAATAGGCTACCTTGCAAACAGTCTATTCGGTGTGCTGGACGAAAGATTTGCAGCGCAATATAAACAAGACATAGAAACATTGCATAACAACAGAGACCATTTACTGAAACTGATTAAAGGTCAGACATCAATTATTGAGGCGCAAAACAACATTTTAAAGAGAAACGAAGAGTCTATGATTACCCAGTTCAATCTTTTATCTCAACACCTCAACACTACTGACGACTACTTACGAAAATTGGGTAAAGCTGTTCAGGAGGAGGAAGAATTGAACTACTTCAACATCATGGCCACCACCACCTCAATAATGTTGTCTAAGTTGCGACACATCCAACACATGCTACTAGACACCTCAACTAATATTCACAATGGTCACGTAGATACCAGACTTCTACCCCAAAGTCAGCTCTTCCAGGAACTGAACATTATTTCTGGACAGTTACCTCAGCAGTTATCTATACCTGTGGACAACATTCAAACCCAACTAGCAGATATATACAAGCTACTTGAGGTCAAATCAAGAGTATTAGAAAATTACTTCATCATAGAAATTACATTGCCTCTAACAGGTGACACACCGTTTACTGTATATAAAACAGTTCCGATACCGATGAAAGCTAACAATAAGACGTCGCTTTCCATGAAAACAAGCTCCGAATACGTTGCAGTTAACATGAGAAAAGAAACATTTATGCAACTCACAGGCAGCGACCTTGACCGTTGCATAAAAAATAGAACCAAGCACATATGTTTGCTCAGTCAACAAACCAACACGGAACATGAGGAGTCATCAAATTCCATGTGAAATTGGAGCCATAACAAATATTACTATAGCAAAATGTGTATACACATCGGAAACTTGTAATAGTAACTGGACACCATTACGTAAACCAAACACATGGCTGTATGCCTGTTGCACGGAGTGTCAACTACAGATCATATGTGAAGGTCGCATGACTTCTAAGGCTATACATTCAACCGGCATCTTAGAAGCCAAGGAAGGATGCATAATAAGAAACAATGAGGAAACATACCACACACAGGTCTATTACACAAATAACATTTACGTCAACCCAGAGATACCTTTATTAGACCTGGAAGGTATCAATAATCTCACATCTTTGCAACCTATTGATTTATCACTTCACCAACCAAACACACAATTCATAAAACACGATTACGACAAACTTCATAATTCATTGAAGGAATTAGAAGAACAGACAAAACAGACTGAAATGTCTCAACACGATGTACACCAATACATCGTGTCATACGTCACGATGGGGCTACTGATCCTGTCAGCATTCGTCGCGGGAGGACTCTACGTGTACTGCAAACGCCGCGGCACCCTCGCCGTCAACAATGCCAACACGACCACCACAGTACCACCACCAAAGCCAAGAAGGGCAGAAAATATAGAAAGGACCGTAAACAGGAGTTCTTCTTACGCGACACCTCATTCTTTTAACATTTAGATTTTCTTACTTTTCAATTTTTATATTTTTTGTATAATTTAACTTTAACTATTAGTATTTTAAAATACCTTATTTAACTTTTAACCTATTAACATTATTTTGTTGCCCCGCCAAGATGTACGGTCAGCAACCGCACATTGTACTCTGGCCTAGTTTGTATTATTGCACATTAAGTTAATTTATATAATTTAGAAAAATCACGTACGCAAGTACGTCAGTTATCGGTTTACCATCGAGCTCGCTTAACATCTTTTAACATTTTAAACATTTAATTTTAACATTTTTTTGTAACATTATTATAATCAACTTTTATTAAACATTTTCTATCATAAACATTTATTTAATTTAACATTCAACATTAAATGTAAAGGCATCTGCCCTTACACCATCACTCGTTCCGTATTACAAAGTGGATTATTAATTTCATTGGTATACCAACAGCCAATGAACATACATTAGCCTGTTATGGTTAAAGGAGTTTAATATATACTTAAACATCTTCCAATTATAGCCGTAAACACAACTTTGTTAGACATTTAACCAGGGGTTTAACTATAAAGTAACAATAAAACGGCAAACAAAAGCGTACGTGATTGACAACACGTACAACAATGTTTGCTAAACTGAAATTACAAACAATATGAGGTCATGACCACTTCCTTTGCAGTTTGGCGATGTTATCTAAACTTTGTGTTTTTGGAGATAACGCAGAGATTGTGGAATCTTATCAGATGGCTACTGTCAGCTTTACTTTACTTTTGACCATTAATATTAGTTATGGACAATGTATAAAAATAGTAAGTAAATAACTGGGGTGTGGAGAACAAGGCTCGGGAAGCGTAGTATAGGAGCTAAATAGAGCGACGATTTACGCAAAACGGCTGGCAGCTGTTTGATGATCGAGCTTAGTGGCGTGCTATTGGAGAGGTTTATGTCCAGCAGAGGACAAATAAAGGCTGATGATCATGATAATGAGGTAAATAGTATATTCGTATGTCATAAATTGAATTTTCGTTTTTTTAGGATGTACATAATATCCCAAAGTTCAAGGTGTTTTTCTGGCAAATTTCGTTCCGTCTTGTAAGAAAATTTATGCAAAAAAAATTGGTTGCCTGTAAAGTCGGTATACGGGCGAAAGTTTTACATGACAACGACTTTGAGTGGTAAAATAATTTTAATGTGAATATTCATTCGTATAGTAGGAAGAAGGATGAAATAATAGTAACAATTTAAAACATTTATTTATACAAAGAATTATATTTAAAACGCATCTCGCTCTGTCTCTCTCGCTCTTAGGCGGGCTAACCATGCCCGAGTGAAAGGGACGCGTGCCTCTCACTCGCTCTCATTGTGAGCGCATAACGTGAGCGGAGCGTAACGCAATTACTTGAAGTGTCACCCGGCAAACCAATTTATAAGACGTTGTCACGTCAAAATACAGGAACGTTTACAATACATTGCAAGTATAAGTTTTACGGCTATAAGCTTCTAAGTAAATTAATCGACTTGAATTAGATAAAGCAAATTTTTGCATTAGAAATGCCTTGCCTTGTAAATTGCCTATATTGTTTTATCCGTTTGTAAGAATCCTTAAATGATAAATTAGTGTGTAGTTAGTGTTAATACTACTGTAAATCTACAAGTTTCCCTGGTAGTACAGTGCAGCGTAATGTGACGCCGTCCCTTCATTAGTCTAGTGACTGGTAAGCGTCAAATACATACATAAGGTTACTTTAGTTAGAACAATTTGTGGAACATGAGTATGCAAATATTTCACACTACGTGAGCCATAAACTATTCTGCTCGATTAAGCTGACCCCGACTAATATGGCGTGGAGGTCAGTATACCTTCACTTCGCTCCTAAAGTTCGGTACCCATACTGGGCGAAATTTGTGTACTCGAATCTGAATATTTATCTGGTGGTGTCCAACGAACTATCAAATTTATTTTATTTTTATATTTTAGGGTAATTAATAACACAAACTAACAAAAATAAAAAGATCTAGTACGCAGAATTTTACTTATCACAATCATCATCATCATCATTTCAGCCATCTGAAGTCCAGTGCTGAACAAAGGCTTCCCAAATAGCTTTCCACGTAGATCGAGCCTTTGCGCCTGCATCCACCGGCTCCCCGCCGCCCTGATCAGATCATCAGTCCACGCGTGGAGGGCCGCCCTCTACTACGCTAGCTGATTCGTGGTCGCCATTCAAACACCTTAGCGCCCCATCGGTCGTCGTTTCTTCAAGCTATGTGCCCCGCCTACTGCCACTTCAGCTTGCAAACGCGCTTCGCTATGTCGGTCACTCTAGTTCTCCTTTGGATTTCCTCAATCTTTTATTCAGATTTCGCTCAATAGAGCTCTAATGAAAGTAAAAACTTATAAAACTAGCGAGCCCATTCACTATGGGCGGGAGCTTGATCGTAAAAGAACGAGCAAGAAATCCTCAAGTTTAATTTTTCCGCCAGTTACAAGAAAATGTACTTAATAGTAAGACAATTTGACAATTTTATTCATTGCTTAGTCCCAAACAAGCTTAGTTTAGGGCTATAACAACAGTGTGAGTTGTGAAAAACTACTAATTACTTTTTTTATTTAATTAAACATATTGAATGCCATCGCCATCGGTCACAAACTCCATAGAATTTTTATTTGTCGGCTATTTCCTGTTCAAAGAAAGTTAATGAATAAACCAAAATTAAAGCAATTGATACACCTCGAGTTCATATTGTTTCTAATAAAAAAGAAATGAGCGTAAACAATAAGTCATTAAGGGTCTCCCGGGCAGGAAAGCTCGCTGGCGAAGAGTAAGCGATTCATAACGCAATTACGACTTCTTGAGATTGTTAATGACCTTACCCAAGCGGGGGGCATGCCGGCTACTCGTGGCTGAATTACTGGTTTCAATAGATGGATTTCCCTGTTAAATAATGTAGGAATCGTTTGTAAGAGACGGCTAAATTAGAACCTTAATGCACAATTGTACGGTACATGTTATGATAACATCTTAAGCCTATACATCCCATTAAGGTGGACAGAAACCTTGTAGTAAAGTTTACTTTTAGCACAGAGATCTTCTAGATGAAACGTATCAAACGACTAACCGACATCAGACGAGATTCCATTTTCTTAGTCGCCTTCTACGACAACCTGGGGCGAGACGTGGGGAGGTAGACTTCTTCGTAGATGCCACTGCCTCCCTTTCTCATCACACGGGGAGTCTTAAGAGTCGACAAAGAGTCGTAAGAGTCGACAAAGAGAAATCCAACCGGATGATGGGCAGCAGTGTCATTATGCGTACCTTTTTTTCGGCTTTTCCCGCTGTAGGAGAGGGTGTGTGAGATTTTTACTGCCTAAATTTATTGATTTAGGCGTTACTTTGCGGAAATCCATTGTAAGCAAGTGATGGATTAAAAATATCTTTGTAACAATTCCCGCGCTACTATAATATCCCGAAAAATCGAGAAACTATTCAACACGACACGTGTTTCGCCCTTACACAGGGCATCTTTAGGTAAGATAGGAGCCTCAGAACGATGTCTTCACGACCAACGCTGAAATGAGAATGAGGTTTCTCTCTAGGTCAGAGGGCAGTCGCTCCATGTAATAACCGAAATTCAGCCTAATCTGGTTAAACCAGTGCCCTAACCCTGGGCCCTAAGCTTAAGTATAGGGCAACCGGGATAATGCTAGGATATAATATAACGAAATAGGGCATTCAATAAACGATTCAATTTGATTTGAAACCCCATGATTTGAAAAAATATTGCTCAAATGTAAAACAGAAACTTAGTCCATTTACGCAGGCGTTACTTTGTAGACGTATGTTACCGTGATACCACCGATTAAACCGGGCCTTTATTTTTTGCATCGACTGCTTACCGTCAGGCAATTATGATGTGTAAAGAATGAAAATATTTTTACTACAAAGAAACATAACAAGTACGGTGTCTCCTCATCACACTGTCGGACACCACAGGATTTCACGACGCTGTTCTTCCGTGAACACCAAACATAGTATTAGCGCGCAGCATATGAGAATAGTATAAAGTTAAATAATTTAAAATAAATTATAAATATAAAAAGTAGTTTGTATAAGAATGTAATAAAATTATATGCATATAAAAAGTTCCAACAAAAGTAGTAAGTATATATGAATAGAATGAGAGAGACGGAGAGCGAATGGTAGTAAAATACAGATGACTTAACCAGATATTGAAGTAAGAATGTGATAAACGAAGAATGTCTATCAGAGTGAGCGTAGAACAGTGTCTTGGCATCTTATGAGACTGATACTGGACTCTTTGGTGTTAGGCGTTTAAGCTACATTAAAGCATTGTTTAGACCAAACGTATTGTCAGCTGGTGACGGCGAGCGCGCGGTACGCAGTTTAATGGTTTTCCATATAAGTATATGTAACTTCTCGTTCACACCGTACGCTTGCAGAATGGTTCAGCATGCTCACAGTCGGCGGCCGACAATACGTTTGGTGTGGACGATGCTTAATTACTACTTTTACTACAACCAGTCGTACACACGAGTAAGTGTGATTTATACCTCTTGCCCTGGCAGGTTAAGTTTAATGGGCGCATCGATCAAGGGCACCCCGAGGTCGAATATGATACCCATTATATTTAATTACTGAGCTTTCGCCTTCTAATTGTTTCCCCAACTATTCATCTGGTACCTATTATTTCATTGCGGCTTCAAAATTTATGATATATGCAATATAAAATTGTAAATCAATGATTTACAACTTCGATGTATTCATGAATATTATTACAATCATAAAACCAAGTAATCTTAATGACGTATTATTGTTATACACAGTTTATTCCAGCGTGATAATCAGCAGGATATCCCCAATGAATTTTGCTCAGTGTTTACGTTTTAAGCTAGTCAAACACAGACCATCTTACTGGTTGTACTTACAGTAGATAGTTAAAGATTCGTATGATCCAATAAAATATATAAATACATATTTTCTGACAATTACACCAATTATTTATTTATTTACAAGATAAGTATTATGGAGAACTTGTGTTATGCATACTAAACAACGAATAAACATACATAAATACTTTTTTTTGTAAAATACATACTTAGTATATATAGGAAAACACCCAGACCAGAACAAATAGTCATGTTTCAAAACAAATATTCAAACACAAAGATCTGTCCGGCGTGGGTATCGAACCCACAACCTTAGGAGCCGAGAGCGGGTATTCTCGTCACCACGCCAAATCGGTCGTCAAATGCCGAATTGCTGAAATACGTTGGGATGTGTATTGTGTTGTGAGAGGGGGCTCGTATATACTAAGGTAATTTAATTAGGAATATAATAAACTGAACCTCTAAAAAATACTTTTTTGATCATCAAAATTACTGAGTGAGCATCTAATGAGGTGATTAGGTGCTCAATCAGTAATTTTGATGCACAAAAAGGTTAGGTTAGGTTGGCAATTTATTAATTTTGAAGACACGTTAAATAACACCCATTTAATTATTAGGTCGAGATGGTTGTGATGATGATGATAAACAACCGAGTCCACTCGAAACAGCGATAAATACGACCTACTTGACATCTTTAGGTACACAATTTTAATTTCAATTTATGTATTTCCATCTAAGTGTATAACGTCTTAAGATTTATAATGTGTCTTACAACTTAGTTGCCTTTATAGATGCTGCAATTTCTTATAGTCTAACTAACAGGTGTGTAGGGTGTATAGGGGTCCGTAGGGGATCTGAAGAGCCCAAGCTAACCTCACCTGCAAGTGGTGCACCTGCCGATCAACGGACAAGGCTCTGGCGAACATAACAGTTCCCGTTAAGCGGCAATAGGCTCGCCACCTATTACGTGAGACCAACAATATAACTGGCCAGATGCCTCTGCCTACGCTTTCGGGGAAACAGCCGTGATAATACATCTGTATGTAACTAATAGGTTAGCAATTACAAAATGAAGTATTCATATTCGGGAATAGAAGAATATTAGACAATTTCAGAACAACGACGAGACTAACCTCCAATTGTTTACTGTGGGTTTCCGACAGTATCAATAAATTACTTAAGACCCAGTAAATACTAGGAACAATTTTAGCATTCAGCCGCCGTGTTCCAGCGATCTTTTGTCAAACCGTAAACGCTAACCTAACTTGCACAAACGTGTATAAACACAATCGAATACAACAATACAAGAGCTAAACAAACAAACTGCTTAGTTGAGTCGAAACAATTAACAAGCTTTAACATTCCGTAGTACATTCAAACTGTGGAGTTGTAATTTATAGTCGCCTTATAGTTTACAGATAGTTTGCGAGCGCATTTGGTCTCGAACTAACTGAGGGTTACACTATTTGATAGTAAGTTAGGAAGTTAACTTTGGCCTCTAGTATTATTTTATTAATTGATTGGATTATCGGGTGTATAGGGATCCTACTAACATTTTAGGAGT
The DNA here is from genome assembly GCA_949126915.1 of Musotima nitidalis. Lineage (NCBI taxonomy): Eukaryota > Metazoa > Arthropoda > Insecta > Lepidoptera > Crambidae > Musotima > Musotima nitidalis. The sequence continues at coordinate 5,440,434 of OX421422.1, forward strand.
CCAAGCCAACTTCACCTGCAAGTGGTGCTGCCGATCAACGGACGAGGCTCTCTGGCGAACATAACATTCCCCTTTAAGCGGCAATAGGCTCGCCTATTACGTGGGACCAACAATATAATTGGCGAAATGTGGGCGTATAACATGCCTCTGCCTACCCCTTCGGGGAACAGGCGTGATAGTATGTATGTATTGAATTATTAACTAAGTTAATTGGTCAAAACCAACGCCTAACTTACAATACATTTGTTCCCTGCTTGAGACATTACTTTCGGAGATTCTTTGTAAGCAAAATAAGCATTGTATTTTAATGAATAATTTTGCTCTCGCGTCAGCGATTGACGAGCCAAACTTAAGTATCTATTAAATATATTTATATCTGTGTAAAGGCTGAATATGTGCGTCCCTTGTTTTTTTGGGTAACCAAACCTGAACCAAGATAGATAGCTGATGTTGTAAAGAAGCCAGGGATACACTAGGAAACAATTGTTCCACGACATATTAAGCGAAGCCGAGCGATATCGCTTGGCATATCTGGCACACCGCGCGTCCTATGTCTGTAGGAGGCGAAGTTGATGTTGCCATGGCTTTCTATACAACATCAGCTATCTGCCAGGAATATTCATCCACAATAAATACAGTGCGATTAGCCAAAAAAACACTCAGATAGGTTTGCTTACCCGAAAATTCCCAAAAAATCTGGCAACGTCGCGCCACTTCAAACTGACGTTGCTGACGACACGTTACGCAGGATATTTGGTCCCTACTGTCCCTGTCTCAAAATTTGCTATTTTTTACAAAAATTACTTACCTATAATGAAAAGGAATTAAATAAATAATTGATAATAATGTTATGGAGTAGGAACAATTAATTACAATTTTTTTAAAGAATGTAAGATTGCAGGCTATGAAATAATATATCTACATAAGCATATAAGCTAAAATAGTTACAATAACACCCACAACTCTGTGATAATTAAACCTTATTTATGGCAAATAAATGATTTTGTATTTGTAGGACACGCAGGAGAATTCACAGGCCGCTGCTAGTAAACTTATATAGCACAATAGTGTATCAAATCACTATAGAATCCTATTGCCGCCGTTAAGCCGATATAAATCCGCTAATCAATTAATGACATAGGCCATAGCTTACGAGTTCTTATAGCAATATATATTAGTCCGCTTTCTATATGTCTCTATATGTCTCTATTAGCTGTAATTAATTAATTGTATTTGTCGTAATTCATACTGAATCTGTTTCTAATAGAGGTATTGTTTTGTTATCTAGTACATTCCTATACATCGTTACTCCATGTATAAAAAATTATAAGCGGTAATAGGCTAGTCACCAATTTCGTGTGAGTTTGTGACAAAGTATGTGGGTGCGCTTTGTACCGTGCTTATTTCACGGTATGAAGCGCTTTCATTTTTTTTTGGACTGCATTAACTGCTTGCCATCAGGCAGGATGTAGTTATTCTTAATAACTACATTCTGTCACATTAAAAATAAAAATATATATAACTGGCGAAGTGTGGGCGACATGCCTCTGCCTATCCCTTAAGGAAAACTGGCGTTTGTTAAAATGTATAAAGTTATAGCTGTAAGGTTATAATAAATATTCTTAGACATCTCACACAGCTCCCTCTAGTCCCAAACTAATCAAGAAATACTAGAGAACGAATAAACATCCTAAAACTGGTATTTTGTAAAAATCTAACATTTCAGGAAGAACACCGTAAGCGCCAAAAATTCCAAAAATCTGTTTCAAATTGATGCCATAAATATCCTGAGAATAATTGAATGTATAAACCTTCTGTAAAATACGCAAAATGACTGTTGCGATATTAGTCTTAAAAAGTACATTGCTGAACATTGGCCTCACCAATAGATTATTCTATTGTGGTATTTGCCCATAACTATCACGCTGGGTAGGCGGGTTCGTGATAGCAGTTCAAGCCAGTACACAGGATGACGCTGCTGCGCATCATTCAGCCAGTAGGATTTCCCCTCGTCGACTCTTACGACTCCCCCGTGAGATGAGAGGGTGGCACTATTATAGACCGGGGCTTTGTAAATAAGTACATACTTATACCATATAGAAAACACCCAGACCACGACAAATATTCGTATGTATGCATACAGTATTTATGTATGTGTCTTATAAGGGATATAAACCCACGACGCCAAGAGCAAACGGCAGGTACACTGACCTGCGGGCGGGGTGCCAGAAGCTACAAACCCAGGCATTGGTGCCTCGTCTCTTTTCAACAGCGGTGGGCGTCGTCGGAATTTTTTTAGTGGGTAGGACTGCGGTGGTCGCGTCTGCCGCAGTGAGCCCCACACTCCTCTCCCGGTCCCCCTATTGGCCAGGAGACAGTGCGTAAACAGCATTTTTTAACCGACGATAAAAAAAGGTACACTGACCTCCACGCTATATCTGTCGTCATATTGAAAGTATGTTTTTTAAGTTATCAAAAATGCTCTTTATATCCATAAAATTCTGTATTGAGAGTGACGAGTATTATTAAAACTTGTAACTCAAATAAAGATACCAATCTCACTCGTTGCTTCAAGTGCCCATTACTAAACGAGCTTTATCGCTGATATTAATCAATTTGCAATATAGGTTAGCTGTCGACGGATCTTAAAGCGCCTAATTGAGGCAAAATTATATGAAATTTGAGCTATTACGAAAAATGCTCAGTGAATTCCAAAACTTCGTTTAAAGCAATAATTTTCTCTAAGAACACTTTTTAATAAGATCAGAGGGGTATAGCGTAACTTTTGGTGAAATAATATTTTCAAGAAAAAAATTACATAAGGCCATTTCTCAGGTAAAGAAAATATTTTTTATGCATAAAAATGTAGCGCTTTAAATTTAAATAATATTCCTAAGCTGTTTATTTATTCTTTCCAGTTCGCGTCACTAGATGGCAGTAATACCGCCGGAGAAAGTGTCTGCTGCGGCTGCGCGATGCAAATCGCAAATTATCCTTGCTACTCTCCCGCCAGTGTCAGTTACGGTTGCAAGTGTAAAGAAAGTAGGTACATAGTGCTCAAGCTAATGGATTTTGACTTTACGAAGTTATGTGAGTAAATATCGCTTGCTCTGGCCTAAGAAAGCACGTTAAGCCGTTGGTCCCGGCTGTTATGAACATCTATGGAAATCGTTATTAAGAAGTCAATCATGCTTTGTAACATTCTGACAGCTGGTTTAAAGAATGATGTTTTCCTCTGGGTTGCGGAGGTCAGACGACCGTCGTATTACGTAATAACTGGAATTCAGTTAAATCTGGTCGAACCAGTGAGCAGACCCTGAGCCCTAAGCTTAAGTCTAGAGCAACCGGGATAATGCTAAGATATGATGATAATGATATGATGATAATGATATGGTGATAATGATATGATGATAATTATATGGTGATGATTATATGATGACAATGATATGATGATAATGATGTGATGACAATGATATGATGACAATGTAAAGTAAAGTAAAGTAAAAAGTTCTTTATTTCATAAACTATTAGATAGCACTTGAAAACGTCAAAACAAAATATACATAAAAAAAAGTATTTACCCTGAAATCACGAAGCTTAGATTCACTTACATGCAAATAAATAAAAATTAGGTTTAAGTATATCTAAGTGCCAGTTCCGAGCCCCCGCTCTGTGAGAAGAACTGACAAGAAACTCACAGGCTATGCTCTTTTAATGATATGATGATAATGATATAATGATATGATGATAATAATATGATGATAACGATATGATGACAATTATATGATGATAATTATATGATGATAACGATATGATGATAATGATATGTCTAAATTTACCAAATAGTCCCCATAGTATACCAGAACCGATCAAAGGAGTCAAGCCTCTTCCATGTTTAAGAAATCGCTATAGCTTGTCACATAACACAAGCTAGACAATGTTAAAAACATATCGTTACGACTCGAAGGAACAGTGGAGCAGTGTGAATGACGGATCGTGAGGCAGCCACGGACTGCAAGATTTGCGATCATCACACGCCTGTCTTCCAATTATACGGTATCTCCACACGACGCCAAGAAATTGTTTAGGCGTATTCTATTTGTAGCCACTTAATATTTTAAAATTAATTTTTATAAGAACCGACCTATATGCCGTGAAATCAGTACCTGCACTCCGCTCCAGAGGGTTCGATTCCCACACAGGACAAATCTTAGAGTGCATGAATATGAATATTTGCTTTAGCCTGGGTGTTTCCTGTGTATATTAAGTATGCATTTACAAAAAAAAAGTATATAAGTATGTTAGTTAATCCTTTATTTAAGTATCCATAACAGAAGTTCTTAATGATACTTATCTTTAGTTACCAATTAATTATTTAAAAAGAAGATGACTGATATTCGTGTGCAAGTACTTGTTTTTACTTGCTGAAAATAAGTATTAACATATCGTGCAATGTTTATATTGAGGTTTAGTTCAGAACTAGCTAGATTGTGTATTGCCTACCGTAAGTAGGATGTGGGCAATATGGTGAGATGCATAAAACAAAAAATTACCCCACTTTCGCATTTAAATGTATTGAACTGGATAACTATATCTCATAAGTTGTTAACATCGACAAGAAATATTAATTGTACTTACAATTCCAGAAGACGAGCTTGTTACGACTAGAAACATCTACAAAGTCACTCAAAAACTTCCCAGGTTATAAATGTTTGTGTGATCTTCCCTCCCTTTCTTACAGCGTAGAGATGTGACTTGTAAGACAGAGAGCCGGAATTAGCGGAGAAACTAAACATTACTTTAGTTAAGGCCGTCGTTAGCCTTAACTATCTTGTCTTTTGTTTGTTCGAAACGATTATGTTGAGAACTTAGGTTGTTAGGAATTGAAATTATTTTATCTATATACATACATACATACATAATGTCACGCCTCTTTCCCGTAGGGGTAGGCAGAGATCACATCCTTCCACTTGCTACGATCTTGGCACACACTTTTAGCTTCATTCACACTCATTAACCTCCTCATACACGCCCGTCGGTTTAGGGTACTTTTGACCTGCCCATACTACTACACATAGAAATACAATGTATTCATACATATACACATGATTTCACGCCTGTTTCCCTGAAGGGGTAGGCAGAGACATAATTATGGTGGGACCAACAATATGATTGGCAAAATATGCCCACATTTTGCCAATCATATTGTTGGTCCCACCTAATAGGTAGCAAGCCTATTGCCGTTTACCAGAAACTTTTATGTTCGCCAGAGCCTCGTCCGTTGATCGGCAGGTCCACCACTTGCAGGATAGGTTGACTTAAGCTCCCTTAGGATCCCGAACCCAAATATATTTCATCATCATCATTTCAGCCATTTTAAGTCCACTGCTGAACATAGGCCTCCCCAATTGCTTTCCACGTAGATCGATTCTTTGCCGCCTGCATCCACCGGCTCCCCGCCGCCCTGGCCAGATCATCGGTCCATCGTTGGGGGCCGCCCTCTACTACATTTGCGGATTCGTGGTCGCCATTCAAGAACCTTAACGCCCCATCGGTCGTCGGTTCTTTGAGCTATGTGGCCCGCCCATTGCAACTCCAGCCTGCAAACTCGCCTCGCTATGTCGGTCACTCCAGTCCTACGGATTTCCTCATTTCTGATTCTATCACGTAGGAACACTCCGAGCTAAATATATTTATAGTGACGAATTAATATACAATAAAAGAGTTTTAAGTCGTAAGAGTCGACGAAGAGAAATCCTATCGTATGATAGGCAACAGCGTCATTCGGAACTGTCTTAAACTGCGATCACCAACCCACCTGTCCAGCGTGGTGATTATGGGCAAATACCCCAATATAATGTAATCTATTGGGATGGCTAATGTTCAGCAGTGGACTTTGTAAGGCTGATGTGATGATATGATATTTGATGCGCTCTTTACTCCTTTTACTAGGTCGAAAACTATCTTCAAATTTAAGCAATATTCGAAATCCTGAGATCCAACCTTTGACTTCCATTGACCATCTTATTTGTCATCGGCTTTATCAGCTCAATCTGTCTCAATGTCAGTCGTTCTCTCTTCCTCTCCACCCGTTAAAAATTATAATTAATACTCTTTCCGTCACATACTCTTGGTGTCTTCTATTTATATGCCCAAAACATGACAAACGGCATTCTTTATTTATTTTAAAATAAATATAGATGCTAAGTTCATATCGTTAATAAAACTGTAAAAAGGCAACGCAAAACCACAAGCTAAATAGCTATTACTAAACTTTTCTCTTAGAATATTTCGTACGGGTATTTGTAATCGTAGTAACAGCCTATTTATTTGTACCAGTGATTTAATAAAGCTTTGCAGAATGTTTAATTTTGTTGAGGAATGTGTTTAAAGTTACTTTATGGTTGTTTGTAAATCCGTTGAAGGATGATCAGAGGCAGGTAATGTTATCAGTTTATAAAGTTCGTAATTCCTATGAAGTTGTTAGATCGACGGGATAAAACCACAGCTGTAGTGTAGCTTTTACGAGTATGTATGTGATTTACAATACTTTGATTAGCTACACAATGATTTGTGTATGTGTAATCAATGATACTATAAATGTACGTAAATATACATGCTCATTCTATCTCATTGTATTGCGATGTATATATATATATATATATATATATATATATATTTATATAGGATATAATGTTATGTTAAACTGTGACATAGGGTGTGTTAATTAAAATGACTGTAAGTCCACAAGTAAACATATAATGATTAAATGCATAATAACATGCACCACTTCCAATGAGCACCATGAGCTAGAATTTAAGCGACCTTCCGAAGCACGGAAGCGCCCTATGTCAAATACCACAAACACTGTCAAATGTACATACATTGCATACATATGCATGTTATGACTAACCCCAGTAGTGTGTAAACTCTGTCTATCTTTGTCTCACGGAGCGTTTTCATCATCATCATCATTTCAGCCTTAGAAAGAAAGAAAAAGAATTTATTCTGTGACAACATCAAAAGATCATAGAAAGTCTACTGCTGAACGTTAGCCTCCCCAATAGATTACATTATATTGGGGGTATTTGCACAAAATCACCACGCTGGACAGACGGGTTGGTGCTCGCAGTTCAAGCCAGTACGTTTGATGACGCTGCTGCCCATCGTCCGGTAGGATTTCTCTTCGTCGACTCTTACGACTCCCCGTGAGATGAGAGGGGGTGGCACTATTCTAGTCCGGTAAAACGGTAAGAGCGTTTTGACTTTTGGCTTTTCGTGTCTGGCAACACTCGATACTAGATGTCATAAAATTGTTCTGTATAATTTTAATTAAAATTTAATTAGTTAAGCATAATTTAACGATATAAAACCAATATCACCACATATTTTAGTGTTAAATAAGTGTTACATATAATTTTTTTTATGTGATTTGTGTATTTTAAGTGTAAAAAGTGACAAGTCCTAAAACCGTTGTTGATAGTCATTTCTTCACGTAAATACTTAATAAGTCGATTGTTTCTCCTGAGTAGAATATTATACTTGTATAAGCGTTTATTCAGTGTTGACGACAGTTGCTGTGTTTGCGTAATTTTATAAAATATTAATTTAAAGTAATTACCGGTAACCTCAAAATACCCACTTGTCACTTCATATACTGCAAAGCAAAGTGCTCCGTTATTTTTTTTAATTTAACTCGCGTTTGAATTGTATTTTATGCAACACAATATGAATACTCGTAGCCGTAAAGCGTTGTCTCGCCAGCAGGAGGAGCCCAAACTCCAGCTGGTGTTGCAGGAGCTTAAGACCAAAACGGAGCTCTGTGCAGAACTTTCAAAGGAAAGAGAGGAGAATGAAAATCTGTTAGTGAATGCGTTAGATGACACAAAGAAATTAAAATCTGAACTTTCAAGGCTTCATATTAGTTATGAGGATGTTGTTATTGAGCGGGATCACCTACAATCTATAGTAGATAGGTTTCAAGAGTGCAGTGAAGAGTATGAGAGGACCCTGAGGAGGACTTCAGTACTGGAGCAGGAACTACGAGATGCCCATGTGCACATCTCCGACTTGGAAGTGTCCTCACAGGAATCTGCTGCTCGTGAAACAAATAATTTATACAGTGAGTTAATGAGTGGTGCCCCGCAGTTTATTACTTCTGCAATTGTTTCAAACCCGGACTTGTCTACTATTGATCTCACAAATGATAACTCATATCAACCAGACAAGTCAGTTCTATTTTGCAGCAGAAATAAACTAAAAAAATATATTAAAATTAATAAATTTATCTATAAATCAAAAAAACAATTAAAACATTTTAATAGCCTGATGAATAAATGCAAGAATATTAAATCTAATCTTAAATTAAGAGAACAATGGAAGTTGTCTGAGCTAGAGTTAAAACAGTGTCATTCAAAATACTATACTGACACAAAGCACTTAGAATCAAAAATACAAAATTTGCAATTTGAAATTCAGTATCTAACTAGGAAATATGAATTGTCCCTTAAGGACTACAATAAATGTTCTTTAACAATAGATAAGATACTTAAAACCTCAAATGATAACACTGAGCGCCTTGATTCTTTTATAAATCAAAACTCTTGCAACGACAACTGCTTGAGTTCTCCACAGTGTGTTCCTTCGGTCTGCATTGACACCAAAACCTTATGTGAAAGCTCCCATACTAGTGTCAGTGCAGAGCAGCCGTTGTGTGCATCAATTGATGTAACATGTTGTACACAAGGTGATGTACATAAAAGAATTATGTTCAGTGATGATATTGGTAGACATATGGGCTCAAAATTGAATTCAGAGTCTAAGGGACAATCAGTTGTGAACTATTGCATGCCATCTGCAACATATGACAAAATTATGAAAAAAATTTTAAATTATAAATTTAGTAATGAGAATACTCTTATTATTTTAGTGGAGAATAGGGGTAACGTTAACAAAAAGGATTTAATTGAATATATTAATAATTTATTGTCTCTTGATTTAAGTAAAATTATTTTGTTCACATTCCCCTACTCAAAGAGCTTGCCAGACGCGGAAAATAATCTTAGATATAAGTTAAACTGTGTACTACATACTATAAGTACATATCATGATTGTATTAATTTGATTGATACTAACAGTTTTGTTAGCAGCAAATTTATGACTAAAGGTAGATATTACCTTTCATCTAGTTTTAAGCGACAGATAGCAAATTCGCTATCCTATTATTTTAGTATAACAGCCAAGAATTTGGCTAAACATATTGCTTCTATTGAGCAAAGCAATAGTGTAGATAATAATTGTTGTGTTGACATTAATTATTCTGATTCTATTTCTAATATAGAAAATCATTTAAATTAAGATCTAAGACAACAGAGACAAACTCTGGCATAGTAATTACTAAACAAAATAATGTTATAAACCTGGTGCACCAAAATATTAGAGGAATATTGGGTAAGGAACTAGAAATTGAATTGTTCATGAACGGTAATCATATTGATATTTTTTGCATTACTGAACATTGGATTAAAAGTAACCAGTTCATGTTCAATTTTAATAATCACCAGGTAGGTAGTTCGTTTTGCAGGGAGGGTGCTATACATGGTGGATCATTAATTATAGTAAATAAGAAATTTAGATTCAAGGAGCGCCATGATATAGTAAGCTTCTCAGCCGAACGGATTATTGAAATAGCCTGTATCGAAATGGAGCGGTTTGTTGTATTGAGTGTATACAGACCTCCATCAGCTTCATATGATTTATTTGAAAGTATTATGGATGAAGTGCTGGGAAAAGTTTATAATGCTAACAAAAATGTTATTGTTTGTGGAGATTTTAATGTTAATTTGCTAGAGTGTTCGAGTGCATGTACAAGAATAAAAGCACTTTTTAAATCATATAATTTGATAAATGTGTTTCTAGAGCCAACAAGAATTACAGCCACTACTGCCACTTGCTTGGATAACATATTTACAGATATTATACTGAGTGATGACAGTAAAAAAATTATTAATCAATTAGATTCAGATCATTGTGGTCAACAAATATCTTTGCTTTGTAGAAATAAAACTGTGGCTAAAAGAACAATAACATTTATACCAAAAACCAATAATCGTTTTGAGAGGTTTAACAATAAATTATTATCATTTAGTTTACCCATGGTAGATAAAAGCAATGACCCTAATATTTTATATAATATGTTTTTTAGCGACTTTTGTAGTAGTTTTCAATCAACATTTACTCCCAAAACGATTAAGGTAAATGATAATGCTGCCTTTAGTGAATGGGCTACTCCTGGGCTACATAAAAGTAGAAAGAGACTGTATGAACTGTATGACGAAAGAAATGTTAACAATAGTGAACAATTTCATAATTATGTAAGGAAATATTCTAAAATATTTAGAAAAGCATGTCATACGGCAAAGTCTTGTTATTTGAGCTATAGAATTAAAAATAGTGATGATAAGATTAAAATGACATGGAATATTATTAATAGTGAAACGGGAAGAAATAAGAATTATAATAATAAGTTTAAACTCAACATTGATAGCAAGACGCTTACATCTGACTTAGATATTGCCAATGCTTTTGAAGACTTCTTTACTAATATTCCAGTGTCTACTACAAAAACTTTAAATTCCTCGCCTACTTTAGCGGAGGCTATTTTAAGAGATAATGTAAACATTTGTACAGAAGAGTTTATGTTTAATCATGTAACACCCATAGATATAATTAAGACATTTAATACTCTTAATGTTAAAAAGACTGCAGACCTCTGGGGCAATTCCATCGTAGTTACCAAGCCTATCATTGTTTCGGTGGCGCACAGTTTAGCTATAATATTTAATAAATGTATAGATTGCGGCACGTTTCCAGATTTAATGAAAAATAGTAAAATCATTCCACTATTTAAATCGGGCAGTACAGCAGACCCAACTAATTTTAGACCTATTTCAGTGCTGCCTACTTTTAGTAAAATTTTTGAAAAACTTATTTACAACCAAATGTTAAGATTTTTTAATAAAAATGGCTTAATGCATTCAAAACAATTTGGATTCACTAAGGGTCGCTCCACAACCGATGCAGGTGTTGAGCTTTTGAAACATATTTTTGATGCTTGGGAAGATTCTTTGGACGCTTTAGGTATTTTTTGCGATCTGTCCAAAGCTTTTGATTGTGTTCCTCATGAAACATTGATAAAAAAATTAGATTATTATGGAATAAGAGGCTCCGCATTGGATCTTCTTACTTCTTACTTAAGTAATAGGATTCAAAGGGTTGAAGTTAATGGAAAGCGATCTCAGGGTTCTGTAGTAAAAATGGGGGTGCCGCAGGGCTCGATTCTCGGCCCGTTTTTGTTTTTAATTTATATTAATGATTTGCCACATTTGGTAAAGGAAAATCACGAGATAGTATTGTTTGCTGATGATACATCATTATTATTTAAAATAAAGCGATATCAGAACCCAGACGATGTAAACAATGCGATCTCAAAGGTGGATCACTGGTTTGACGTTAACAATTTATTATTAAATGGGGCTAAAACGAAATGCATTAAATTCGTGACGCCTAACGTCAGACAAGTAAACACCACTATTAAAATAAAGGAAGATGAGTTGACCCTTGTGGATACCACCAAATTTTTGGGTGTTATATTAGATTCTAAGTTACAGTGGGGCCCACATATTGGTGAATTGTCGAATAGACTCAGCTCTGCTGCATACGCGGTAAAGAAAATTCGCCAATTAACAGACGTTGAAACAGCTAGGCTTGTTTATCATTGCTATTTTCATAGTGTTATGTCGTATGGTATTCTTCTGTGGGGTTGTGCCGCAGATATTCAAAATATTTTTGTACTGCAGAAGAGGGCCATACGAGCAATTTATAATCTACCATGTAGACATTCACTAAGGGATAAATTTAAAGAAATTGGTATTTTGACAGTGGCGGGTCAGTTTGTTTATGAAAACCTAGTATATGTACACAAAAATTTTGATAAATTGAGTAAGAAAAGTGATATACATAACCTAAACACAAGAAATAAGCATAAACTAGTTGTACCTGCCACTAGGCTCCAAAAAATTAACAAATCTTTTAAAGGTCAATGTGTGCGATTCTATAATAAAATCCCAAGCAATATACAGCAATTAAGCCTAAATAAATTTAAATTAACAATAAAACGCAAGCTGTCTTCAAAGGGATATTATTCTATTAAAGACTATATGGCTGATAAAAATGCTTGGGATTAAACCGCCGTTTCATACAGGCTATTCTAATATGAATGACTTAAAGCATGAATATTATTATATTATGTTGCATTGTATAGCGTCACAGACAAATGAAGATTGTTACTAACCAATCGATAATTTAAAAGAGCATAGCCTGTGAGTTTCTTGCCAGTTCTTCTTACAGAGCGGTGGCTCGGAACTGGCACTTAGATTCGCTTGCACTTAAATGTTTTTTGTTTTTTTAAATTATTTGGTTGCAAGTGAATCTAAGCTTCGTGATTTTAGTATAGTTATATTTTATTTGTTTTTGTTATTTGTTTTTGTTTATGAAATAAAGTATTTTTGACTTTTGACTTTTTGACTTTTGACTAACCTTAAAAAGCTTGTTTTAAAAGAGAATTAACTTGTATAGAATATTTTTAAAAAAAAATTGACTCTAAGATGTTACTATAGTTTAAATGAATATCTTGACGACAAATCTTTGTGAGTGTTATATAAATGACTATTATGAATATGGCTTAAATTAATAAAATTGTATTGTTTAAATTTGTTTAATTTTTTTTTGAACGTTTATTAATTGTTGACATAATTTTGATGTATTATGTACCCACTCACTAACTGCAACATTATTGTCATATTTGTACACCAGTTACGGTAAAACATGTTGAAACTATGTACCTATGTTATATCTTAACATCCTAAAATAAGCATTAATATGTATGTTGTCTTATTACCAACTCATGTTTCGACAAAGAAAATAAACTTTATCTTATCTTTATCTTTATGGTTGAGTTTTTAACTCCAACATGGCCCGTACCAGACGCTAAGCTAATGAACAATGATTTACTTATTAAAATAGACTAATAGATAGTTTTATTATAACTAAGTTCATTTGTACGTATGTAGTTCCTTGCACATCGCATTTTGCATACAAACAGCTTATTATACCGTATCATATCCGATGTACACGTAATGCAGTCGTAACATAAAATTGTCTATGTACGTCTTAAATATTCATTACACAAAAACTATTGTTTTACTATATAAGAGCTCATAAATTACGTATAACTAAACGTATTGATCGTGTTGCCGTGTGGTATCGGTCTAGAATTTTGCCACCCCCTGTCATCTCACGGGGAGTCGTAAGGGAAATCCTACCGGGTGACGGACAGCAGCGTTATCCTGCAGAGCATGGGCAAAAACCCCTAATGTAATCTATCATCATCATCATATCAGCCCATAAACGTCCCACTACTGAGCACGAGACTCCTCTCATATACCAAGGTGCGAGGGTATTGGGTCATACTCCACCACGCGGACCCAGTGCGGATTGGTGGAGGCAGGCGTATGGCGTCCTTTTTTTTTTTTTTTTTTTGATTTACGTCGGTAACAAAATGCATTTACGCACTGTCTCCCGGCCAAAGGGGGAGACCGGGAGGGTGTGTGGGGCTCACTGCGGCAGACGCGACCACCGCAGTCCTACCCACTAAAAATCTTCCGACGACGCCCGCCGCTGTTGAAAAAGGGGCGAGGCGCCAGTGCCTAGGTTGTAGTTTCTGGCACCCCGCCCGCGGCCAACGTCCCCCGGATCAGAACCGGGAGGACCTCCTCAGAGAGGCGCAGTGGACGCGCCCCTCCTACCTCCTTGTGCGACCATAGCGTGTGTGGCCGACTTCTCGGAGGGTCTATAGTTAGACAGCAGGGGCCCCCTGCCCCCACTGCCTAAGACCCTCCTGGCGCTACTTGACGGGCCCTCCTGGCCCGCCCGCTGCGCCCTCCACAGGTCCCTCTTAGTTTCTCCCCCGGTAGTCAGTACTAAGGGCACCCAGAGTCGTCGGTCTCTGGGTGTTACCTTTTCCCCGGCGCCTCCTGCGCCCTACCGGGAGGTACTCAGCCCCCCCACCACGGCAAGGTGGAGACCAGTCGGGGGGGATAAGGCGTATGGCGTCCTGCTGTTAGAATTTATCAAGCCGCCCATTAGGCCTCTAACATGGCTTAACGACTACCACATTTAGTGATAACCGGGACCAATGGCTTAACGTGCCTTCCCTGCGCTCGATATCAAATGCCACACAAACGGTCACCCATCCATGGACTGACCTCTTTAAAATCTGCTGTCTTCGGTGATCGTTTCCGACCACTGAGCACCGCAGAGCTACGAGCGCTTCTAATGTAATCTATAGGGGAGGCCAATGTTCAACAGTGGACTTTATAAGGCTATGACAGAAAGATCTGTAAGGAAAAAACCATTGTCTTTAGTTGGAGTGTGACAATAATTGTTAGATTACGATTTAGGTGGTGAGCTCAACAGAACTGTATATGTATTATGTTTTTTTTAAGATACTCAATACTACACAATATCTTTATTTGCTGCATACAAGCAGTCACTTCTTTAACTTAAATAATAAAGATCACTGTGGAGACGAGTAAGCAGATCCTGAGCCCTAAGCTTAAGACTAGGGCACCCGGGATAATGCTAGGATACTTATGACATGAAATTTTGGACCATGTTGGGAACATCAAATAGATGTGATATAGTAAGCTAATTCTAGATTGTTACAAACCAAACATCACCAATACGATCGCTAGCCTAAATACAATAAATGCTCAATCATCTCTCAATAAACAAACAAAGCACAATGTCACTTAAAAACTATTAACATTAAGTCATAACAGCGAGCAACTTAAGCAAACATTCATGTGGATAAAGCTACAGATTTATGTCCAGAACAATGACAGTGTATCTAACAATAATATCTATTTAAATTCAGTTTTGCTTGGTCGTTAACCTTAACTATAGCTAAGCCGGCTGAGAGGTAAATTATTTTGTTATAGGACTGTAACTGTTTTGTTCATATATTAAAATATGGCAGAAGCCGTACTGAGTTAATACTCAGTTACTACACATCCAAACATCACTTAAACATTAGTCATCATCATCATCACAGCCCATTAACGTCCCACTACTGAGCACGAGCCTCCTCTCACATACCAAGGTGCGAGGGTATTGGGTCATACTCCACCACGCTGACCCAGTGCGGATTGGCGGAGGCAGGTGTGTGGCGTCCTGCTGTTAGAAATTTTCAAGCCGCCCATTAGGCCTCTAACATGGCTTAACGACTACCACATTTAGTGATAACCGGGACCAACGGCTTAACGTGCCTTCCGAAGCACGGTAGCGCTCGATATCAAATGCCACACAAACGGTCACCCATCCAATGACTGACCTCTGTCAACTCTGCTGTACTTCGGCGATCGTTTCCGACCACCGAGCACCGCAGAGCTACGAGCGCTTCAAACATTAGTACTTAAACTAATATTTAAGTGATGTTTCGATGTGCACATATCGATGTCGACTAAACACATATAAATTATACATGTTTTTAACATATGAAAACCCCAAACGTATAGTTTATTTATTTAGTTTAGTTTATTTATTCATACTTAATCTAAAACAGGGTAACATAATTATTAAAAATAAAAACTAAAAAAAATTGTTGTTGTTCTAAATTGTTGTTTTAGTCACTTCCAATAGGAAAAGACACAAGAAATAAAAAAATGGGAAAAAAAGGTTCTCTCGTTACAAGTAAAGTAATCTAACCTATTTATAATTCACCTACTTGTATAAACCTCTATGCTCATGTCGCGTTCTCTTGCGTTGTAGTATACGCTTTCTGGCGAGGTTTTCCCAAGATTATTAATCCAGCATGGGGGTCTTCAAAAGACAAAAGGCTTAAAACTTGTCGTTTGATGTTTCATTGTGTCTACTAATAACCAATGGCTAACTAATAACATATGTCTCAAAAAAAGGATTGTTTTTATTGATTTTTATAGCGCGATCACCACTTTCCATAAATCCTTGAGGACATTGGTTACCTTATGGTACAAAAAACTATACGTCCTCTGTCATAAAAGCAATCACTTACTAAAACTATAAAAGCGCCTTTTCAGACTCCTACTGCCAAGACTTTATACTTTCCAACAATAAAAACGGATTCGCAAAGTTTAGATTCAAAAGGAATCGAATCTACTATTGGCGACAAAGTCTAAGGTTTCGGCATTCAGTACACTTAATAATATAGCTACTATATAAAACACATTATATGGATTTAATTCGCGTTTTAAACGACTATTTTAAACTGGCGACATTCACCAAAATTTGCTATAGATATGGTCTTATGGTCTTATCGTAGCAAGTGGATGGATGTGATCTCTGTCACCCCTACGAGAAAGAGGCGTAACATTATGTATGTTTGTAAAAATTTAAGTGTAAAGATTTACACTGGTTATTTTTTTGGATTTCGATAAGTTCATACTAAAATTTTAGGAAAACCTCTTCTACATCTTAAGTGAACTTTGCTTAATTTCGATGAACTGTATATAAGTTTTTCGATCGCTACACTCAAGACACTATTAAAGGAAGGGTTATATTATGGGTTAAATCTTGAACCAGTACGTAAATGCAGGAACCAAATAAATACATAAGACTACATAGCTAAAATCTCAGAGCTATTATTAAAGGCCTACCTTGCCCTAGCAAGATGCACTAAATTCTCAACCAATATGTTGTACGTATAAGAACTTTCCCAAATAAGTACATAAGGCTACATAGCCAATAACTCAAAGCCATCAAAGTGAATGGATGCCTAAAAATAGGGGTGTCCCATCTCCGGTGGCCGACCCGTCATAATCGTGCGAACATATTCCCGTCCCCACCATTTGGCACATCCGTCTCATAATAACTCCACCAAATGCCTAGTGACAGCCCTGTGGATAACGGAGTACTTTTCAGGGCTACCGATCAAAATTTTGATCTAACTGTATTTATTTGATTAAAGAACTTTGTGAGTGAATGATTGTGCCCAGTGGTGAATCATCAATGGGTTCATTTGATGATATAAGTGAATACCTCCATTTGTCTACCGCAAGCTGGTTCCACAGAAAATCAGTGCTTTGATCTAGCATTAGGTTACAGCGTTTACTAGGTTGCCACCGATTATATAACGAAATAAAATTTCAAGCTTATATAATTACATGTTAAAATGTTATTCCCTAGGTCTAATTTTTACAATATTAATAAACAATAAACATTTTGCTATGAACAGTAAGTAGTTTAAAAATAGTTTACACGTATTCTTTCATATTTTTTAAACTTTTAAGAATAACAGACAGTGTGATCTATGGACAGCTTTGCCTATTTTACAGAAATGCTTTATACAACGAACTATTAGGTATAAGTCTAGAAATATTACATTAGAAAATTATATTAAATGGCTGAGGCAACTTTATTTGCCATTCTATAAGTCTATTTATAAGATTATCGTTTTATAATTCTAAAGTGGTAGATGACTGCCGTATAGTAACAATATAAAGATAAATGCTGTGTATCTTTATTAGAATAACAGTCGCATAAAAAAATACCTTTTTTAATGTATGAAAATATGGAAACCAAGTAAAAGTAGAAAACGTAATAAGTGAAGTGTACACAAGCTATCGTCGAGCCAATTAACAAAACCATAAACAGAACCCACAATTGTATTGTTTAGCAAAGCACTGGCAGTTAGTAGTGTAATAGGGCATGCGACTGTCCATCAGAAGATTACGATCTAAAACCTAGCCCACGACCACAGTATAATATAGTACAGAAGTAAAAGTAAATATATTCCGTAATTTTTATTAGGAATAACTTACTGGTAAAATTCTCTGGTTATTTCACTTTTTAAAAAACTCAGCTTTTATTTCTACATGTTTTTTTGTGTTTTAAAGTTACTACAGGTGTAGTCAAGTTGAATCATTTTTGATATATTATATAATTTTTTGCCATATTTTCTCTTTTGCTGCAAATATATTAACAGAAATTTTATTAACAAAAACATTACCGGCAGCCAACGAAACAACGTCAGAAGTCATCATAACATGACAGTACCACGTTAGTAAAGAAATGGAACAGAGACGAAGCTTCTTGAGAGTATGCATAATAAATAGGTATTTTGGTAAAGTTGACGCAAAAGAAAAAAAAAATTGATTTGCTTCTCTTCTGTGTCACGCAGAATTCTGCTGTTTGCTGCTTCTGCTTCTAATATTGTGTATAAACTTATATCTTCGCTGGTACATGCTTTTCAATTTCAGGCATTATTTGTTTAAAATTTTACTCCGGCCACTAATTGTAGAAAATAAATTAATATTGTTATATCTATGGTTTTCTCAGAAATATTACTAACTGGGTTTTAACGAGACTCACAGGCCTAAACAGACGAGTTTGAATCATTCAAAGGGAATTTTATTTTAAAAAATATCTCACAAATTGCGCAATATACATAGATTATATTCTAATGATTTTAACAGTCATAGTGGACAGTGGCATGGCGGACTCCTGGCCAGTAAGGTGGCAACTGGAATAACGGTCGCATAATGATGAGTGTACGATAGTATCTTAATTTTTAATAGTGGCTTCTATTTTATAGGTAAAGTTAAAAAAAAAATTACCATACCTATTACAACTTTTGCTGTCTATCAAGCTTCATCCTCGAGCTAATTCAAGCTCCAATTTTACTATGAAGCTCGATACCAACTATTTTCGATAGTTAGGTTATGATACCTCTGCACTTATTACTCTGTGCCAAGGCGCCTATCAGACGCTAATCGTCGTTGACCTTTCACAAATTGACAGCCCTGCATCGCGTCCCAAACGAGCGGCTGTCAGGGCTGACACACGCGATTTGTCCGACAAGGCCTGCCACCGTCCGGCCGGCAATTGTCGCATTTGTCACCCCAGAACCTTCTCAGGCCACGCGTTATATTTAGGATATTGGTAACTCACAACTCACACTACCCTTACTTACGGTCTTTATGGAGGTCGGATATAAAAAAAAACAATCGTTCTTTAGACATGCAGACACGGCAAATATTTAAATTAAAAAAAACTTCCTTAAATATATTTCAGATTTCTTTGAGGGACAAGTTAACCTATATACCTAACCAATACAAATAATTAATTAAAATCGTCATCAGTCTTTATAAATTTTATTTCGTCGCAGACCATTAACGTCCATCTACTGAGAACACCTCGTGAGTTGTCTGTCACCTGAGAGTGTCTCCTCTAAACCAATGCCATCCTCTTTTAAACACAGCAAACCAATCAGCAACAAAAACGGAAACTAGTACATACTTAGACAAATTCTCTATTTTTGCTTAAAGCTTCTTATCATCATATTCTAGCATTAACCCGGTTGCTAGACTTAAGCTTAGAGCCCAAGGTCTAATCACAGATTTGCCTGAATTATAGTTATTACATTCTAATTCTAAAGTTTCATCATGCCTTATGAAGTCTACTGCTGAACATTGATCTCCCCAATATAAATATGACATTCTATTGGGGGTCATCATTTCAGCCCATTAACGTCCCACTACTGAGCACGAGCCTCCTCTCACATATCAAGGTGTGAGGGTATTGGGTCATACTCCACCACGCGGACCCAGTGCGGATTGGCGGAGGCAGGTGTATGGCGTCCTGCTGTTAGAATTTATCAAGCCGCCCATGAGGCCTCTAACATTTATTTATTTATTTATTTATTTATTTATTTATTTATTTATTTATTTAATTAGAACGGAATAAACCAATTACACTAATTATCAAAAACAGTAAAAGTTAATATAATATTAAAATCTCACACTTAAAAACTTCTTTTATCCCATTCTCTCACAATACCTCAGACACACTGACAAAATCTCAGGCCATCCATCCGCAAACAAATCACAGTCGGGTGCTGTTTCCAGGATGGCATTAAGTGCGTTGAGTGTCCGCGGAATGGGTGATTTTGAGCGGGCTACGGTTCGGCAGGTAGGCCCAGCAAACAGTTTATGTTTCCTGCTCCTATAATAATTATCGGGTGCATAAAGTCGACACAGCTCACCATGAAGATCAGGAGAGTCTATACTACCACGTAAAATTTTAATTATAGTGATGATTTGATCACAGGCTCTTCTCACCTCTAAAGAATTGTATTCTAATTGGCCAAGGAGAAACTTGGTAGGATACATATAAGGGTAGTAACCGTATCTACGTTTATACAAAAACCTAAGGAATGCCTTCTGAACTTTTTCCAAAAGCAGTGTATATTTGCTTTCATGTGGATGCCACACACTTGCACTGGCTTCAAGTTTTGTTCGGACCAGCGCACTAAAGATTAGTTTCACCACTCCGTCAGTCCTAAAGTCTCGTGAGTTTCGCAATACAAAACCCAAACGTTGGTACGACTCCTTTGCGACAGCGGTTATGTGGTCATGAAAAGTTAGTTTTCGATCGAATGTTACCCCTAGATCTTTTATGACTGTAGATTTTGTTATTAAATTTGGGCCTAATTTGTACTGAAATTCAAAAGGGTGAAACATGCGTCCGAAAGTCATTCCATAGCACTTGGCACAGTTAAATTCCATTTTATTAGTGACACTCCAATCGTTAACGGCGTCGATTTCCCTTTGGAGCAACAAGCAGTCCTCAATGGAGTCAACATGGCTTAACGACTACCATATTTAGTGATAACCGGGACCAACGGCTTAACGTGCCTTCCGAAGCACGGAAGCGATATCTCAGAATGAAAATCCCGATGAGTATGGTTTTTTACTACAATCTAATTCCATTCAATGCTTCTTAAAAAATCTGCCTGCCTTGCCTGCTGTCAGCTAAGTTGGATTGTAAACAGACAGGTAACCTTGAAAGAAATCGACTCATTGATCCAAATATTTGAGAATCTTCTAACGCAAACCTGTAGCAAAAATCCTTAGCTCTAATTGAAAGAGCACGGTCCAGTGCACAAATACTGTACCGAATACTGAGTCGTCCATTTCAGACATTTCACGCTTCGATAATTTGTCGTCTGGCTGCTTTTGCAACGAACTTACCTGAAATAAGATATAAAGAAATTATTAAAGCGTATATTGGTATTTTTTACATTTAAGTAAATAATAATATGGTCTACGTCTAGCTTTTTGCCTTGGTTTGGCTCGTGTGTCGTTCGTCGCATCCCAAGCATTTTTTAAGGATAAAATATCACTTTATTTGACATCATATTTTTTGCCAGCGTGACTGCAGTGTTTAACGCGTCGCATAGAAACTAAGATATTTTTCGGAGAAATATATTCAATTATACATATTACTTTTGCTAAGTTTAATGCAAATCGAAAGACGGTGCAATGAACAGTTTCATCCTTCCATCCCCAATATTCATCATCAGCCCAGGGAACATGGCTGAAAATAAGCCTCCCCATTTAGTTTCTCCCTATGAGCATCCAACGTGATCCTGCAACCTTTAACAGATCGTCCGTTCATGATGCGGTTAGACGCCAAACTTTCTGTCGAAAGGTCTCTCTTCTAGAGCTTTCCGGTCCCAATAGCAATCAGTTTAAAGTAATATGTGCCAAGTTGCAGTAGTGTCTAGTAGTGTAGGCTTTATTTTATCAAACAGTCATTCAGTTATACCTACTAACTAATTAGTTTTGGCTTAAAGACGATACCCCAATTACTGCAGTGCTTGTAAAACTTATACACACTTAATTTGTAAATATAAATGTATGTATAAATATTATTCTTATATATTTAGCATCAGTTCTTCGTGGCATATATATTATTATACATATATGTCTAGCCTATGGTGTTATCTAATCCGACAAAATGGCGAGGTTTGAAAAGAAGAAATAAAAATGTTCCAACCAATTTGAACAATCAACTTAACTTCTCCTGTAGTTATCGGATATGCAAAGGTAACCATTAATAAACCCCTGACACATTATTTTACAGATAGATAGCTATAACCTGTAATTGCATAGTATAATACAGTGGTAATAGAAAGCTTTGATCACAGTAATCTAATATTACCACAATATTAATTAATTGAGTCACCGGCGTGTGATTGACCTACACTTCACACCTTAGACAGGGGTGTGTACGGAGCGCTTTGCAGCCTTGTCCTTCTTGCACTATGATGTAGTCTATTATGGACGCTTACAATACATACTAAGGACAAGGGTTTTTATGGAGGGCCCCAAACGCTGGCGTGTGTATGCCCTCAATTTCCCACTTTTTCCCACAATACGATATCAGAACTCAGACGTTGTAAACAATGCGATCTCAAAGGTGGTCCACTGGTTTGACGCAAACAATATGCTATTAAATGGGGCTTAAACGAAATGTATTTAATTCGTGACGCCTAACACCACTATAAAAATAAAGGAAGATGAGTTGACCCTTGTGGATACCACCAAATTTTTGGGTGTTAGTCAAATTAGATTCTAAGCTGCAGTGGGGCCCACATCTTTCTGAATTTTCGAATAGACTCAGCTCTGCAGCGTTCGCGTTAAAGAAAATTCGGCACTTCCCAAGCAATATGCAGCAATTAAGTCTAAATAAATTTAAATTAACAATTAAACTCAAGCTATCTTCAAAGGGATTCTATCAAAGACTATATGGCAGATAAAACTGTCTTTTCCTTCAGGCTATCCTAATATGAATGACTTAGAACATGAATATTGTTAATGTTATATTAAATTGCATTGTATAGCTTCACAGACAAATGAAGATTGTAACTAACCAATCGATAATTTAAAAGAGCATAGCCTGTGAGTTTCTTGCTAGTTTTTCTTACAGAGTCTGGCTCGGTACTGGCACTTAGATTCACTTACCTACAAAAAAATATTTTTTGTTTTTAAATATTTTTGTTGCATGTAAGTGAATCTAAGCTCCGTGAATTCATTGTAATCGTATTACGATTGTTTTTTGTATTTATATTTAATTTTAACGTTATCAAGAGCTATGTAATAGTTTATGGAATAAAAAGATATAAACTTTAGAACTTTTATTAATCTCTTGGAAAAACCACGCCAGGGAGCTCACTTCACAACCCAGGGGTACGCGGCAACCAGTTTCTTTTAAAACTTACCGTTAGCGCAGCTTTCATTTCTAAGTTGTGAGGGTTAACTCCCTGCCGATAGCGAGCGATACGATAATAGAAAGAGGCCGTTGGATCAGGCTTCCGCTTTATTGAAGTGGCGTTCCTATATTTATATTATTACTATTTATATATTTATGAATAAGAACAAACAGTCCTCCTAAGTCTTAAAAGAGACTACTTAAAAAGTCCTCTCGAATATAAATCGTTTCATTGTAAATCAATTTACTCCTGTCCCTTACAATCGTGTCCTCCTAGCGTGTCCAATTCGTCCGAAGCATCAGTTGCCGAGAAAACAACATTAACATAATGCTATTCAGCGAATGCAGATAATTGCATTGAAAGTTATGCAGGTTTGATATATTCAAAGATGCAAATAGAATCACAATTTACACCGCGCCCCGCTATGGATTATGGCTAGGAGTTCCATGTTTTTCTATCACTTTGAGATAAAATATTCCTAATTCTCAATCAGAAAACTGTCTACATATAAAAAAATCGAGTACATGAATAAAAAGGCTAACAAATCAACCTGTTTCCCCGAAGGGGTAGGCAGAGGCATATTATAAGCCCACACTTCCAATAGTTGGTCCCACGTAATTGGTGGCGAGCCGGGAACCTCGTCCTTGCTAATCAAAGTGGTTCGTTTTGGTTAAAAGACTACAATTATTCATCCTTGCAAATTAATTATACGTCCATTTAAAAGGGTGTATACTTGTATGGGAATCCTACCAATATCTGAGTAGCCGAAGCTAACATTGCTTGCACCAACCATTCATGAAACCTTATTTTTTGGACAGATAGTTCAAAATGTAATATTAAAATCTAGTGTAATATTGTAAATTTTGGGGCTATAGGACTTTTCAAAAATAAATTTAAAAAGTTATACTTAATTTAATTCGATATATTTTTACAGAAATAGAAAAGGCATCCATGACGACCGATATTGCGTGGAGATCAGTATACCTGCACTCTACTCCAGAGGTGGTGGGTTCGATTCCCAAACAGGACAAATCTTTGTGCATGAACATGAATATTTGTTATGGTCTGGGTATTTTCCTATGTATATTAAGTATGTATTTACAAAAAAAAGTTCTAAGTGATACTTATCTTGGAACTAAATAATTGGTGTGATTGTTAGAGAATATTTATTATTTATTTAGCCTACTACAAATTACACTTTATCCTACTGAAGAACCGAAAAGTTGGTTATCGGGATTCGTTGCCACATTGGGATCGTCGCCGTGGTGACCAACCCAATGTGGGTGAACCAGTCCAGCCCGCGTCGGCTGAACTAGAAATTATTAACGCTTTCCTACTTCCACAGTCTTGGATACTATTCTTATTATAAAAAATGAGAAAAGCACTCTTTTTTTTATTCAATATGGAAACTTCTAAAATGCTGTCATTTGACATCCCGCTGTGGGTGGACCGAAAAAGTGTGTCAGAATTATACTGACATAAAAATATTCATATCCCTTCTAACGGGCTCTCCGTTATATTCAGGGCTGCAACTCTTTCAGTCCCACAACCCCAGGTATTCCCGCAACCGGTCGGTGTGCCAGAAACTACAAATCCCCTGGTGCTGGCCCCCGCCCCTTCTTCAAGATAAGATTTTTAGTGGGTAGGACTGCGGTGGTCGCGTCTGCCGCAGTGAGCCCCACGCCCCTTCCTGGTCTCCCCCTTTTGGCCGGGAGACAGTGCGTAAATGCATTTTGTTACCGACGTAAATCAAAAAAAAAAAAAGGCATTCCCGCAACCCTGGAAGAAAAGTACCCTACTTATTTCTTCTTCTGCTAATACTAATATGATGTAGTTTAATACAACCACATCCTACTGAAGAACCGAAAAGTGACCGACCCAGCGTGGGGGAACCAGTCCGGCTGATCTGGAAATTATTCACGCTTTCCCACTGCCACAGTTTTCAAACAATGTTGTGAAGAAATTCTCTACACGGATTTAACGTCCACAACAGTGTAGACCTATATATTTTACTTTGACAAAGTAACATTTGATAAACGAAGAAGAAGTTCGATAAATCTAATCTATTTTAATAACTAGACTAAAAATTTTAAAAAAATATTGCTTCCCTTTACATAATTTAATTTTTCCATTATACGGTTAAAAAAAGTTCTAAATATTAAAATTGTAACCAGAATTTAATTTAATTTAATTACGAAGGTCCAGAGAGCAAAAGGTGATGGCTCAGCTTGTGTTGTCCAGCGTATACACTCTAGACGGCGCTGGTTTTCAGCCACACCTGTTCCCTGAGATGTATCTACTTATGGGAATAATGACTTTTGTTTTGGACATTTATAAGTTAGATTTTTAAAACCAGTCTTGTCAAAGTTACCTGACTAAATAATCTGGCCAGGCAGGTCTTCGGTCTTGTGTAATAACATTATATGGAAGGCAAAAGACATATAATTTTTTAACTTGCTTAAAATACCTACCCAAAAATGTCCACCATATGTATTTCAAGTTCAACCAAAAAGTTATTTAAATAATTACACAAACGTAATAAAATCTGTACAAGATCGAATAAGGAAGATATTTTATCTTTCTTTGAAATGTATAAGTGTGGTGTGAAGTGAGTACTATTTTTTAGAACGAACGTCTTTGAATTATTTACAATGTTAAGACCAGACCAGTAAACACTGACGGTCACCCATCCAAGGACTTATGTGATCACTGCTTAACTCACGGAGCTACGAGCGCTATATAGTATCACTAGCGGCCGCCCACGACTTCGTCCACGTGACCTATATATAAACCTTCCTTCTGAATCACTATATTAATTATGTGTATAGGGATCCTACCAAGACCTAAGGAGCCCATGCCAACCTCACCTGCAAGTGGTGCACCTGCCTATTAACGGTCGAGGCTCTGGCGAACATTACAGTGCCCGGTAAGCGGCAATAGGCTTGCCACCTATTACGTGGGACCAACTATATAACTGGCGGCTATATAAATGTGGGCGTATAATATGCCTCTGCCTAACCCTTCGGAGAAACAGGCGTGAATGTATGTATGTATATCTGTTATAAAAGCCGCATCAAAATCCGTTTCGTAGTTTACTGACAGCGGAAAGCGACTTTTTTATACTATATAAAACCATATTAAAAAATATTTGTTCTAAGTACCTACACAGCAATAATATTTATTACCTTGTAACAATATTAATTTATTCATTACTATAATAAAAAAGCAATGACTAGAGACTGTTACCTTCAGTAATAATCGAGAAATCTTAATGAATTTGAATTTTCACGCCATAAAGTTTAATGCTCATTTCATAATACCCGTTTCTTACCTCGTAAACATAAGTTCTTAGTTACAACTTCGTGATGTTTTTTAGAGAAGTATCGGTTTTCATCACTCATAAACAATCTCATAGGTCAAAGATATTGACTGTATGTTAAGTACCGTTTAAATGCGTGTAGTTTGCTTATTTTTAACGAAAACAATAAAAATAATAAGCATTTATAAGGATAACAAAATAATGTCTGGGTGTTTTTTATCTGTATTACGCCTGAATTTATTACAAAGTATGTATGTATATATATATGATTCTAGGCCGGTACAATTATGCCTATAAGCAGCTATATGCTTATATATTAATAAGTCGTATTACATTTCATCGACTACATGAAACCATTTAAATTTCGAAGCCACCTAAATATACACACGTTGTGACACACGACTTTACACACACTACACCAAAGAAACCACATTGTACAGTAAATGAAGTTTAACTTTATGTATGTCTAATCGTTAATTATTATCGATAACACAAGTTCTTAATGATGAAACTTAATAGAAATACGAGGACTTTTTTTAATTGTTTTGAATTGATGTGGACGAAGATTATTTTGGGATGCAGAATATAGACCTATTAAATACTATTAGAAACTAAAAACGAATCAATTTTGCTTCAACATTGTTAAATATAATTAGTTCTTTGTTTTTTTAAAGATCGAAATTATTAATTTTGAAAATAAAACAGCCTTTCAAGTCCGCTGCTGTCCATCATCTAGTAGGATTTCTTTCCGTCGATTCTAGGCCGGTACCATACGGCACCAGAACAATTCATATCTAAAAATCTAAGACGACCGAGTATACAAGTTATTCATAAACAATAATTCGGAACTGGATGACAACATTTCTTAATAAGTCGTATTAAATTTCATCGACTACATGAAACCATTTAAATTTCGAAGCCACCTAAATATACACACGTTGTGACACACGACTTTACACACACTACACCAAAAAAACCACATAGTACAGTAAATGAAGTTTAACTTTCCGCAAAGTAAACCATACGTAGGTATGTATGTAAAACGGTTCTTTTGTCTGTCGGTCGCAGTCTTTATTAACCCCACACAATATCTCATTGTTCCGTGCTCAACTTGGGCAGGCTAACAGAGGCAGGCCAAGTAAATAAATTACGACTTAAAACATTCGTTCGCTACGTAAATCCACTTTTAAGCACAATTTATGTCAAAGCCTTTATAAAAGTTAACTTTTGCTTATACCGTTCTTTTCTATTTACACGACTGTTTTTGACAATATACCGTGTTAAATTCAGCTATGTTGGTTCGGGGGTCCAGACTCCTCGACCGGATCATCGGATCTTAGGGTGTGAATTTGCCCTCTGTTATGTTTACTGATTCGAGGCTATCATTAAAAAATCATATCCAAAATCCTCTTGTAGGAATTACTTAATGACTTTGTAGCACTGTAGGTGTGTGAGTGTGTGGTAAGACTTTTCTTATAAGTTGTTCAGTTGTATCGTGTACATTGCTCACAAGCATATTCACTAAGTCAGGTGGGTCTGTAAAGTGGTCACCGCAGCGTATGAAACCGCTTCACGCCCTCTTTCAAGATCTCTTAGGAAAATCTCGCCAGGGAGCTAAATCCGCAACCCAACGCATCAGATAGTTTCTTTTGAAACGCACAACAGTCATCATGTTCTAGCATTATCCCGGATGCCATAGACTTAAGCTTAGGGCCCAGAGTCTGCTCACTGGTTAAACCAGATTTGACTGAATTTCAGTTATTACGAGGAGCGACTGCCGTCTGACCACCGCAACCCAGAGGGAAACATCATTCTATGGTTAAACCAGTTGTCAGTCTGTTAGAAGGCACTGACTTTCTAATCTGCCATAGATGATCATGACAGCCGGGGCTTAACGTGCTTTCCTAGGCACGGAGCAAGCGATAATAACGCACAACAGTGAATAAACTTAAAATCCAGTACACGTACATTTGAAACAAAATCCGTACGGCTACAAAGAGATTTTATTTCAAAATTTCCGTGTTTTTCAGCATTATAATTTGGAAGCACCGCGTCAGGCCGCCGCCATGCACCGCCTTTTAAAACCATTGTATTTTTTTAGCACAAAACTATTCCATTGGCTAGCTTTTTGCATGAAATTCAATCTGTGGTGAATCGAGTTTTTGTTCGCTACAACAAAAATCTAGTTATTTAGGTAGCAACTGTACACGTTACACCCGTTTTGGACGTGCTGTGATGAATTTTGAGATACATCCCGATTATTTCATTTTAAAATTGTTCTTTCGCTTTGATAATTTTATAGCCACAATATGATTTTAAGGGCTTTTACTGTAATTAAACATAAATGTAGGTAGGTATGTACCTATATCTGATTTTTCTTCCAACCTTAATAATATCCCTCTCAACTGTAAGAAATGCTTAAAATTAAAATGGAAAGAACAAATAAATTAAGTAAATAGTTTTGCATTTGTATAAATTGACAAAAGTTGCTAGTGTCCAAACGGCCATTACAACCTATTTTGCATATGTGGAGTCCATCTTAAGATACGGCTTATTGATATGGGAAAATGGTACTGACATTGAACAACTATTTATTTCCCATAAACGATGCATTAGGACCATATCTAATTTGACATCGTATATTTCCTGCCAGCCTTACTTTAAATCTCTACATATATTAAATCCCAAACTAAGCAGTGCTTGTATGTTATACACATCTCTCGGAGACACATATATGCATCCTTACCATACGCAGCAAAGACCCACACAAAATATTTGTCTTCCGTGGAAATCAAACTCGACCTCAAAGGCTGACTGTCAACAGCTTTTCTTGGTCGCAAAAGGAACGCAATAATATTAATTTGTATTACACAGCTAAACATACTGAATACTGAATCATATTTAAAAAATAACATAAAAGTATGTTCTCCAGAGAACAATAAACCTATAAAAGTTTAAAGGAACCTGCACCGAAACCCATACAGTCTAAAGAAACTTTTTTTATGAATAATATACTCCATATATTTTTTATGAATAGTGTTATACCCATATATCTTTTATGAATAGTATAAGAAGCAGAGCCATCAACCCTTCGCCTATAGTGGTAGAGAGTATGTATAATTCATGGGGCATTATGGTGTTGGTCAGCATGCCAGGCTTCTCCCGTTTTGGTAAGCTCCAGGATAAGGCTGCGTTTCCACCAGAAATGACAATAATCTTAAGAAAAAAAAACTAAATTATTAATTTAGTTTGGTTCGGTGTACAATAAATCGTTAATTCATTCATTAAATATGATAATGAAATTTCGTTATTAGACATATTATCACAGTACACCATTTTCAAACAAATACCCTCACTTCCAAACTCTTATATAACTGTACAACAAGTTATAAATATAACATATTGTAACATTTTTGTGGAAATTTAACAATACTTCAGTGATATATCTGATAAAAGTGTGTGTGTGTGAGATAGAAAGAGAGACTACTACAAGGTAATATGTAAATCCAACAAAATTATGAGTGTTGCGCACATGTGCACCGGAGCTGTAAAACATGTATGCTGATTGTCAGTATTGGTTTAGACCGAAACGATCAACGAGTGATCTTCTAGCGTTCGTTACTCACGCATAGGGTGAAGCGATGGACAAGCGTGGCGAATCTTTGGCCGTAAGCCTGGATGTCGCCAAAGCTTTCGATAGAGTATGGCATCGCTTCCTTCTTTCCAAGTTGCCGGCCTTCGGTATGCCGCTCCGTTTGTGCGCTTGGGTGGATGGCTTTCTAGAAGGTCGGAGGATTCGTGTCTTGTGTGAGGGCAGTTCCTCCGAGTTCTACAAAGTCAATGCCGGAGTGCCGCAGGGATCGGTACTCTCGCCTACCCTATTTCTTCTGCATATTAATGACATGTTGTCCTTGGGCAATATTCATTGTTATGCGGATGACAGTACGGTACATGAGCGGTACTTGGGAGATCCTGCGGCAAAGCAAGCCGATATCCTGGTGCAAAGGCAAGACCTGGTTGCCAAAGTGAACCAGACTCTCGATCGTGTCACTCAGTGGGGATCTGAAAACCTGGTCGAGTTTAATGCCACCAAAACCCAGGTTTGTGCATTCTCGTCGAAGGTTACTCCTTTCCTTAGTCCTCCCTCTCTTCAGAACGCTCCGTAGCCCATTTCGGCGGATCTCAGCATTCTCGGCATGGACATCGGCCAGGACCTAAATCCAAAATGCTACATCGAGGGTGTTATTTTAACTGCCTCCCGTAAGTTGGGTATACTCA
Source organism: Musotima nitidalis (assembly GCA_949126915.1). NCBI lineage: Eukaryota > Metazoa > Arthropoda > Insecta > Lepidoptera > Crambidae > Musotima > Musotima nitidalis. The sequence continues at coordinate 5,471,180 of OX421422.1, forward strand.
ATAAGGTGAGGCGGTTTTTCACTCCCGAGCAGCGCTGTTTGCTGTACAAGACTCAAGTGCGATCGAGTGTAGAGTATTGTTCCCATCTTTGGGACGGTTCTGCTAAGTACCTCCTCGACGCACTTGACAGACTGCAACGGCGAGCGGTTCGCATTATAGGGGATGCTGAGGTAACAGCCTCACTCGAGGATCTACAGCTGCGTAGAGACATTGCATCTCTCAGTGTCTTTTATCGGAACTACTACGGTGAGTGTTCTGAGGAGCTTTTCGATCTCATCGCGCCCTCTCCTTTCCTCTCCCGAACAACACGTGCTGGTCTTCGAAACCATCCTCATACTGTGCAGAATATCAGCACTCGAACCAAGAAATTTGGGAGGTCGTTTCTGTGCAAGACCACTAAGCTCTGGAATTCGCTGCCGGCGCATGTGTTTCCTGTTTCCTATGATCCCGGGTCTTTTAAGCGGGGCGTGAAACGGCATTTTAGCAGGCCGTCATGAATGGATGTGCTTTAGAGCGTGTTTATTTCACGTTATAAAGCTTTCATTTTTTTTTATTGGACTGCATCGACTGCTTATCATCAGACAGGATGTAGTCATTATGACGTGTCACATTAAAAAAAAAATAAAAAAATTAATGTTTAGGTGACCGACGCTTTATTTGTAGCAGGATCTTTTTAAATGGTCACTTGTCTCCATCCATAGCACACAAACCTCGGACACATCTCTCTGAGACATACATCGGACACATCTCTTGCACCCATCTCTCGCTTGTTTTATACGTACAGAAGCCCCGTCGCGCTAAGTCGTTTCTACCAGCGCTGCGCTGAACGAATCTATGTAAATGAGGCGATAACATTAGTTCTTAACAAACACATCCTCAACAACGGGTGGGGATCACTTCACGAGATAAGTTTACCTTGGTATATGTGTTTTTTTAATTATTATTATTTTAATATTTATTGCACATTAAAAGTAATACAAAACGCGAACTGAATGCCAAAAGGCATTCTCTGCCAGCTAATCTTAGAATTAGCAGAAAACTTCAAAGCGTTTTTCTATATAATAAAAAATACAAAAATTAAAAATAAAATAAGAAAACAAATGCGATACAATTGTCGGCCTTATCACTTACAGCGATTTTTTCCAGGCAACCTTAAATTTTTAAAAGAATATCATCGCCTCCGGTGGAAACGCAGCCTTATGGCATAGACGCGGAAGCGCCGCGGTGCATACGAATGATGTGGACTTAGATGGTGAGACATTGAAAACTGCCATTGATTGGTTTAAAAGGGTTACAGAAACCTTTTATCCATAACCAGCGGCTGGCGGCGGCAGGGCATTGTTTTTCAGTTTACGGGCAAAATGTTTGGAATATTAAGTACAATTCTGTCGAAAAGAATATACAATTCCTGGTAAACGGCAATAGGCTCGCCACCTATTACGTGGGACCAACAATATAACTGGCGAAATGTGGGCGTATAATATATCTCTGCCTACCCCTTTCGGGGAAACAGGCGTGATATTATGTATGTATTATAGTAAAGGCAAGAGTGAGACTAGTCGTGCTGTTAGATTTTTTTAAGCACCCCAATGAATTCTCTAACATTGCATCATTACTATCACACATCGCGCTCGGTATAAAATTCCACACAAACGGTCACTTAAATACACACACCCTTTTAGCTTTGTAATTTTTTTATACGTCGGTTCTTGACAGTGTTCCTTATCCTACATCCTCCTTTTTTGGACTTGTATTATCTTATATGTAATATATACTTTGACGACCGATATGTCGTGGGTTTGATTCCCTGGACAAATCTTTCTGTGCATGAATGTAAATATTTGTTCTGGTCTGGGTTTTTTCTTATGTACCTATATTAAGTATATATTTACAAAAGAAACAGTATTTAAGTATGTTTATCCGATCTTTCGTATCTATAACACAAGTTCTTAGTGAGATTTATCTTGGAACAAAATAATTGGTCAGCTTGTAAGAGAATATTTATGTATGTATAATGAGTTTAGTCACTATTTTATGGAAGACCGCTGCTTTCTGGAATACAGATAGTATTTATCTAGTCCAGAAACAGATATACTGTATGTTAATGGTAAGTATTTTATGCCTCCTATACACTACTCGCGAAGTTGAACGAAGTTAGACGAATAGGATAGTGTAGAGATGCACTTCGTCTCACCTCGTCAAACTTTACTTCGCCTCGGGTGACTTCTATGTGTTGTCAGTTTTTGGTATCGAGTCAAAGGGCCCGAAGTTGCCGCCTTATAGCGAATGAGCTCATCGCGAAGTTACACGAGTGTGTTGTGTCGCACTTCGGACTGTTGCCGAAGTATCTCGAGTACTTCGCCGAGGAACTTCGCGAGCACTCGTAGTGTAGAGGAGGCTTTAGATTTAAGCTGTATTTGTACAAGTATTAACCATAATTGTTATTATCACTTATCCAAAGACCTCTGTGAACTGCACTGCTTTGGTGATCGTTCGTACAAAGAAATAAAACTAAATGATCTGTTAAATAAATAAAAATAATCCGTCCGCCATGTTGCTGTATACCCACATCCAATGACCGATTGACAATAGCACGTGCCGTTATCTAAACAGTCAGTATCTAAATAGTAATTAACATTTAAACGGACAAATTAACATTGACATGCCACTGACAGGACGGTGTAGTAAAATGCTGTTTAGATAGCATAATATACGACAGTATCAACACACCTTTCATAACGGTCGTTCATTAGAAAATAATTGAAATGCAATATTCTGTAGAGATTTATAGTAAACATTTTTTTATTTACCAAGGTTGGGAGAAGAGGCTTTGAAATGTTAATAGACCAATATTATGATGCTATTTATTCATTACTTTGGGTGTTTTTTACGTTTTAACGAAAAAATAATTGGGTGGAAATTCCTAGCCAAAATCACATATCGTCGAATAGAATGGAACTCTTTTATTTGAACTAAAAGTCACATGAATAGCAATTGTATTTAATAATCTGGAAATTAAAATTAAATAACAATACAAATTAGAATTAGAAATAAATTACGTTTTACGAAATGTGAAATACAATCAATTTTATACACAATTATCTCACAACACTTCTATCACTACGTAACTGTTTTTGGCGTCTTTAAATATATTGACTATAGGTATTGTGTATTGTAGGAGACGGTATTGTTTCCTCAATTAACCCAAAGGATACTTTTATCGCGAAAATTTTCCGAGACCCACGGGAAATAATAATAAACTCCAAACCAAGGTTTACGTAGGCAAAGCCATGGGCGGAAGTTACTACATAATTAAAACATTGAAAATTAACAAACAAAGAAAAGTTTCTTGTCCCAAGCTCTCAATACTTATGAATAAATAATTATACTTTAGAAGACATTTCAAACAAGTAATAGATGATACAAGTGGTAGGTATTTTAACTGACGGTTTAGTTATGTTTTCTAAATACAGATGACTGTCAGTTAAATCAAAATATCTGACATGTTGCGGTAAAGCTCCATCGCAAAATATCTCATAACAAGCATGTGAACGTCGCGACCACACTGACATAACTTATACCTTAACTGTATACTTATGTCGTAGGCAAATTGTAAAATGCGTCGTTTTACAAAACGACAAGGCAAATTAAATTATAATGATTTTTTTTAATGTTTACTGAAAGCAAGTGGCTCCCGAAGCCAATCGTGGGTTTGTAAGGTTGCCTTTGACAACCTCCTGCCTGATCGATCACTGCCTGATGGTAAGGCATGAAAACACACAAACGGGCGCATAGGAACAGCTACGACGCACTAATAATAACTTTTAGATCTTTTCAATCTATATATAGAACCATGAGAACACTTTCGAATACACACTTCTCCTTACTTCCATCCTGCATTCTATCCCTCCAACAAAATCACGTGTGTATAAGTGAATTAAATATGAATACGGTGACTGTCGACATTCACACGTCAAACTCATGCGAAGCGGCGTTATTATTATTTAAGAAACCCTTGTAGCCCTCACACCTAAAATAAAACCATCCTGCTAAACTAATTTAGGTCCTTTTTATAGACACTCTTTTAAGAATTCCCTTTTTTGTATATACAAATATTTTTTCCTTACTTCTACCCTCCATAATTACAAGAACAGCACGTGAGTTTATGTAAACATCAATACGGTGACAGTCGCACGTCAAACTCATGCGACACGACACGACACACAAACGGGCGAATTGACACGACTGCGGCACAGGCGGGTGTCGTAAACTTTTATATTATACGGCTAACATGACATGTCAATGTCGGCACAACCAATAAAGAAAGGTCGTTTCGAAGAAATTTTTGTTGAAATATGGCGAGCGGTTTTTTAGCTTTGCGGATTAGTTTGTTATGCGTTTGATTGTTTATAAAGTCTACACATAATTGCCTTGTGGTACCGTCCTGGAATAATGCCACCTCCTCTTATCTCACGGGGAGTCGTAAGAGTCGACGAAGAGTAAGCCTACCGGATGATGGGCGAGGATGACGATTCCTGCGTACTGGCTGAAACTGCGATCACCAACCCGTCTGGGGGACCAACGTGCAGTAGTGGACTTCATATGGATGAAATTATGAAGTGTGATGCTATTTCCATGACAAGTTAGCCTTACTGGCCGAAGAAGACTTTTAAATAATTATTATTAATTGGAGAAAGGGCAGGTCAAAAGTACCCTAAACCGACGGGCGTATATTAGAAGGGCAATAAGTGTGAATGAAGCTAAGAGTGCGTACCAAGATCGTAGCAAGTGGAAGGATGTGATCTCTACCTAGCCCTACGGGAAAGAGGCATAACATTATGTATGTATGTGTTATTAAACAACGAATTTAACTACGAATTTTTAGTACAAAGACGTAAATACGTCTCTTACATAAGAAACATCATGTATTATTAGAAGCGCTCGTAGCTCTGCGGAGTTCGGTGATCGGAAACGATCACCAAAGTACAGCAGAGTTTACAGAGGTCAGTCCTTGGATGGGTGACCGTTTGTGTGGCATTTGATATCGAGCGCTTCCGTGCTTCGGAAGGCACGTTAAGCCGTTGGTCCCGGTTATCACTAAATGTGGTAGTCGTTAAGCCATGTTAGAGGCCTCATGGGTGGCTTGAAAAATTCTAACAGCAGGACGCCATACACCTACCTCTGCCAATCCGCACTGGGTCAGCGTGGTGGAGTATGACCCAATACCCTCGCACCTTGATATGTGTGAGGAGGCTCGTGCTCAGTAGTGGGACGTTAATGGGCTGTGATGATGATGATGATGTATTATTATATATTGGTATAAATAAAATCGTAAATAACATTAAAGAGCTTAAACTATAAACAAGAGTAAGTAAACCGGCTGTTATTCCTGCCCTTTATCATTGTCGGCACCAGCCGGGTGTAACGTCAATCCGCGAAACCTTCGACTATCCCTATCGAGCACCTGGACTAAACTTAAAACAGGCAAAGCTACTTTTTTTTTCTACTTTACCACTGATTGACATGATAAGTCATTCATAAAATATAATAAAAAAATAGGTCTTAATCATAGTTAGGGATACGCCTGACAAAAATCAATACAATACTAGGGATACGCCTGACAAAAATCAATACACTACAATTGTTTATTACTCTAGACCAATAGTAATAACCTTTTCAGTTATCCCCTTTTGATAACACTACTGAATTGCCTTTCTTACAACCGATATGGCGTGAAGGTGAGTACACCCGAACTACGCTCCTGATCTTGGGTTCGATTTCCACACAAGTATGTATTTACATAAATCAAAAGTACTTATGTATGTTTATCCGTTATTAAGTATCCATTACACAAGTTCTTAATCATACTTATCTTAAATAAATGGTTTACTTGTCAGAAAATATTCATTATTTATTTCGAACTACTGGAAGAAATTCCTTCAGGAAATAAGCAGCTCCATTGTAGAATTCCAGCTCCTTGTGAAATTCCCTTTTTTTCTATGTATTTTTTGTGTGTAATTAAATTATTAAATAAATAAACTTCTAATGACTGAGATGTAGTTGAACGATTTGTTGTTAATATAACAATGTTTATAATTATTATATTTAAACTAGGCTGTATAGCAAAACGACATGTTCAGTCTCCCACCCCTATTTCTTACTACTTCCGGATGTCTTCTTGTTAAACCGCTATGAAGGTGTAATGTGTAACTCAGATGAGATTATTAAATTATCTATTGAACAATAATACTTTTATTTCAAATAACATCAGGTTATGGGCCGAGGCACCCAAAACTATTTTGTTTAACGTTGTCGTTAAATTACGGTAGCAAAATCAGCGGGAAGAAAAAGTGAGGTTATACTAGGTATACCAAGTGTCGGCCTTGGTAGAAATGTTTAAAAGAACAAACTACAAGAACTTATTGTCTGTAGTAAGCCAACTCGGCAAGTGTTGTAAAACTTTTTATATTAACTTTTTATAAAGACGCGACCACTCACTCAAGTTTTAAGTAGATAAACTTTTTGAAAAGATATAGGCATCATTTTTGCACGTAAATTTGCTCACTTTGCCAGAGTGTATAGAATTAGTCTTCAGTATTAATGTTTAATTAAGGCTCGACGTGTCCTTCAAAGGATAAAAGCCTCAAAAAATATGTTAACCTTAGTAACAGTGTACCTTAGTTTTATGCATAGAAGTATAGTTGCGCGATTATACATATAGAAATCGTGTGGTATCGGCCCAGAATGGTACCACCCACTCTTATCTAACGGGGAGTCGTAAGAGTCGAGGAAGAGAAATTCTACCGGATGATGGGCAGCAGCGTCATCCTGCGATCACCAACCCGCCTGCCCAGCGTGGTGATTATAAGCAAATATCCCAAATAGTTATCTATAAAATGTTATCTATTGGGGAGGTCTATGTTCAGCTGTGGATTTAATTAGGCTAATATGATAATGATAACATTGAAAATAAAACACATTTTATGGATTCAAATCGCGGTGATTATTACCTAATAATTTAATAAGTACTTATATGCACTTGCAGTCAACCATAAAAATTGTTTGGAAGTCGTATTATAATTTGTGTTATATTGACTGCAATTAGTCAATAAATAAATTATTAATAAACAGACATCAATCTGAAGACTGCCCTTTGTAATCTCAGCTTCACTTCGATGATTGGTTCCGACCACTGTAAGTAGTGCTCAGTAACCTTAATTATTTATTGATCTATTTAAACAGAACATAAACTTTAAAAATAAAACATAGAAAAAAAAGACAAAAACAATTTGAGTACATAAACTTTACTTATATACGTATCTTACGATATTGCTCCGCCATCTAAAAAAAAAAGACGTGTCGACAAAAAAATATGAGTGTTACTTTGTAGGTTTCGTGAGGTATAGAAAACGAATTTAGAAATAATATAATTTCACATAACAAATGGAAAGAAATAGAAACAAGAAAAAAATTACGTTTAAAAATACTTATTATCATAGTTATTTAATAAAATAAATGACTAAGGTACTCAAATGGTAACCAGTCAGCGAAAAGTCGGACATGAAATTAATATCACGACGCTGATCTTCAATGGGTTCCCAAAAATTCTTAAAAGTAGCAAAAATAGATACATAAAACTAAAAAAAAGATAATACCCATAGAGCAAGAACCCTTTTAAAACTTACTAGAAATTATTATGTCTCATACCTAAGCATTCTCTTTTTTAAGTCAGCGCAGTTGTGTTGGTTTTGCTCCAGTTCAGTGCTCGGATACATTAATTCTTTAAAATATTTACGCAACATTCACAAAGGCTGTGACATTTAAATGTGTCAACTATCTTTGGCCTGCTTAGTTACTATACATTTATGCGTGGTAGTATAGTAAAGCACCTATAGTATGTATAGTTTAGTTGGATTGACGTCACAATGGATCAGCTGTGCAGACATTTCCAAGCGATAGCGATCACCATTGCAACAAAGTAAGATATAAATTATACGACAAACTTAGAATATCTAAGCAGAGGACGTGATTGGAAATATTACAATATCTCCTATACAAAATAGTTACAACTATTTTGGTTACAACTCCCGCCTGGAGGTCTCCGATTCATGTATTTTTTAAATAGGGATTGTGATTTTTTTTTTAACCACAAAGTGGCACTCAAACATGCGCCTCATCTGAATAAGAAGACTTGCTGCGGGACTGCTCAAAACGGTTACCGCGAATCCAGAAAAAAACAGGCAAAGAAAGGAACATGGATTGTTGTTAGGCAGTAAATGTCTGACACACCCTTCTGTTTCAAACACAGCGGGAGACAGTCATTTTTTATATTTCCGCGCCAAAAAAAAAAAATGCATAATTATTATCGCTTACAACGCCAGGGCCACCACTAGCGCGGTGCTGGCTTTTAATCATTTTTATTAAATGAAGAATGAAATTTGTATATAATAAACACACAAATTTATAAGTTGTTGATAAAAAACTTTTAGTTTATTAGTAACTAAAAGTTTTAAGCTATTGCATAGCTTCTATCGCGGGCCTTGAGCGTGGAGACCGAATCCAGAAATTCCGCAACGAAAGAAAAACCTAACCCCCCCCCCCCACTCCGACCGGCACAGCGGTGATCACGCTTGTCTCTTTAGTTCAGCCTTTAGGTGGCATTGGTTGTATCGGCGTTACTGCGTATTTTTTTTATACACAGGTAATGCACATTAATGCCGCGTAGAGAAAGTATATATGATATTATATCTATATAAATGTACATAAAAATAAATAATTATAATTGCATAAGTTGATAAAAAATGCTATGCAATAGCTTTACCGCGGCAGTCTCCGAGTGCCACACGTCTTTATCAGGCAGAGCAGCGTTATAGCCTGTCTGTAGCAGGAGCAGCCGTTTAGGATACGATGGAGCACTTATGAAGTTATGAATGTCAATTTAACTCATTTATAACGACGAGCGCGGTATTATTAAGTTATTCACTAAGTTCATTACGGACTGATGCGCTTGTATGGAGAAGAACTGGGAGTACTGGGAAGGAAAATCGTCCAGTTTGTTATCCGGCCAGCATAGATGTAAACTATAAAAAGGGGTAAGGGGCCACTCGTCCTATAAACCTAACTAGTCTAATATTTTATACTTCATTTCCCTATACAAATAATTGAGACTTCAATGCCCTATACAAATTAATTTAAAATGTTTGTTGAATTTATTTTATTCGTCATAATACTATCACAAATCTTTAATATTGAACATATGGTTAGGTTGAATTTTAATTGTGGCAAGCAAAAATATATTAAAATGTTGATGCGAGTTTGGTTCGGTACGAGTTGAAATCTCATCATTTCAGCCATATTAAGTCCACATCTGAAAATAGGCCTCTATAAAGATTTTCCAAAAATCTTCCAAAAATTTCTAAATCCGCCACTGCCTTTACCAGCTCATCGGTCCATCAGTTGAAAGGCCGTTCTCTACTCCAACAATCGGTTGCCCCCTAACCCATAAAAAGATGAAATTTGTAAAAAAGACTCTTCTTTATATTCTTACTTGTTTTATTTTTGTTTAGGTCTTTCCGTTGTTTAGCAATAATCTAAGCGTTTGTCCAACTTGTAATATTCACATCAGCCACGGTCACATTTTAGACAGTAATTTACCAACATTTTGAGTTGGAATCTCATCACCTGCCAATATTTCAATGTCCAATTAAAATAGCAGTAAACAGTACACAAAAGATTCTTGATCATAACTTGTTCTCTTAATTGAGTCGAAGTATTTCTGATTGATGTATCATTATATATAATTAATAAATGTCAACAACTTATTAGCATTTGTGTCAGTACTTGTTTTCACCCAGTTTAATAAGGATGAGAAACAAGCGTAGATTTCAATTATTATCGAGGCTACCGAGACTATCTTTCCGCTACAAATGTCGTATCTTTAAACTAGAATGCGGCCATTGGGCAAAGATCACAAACCACAAGTAGTGTTAATATATCATAGCAGTTTAAAACTTAAGAACAAGCGGTTTTACACTTATGTGAACTTAAGTGCTTTTAAAAGAAAATTTTGCATAACCTTAATTGGAATTTTTTGCATGATTCATTTATCATTCAGAGCAAATAGGTACTAATAGAGCATTGTTCTTATTTTGTAGTCATCAATTACCTCATTTAAACCTCTAAAATATAGAAATCATTATCCTCCAAATTAAAGTGAAAATTATTATACATAATGACGGTTTGAATAATCCTTTCTCTAAAGTTACTTTAAAAGGAGTATAATATGGTTCATTATTTTTAATATTTGTACTTAAATCCTTCAATTCTAATAAATGTAATCTATCCTACTGTGATTTCTCATTACTAGTATTAAGTAGATTAAAAAACTATTTGTAACCATTAACATAGTTGCATGTAGTGTCGTACCAATAAATAGTTAATTTGTCGATAAAGTACGTTTTGATTTAGACAAATCATCAATAAATTCAGTTGAAGATAATTTATGACATTTTTATTGAATGCTTTTACTTTAAAATTTAACACATTATCAATATGTGTGGTAAGATGAAGACGCTTGGGTTAAGTACCATAGACAGTTATGTAAATCAAGCGATAAAATTAAACTGCCATCATCATCATCATATCATATGGCGTTGAGCTGCCTGAACCCTAATTCAAATTTCCAGAGTCAGTTGGCGTAGCCACTTCTCAGCAGCTGGAGTCAGAAGATGAAGGTCTTCAAGACCACCGGGAAAAGAGTACAGCGGGCAATTGTTTACAATATGGGCCATAGTTTGATCTGGCGCTTCACAATCACAGGCCGAAGACCCCTTCAATCCCCATTTGTAAAGGTGGTGATTGGAACGTCCGCATCCTGTTCTGAACCTATTTAGCCTAACCCATAATTGACGTTGAGCACTAAAACCAGCGGGCTCCGATCCGATCCACTATTAAATATTTTTGTGTGTCATAGAAGGAGTCTAACTGCATATAATTAATATTAAACTGCATATAAACTATTAACTGCCATCAATATTAATTATATGTAAAGATACTTAATTAAATAAATAAAATAATTTCTGCTAGTATTACCGAAAATAAACATACTAGTATAGTAGCCCCGCGAAACTAGGTGTTCAGAAATTATAACCGTAGCTAAGCAAGGTTCCCAGTGGTCGGTCCTTGGATGGGTGATCGTTTATGTATTATGTAGCATTTTTTTTATGTCGAGCGCGACCGTTCTTCAGAAAGCAAGTGTAATAAATGTGCAAAATATGTATAGATAAAATTGATTATAAAATTTGTTGATATTTTTATGAATTTGTTTATAATATATTATAATTTGTGTTAGTATAAATCTTTTGCAATACCCTTACAGGGTGATGTGCTGAACAATTGATGGAGCAATACGTTAAGTTAGATGTCTTCTACATTATGCCAAATAACTAAATTTTAATTAATGTAAGGACCTAAATCATCTCCTCTTCCGACCATTGTTTCCACAAGGCACTGGCAATCTAGCACTAAATGAAGCAAAGCTCGGATTTTTCTGCAAATACAAGGTTCTTTTAATACACATATCTACGTACATGCACACAAATATTTTGTGGGAAAACCCGGAAATGACTGGCAGGCCTCCGCACTGAATCGGTAAATTACATAAGAAATCACTATCAAAAATACTGATTGAGTTTTGAGAATTTGGGGACTGAGTAATTTTAATGAGCAAAAAGATTAGGTTTTTTTATAAGCTATTTATCAGGTTGAATGATATATTTATTACATATCCATAAAATGAGGTGCCCTTCTCCCAATAATTGCATTTAGGACTAATAGTGGGCAAGTGATGGATTAAAAATATCTTTGTAACAATTCCCGCGCTACTATAATTTCCCGAAAAATCGAGAAATTATTTAACACAACAGGTGTTTTGCCCTTACAAAGGGCATCTTCAGGTAAGATAGGAGCCTCAGAACAACGATGACTTCACGACCAACGCTGAAACGAGAGTGCAAAGAAGTGATGGATTAAATTACTAATAGTGGGGTTCTCTAATCTGAGAAAGATTAGACATAATTGAGTTGATACAGTCTTCTAAGAACGCCACTAGAATAGGCAGATGCAATTTTTATTAACTTTGATGAGGCATGAAATATATATATAAGCCATTAATAAGCTGCCCGTCTCCCCATAACAGTTTTGTGGCTTAACACAGCTCACAAGTTTCATATCATGTGAACTGCAAACAAGCTAATCCCACAACAAACATTGCTCTGCCATTGTTTGAAAGCGCACCGAGTATGTGTTCCTCTTTTTACTTTCGAACTAACTTTTTTCATTCGAAGTTGCCAGTCTTGAAAGTTAAGTTGTTTTCTGCTTTTTATGTGGCCAGTCCAAGTGTTTTATTTCTTCTCTGGTTTTGAGAGACTTTTGCTGAAGTACTTTATTTAAAAAGAATTTTTTGGCGATTAAAACTGAAACTTTGACATAGCAGATTTTAAGGTGTATCCTACCAAGATCTTAAGATCCCAAGCCAACCTCACCTGCAAGTGGTCTATCGGCCAATCAACGGACGAGGCTCTGGCAAAAATAAAAATCCCCGATAAGCGCCATTAGGCTAGCCAACTATTACGCTAATAATTGGTGAAATGTGGGCGTATGGTATGCTTCTGCCTACCACTTCGGAGAAACAGGCGTGATTGTATGTATGTATTTTAATAATCAACCACAGGACCGTAGCTTTAACACTTAAAAAGCACATTATTCCAGAACTATTTATGAAATTGTTAAATTATACTAAAAAGTATCGGTAAACGTGGAGAAATTTTGGTGTGGGTCTTTTATACAATGTGTAGATCACAGTCCAAACATTTTTATTATAATATTAAATCAAATATAAAACATCTATAACAGGCTGTTAACGTCACAAAAAATTAACTTATAAAATTAAGATTATAAGTGCTCTTCCATAACGACTTATGAAAGTTATTTTAAACAACCAATATGTAGTTATGGACATACTTTTCCTTGTAAATTAAAGCTTGCAAATACTTTGTTGATATTTCTACTTATCGATATCATGCTAACTGTTTTTCACATCACAACACTGTATACTTGAGTACTTTTAAAAACATAGATTTTAAAGAGAAATGAAATTTAGCCATCAATTTGAAGTCATCTTACTTTTAAATCTTTTCACTTGATATTTTTTTATGTAATAGATAAAAAAATATCAAGTGAACAGACACCAATAGGTTTGCCACCTTTTACGTAGGACCAAAATATTATTGGAGAAATGTGGGCGTAAATTATATGCCTCTGCCTATCTCTTGGGGGAAACAAGCGTTGTGAGAAATACATAATCCATATGACATATGATATAGCTCTGAAAGTGGTTTTTTTATGTTTAAACAATTGGATCGATTTTCAACAAACTTTTCTTGAAGCAATATCACATAGAGAGAGATATAAATTTACAACAAAGTATTATTAATACTTGAGTGGGCTAGTCCTGGGAATAAGGGAATTTTGTTGTCGATAATATAGAGCTGGGAGAAAGGAAAAACACTTTAAGGTTTTAAATTGTTCCAGTGACTCATATACCTAAAAAGTCACGGGGATAAAAAAATATAACTATTATAAATTTCTACTATTTCAAATCATAGTATACATATGAGTTTCACAACATTACTATAGCAAACCATATTTAGCAAACTGTTGAATAATTTGAAAAAAACTACAGGTTATAGCATCCACGAAAATCCACCACTCTCTTAAAATCTCCTTAAAATCTTTATAAAAATAAATAAAATTTGTCACAGAATATTACGGACTTCAACTAAACTAATATTTTAGAAACTTAAAAGTTCCCACGCAAAATCAAAACCTAAGCGTGTGCAACGCCGACAATACATTATTAGTCCAACAAAACCAGGGACTCCCGAAAATCGATACAGTACCAACCCTAGACAGCGTGACGCCGTGATAACTCGGCCAAAACGGAAACACTCCTATTTCCTCCTTAACCGTACATTACAAGCGCCATTCTCCTCGGCGGGGTTATATCGGCCATGACTTTCGGCAAACGACCTCCCCTCGCCGTCATAAATTCTCTTCCTTTACAAAACCCGCCCTAATTAAGTTGGGATACTTCTGAATGTTTGAAACGTGCTCGCCAGTTACGGGCGATCGCCTTTGAACCTTACGTTATCAACTATAATCGCGAAGTAATATTTTAGAAGGGTTAAATTAATTCCATTAATCTTTACTTGGAGATTTTGACTCAAACGAGGTTTGGGTCAAATGTAAAATATAAGATGATATCTTATAACACTTCTGCTTTTGTATAAATAAATTATGTATCTGTAATAGCCTTACACTTATTCATCATATCAGCCTGATAAAATCCACTGCTGAACATTGGCCTTCCACATAGATAACATTCTGTTGGGAGTATTTGCCCATCACTACGCTGGGAAGGCGGGTTGGTGATCGCAGTTAGCCATTACACAGGATGACGCTGCTGCCCATCATCTGGTAGAATTTCTCTTCGACTTTTATAACTCCCCATAAAATGAGAGCGAGTGGCACTATTCTAGGCCGGTACCACACGACAGTAAGTATTGTTTTAACCCTTTCGCTAACACTCAAAACGCTGTACTTAACTTATTAACTCATGAGTAGTGTTTCTAAGTAAGGTCATAAGTATTTTACGCGTTGGAGGATTAGCGCAATGACTTTCCTTAAAATTGCATTAATCACTGTTGTAATGTAATCCGCGTGGCATTTGCAGGGTTAAGATTCTTACTCAATAGAGAATTTAATTTGATATTACAACATTTCTCAAAGGAAGTATAAAGTTAAGGAGTTCCATATTATTGAAATTTTGTTGTCTAATATTTACGCGATTTTAATATTTACATAAATAGATAAATACATAATATCACGCCTGTTTCCCCGAAGGGGTAGGCAGAGGAATATTGTGTGCTATTTAATATAGATTTAATAGCACTAAAATATAGTTAAAAGCCTGAAAGTCGTTTTAACGGTCAGCAACCTAATCTGTTGCCGAAGATTTCGCCCAAACTTAAATAAATATTAATTTAACTTGTTATGAGCTTTGACTGTAACTACTATATATACTATAATTACTATTACTATTACTACTATATATACCTATGTGTTTACATTTTATACACGTGTCAGTCCCCCCTCTCACCTAATTATTATACCAGCGAACTCAGCCTCTGAGTTTTAGAGGCGTTTATTAAAACCTATATACGCTAAACTATCTTCTTATTTTTAGTAGATTAGGTTAAATGTTTTTCTTTTGTTACCGGTTAAAAATGGTTTCAGCTTAAGAACTGATTTTTAACGTGTCTGTCAACAAATAAAGTCAGATTAAAAATTGACTTATAGCTGTCATGAGTTTTGTAACATTTAACATACGAGTATACACATATCAGTCCGTCCACTCACCGCCTTAAATACAATCACCTAATAGCCTGTTGCCTACAAGCCTACTGCCTATTAGTATACCGTGGAGACCACAAATCCAAGTTGGAAGGTGAACGAACCAGCGAACTCAGCCTCTGCGTTTTAGCGACGTTTCCGCTTCCTGCGCTCAATCGATAACAATATTTCCTATAAGGGTGACGAAGTGTTAAGTAGGGCTGTTCTTTCAATGCATTTATTTGAATTATTATTTATTTAAACTCTATATTGCACATAAATCAAAAAAATATCAAAACATAACATAAAAAAGGACATGTACAAAGGCGATGTAGTTTATAAAACCAACATTTTTATTAAAAATAATCCATAAAATGTGATTTCATTATTAATTTTTAATAAACTTAAGAAGACGGGTTTAGATATATTTAAATCATAAAGGTCATTATACAATTATAAAATCTCTCAGCTTGGTTTGTGAGAGGAGGTCCGTGCTTAGTAGTGGGAAGTTAATGGGCTGTGATGTTGACGATAATAATGCACTGTGGGTCGTGGGTTCGATTCCCACACAGGACAAATCTTTGTGTGCATGAACATGGGACCAACAATATAACTGGCGAAATGTGGGCGTATAATGTGCCTCTGCATATGCGTGTATGCCTGTGCACTGCCATGCTAACAGCCCTATATCGCACAGACGTGCCAACTAGTACGAATGGACACATTTTTCATTACGATAAAGTTTTCAACTTATTTCTAAGAACCACCGACAGAGATCGAATGGCTTCACTGTCGGCTGCCGGCGTTCAATATCGGTTATTTCACTTGATATTTCCAATTAAATACTTATACTGCTTCGCTTTAGGAGTTTACTTGTGCCGTTGGTGGCTCGTAGCGAATGAAGACCTTTAAAAATTAAGTATTAGCTCATTAAAAGTACAAGTAATGTGTTAAATACTCACAGACAAGATATTTAATGTCATTAATCATTCATTATTAAAGGTGAAAGCAGGTAAGAAATAACTACATAGTTTATTATTCAGGTAAATTGAACCATATAAAACCACAACAGACAGATAAACTGACAAACCTTGACAAATTCTGACAAAGGATCCATTTTGCTTTTATTTCTTGATTATGGTACCGCCTTGGTGTAGGTCTTTGTTTAAAAACCTTAAAATGTTAACTGTTGCATCCTTTTTATATATACGAGATTTGTGTTTTTGTTCGGTCACATCCCGAATTGTATCAAAAAAAGCGTAGAGATACAAGTAGGTATCCGAATAAACTGACTCTGCCAATCATGTCTACTGCATCTTATGCCAAGAACAGCTATGTCATGTCTATTAAAGTCTACAATAGGCTCGACAATAACCTTAAGCTGATGGCATTGAATAAATTCAAAGTACATTTAAAGAAATGGCTTGTTGATAAATGTTTTTATTCACTGAGTGAATATTTTGAAAATTAAATTTATGTTTGTTTTATTAGAATCATCTAATTATATTTTTGCATACCAGTTACTGGTGAAATAAGCGGACTGTATTAAATTTTAAGACCACTTATGTACCATATTTTATGTGAAATAAAAAGTCTTTGTCTTTGTCTTTGCTCATATCTTATTCATTGTTGTTACAAAAAATATTAAACTTCCATTTTGTTTGTAAAAAAATGACGAATCTAAATGATCGTGTTGATCTTAAAGACAATAAAGTATATTTATTTTAATTTTTATTTCATACACAGAAAAATCATTTATGTTAAAAATAAAACAGTTAATTTAAACACTTTTTGTACATTGATAAAATATTTTTTAAACAAGCTCAAAAACAACAATGCAAGTTGTGGTGTGGACCACGCTAGCTGTATGTATCCTCAGTTATGTTGTCAGTTTATTTTTTATGCTTGTTACCTTAAAAATATATAGGTATGTCGATTAAAAAATATATGTTTTATCTCTGATGTCATATTGGTCTTATGGAATAAATATAGCAATGGTGAAACAAATATTTAAAACTTACCTAAAAAAAGTATTCTTATGGTTAGTATATTATGCATACTTTACACAATGCATAACTGTAGTTATTTATTTACAAAATATTTTGTATTACATATAAGTTAAAAAAAATGTCCTACAAAACTGTTCAAACAGTTTGACTGAAGGACCAATTTCTATAAACGTCGATTATATAATAAAAAATAATAAAGTATGTTTTTACAATTAGGTAATATAATATGAAACATAAATTATGCGTCTAAACGCAATACTGACATTACAAGTTTGTCATTTTTAAACTTCTTCGTCAGCACATACTTGTTAAACGCATAATAAATTTATTTTACGGAACGTAATGTCATTACCTACATGCGATTTGTCAGAAACTTTTTACAACACATCACGTGACTTTATTAGGGTAGTAAAACTTAAGTAAGTAACTTAAGTAAAATGGTAACAATAATATTGTTTTAATCTAACGACAGCAGAATTTTTCACATACTTGTCAAACCCCACATAATTACAATATTGAGATTCCTAATATTTAGCAAATATTGTGTGGGCCATATGGTTAAAAATTTACGAGTTCCTTGCGTAATTCTTTTCTAATCAAGCTATCACTATATCAGCATATGCGAAAACTTTTTTTACTTTTTACAATATCAATTATTGTGTTTAAAGAAAATACAAAATATAATTTGATATTTTACAGAGCAAGTACAAAACTGTAACTGTTATGAGAGATATAGTTAGCGGGCATTAATATACATGCCTTTTTTTCGGGTGGAAAATCATCAAATGACCGTCCCACTTTGCGTGGGAGTCTAGTCTGTCAAGAGAAAAGTCAAGACTTTTCCTAACTAAAAACTATCTATGTTCCTTTCCTGGGACCGCGATAACCCTTTCGAACAGACCCACAGCTCGCAGATCCGGCAGGCTTGTCGGTATACCTACATACCTACATGCCGTGCGGTACAGGCCTTTTTTTTCTACGGTAAAAAAAAGCTGTTTAAGCACTGTCTCCCGGCCAATGGGGGGACCGGGAGGAGTGTGGGGCTCTCTGCGGCGACCATCGCAGTCCTACCTACTAAAAAACTTCCGACGACGCCCACCGCTGTTGAAAAAGGGGCGGGGGGGCAGTGCCTGGGTTTGTAGCTTCTAGCGACCCGCCAGCGGCCAACGTCCGTGCGGTATAGGCCTAGAATAGTGCCTCTCCCTCTAATCTCACGGGGAGTCATAAGAGTCGGCGAAGATAAATCATAACGGATGATGGGCAGCAGCATCATTCTACGTATTGGCTTGAACTGCGATCACTAACCAGCTTGCCCAGCGTGGTGATAAGGAGCAAATACCGCCAATAGAATGTTATATGTTGGGGAGGCCAATGTACAGTAGTGGACTTTATAAGGCTGGTCTGATGATGATATTACATGAAATATATACATACATACAAACAGTTGCAACATAAACATATATATTAATACATTTCCCAAAGAGAAACTGATACTTTAAATTCATTCGACTCCAACGACAGTACCTACTTATTAATCGTAACCGAAATATCATTGGAAAATTGATTCGTAAAAGTATCTAGTTAAGTCCACCGAAAAAGTCGTCCTTACCGAACTATACCTACCCACCGGCTAACTTCGGCCAATCCAATTACGAAAGCGGAACTCTGGAAATTCTAAACCGATTATACTGAATTGAAAACATTAAGTACTTTACAGAATTCAACTGTCCACTCGCGGCCGATAAACGACCTTATTTTAACACGTTTAAATCGATATTTGGAAAACCAATGTCCGATTAAAGAGTCAAAGATGGAACTCGGAAGGGAATTATTTATGAAAATCTCTTATTTTGCCACACAAGGGGGATACTTGCAGCTGATTAGGAAAGTTTTATGAGTTGTCGATTTCATAAAGATCGATTCGGATCGTGACGAAAATTTTGTACAGCCTTGTTGTGTTATTGGAATATAATAATCATTTCTTAGACGTGAGTTAGGAAAAGTTGAGCTTATTCTGAGGGTATCCCACGGAAAAATATATTTGAATATATTTTTTAGAACACACAACCATTATCTAACTATCAAATTTCGTACATTTTGAAATAGAGCTAGAATTGACCCGATGCTCAATCAAATGAACTTTTGTTCCTAAAAACTCCACAAACAGATATTCCACGTAAGCAAAGTTAAACAAAATGTTTACTTTGATCTATTTATTTATTTAATGTAACTTATTTCTAATACAT
Organism: Musotima nitidalis; assembly: GCA_949126915.1. Lineage (NCBI taxonomy): Eukaryota > Metazoa > Arthropoda > Insecta > Lepidoptera > Crambidae > Musotima > Musotima nitidalis. The sequence goes on from OX421422.1 coordinate 5,490,885, forward strand.
AGGCTGTTTCCTCGTAACAATCATTATAGCAAAGCTTCACCCGTATAGCAACGCGAATGCGGCACTTTGTTGAAGGTCAGCACCGTCGTTCCCCATTTCTAGCGCTAACAGAACACGGTCAAGTGCCAGCGCCGAAGCTGAAGGTTAAGGGTTGCATCTATTAACTTGGACACAGTCGCTAACAACTGCTAGAGACATGTAGGTATGTAACAAATGATCTCGTTGTGTAACTAATCCAACGACCACGACTTCATTGTAATACTTTAGTATGTAGAATTACTAAATTTTGGAAGGAATGATTATAGCAGATTAGGTAAACATTTGGTCAGACTCGCCTGGTTAGTTTTGCTTTTAAACAGAAGTGCAGTTGCAAGCAGAGCGCATACCAAGCGGGCGCTGGGTATGACAGCCTTGGTCGGAGGTATAATTTATAGATCTTAATCCTCGTAGCAAATGGGAGTCTTGATACAAGGACTGGCTGGAGCATACCTTGTGCCCTCTTTGCCTGGTTCACGGCATTGTCGACTGGTGCAGTTGATAAATAAAATCTAAAATATATTGATTCAGCGTTACTTTGAAGACATCCATTAAAAGCAAGTGATCGATTAAAAATTTGTGACAAATTCTGTGCAATTTTAATCTTCCGAAAAATCAAGAAGCTTTTCAACATGACGCCCTTAGATAGAACATCTTCAAATAAGATATCAGACGGCCTCAGAACAACAATGTGTTTACGACCAACGCTGAAACGAAAGTGAATTTTGAAGACAATTATAGTAGCGCGGTAACCGTCTCAAAGATATTTTTAATACAGTGGCGTGTTTACATAATTATGTAACTTAAGTACCTAAAATAACTGAAGAAGGACATTGGGCGACTGCGAGTAACCATTAGTGACGTGCCGCGATTGGGAGGCATCGAGAGCTGGACGCGATATGCAGCGCGCTTCGTGACTCACGACTCGAAAGTGACAAACTTGGAGGTGTCAGTACACTTGTCTACATTAATCCTTGACTGTTTTATTTGTTTTTTTTCAATATTTTTTCTTAGAATTTCAGAATATAACAAAATTATATTCTTACGTATTATATGATGATGGTTTAAAAATATATTTGTAACAATTCCCGAGGTAATATAATTTCCCGAAAAATCGAGAAACTCTATTCAACACGACACGTGTTTCGCCCTTACACAGGGCATCTTCAGGTAAGATAGGAGCCTCAGAACAACGATGTCTTCAAGACCAACGCTGAAACGAGAGTCAATAAATTAATTTAGTTAGTTAATTAATAAGCAGTAACCGGAGTAAACAGAGCAATTTTTTATATTTTTTTAAGACCTTCAAGACCTTAGGAACAGTCAATCAACCAACGAAGTCAATTGAGACTGGCCACCTATGGACATGACATGGGACAAAAATATAATAGGAGAAATGTGGGCGAGTAACCTGGCTCTGCCTGCCTAGCTCTTCGGGGAAACTGGCGCGATTAAATATGCATTATCGTACGTTTTAATATGGACATTCCCGGAATTATCTGTTAATCATAATTATGTTGCATACAGTAAAAAATTGGTAAGAATCTTGGGAGCACGTTTGGAACATTCGCAATCACTTACATCAAATCCCGACAAATGTCCCAATTAACATTAAAATATGTGTTCAAAGAACCGAAATTGCTCTACCTACTCCGATCACTTTATCATTAAATAAATTTAAGATATATTTTGTTTAATACAAGTATCTTCGATAACTTAAGGGGATGTTTCATTTTATATGTATTATAATAATTTTTAGACACAATAAACTATTTTATTTATTATATTTTTTATATAATTATCCTTATTAAAGTAAAAGTTTGACCCCCGATCACAGTATTCCACGCGGGCGGAGTCGCCCACGGAAGTAAGTAAAAAATAATATCCGCACTATGTAGAGAACGTTTCTCACATAAGTTACGAGCCGATTAACGCTATTCCTGTTACACTAAATTACAAGATGAAAGTGGATAGAGATATCGGTAAAGTTCGCAAGATTTACGCGCACGATTGTACAACATAATCCTGCATCCGACAAGAGTAATTTATGTCACTCTTGACGCTTCCAGTTAGTATCCGTTAACTTTACGTAATCCCGATATAGACTGATTGCAAACACGCTCTCAATAAGGTGGAACATTTGTAACTTTCGCCTGCTTTTGTTTTTTTACGCTGTCAAGTGTGACAATTAAATGCCATTTTGTTTTCGAGCATTGGCGCGCAATGTTTCAATGGCGGCCATTGCTAATCTATAATTCTGTAAGCAAGGAGTATTTTGTTTTGCAATAATCAATGAGTTTTTACAATATCAAGTGTAATAAATAATTCGCTAACAATCACACCAATTATGTAGTTGCAAGCACTTGTGGATACTATATAACGGATAGTTATATATAAGACGTAATTACTTTTTTGTATACACATACTTATGCACTAGAGGCACGCCCTGACTTCGCTTTGAAGGCAATTTTACACTTTGGGTTAGATTATTGGTGTTTCCTAGGATCCCTATTTTTTTTAAATGTAATTAGTATAGCCTATGGCTCCTACTCAGTGAGAATGTAGCATTGTTATAGTGAAATAACTATTGAAATGGCCAGTAACTTTTGAGTTTACAGATAACAAATTTAACCTACTTATTAAATCTTTCCTCATTATAATATTACTCGTAATATGATAGCAAACACCCAAACCAGAAATATTACTTCGAAAAATCCAACTTAGGCGGGTAAATCTTTAGATTTATTGGTAAAACCTAAGATTTACCATACTTGGGACTTTTACAGTAACATTATCTGCATACAAAATCCCTAAATAATAATTATTGAAAAAGACTTCTTGGCGGGAAACTGAAGTGTCATGTCTGCAGTTTTGTTTTATTTCTAAAATTTGTGATATTTCTAACATTAATGTGTAATAACGGTGGATTATTAACCGTCAAGTGTTTGTGAATATACATGAGTGTTGGTAAATCAAACAAAACAGTGCAACATCACTTTTCAAATTCTCTCAAGGAGTCCATGTGAGATCTCCGTATAGTCCCACATCTTTACTGAGGACTCAAGGGGTTTAGGGGAGGGTATTTCATCTTCGATTTATCATCTTGATCACCACTCATTCTCATTTACTATAAATTATATATAATTAATATTTCACTTACTTGACACTGGCTAAATGTGCTAGACGCACGAAGCCATTATTTAAATGGAAGAAGAAGAATTATTGAAAAAAGAAATACATTGTGCGAGCTCAATTGATAAATTGTTTAAAAATAACTAACTGGGTTTCATTGTTAAGATAAATTACGGTAATCTGACTTACAATACACTATTAATTACTCTGTGGTAAAATTTATGACGTTATAATTTTTGAATACTCATTTTGACTTCTTGGCGGGAAAGTGAAGCGTCATGTCTGCAGTTTTGTTTTATTTTCTAAAATTTGTGATATTTCTAACATTAATGTGTAATAACGGTGGATTATTAACCATTAAGTGTTTGTGAACATACACGAGTGTTGGTAAATCAAACAAAACAGTGCAACATCACTTTTCAAATTTTCTCTCAAGGAGTCCATGTGAGATCTCAGTACAGTCCCACATCTTTACTGAGGACTCAAGGGGCTTAGGGGAGGGTATCTCATTTACCATTTATCATCTTTATCACCACTCATTCTCATTTACTATAAATTATATTATATTATTAATATATCACTTACTTGACACTGGCTAAATGTGCTAGACGCACGAAGCCATTATTTAAAATAAAGAAAGAAAGAATACTCATTTTACGGAAACAACGCACCGTTCATGATGATCAGTAGTTATCAGTCATGCTCAGTGTCTATATTAATCAAATCTTACATACGATAATATTAATTAAATTATTAACGAATCAAAACGTGGCAAAGGAATTCATTCAGAAGTCTTTTATATATTGAACCTTGATAAGATTGCGCGACTCAGATTTCCCAGTGAATACAATATTTGCTAATAAGTATCTACCTTATAAATATATTATTTGAGATCGTGTGTAGTCGGTAATGACTCGTGGTCAGTTGGATTTAATTACCAAAGTAAGGAAGCGTTTCGTAGTCCTTAGATAATAATACTTTATTGATACTTCCACAATTTACTATAAAATACGCACACTGAATCCTATGTTAGGTTTCCCTGTGGCATAGGAGTCAGTACCTTGCCTGCTTTAATAAAAAATATTAAAAAATAACTATGTAACACATGGCGCAAGTGCAAATTGTATTACATTAAAATAATAAATAAGTGCTCTTATAATTAAGAGATAGGTGTATTATTTGATATACAGCTCTTTTAAAGCTAAGCTAAAAAATCTAAGTAGTTGGTCTAGTAGACGCGTTAACGGGTCGACAGAAAACTATGGTTGAGAATGTTGAGATGTCATGTTATAGATTAATACGCAAAGAAGTATGCAACACGATTTCTAAAATTAGATAAAAAAAAATAAGTTGACGTAATTGCGCGAGTTTCCCCGATAATGGCTTCAAATAAATTCATTTATTGCATGGCACATTTCGTACATGTTATATAAAATGTTAAACAATAGGTCTGCAGGTGACTCCCTGCTAGGGCATGGCAATAAGAGCTAATTCAGTGCATATTTAGCTTATTAATATATTTGACGACCGATATGGCGTGGTGGCGAGAATACCAGCTCTCCGCTCCTAAGGTCGTGGGTTCGATTCCTACGCAGGACAAATCTTTGTGTGCATGAACATGAATATTTGTTCTGATCTGGGTGTTTTCCTATATATATTAAGTATGTATTTAGAATAAAAAGGTATATAAGTATGTTTATCCGTTATTTAGTATCCATAACACAAGTTCTTAATGATACTTATCTTGGAACTAAATAATTAGTGTAATTGTCACAAAATATTTATTTATTTATTTAATATATTTTATACATTACATAATTGGGTGCATTGCGATTCCAATATCTGAGGAGGTTGGCTTGCAACCACACCTGCAAGTAGTGCACCTGCCGAACAACGGACGAGGCTCTGGAGAACACAAAAGTTCCCGGTAAACGGCAATAGGCTCGTCTGCTATTACGTGGGACCAAATATATAATTAGAGAAAGTCATCAGCCTACATTTGTCCATTGCTGGACTAAGGCCTCTCCAATGGCACACCACAGAGATCACACACCAATCTTCAGCTCTTCGTCTGCAACCGTTGCGTATGTCTCCACTCCATCGCTATTGGCGAAATGTGGGCACCTGCCTACCCCTTCGGGGAAACAGGCGTGATAGTATGTATGTACATTACATTGCTTGAGAGTATAGTCAATCAAAATTGTATGGTAGTAGTAACGACTTCAAAATCTAGAAGGCTATTAAATTATGAACCTGTACACTGGATATGAGAATACAAGTTAGAAATCGAAGTACCTACCTACCTAGGTATGAAAGTCAATGTTGAATAGGTTAGACAACAGAATACCAGTGTTTGCTGAGGCGTGTTCTAAGAAAAGGATTTGACTCCGACGGTGAAATAGTTTATACTACCGCTGTTTAGAAATGCACCATTGTGTCTTATAAATACATGAAAGGGCTATGTGGGCAGTCGGATAGATACTGTTATCATTTAGTTAAACCTATTGACAACACAAGTTTCTGAGGCTCAAAATATGCGACATAATTTTAAGTAGAATGAAAAACTATTTTTTATAAATTGTAATTGTAATTTTGTGTATTTTCCTGTTTAATAGTAGAGTTTTAGACTAATAGTCTTATTGTTAGACTTAACATCGTCTAAGCTAAAATATCTTCTCGCAAACCAAGATAAGGGTCATACTCCACCTCGCGGACCCAGTACGGACTGGTGGAGACAGTTGTGTAGTATTTCCAAGGCCCCATAGGGCTCCTCAATCTGCTTAATTTCTGCTTAGTGACAACCGTTACCTTAAACTGTGGTTGAACTGGGATCAGTGCCTTCCAAAGTACCGCAATGATCCACAACAACTAAGCAGTTTGTGTGTATTATTGTGGCAACTTAATTTTGTAAACCAGGACACAATATAGCGAAAAACTACCTTATAATCCTTTCATATAAAAAACATCACTTATTAAATTTAAATAAATATTTCTGACACTTACACCAATTATTTAGTTCAAAGATAACTACATATCATTAAGAACTTGTTTTATGGATACTAAATAACGAATAAACATATATTACAATTTTTTTTTGTAAATATATACCTAATATACATAGGAAAACACCCAGACCAGAACAAATATTCATATTTATACACACAAATATTTGTCCTGTGTAGGAATCGAATTAAGGAGTGGAGTGCGGGTATACTCGCCACCACGCCATATCGGTCGTCGAAATATAAAAGTTAAATAAGTCTATCCTGTTTTATTACCTTCATATTTGCCATCATTGTTTTACTATGTTTTATAATTATATTAGATACACAGTCTTGAACCTCAGTCCCATGGTTCAGCTACAGGATGTTCCCTTCTCATAACACACATTGTTATCGAATAACAACAAAAGTTACCGTTGCATTGCACGGTAGCTGGATGACTTTCGACCACCTCGTGACTCACGATCCACTGTTAATCAGCCAGAAAGTCATACATAATGGTTATTTATTTGTTGAACGTAGCCTCGGGGGCAGAAGCCATCCGTGGATAAACCTTCTCGCCGGCAAACATTGATTTTAAAGCATCTTCGATATTTGCGCTGAATTTCTTTGAAATTATTGATACTAGATGATAATTTGGTGAGACGATCTTATTTAACTCATAAAACTAGGCTGTAAAATTCTCTGCCGGTCCAAGTGTTTTCCATGTCATATAATCTCGGGTATTTTGAACGGGCGTGAAATGGCATTTATAAGTGCCGTCATGAGTGGATGCGTTTATACCGCGGTATCGAGCGCTCTCAATTTTTTGGACTGCATCGACTGTTCAGTGGCTTAGCATCAGGCAGGATGTAGGCATTGTGACCAGTAAATTTCTGGGTGGTCGGTGAAATACACCTTTACAACCTCTGTCACATCATTGATATTCCACCAGCGAACAGTTCGCGCAGCTTTACCAACGTTATTGTTTAAAGAATGCTGTAACTAGCCAGAATAGAAAATATGAAATCCAGCAACTATTGTCTCCAATAAATGAAAGGATGGCAAGAGAAATATTACTGGGCACATGTGATATAGATATAGCCTGACCGGTAGCGCTGAAGGTACTGCGAAATATTCATAAATCATTTAACTTCGCTTACATAATGTTGATTATGTAGATATATAGAGCTTACCATTTGGGTTTCAGCTAATGGTGAGTTATGGGAACAGCGGACCCCACCTCACACAGGTTTGTGAGATCAGGTCTGTGACGATCCGCATTTAGCAAAAAATACAATGTAATATTTTTATGCCAAACATGTAGGTAACTTGCAATCTCTTGATAATGGTGGGTAGGTTTTTTTTTTTTCAAAATAAAAGATTAACCTCTTGGTATGGTACTCGATGACGTATAAAGTTCCTGAATGGGCTATAAAAACGAATATTGCGTGCACGGAAATAATATAGCACTTTATTGCCACCTGAAGATAAGACCTGGTATTTTACAGCCATGCTCATTGTCTTATACAGTACCAGTACGCTAGAGATACAACTATAACACCGACCAATATGGCGTGGCGGTCTGTCTATCTGCACTTTGATCCTAAGGTTAAACGATCACACAGGAACAATATTTTTAACCATTTTCTATTTTTATTTGTATTGGTCTTTCTATGTATTATAGGTATAAATTTACAAAAATAAAGGTATTATGAATCTTTATCCGTTATCTAAAACTCATAGTACTTTGCTTAGTTTAGGGCGCTCTGTGTGGGATTACCAAGAATATTTATTTATTATTATGACATCTGATGCCATTAAGTAACTTCTACCCCTATCTTGCTCCTGTAAGACGGTAAAAGTTAAATAATAATAATAATCGTTGGCGCTTCAAGTTAACAATTTCGATATAAACAGCAACTGCTGCACTAGACTCGCAGGCCTGGCTCGCAGCAGTTGAGATGAGTAAGGATATAACAGTTCGTTGCATATATATACACTTACTTCGGGTCGTTTAACTATAACTATGAAAAAAAAAATAGACTATAACTATGAAAAATGTAAAATAAAAAATTGTTGTATGTATGTGTGTGTGTGTGTGGGTGGGTGCGTGTGTGTGTGAGTGGGTGTGTGTGGAAGTGTATTTGTGTGTTATTATAGAAATAAACAGCATGTCGGGGTTATAAAAGAATTTGTTTTGTTTCTAAGTAGTTAAGGCTAAGTAGCCAATATTTTATTGTAAATATGGCTTTATAAAGGGGTAATCATGAGTTACTTTCAGGTGTAGGCAGAAATCAGATTAATTTCCCTGTTGCTGTATTTAGAAACGGTAATATATAGTTCTAACTTCCGAGTAAACTGGTACCTATTTCTTTATCTCTTAAACGACCATCCACTTTAAAAAAACAGGTAAACTCACCTTTCTGTTGAAGGTCAAGTAGACGAGCAGGAAACACGTGAGGCCACAGACATGAGTCATATCCGGCCGCAGCCCTCAGACACATGAGCGATCATTATTGGGGTATTTTTAGTGATAATTAGAAACGATTAACTAGCTATAAATACTTAAAGTTAAGAAACTATACGAAAATGTTCATATTTTAAGAAAATATTAAACTTCTAACAAATAATACTCGTAGTTAAAATATTTATGCACTTAAAAAATATCTTATGGTCGTCGAGTCTTCAAAAAATCTCACTCCAATAATCGAAGTTCAAATTTCAACCAAATGGCGAATTTTTATTCCGTAACACAGATAAGAGCACAGAACTTCCACCTTCCACGATCCTGGCACACTCATACATAGCCCCACTTAGTTACACTCATAAACCTTCTAATGCACTCCCGGCAGTTCAGGCTACTTTTGACCAGACCTTTCTTCAAAACCTTACGGATTATTATTCCAAATACTCTCACAGTATTCTTATCCTTACTAATATTATAATCGGGAAAGTTTGAATGTATGGATGTTTGGTGATCTTTTACGCAAAAACTACTGAATGGACTTTAATAAAACATAACAATAAAATAGCTTATATATCTTAATAACACCTAGGCTATCAAATATGAAATATATTGCGTAAAATACTGCTTATGCGCAGAGGTATTCGCAGGCAGCTAGTTTATCATAAACTTAAAGAACAATGTAAACTGTCAGCATATATAAGTGTGTCAGACTTACATTCTCCTGTGTCGTGTGATTTACTTTTCCCCCAGCAGTGGTCGTTGTGGACGTGATAAGATCGATAATACCTATCGTCCCAGACGCGGACATTGCAATTTGCATCCAATTTCGATGCACCATACAATTTGGGCATTATTATGCTTAGTTGTATTATTTTAGTAGCCACAGAATACAGAATATTGAACAGGGAAATGTTAATATATTCAGACTCTGGAATTGATGCAACTGTGTGTTTATGTAGTTTATTATAGTTTTACGTATAGGTAGTAAATGTAAATAAATAAATATTCTCTTACAATCACACCAATTATTTAGTTCCAAGATAAGTATCATGAAGAAGTTGTGTTATGGATACTAAAGAACGGATAAACATACTTAAATACTTTTTTTTTGTAAATACATTCTTAATATACATGGAAAACACCCAGACCAGGGGGCCTACCGCCGAGTTCAATGGCAATCGATTATAAGGCAAAATTGATTTCGAATCGATTCTGTCGTACCGCCGAACTCATGGAAATCGAAACAAAATGGCGTTCTCGATTTAGACACAAATTTTGAAGGATTTACGTGATATTTGACAGTACATCGGTACCGCCGAGTTACATGGGTTTCGTTTTTAGCAAAAAACGCCCGCGCGATCTGTCAGTTGTTATCGAGCGTTCTGTAGTAGTCGAGTTCAATATTTTTTTCATGTTTTCTGCTGTATTTTGTTGCTGTTTGTGTTAAAACTATAACATTTTTAACTATTCAATCATTTCTACGTGTGAGGATTCACTATAACAATTAGTGGGCTCCTGCTGAAGAAGACCATCTTCAAAACCTCGGGCGAATCAATCGCAGAATACTGCAAGATATTATCTAGCCTATGCTTACCACATGAGTCACAGGTAAACACACAGCTATTCCTAATAAGATTTGTAACATCAATTTGGCCAGCAAACCTTCTGATCGTTGTATACCAAGTTTATTGTTTTTTGTTAGAGGTAAGTTTATACATAATGTTCGGTTAAGTAAAGATGCAATTCGCACATAATGCTTTGATTTAGGGCCATACTTGACATAGGGCCAACTTTCTGCGGCAATGCAACTAGAGATCAAGGTATCATAGTAAATTAAATTCAATATACACCTGTGATACATAAACTTGTAAATAAAATTATGTGCTACTATAACATATTATACCTGTGTGTGTTTGTTGCAGATATTGGCTGATCTCCAGTACTATCTGTTCAGTAATTAGAATTACACAGTCAGCAACAACTATAAACTAAGCTGACAGTTTCTAATGGTCTAGCAGAGATAACAAATGCCCTAAATGAGCCAAAAGACTTGAGGATATGTTTCAGGACCAATAGAAATGTAAGACTACATATGTAAGTTTTCATTATTTCTTTAAATTCTCACAAATGAACCACTTAATGTTACACATAGGGAGGACTTTTTATATGTACTTTTAAACAAGTTACTCATAGCACCATGTTAAACCTAAATTCCTGTACAAAATTGTGTTTATATCTGTGTGCTTATTTATTAATTTCATATTAAACAGTTCATTTATTTCCATGCTACAATTACTTACTACTAACATACTACAATTTAGTTCCATGCTTTTACAAGCTTCAAATATAAAATTATATGTCTGATTATGTGTTATATTACAGGTTAAAGAAGAATTACAAACCTTATATGAAATACCAAGAAAGCAGAACGATCTTAGTTGAAATAATTAAGTTGAATGTTATGGATTTAATAAGTTTATATAATATTTAAGCTGAATTACCTCAGGTGAATTATGTTAATTAAGAAGATTTTGTATGTAAGTAATGATCCTGAAATATTTCAATTAAAATGTTTTTCTATATTAAGCTTGTCTGTACATTATTAAAATGAAATATTTTGGTTTAATTATGGTATTTAAGCCACTTCAAATGTAATTTTTTATAATAATTATGAAATACTGCTATGAAAATGTATCTATGTATTAAGCTTATAGAAGCTTAGATAGCTATATGGTGTTATTGTTGAATGTATTTCAATACTTATAATTTACTCATGGCTCCAGGTTATGTCAAATTCCAAACAACAATGTACTCACAGCCCCTTGTTAAACCTAAATTCCTGTACAAAATTATATTTATGTCTGTGTGCCTATTTATCAATTTCGAATTAATCTATTTATTTATATTTGTTCTGGTCTGGGTGTTCCTATGTATACCTATTAAGTATGTATTTACAAAAAAAAAAGTATTTAAGTATGTTTATCCGTTGTTTAGTATCCATAACACAAGTTCTTAATGATACTTATCTTGGAACTAAATAATTGGTGTAATTGTCAGATAATATTTATTTATAGTTCCATGTTATACCAAGTTTCAAGTACAGAATTATTTTTATGGCTATGTGCTTATTTATTAATTTCATATTAAACAATTTATTTATAGTTCCATGCTATATCAAGCTTCAAATTAAAAATTATATGTTTGATTATGTGCTATCTTACAGGTTAAAGAATTATTACAAACCTTCATGAAATACCAAGAAGGCAGAACGATCCAAGTTAAAATAATTAAGTTAAATGTTATGTATTTAATAAGTTTATGTAATATTTAAGCTGAAATACTTCAGGTGAATTATGTTAATTAACAAGATTTTGTATGTAAGTAATGATCCTGTAATGTTTCAATTAAAAATGTTGCTATGTATTAAGCTTGTCTGTACATAATTAGGATGAAATATTTTAGGTGAATTCTGGTATTTAAGCCACGTCAAATATAATTTTTTATAATATTTCTGAAATATTGCTATGAAAATGTATCTATGTATTAAGCTCCTATGTATATGGTGTTAATGTTGAATGTATTTCAATACTTATGATTTACTTATGGCTCCATGTTATGTCAAAATTCCATTTGAAACCCTCACTTGGATGGGAGTAAATAATTGCAAACTCCAGAAGGTTCTTGATTTGATATTAACAATTAAACAAATTATTTTGTGTTTTATTTCAATTGTTGTATTTAAACAAGGTACCACTAAACATTTCAAATAAAAGTCTGGTATTATATTTTATAACATAGGTATGCTCTTTAATATAGTAATTACATTTTATCTGCCTTATTATTATTGTCAAAGATCCTTTAAGATACAATCAATTTAGTGATACAACCCGTATAATATTTCTCTTGTTTTCTATTTGAAGCGAAAAGTTAACGGCTTCCAAGGTTCAAGTGCTTGCTCCATCTCTATGAAAAGACCAAGAAGGGGCATGCATTTTAAGTCGGTTTTCTGAAAAGAAAAAAACAATTTAAAATTTTTAAACAGTAAGTGATCGACAAACAATAGAATTACTAGAAAGATTGGTCCTGCTGATTTGGGCTGGACTGGGACTGCTGGTGTTAAACTTGTTAACTTATTCAAGATGTTTATGCTTCTTAAATATATTTAAAAATAAGTAAAATTAAAAATGCTAAACACTACACGATAAAGTGATAAGGCATAGAACACTATGATCCTTCAAGTCATAGTAAATGTTGGTTTTCAATGCTTAGTCACCTATATAATTACTTTCTGCCTCACCACATATTTTCATTCTGTCTAAATTGATCAGTGACTTCATGCACCATATTTGTATGATTATTGAGTTTTCATTGCAGTCGAGTAAGATAATGAAACAAAATTATGATGTTTAGTTTTAGATGTATGCAAAAGGTCTGTAATAGTCCTTTGAAGTCAAATCAATTAAATTAAAAAAAGTGTATGTGTTGTTTTCACTTTCTGTATTCTTAAATTGACAATATGTAAGTACTTACATCAAGCCTTTTTAGTTGGGATCCACAGAGTCCCAGATAGATGTCCAAATGCTTTGGTAATAACTGAGCTTGGCATCTCAAGCAACTGGTGGCAAAATCAAAATTATGTTGCAAGTGAACTTCTTCATTACTCAACTGACTCATGTTATTGCACTGGCATCTGAAACAAATCAAGCATGACGATTCAAACACCAACTCACTATTCAGCTATGTTCATTAAATGGTTCAATAATAACAAAAAACGATTACTTACAACATTAAATAGGTCCAACTCCTTACTTCAATAAACTTATTTGTGGACATAGGAATTTCCAAATAAATTAGCGATGGGTGCGACATTATGGAAATATGAAGTACTGTAAAGTTCGCTCGTTTAAATCTCTATTTATTCGTATTCCTCATGACTCAGGGTCTAGATCCTCATGTGTAGGGATGATTAGTGATGAAGCACACAATAACATAGCTTCCTTACATATTAGTCTTCCGTCTTATAGCGTCGCCGAAATGTTGCGTATCATTTATTGGTACCTAAGTACATTGTTACTCTTTATGCGGCGTCTAATTTCACTTGTTTTTATGTGTTGCTGGTTACTGAAGTCATATGTATTCAAATAAGTAAAATACAAGTATATAAATACGCCGTCGGTTTATTGTTGTTACTTTTCATAACCTCATTACTTTTTATTTTTAAACTTGAGACTAGAGATCTAAACTGCGTTTCGTTATCCGTTTCTGTTACGTTTTATAGACTTTACAAAGTGATTAGTATAAAATAACATTGTTTTAACAAAAGCCACATACAAACTCTATCTGTGTTTTTGTTTTTATTATATTACAAATTGTTTATATTCAAATAAAAATGTGTCAGCAAAACGCAAAACATAATCATTTATTAAATTTGTCACTTCACTAGACTACCTATTGACAGATCACGGACTGAAGGTCATGAATTACAGGAGGCTGCCGGCAGATTCCCCGGTACGGATTAATGAACGTAAACAAAGTTTGATCTAGATGGATTACCGGTAATCCATAGAACTCGCCGGTAGGCCCCCAGAACAAATATTCATATTCATGCTCACAAAGATTTGTCATGTGTGGGAATCGAATCCACGACCTCTGGAGTGAAGTGCAGGTATACTGACCTCCACGCCATATCGGTCGTCATATGTAGTACTATTGTTATGAGTTCTATTTATAATAATACGTTTATTTTCCAAAATGTTTACACAGGTTTCTTTGCGTTCTCTATGTTCTTTAACTAACTTATAATTAATGCTATGCCGGCAGGCGTTACCTCATATACGTAATGTAGGTAGAGATAAAACAGATGCCGCCGTAAACTAAATATAACATTAAAGGAAATTCAAAGAAATTTGTGCTTAATGGAACAGGAGACCTCTATCTATTTCTTAGTATAGTTGATAGTAAAATTGATACGAATATTCAGTGATCTCTGTTATTAGTTTAGCTATATTAGAAGAGACTATTGATTACATACTAATCGCAATTTATTTTGCGCCTTTTTACAAAGTTTTAAAGTCCAATGCTGAATATTAGCCTCTTCAATAGACAACATTCTATTTGTTCTTAATCATTCAATTCCAGACAGTACGCAGTTTGACGCTGCTACCCATCATCCAGAAGGATTCTTCTTCGTCTACTCTTACGACTCCCCATGAGACCAGGTGGCGCCTTTAATTGTAGAAAAAAGAACATTATTGTGAAAAAATTGCGCTTCATATGTTAATATGACAAACTAAGCATATGTATGTCATCATGGAACATCATCAGACATACAAATCACCGTACACTTGCTAGCTAATACTACTCCATATTCAGTCAACGTGACATGATATGATAACTAGTCCCCTAAATCATAAATGATTCAAACCGTATGGAAATCGCTGACGTGGCGTCATTGCAATTTCACTTTGGCTGAATAAGGAGCGCTGCAATATGAAACTATAATAGTATCATCTCATGCTAGATCAATAAATGTAGATACAATTAGAAAATTCATTTATGCATCTAACCAATAATAATTTATTTCGTTGATATAGCATGAGGTATGGTTTGGCGACTGATACGGCGTGAAGGCGAGTATACCCGCACTCCGCTCCTGAGGTCGTGAGTTCGATTCCCACACAGGAGAAATCTTTGTGTGCATAAAATATTTATTCTGTCCTATGTATATTAACTATATTCAGTTAATGTGACATGACAATACCCTTAATGACCTAAATAATGGTCATAGTCAATACGTTTATTGCACTCCTCACTCACTATTGGTGAAGAGTGACCACAAGCATTTTTAATACTATACTATACTATATTTTTAGTAGGGTATTGCAACATATACACATAGAAAGATTTATATAGAAGCTGATCGTTATTTTCTAGAGTTTTATTACAATTGTCAGAAATACGAATCTAGAAATTTGGCATTAAATAAACTATACAAATCTGTTTAATACATATAGTCTCGATTAGTTTTATCAATATCGATCCCAACAAAAACCGTAAATACAAATGCAGACCATGCTGTCGGTGGTTCGGCATTGGGCTGGTACATGGTTCAATGCGCTGCAAGTTTATCGGCGTTCATAAACCTGTAAATAGATCGAATGCAGTAAAACGAGGCAAATGCACCACCATGCCACTACAGCGGCTTGTTTCCAATTTCACTGCATTGCGATCGATCGAATTCCATTCAAAAGTAGCGCCCGACGAAACTGAGAACACTTGTGCGAACACCTCTGAGGTAACCACAAGTTGAGCCTATGACGGAAGTAATACTACTACTGCCTTGGCTACATATTGAATAGCTGCAAATGTTAAATCTATTAAAGTCTCATATACCACAACAGGAAATACACTATTCACAACCCAGCAACTTTTTACCCACTGTTCCGATCAGAAACGTGATAATTTAATTAGCGATGGAATTAAAACTGGCACGCTTCAATGGTTCATTGATTACAAATTCAATATTAATTCCTCACGATCATCCATTCAATTGCGACCCATAAACTTGCAATATTCAAATGTTCACAAACACCATATCAAGAGTGCTCCAGATAAATGGATCACGTTACTTGATTAACTGGAGCGCATCCCTTCCCCTTATCACCCTTGGGAATATTTAAATGGGCTCTGAATATATCACACCGCCCTCAGAATGTAACGAGCAGGAAGCCAACTTTACCTGCTCTCTAGATTGAGAATATAAATGGCGTTATCTTCATTAACGTTGAAGTGAAATGAGGTGCGTTCGATTTTATTACGCCTTTTTATACTTCATTCGTGACGAGTAAGGAGATAATATAACATTAAGAAAACTTTCGCGTTCTGGCTTGGGTAATTCTTAGTATTTAATTGTTATGTTAATTAAGATTTAGGTCGAGTTCTATCCGGGTATGGAAGTTAGTTAATAAAAAAAACCATCAATATAAACTACAAAGGGACATTTTGAATGTTCAGTCTATATTAAGGTTCGCTAAAGTTCTCTTGTCCGTACAGTGGGTAACCAGTCAATTAGCCAATTACCATTTCACAACACAACTGTCTCTTGAGCCTTTGAAAATCGCACCACCGCGCGCTGCAATGCAATGTGGAAACATTATTCGTCTCACACACAAATTGGAGCAACAATTTGTGACAGAGGCGTCTCAATCAACATTGCAATCACGCACACTGTCACCGCAACTACTGCTAATGTGCCCGTATTGAAAATCAGCATTCATCGACTGTGGCACGTTGATACGCCTGGTTTCATACGCACAGTGATAGCTCTCGTATTTCACGACTTGGATGAGATCCCATATTTGGTAACACATTATCTGTCTCCATTACAATACCAAATGGACGTTGCGTTGCATAAAGGAACGATGCTGTTTAACATACTAATGACAATAATAACATTTTTAACTATGTAGTTGTCTCTCACTAACAGTAAATGCTATAGATAAGGACAAACTCATTATGTGCAGACGTTGTCTGACCACGCGCCAAATGTTTTTGTAACCATAAATCCTGTCCAGATCCTTGTCTCGAGCCAAGGCCTGTAAACTCATTCACAAGATCGAGAGGCAAAAAAATTGGAGCAACGAACTAGGAGTCACGTAGGATGCTCATCAACTGTCCTGGCACGTAGTGGCGTCTAAACTACCGCTCATTGTCAATATTGGACTGTTCCAAACCACTGGTAAAATCAATAGAGACATTATCTGGTATTAGACGTATGATTGTCGGCAATAGTTTTACCAGTTACCTCTAATGAATAACAAATAAATATAGAGAGAACTGGCAGACATTATTGTTTTCCTAGTTTTTTGTTCAACCAATTTTTTTTTTAATCGAGAGATAGAGAATCGTTTTTATTTGCACTATTTTCAAACAAACTGAAAATAGATTATAAATTAGAACTTCAAACATATCTTCTACACAGTAAACTTAATTACACAAATCCAGAAAGTTAAATCTTAAATTGTCGCTCGCATATCTTTTTCCAATTAAATTAATTACAATCAATGGTGAATTGAATATCCAATGATTCCGGAACGAATTGTTATTGAGTCGACAACCTCGAATGTCTGAGTAATGGCTATTGCGAGTGAACAGTCCAACACACTCAAAGTGCAAGGCTACGGAGTGCATCGCCGATAAACCGGAGATGAAAGCGTCTGTTTATTTGATTTTCTGCTGTACGTGTGAGCATATTAACTAAGCATCGAACATTGACCTTTACAGACAACCACTTTGTTTTCATCAACCTTCTAAACACTTCACCTTTAAATAAACTTTTAAGCATCTTTATTACTCCAAGGAATGGTTTCTGCATAACAAAGTCATTTGTGCAGACTACCAAGTGATGTATCATCATTTGAACGTATTACTAAACAATAAACGATTCGCATACAGTCTTCCGCAATGATATGCATAACATAAGCATTATTCTTTGTCGTAACTTAGTCAAGTCTTGTAACGAACATCATCTATGCTTTAATGTGATTTGGCGAACAATATGACGTGCAATTTTATAAGCGTGCTCTCCGCTTCTAAGGTTGTAAATTAGATTCTCACAACTTAATTACCGACAGTTAATATAAATTTTGTGAAAACAAATATGTATTATAATCCAGTCAACATAATAGAAATACCCAAGCATCACCAAGGTAGGTAGCTTAGAACTATAAATTTAATACTTATTAATTTTCTAGTACAGAGCCCTGCACTACCCCTCGTAGTAAAACTACAACCCTGGTTGTGGATATACAGCGAAATACAATTGTGGATATTTTTAATGTGAACGTTTGTGTGTTTGTTATACAATCGCCGTGAAGAGAACATTTAGAGATATGGATCTGGCTAAATTACCCAGACCATTGGGACATCATTTGAGGCACTCTTAACCTTAGTTCTGTAGTCTACACTAAGAAAATAACGACCAGAATCTTGGTGTAGTTTATTAATTTCTACATTTAATATTATATCATCAATATATCATTTAATCGTCTATCAATTTACAATTATAATAAGCCCCGCTTTGCGCCATAGGTAAGTATTCAAATAATACAATACAGCATGCCTTGTTATTTACGCCACGCTTACAAAGCGTCAATGATTATTTAAATACCTTTTGTTATTTACGATATTTGCGATATGATGAGACTATCGCGGTGTCGTGTCGACCCGTGCGACCTACTCGAGGTCTACCGGTTTCGTAATAAGTCGTCTTGGCGGCAACGAATCATCAAACATTGTCGGATTACGTTTATGGATCATTTGTATGGATCTGCTACGGTTAATGATTGCGGTCCATTTTTGCTGTCTTGTGCAACTTTTTTAGACGACATTAGTGTTTGTGTTCGTAAGATGCAGGTCCATTTAAATCTTGGTCCATTTTGGATTACATACTTCTTGTGCAATCATTAAACAACTAAATCTAACACTGATAATGACTTCTATTCTATTCAGTGATACTTCTGACAAGACAGCAGATTATTTATTCTCAAAAATAAAACGAGTCACTAGTCTAGATATCATCCATACTTAGACTCGTTACTCAAACATTTCCAGGAAGTAAGAAGAATTAATAACAGTCTTGTCTTGTCTCAATATAATAATTATAGTCTTGAACACAACTTTTTGTCTTTTCTACACATATAAAACTTGACTCAGCTGATAGTCAATACGGCACAGATGGCATCAATAGACTGCCTCGATGTACTCTCTTCCCGGTCGCTATTATTATAAAAAGGTAGCTATTCAAACTCCCCTTGTTATTTAAAATCACCCCTGTTTGTGCCATATCGGAGCGAATGCCGCGGAAAGGTTATCTTATTCGAAATATGAAAGTTATCTGCAATGACTTTTATGTACGTACGGTACGTTTCACATAATATTGCGTCTTGTTTGTTAAAGTTTGTTATCTTTTACCGCGAACTGTTTCGTTTTTGTTTTATTTCACGTTTAAAGCTTCGTCGTGGCATGCAGTTCGATAAATACACAATGAGCATGTAAGCAATCTCCAATTTGCATTCTCACCGTTTATTTTTCTCATGCTGGCCCTAGACCTTTAGCGCGCGGTCAAAATCCTGGTTCTGGTTGCACCGACAACAAACACTACCACTATAAATGTTGCACCTTTCATTTATCACACAACACACACTGCGAAACGTATATTACAACGTATAACTAATAACAACACAACTTTTTTAAACTTATTAAAATAGATAAGTAAGAAAACACTAAATTGTTTATTGGTATCACGGAGCGATCTACTCCAACGCAAACATGTTGCAACGCGCGTCAACGCCGCGTGACTGCAGGCGTGTCGCCGGCTGACACTTTGGCGCCACAGGTTGTGGCAGGATCACGAACTTATACCAATGTCTCTTTGCGTCATCAAGAGATGGCGCTGTCGTACTTTTTGTTATGTTTTCATATTGCGGCAATTGGATATTTAATATTAATTTAATGTTTGTTTTGCTAATTTGTGTAACAAAATTATTTATTCTTAATTTTTAAATCATATGCATGGTCATTAAAAACTACTTTTTACACACATTAATATGAAATAACTTTATTTAATGTTTTATATAATTTACAAACACAACGTTTTATTGGAAAATACAAGCAAACAAATGGAAAATTACATCGAAAACCTACCTTAATAATAGTCGCTTCCACCTGCTTTCACTTCCGATATTATCTGCACAAAGCTTAAAAAAATCACTCTACATTTCACAAAAACCGTTTACACTATTCGCGCAAACTACGAATCTCGTAAAGATTCATTATAACCATGTGTATCTGTTATAGTTTACGCTTAAAACATGCATAAAAACGCCGGTTAGCACAAACTATATAATTTCACTGAGAGAACGCCTCGCTAGTATGCAAATCGGTAAGGTTATTGGGTTTTTCACAACACTGGGCAATAGTAAAAACACAATTTATACACAGTGAATAGCGACCGATAACACTATCCATCACCTCATTATGGCATTCGGCTTGAAGTTGGCTGCGAGCCGCCACGTCAAAATACTCCATAAATAACGTGGTACGTACGCGGGGTGCGTCCCAACCCCCGCCGTTCAATAGCGGGGTGGGCGCCGTAAAACACACGTAGGTATTATACGATTTAAAACTACTAAAGTAAAATGGTATTGGAGTCTTCTATTATAGCTATTACTAGAAGCTCTTATCAACTCATATCGATTGGCTCTAAAAATATTTTTTTAATTTTTAATATCATTTTCAAACATTTTACTGTATGCAATCTTTTTAAACAAGTTTAATTAAAATAAATCTACTTGCATAAAAATGTCATGGATTTTTAAAAAAAAAAACTTAATATTTTTTTAGATACTACATAAAAACCGGCAGAGACAACGAAATGTCCTGTCGCATAAGCTATCCATCCTTTACCCGCAGTAAAAATGCGTTGAAGGGAAAACCGACAAAGGAAGCCTTTTTAGGGACCCGGATAAGACGCGACGCGAAGAAAAAGGAGAGCGACAATTTTTCCGGTTCATATCTCTCTGTACATTTCATTACTTCCGCTATGTATGGACGTAGTCCCGCGTTCTCGGGTTGGATCGGGAACGTTCGGTGGCGCTCGGGAAAAGTCGGGGACAACCGAGCTTTCCCGTAGAGCTAATCGATAATCGGAATGAAGCCGACGATTACGACAAGCGACTCGCTTTGCTACAAATGACGTAGCTGCGTAGAGTACTACATCGTACGCTACGGTGCTACGTGGCTACGATGAACAGATGCAATTTTGCTGCATTGTACAAAGCCGGCCGCATGATGCTAGTTCATCAACTCCGTTGAATACACTATACACTGGTAATCAACGATTTCGGCCTAGTTTTCATTACAAATGTGTAGTGTACTCAACGTTTGTAAACCATATGTCAATAGTTAACTTTCTTCCGTATTAAATTATTATTTAGCTACTAATAGGTACCTTAGTCATCAAAAAATACTATTCACTTCTGGTTTCTTTAAAGGAGGGTAGGATTAAGGTATAATTTAACACTTACTGGTAAGGTATAATTAATTATTACTTTTGCTAATCCTTTAAGGTACGGAACGTAAGGGAGTTGTGATCTTTACTTCGGGCCCATAAACTGTATGCGATTTCGTCTAACGAACCCTACATGTAAACGTTTCATTAGTATGTGAAATTCTTACATAGAATACATACTTACTTTACTACGCTTTCACGCCTAAACCAGTAACTTTTTTGATGAAGTGAAGATCTATAGATGATTATAGATGCAGCCATAGGATATGTGATGTGAAATGTAGTATGTGATGAGGATGTTACGGAAACTGCAGGCGTAAGTTAGTTGTATAAATCGCACCTTCAGTGCAGTTTAAATTGATATAAAACTGTCAAAATATTCCAAAATGTTTATCAAATATAGTGCTTTAGGACATACTCGTAAGCAAATGGCGTTACCTATCGACTTCCATCGCCTAGTAGAAAAAGAAGCGGTATTGAAGATTATTACTCTCTCTTGTAAACCTAACAAAGTAATACAGTTTTTAGCTGCTGTGTGGTACTGGCTTAGAATAGTGCCACCTCCTCAAATCTCACGGGTAGTCGTACGAATCGACGAAGATAAGTCTTTCCAAATAATGGGCAGCAGCGTCATCCAGCGTACTGGCTTAAGCTGCGATCACCAATCCGCCTGCCCAGCGTGATGATTATTTATTGAAAAGTTACACATACAAACTTAT
This sequence comes from Musotima nitidalis, assembly GCA_949126915.1. Taxonomy (NCBI): domain Eukaryota; kingdom Metazoa; phylum Arthropoda; class Insecta; order Lepidoptera; family Crambidae; genus Musotima; species Musotima nitidalis. The sequence continues at coordinate 5,513,292 of OX421422.1, forward strand.
AGAATATAATTTAACACACCAGTCAACATCAAACACAAATAAAAACGAAACTCAAAGTTACAAATGTCTTACGCCATGTCAAAGCAATAGGAATTGTTGGCAAATTCCCCTAATCCATACTATAATATCCTTACTAATATTATAAATGCGAAAGTAACTCTGTCTGTCTGTCTTTCTGTTACTCTTTCATGCCAAAAATACTGAACGGATTTAAATGAAATTTGGTATACAGATAGTCTAGACCCTGAGAAAGGATATAGGCTACTTTTTATTGCGAAAAGGGGGTTGTAAATGCTACCCAAAGATACTATTCCACGCGGACGAAGTCGCGGGTAACAGCTAGTATAATATAATCTATTGGGGAGGCAATTTTCAGCAGTGAGCTCAGAAGGCTGATATGATGACTATTCTACAGTAGTAAGTAGAGCTGCTGCATATTGTCAGTGATCGAGCTAAAATAATGGTGGTCAATTTCGTAATAATTTTATATTAACACTAAATATGGATAATAATAGAGGACACCGAGATAATGAATACCACCGTAGTACCAAGTCAAACAAGTAATAAATAGGTTTTTACTTACTGAAGTAGTCTGGCACACTAGCCTGCAGTTCTAAGTAGGTGCTATATTTTAAGATTTTATTAGATGATACTATTTACTTATAGCAAATAATTTTTATCACTTTTCTATAAAACAAATTAACTATAACATCAGTAACATTTTCATCTTAAAACAAAACTTATAGAATTTAGTTACTATAATTTATTTATATATTTAGTTTATAATTTTTTTACAAACTATATTAAAAAATAGTGTAATGTCAAATATTATCAGCTTTCTCTAAAACTAGTTAACTATAGGTACATTAGTAATATTTCTAACTTAAAACAAAGATAAACAAACAGAAACAGTAATGTAGTCTATAATTTTAGAAGTGTGTGTGATACTTAGGCTTTAGTTTTGCAGGCCAGTGTAATTAAAGTGACGAAGTACTAAAATTATAAGCTACTTTAGAAGCCAAGAATATAATACCGCAAAATATGCCGCCTGATATTAATTACGCTATACTGTGTGTGTGTGTGTGTTATTTTAGTTCAGGTATCTACGGAAGACCAGCGTCAAGGCATCACTTAGATGCTACGGCGAATGCTAAGAAGATACCTTTTCATAATCGTGTATAGATAGATATAAGTATCTACAGTTTCGTATCATTTTTTCTTTTAATTTTGTACATGGCTACGAATAAACGTTTTTCTTACTATCTTTCTTTCTTCCGGTTTGAAATGCGCTGTGGCTGTTGCTAATAAATTTTCCAGACATAAAAACTTTGATATTAACTGACGTTTCGGGGTTATGAGAGCAGTCCAGTGCAATGGGGATTTTCCTTACTTGGCACAGCAAATAATTAGGACAGGCAGGTATTGCCTAGCAAAAGCTAAATGTCTAGTACATCTTATAATTCATTGGTGCCCTAAATTCACATTATTTATCCTGAAGTTAGTCTATTTAAACAATAAACAGGTCGCTTCTAAAAAACAAGGGATACTTTTTATTTTGAAAAAATCTTCAACAAACAGCAATAGGAACAGTAAGTAATAAGTAGATGAAAACAACTCGTCCGCGGAAACCCGCGTAAGTAGGTTCTTACTCAGGTTACAGCGGACGAGTTGCTTTTTTTAGTAAAATATACATAATTATGTAATTGCAAAGGAAAAACAAAGTAAAAAAAATTATATTTTTTTTTTCTTTTAAAAAATGACTTCGTGCGGTTTGCACATTTAGCCAATTTCAAGTAAGAGATATATAAATAACATATAAATTAGGTATCTACATGAGAATGAGTGGTGATAAAGATGATAAATGAGATGCCCTTCCCCTAAACCCCTTGAAAGTAAAGATGTGGAACTAAACTGAGATCTCACATGAACTTCTTGAGAGAATTTGATAAGTTATGTTGCAGTCTTTTGTTTCATTTACCAACACTTATGTACGTTTACGATCACTTAACGGTTAATATTCCTATAACATACATACATATAATATACATCTTAACAGAGTCCACTAACATCCCACTTTGGGATCGGAACTCCTCTCCCAAACCAATGTAAGAGGGATTTAGGTCATACCTACTACGCCTACACGAAATACCAGAGGCTGGTCAAACTCCATATAAAAGCCACAAGAGAACACCCATTCAAGGACCGACCTGTATATACGCTGCTTTACTTCGTTAATACGAACGCTTCCATGGTAAGAATATTTTGCTGTTAAAAAAGATACCTAAAATTAATATTAATAAAACATTGAAAAATAAAGTGGAATTAAAAAATAGAACAAGAAATGTCATTGGAAAATTTGATTCGAAGATAAAAAACAAAAAATACTTGGTTTTATATTTACAAATTCAAATTGATTATTACATCGTCTAAATTTTCTGTGATTTTTAAAGAAAAGAAATGATTTTTTTATATTATTTATATTTACAATTAAGATCCAGCTGCTTGCCAGTGTCAATTGTTTGATAATTCAAGTTATTTGCAACATTGTGCAAAGTTTTGGTCATTTAGTCACAGTTAAAATCAAGTCATAGACGAACTTTATTAAGTTCGTCTCAGTCAAATAAAATTCATCTCAGGCAAGTCAAAATAAAGTAATGGAGACTTTACTTAATGTTCTATGGAGTTTTTAGATTAACGCGGAAAATTACAATACACTTTCCTACACTTATGTTGCCGAAGAAGTTATGCCTGAAAATCCACCATATTCAAACTTAATAACTCGAATTTACACAAGTTTTGAAAAATAACATACCTACTGCCGCGGTGTGTCTTTTCTCGCGTTGACGCCAAAAAACCTTCCCGCTGCTTAAATCGGATCGCAGATGTAATTTGACAAGTGACATTGACAATGACATTATAGATTGACATGAAATGAAAACAATACCAGTCTCCTCTCTCATCCGAAGAAGATTTTTCTGCTTGATCATTTCGTATTGATTATAAATTTATTGCAAGATTCAGATTGCAATGAATTCTTGCTGCAATTTAAATATATAATGACGCAATAAACTTTTTCAAATGCCATGGATGAAATAAAAATGTTGTCGTAAGTCCCTACACTTTTCGGTTTTGATAGACCAAATGGCGTAGCATAAATGTTATTGCCAATTTATTTATGACAATACATAATTGATATAGCCATGCAAATCATACTTAGCTGATATATCGCTGTACATATTATGATAATTTTCAATTTATCTCTTTCGAATGTGTTCTTGTGTACATTGTAAGAGTTGTACATAAAAGTAATTTATTTACAATTAAATAAATAAAGAGTGTTAAATCATATACAAATACAAATTAATCATAGTTACTACTAGTCTAAATAATCAAGTGTCCAAATTGTATGCTTTGCAAACCTCTATTATTAATTTTAAACACACAAATTTCAAAATGTTTAGCGGGAAAGAGTTATTAGATAAGGGAGTAACAAAAAAGGAGACAGTACTGCCACAGACTGGGTCTAAGAATGTGATACCAGATGGATCATGGTTGGAACAGAAACAAGTACAGTCTGCTCTAGAAGCTCGAAAGCAACTTCTAGATGCTCAGAGGATTGAGAAAAGGTTGGTATTAATATTTACATAGAAATTTGTATGAGCTTTTAGTTTCCAAGTTACTAATACCCAGGTACCCAGTGAAAACCAGTGTTGGGTGTCACAATACTTGCAGTATTGTACTGCAAACCAGGTCATTGAAATGTAGGAGCACAGTGAACTATATTGCTCACTCAATCCCAGTGAAGCGTATCTATATCATATCAGAATAATGTTTTTTTTGTTTAGAAAAAAATTTAACATGTGGTCTTATTTTTGTAAAATAAATAAATAAATATTTTCTGACAATTACACCAATTATTTAGTTCCAAGATAAGTATTAAGAACTTGTGTTATGGATACTAAACAACAAATAAACATACTTAAATACTTTTTTTTTGTAAATACATACATTAAGTATGTATATGCTCAGTTGTGGGTCGCTAATGGGCTGAGATGATTTTTATTACTTATTAGTTAGTGAGGGTCATACTTTTTGATAAACAGTGAACATACGAAGGGTTCGAGGACCGATATGGCGTGGAGGTCAGTATACCTTTGCTTCACTCCAGAGGTCATGGGTTCGATTCCCATCCAGGACAAATCTTTGTGTTCATGAATATAAATATTTGTGCTGGTCTGGGTGTTTTCCTATATATATTAAGTATGTGTATGTTTATCCGTTATTTAGTATCCATAACACAAGTTTTGGAACTAAATAATAAGTGTCAAATCAAATTATTCAATCAGCCAATCGTGGGCCACTGCCGATTGCAGCCACCTTTCTTAAGTCGTCGGTCCACCATGCAGCAGGTTGTCCTATACTACGTTTGCCCAAACACGGTCTCCACACCAACACCTGTTGGCTTCAATGTCCATCAGTACGGCTTGAGACATGACCACCCACTTTCACTTCAGTGTACTGATCCTATAAATAAATTCCAATCATCGCGCGTTTCATTATTAAGTTCAAGTGTAATTGTTAAAAATAATTATATGTATTTATACTACTGCTTGACCTTGTTTTGCATATGCAGTGTTCATAATAACAATTATTGTCTAAATAAGAAATTATCATAATCTTTCCATTTCACATGCTCCTTGCTCATTATATGTTAATTTTAAATTGTATATTTACAAATTAAAAAAAATATTCTTTTCAGCGGCATTCTGATTCATGCTGAATGGTTGGAGGAGTTAAAACTGGCAAAAGTTATTACTCAAACTGGAAGCCATTTGCAATTTTTAGGCCATTCCTTGCAAGGCCAAACTCATTTGAAGCCAGAAGAAACATTATTTTTGATGGAAACGGTATGGAATTTTATATTATTCTAGCACACACATTTTAGTCCTCTTTTAGGAATGAAATATTTAATTAGAAGTAGGAGAGCTAGTTTGTTACACCCAATCTGTCCTATTTAATTATCTTAATAATACCTGTAAACATATAAGGAATTAAAAGTGTACATTTCAAAAGCTCATAATAGTTGATTTCTACAAGTACATATTTGTATTTTGTGCATTTCTTTATTTTGGAAGTTTTGTGTTTGATTTGTCAACAAATATTTCTCAATAGTCTTCTTAATCTTGATTTTTAATACATCTAAAATAATATCACAATGTGAATTTACAGTTTGTTCTACACTTTTAACCTGGGACTTGTCTATAATAGTTCTTATATATGCTTCTAATTTATTGGTTTATACATTGAAGTTTATATTTTATTTCAGAATTGCCTGCTTTTGACTTACAATGAAGTCATAGTATCATTACAACAAGCTTATTCGCTATTTCTTTGTGACAAAGCCTCTTTGAATAAGTATAAGATTTACTCAACCTTAAGTCGGGTGGGGTATAAAGTGTTTCAGTGTGTCAAACCAGATTCTGTAAAAAAGTGTAACATTACTGATGATAATAAAGAAAATGAACCAAAAGTAAATCAATCTACTATATATCAAAAAAATGCTGAAGATAATAAGAAAGTGGATTCTGAAATTGACAATGTAAAAATTACGTCACAGGAGGAATTCAATGTTCAATTTAAAGATGCTAGAATGGGGGTGGATTATTCAAATGCTGATACATTGCAAACTTCAGGTACGCACTATAAAATGAAAATACTTTGCTCAATTTGGGCTTATAACCTATGAATGTCAAAGCGAATCAAATGACTTTGAATTTCTTGTATAAACTAAAAGTAATATATATTAGCCGTATGGATGTGAAACATAAGTTAAAAACACAATTACTGTATGTGCTTTCGTCGTTCAATTTCCTAACTACCTTTGTCAATAACTTGACAGAATCATTATTGATTATTTATTTAATAAATTGTTTACAGATCCAACATCAGCCTTTCCCGAATCCTGTGTAACTTGTGATGAAAAATCAAATAAAGATGAATCTGAAGATTTAGGGGAAGATACTATATTAAACAATGATCCAGTGACATTTTTTTTGCAGAAAAAATTAAAAGCTCTAAGATATCGCTTAATAAATACGAGAAAAGATTATGATGAGAAAGACAGTTTTGAAAATGTACCAGATTTATTACAAAATAAAACAGTAACAATTAATGCGCCAAAAGCAGAATTCGTACCTAAAAATATATACTTAAATAAATTAATTTATCAAATTGATGTTCATAATATTACTTCAAAAAGCGGTGCGGCTCCGAGTACACATTCTAGAACTTATAGTGTATCAGATGAGGTGAATGGAGATCATATCCGGCGTGTTACTAGCGCAAGAATGCCTTATAGGCCTCAAAATGTTCAAGTACCCCCATTTTATCAGAATATTAGACCAAATACACACACTTATCGACACTTTCAATACTGGAGGTCACAACCAAATACGAATTGCTTTCAGTACAATAATTTTTTTCAAAGACCATTTCCGCCAAGTCACTTTGCGTCTAGATTTCAGTTTCATCCAAGAATGCGCGTACAAATGTTTCCCAGATATTTTGCTTGGCGTACGTATTTTAATGAAAATGATTGGCAGACATCAACACAAAGCAGGGAAAGTACGAACACACGTAAAAGAAAATTAGGCAAAAGTAAGAAAACTCATTTGGATACTATAATAAATATAGCTTCAAGATTTAAACAAATTTACACAACACATAACATAGTTGGAAACGTTCAAGCCCTTCACAGACTTATACAAACATTCAATATCAGATACAAAGCCAGATTGCGTTTGACTGATGATTTCGAGATATTCAATGATGAAAAAATAATAGACACCATAGAATTAGAAGATGATGAAGAGTCAAGCAATAAGAGGCGTCGCTCTAGTAGTAATATCGGCGGAAATCAACAGGATATAAATTTTAATAAGATTAAAATACTTGCTTTAAGGTTTAGAGATTTGGAACAAAAAAACGAAGCAACAACCCGACATAGAAGAGCACTCTCTGGATTAATTAAAACATTCAATAAAACTTTCAATGCTGATATTTACATTAATCATAATAGTGATGTGATAGACCGCCGGAGCATCACACTAGATTCCAGTTCAGACTCTGAGTGTGTTGTCGAAGACATTCCTAAAGTCAGTAGCGGTAAGAAGTTGAGAAATCCTTTTAATATATTGAAAAGACTTTCAGAAAAGCATTCTCCAATGTCAGGCCCTAGCACTAGTAAGAATAATACCCAAAACAATGATGACGTTATGACAATTGATGCAGATAATGTTTTAGAAAATGTTGGCAATAGTTGGTTGCCAAATCCAAATGATTTCGGAAGGCCCGAGATTATCAAGAATGATAATATAAATATTCGTGTAATAGAGTCGAAAAAAGAGTTATTTGTCTATGATTTCTTAAAGGATAAAACTTGCAAGTTCCGTAATTGGGTAGAAACAAAAATTGCGTTTCTAGAAAGCATTGAGGAAGCAAATGCCGTTTTCCAGACTGAGGCATTGAAATGCAATAGCTTAGAAATAAAATCAATACTTAAGTCAGAAGATTGTACAGATATGTCATCTGTATTGAAAAAATTGAGTATCATCAAAACTAAAAGTGATACAACTAGTAATGCTGTACTTGATCCAGATTTCGACGTATACAACAGAGACGTCCAAAACTTTCGAAGAACCGACAGGCCCACACCACACTTTCGAGTTATATGCTTAGAGTGAGTATGACATATTATTATATAAATCTTTTTATACTAGGCGCACACAGCTAAAAACGCAGGACGTTAAAAACTAATTAATGACCCTCTACTCTTTTCTATTTTTTGCTTTTAAAAATGCCTATATGTATAAAACATACATACATACTTCACGCCTGTTTTACGCCTACTTTTACTTCGCCAATTATATAGATGGTCCCACGTAATAGGTGGCGAGCCTATTGCTGCTTACCGGACACTGTTATGTTCGCCAGAGCCTCGTCCGTTGATCGGTAGGTGCACCACTTGCAGGTGAGGTTGGCTTGGGCTCCTTAGGTCTTTGTGGATCCCTGTACACCCTCTATATATAATAGATTGTCTCAAATTGACTTTATGAAACATATTAAGTATTCCTCTGAACGGAATAGTTTTAGGGCTATGCTTGGAATGTCTATGGGCTATAATCAGATAAGAGGCCGTTGTTTAAATACATTTATCATGCAATTAATCATAGTTTTATTCAGCTGTTGGTCTTACTGTTTTATTATCACCGTCACCAGCAGCCTATTTTCGTCTGGTGCTGGACAAAAGCTTCTCTAATGGCACGCCACTAAGCTGGATCTTCAGCTCTTCGCTTTCAACCGTTGCCGTTGTTGTTTTGCGTATATTGTTGCTCCACCTAGCTGAAGGGCGACCTACACAACAGTTTCTAAGTTTCACATGGTCTACACCAGCGTTTCCCATCTGGTGAGTCGCGAAAAAAATATCGGGTCGCCAGCATTGCCTATTTTAAATAAGTACTAAGAGATGGTCGATTTTATTCCTTAAATAACGAGACAATGATGATCACTCGACGGGCGGATTGTTGGTATTGTAACTAATAGCAATAGCTGTGTTTTATTTTTCCTCAGAACCGTTTTCAGTGAGTTCAAAAACTTAAGTGGGTCACGAAAGAGGAGTATGAAATTTACCGGGTCCAGTAGAACAAAGTTTGGGAAATGCTGTTCTACACTGTAGAATACATCAACCTTATCGATCCTACGGCAGAAATTATAGGCCCACTGTTTACTATGGGTCTATATTATAATTAAGTCCTAATTTTATATTACATTTGTTCTGTTCTTCGCTTCTAAATTAGATTTTATTGGTTGTAGTGAATTCTCCATGTTTCCATCTGGAGTGGACATCGCTACTCTACAGTCAAAGTATGATGATGGCGTTATGATCGTGTTTGCTGTGGTCGGCAGTGACTCTGTTTCATTCTTACAGATAATCCCCACAGATTTACCTGTATATATCTCGTGCAACGACCTGGGGTAATGTTTAAATGTACCTATATATTAGCATTTAAAATAAAATATGTGTTATATTTAATGCAACATGCGTTTTATTAAAATTTTACCTAAATATGGGATAAAAGCTTAAACGCCATACTCTTTCTTATAATCAGAGGTCGGAATTAGGTAGAGTTATTCATGTACTTACACTGATTTCACACAGCGAAAGAATATAGTGGATATGCCTCAAATCCCGGGATTAATTTTAAAGAATAGAAAAAATCCCGTTACTTTTTAATAAAAAGTTATTTACTTTTACTTTTTTAATTTAGACTACTGCACGCGCGACGTTGCCAAACTTAAATCAATGATATTGGATGACCGAAGTTGCAAAATTCCAATACGCAATTTGTTGTATGGTATGTGTATCTTTGTTTTATTTGTCTATCTATGATGTTTTTATTATTATTTGTTTGTAATATTGTTGGCCACACGGGATTGTCCATTTGAAATCCCGGGAAGGTCCACATTAATATCAACATTTCGATGCAAGTACATAAATAACTCTACCTAATTCCGACCTCTGCTTATAATCTATATTAAGCATATAATAATATGGCACGTGTGCTTCGGATGGTTTAGTGCATTTAGTAATCTATTTAATTTCTAATTACAGGCCATATATTAATTGAGCTACATTTCACGAATTGCACCAATCCATTGATTTAAGTTACAAAAAAATATACTTTTAATATTAGCATATTGGGTTTTTAGTATTTATAATAGCGTAAATAGGAAACAATGTAATATCTTAATTTTATTATTGTAACTACAGTTTCTATGGATTTTTCCAAGCTTTTGATAAAATAACATTAAAGTCGACTTTAGGTATGATTAGATAATTTAGGTATATTTCCAAATTTAACAAGGTAGGGTTCTCAACGTTTCAACAAGAAATTAAGTATAAAAAGAAGCTGGTTAAAATTAAAAATTACCAGTATGTTAAAAAACCAAAGGCCAGTAAAACGCGCTGCATCCAGTTTTTTCTATACATTGAAATCGCGGTTCAGTGGGCTAACCGCCAAACAGTTTTTTTTTAAATCTTTGAACAGGTTGAAATTCTCATACAATTGAAAAAGGTTTTATTATAAACATATTCGTCTCAGAAAATATTGTCAACAAGACATAACAGAGTTAATTACATTACTAATAATAATATAATAAATAATACCCAGTCCTTCAGCTTTTCAACCCAATATCCCGGCCATAGTAGATTCCATCTTATCCTAATAGTACTGCACCAACCGGGGATTGTCCTTAGGTGTATTTCTATAATGCACATAGGGATAATCGCCGGTTGGTGTCACATAACCATAAGATTAAAATTGTCTAAGGGGCCTCTACGTGTTGGCTTCGGCCCCACGCATGCCTTCCAAATGTCCGGGTCACCATTGGCCCGAGATCGGAAAAGACAAACATAATAAATAATACTTCTCAGGCTCAGGAACCTCTCTCTTAAGGACCACCAAAGAATATCAGCTGAATGAAATTACAATCCATTTTACAACGAGGAAGCATCAACGGAATTTAGTAATGAGTCTTTTAGCAATAGAGAGAGAAACCGAAGTTCTGGACTATCTTACTAATGAGTTGATCTATACACCCTTCAAAATATTGAAATTAGCGTGATAATAATTAGATTTTCAATTTCTTACTTTTAGAATGGGCTAGAATAGAATTCCAGCAATGCAATCTTAGGACTATAAATTCATATCACTGTATGTGCTGTGCTTAACTTACATTACAAATAAGTGTACATATCAATACTTAACTCCATAATCGTATAAATTATGAAGTACTATTCCTTAATAACAAAAAAAGTTTATGGAAAACATGTAAGGAATATGCCACGAATTCTAGGAACTTTGAAAGCAACTACGACTATCAATAACCTTGCATTATTTATCAATATGTGTATAAATAAACTGTAGTAATCAAATATCAGCCTCATCAATATTTCGCAATATATTAACATCTAGTGATAGATATTAGGATAAAACTGTTTGATAACTGAAATGTATCAAAACAGTTTTAAAATTTAAGCTTATTATTAATAATCGACGCTGTTGTGTTATATTCAGGGGTCGTGGTCGGAGTAGCTGTCTGGAGTCATTGATTGCAAACGTTAATATTAATATGGACGATCCCCGAGTTTCTAACTGACTTCTCCGGTATGTGAATAAAATATATTTATTTTTAATAACAAAGTTAAAAAGAAGCTTTTCTTATGGAAAGGTAGTGATCGCACGATGTTGCCAAACTTCCATGAGCAAATTTTCAGAAAAACTTCTAAGAATGTCCATACTAATATAACGTATTGAAATTATAGCTCTACCTACTCCGATCCCTGGTTAAATAATACGTATGAGAATTCTTTATTTATGAAGACCCTGGGCCCTTAGCGTAAGTCTAGGGCAACCGGGATAATGCTAGGCTGATGATGATTAGAATGTATTATTAATTTTCCAGCTATATCGCCCATCTATTTGTGTGTGCACATAATATCACCATAAAAAAACAAGTAAAATTATAATCTATATCTCGTTACATTATAAGCGGCCGAAAAATTGCGATCAGTAAAATATTGCTTACAAGGTAACGCATTATATTTCAATGTATTAATCTATCGACGATAACATACCCATTTAAAAGGCAGGAGAAAAAGAAGAAATCTTGAACCTAATCAATCGCAAGTGCAGTATTTATGTTAAGGATCACAATTTTTCTACACTTTGCAAACTCATGATATAGATTACAAACTGAATTTAAGTATTTATAATTTTACGGACATATACGTGTTTAGCATCGGAGATCGGCGTTTTAAAATTCAACACCAATCAAACTTATGTAGCCGCTGAAAGCTACACTTAGACCATAGTCAGATGACATTTTTGACTCGCAAGCTCAGCAAGTCATCTTCAATGCAACGCATCTATAAATCTAAAAAGTGATTTCGATGCTGCTATGAAATGTTCGATTTACCAAATCGCAAACTAAGGTCTCTTTCAATTTAGACGTGTCTTGTCGTTCTGCTGCATGTCCGAAGTCGTACAGTTGTAGTGCAGACGGACGACCGTATTTTTTCATACAAAGCGCACGGAGCGATAGCCGTACCACGCGCAAAGGTATTGCCGTCCTAAAGTCGTGCGGCTGTGCGGTGCTTGTTGTATGAAGAAATACAAGAAGGACTTCTGCGGTACGACTACCGTACCTTCCGCATCGGCACTGCAGCAGGACAAAAAACATCTAAATTGAAAAGTCCTAAGATTGCTAAGGTCCGTACAAATAAAGGATCGCGACAATCGACTGTCATTACATAGAATTAAAATTCGCGCTAACGTCAAAGTAAAGCAAAAAAAAAATATTATGTCGACAACAGATTATGTTGTCGACATAATATTTTTTTTATAAAAGCATCCTTTACCGCCCGTATACAATAATCACAACAATTCAAGGCCAACCGAAGTTGATTCCGGACAACTGGTAGAATCTTTCATTGAAAGGTCTGTAAAAGTCTCTAAGTCTTTCAATAGTTACTGGATCGATGTGTGGATGACTTCTTCCTTTGGTCTTGCCCAAACAGTGTGGTATGGATTTAGCTTCCGATTTGAGCAGACAAGGGAATCCTTTAGTTGAGTTGAAGTAGAAATGCTTCTCCGTTACCAAATGTCGGAGTCCCAGAAAGTCCTGAAAATTAGTTTTATGAGTTAACATAAATTTTCCCAGAAGAATAGTTAGCTATGTAATAGAATAGAACGGTGATGATTATAAAAAACATTGGATAGTAAATTGTTCTCAAAGAGGATTCAAATGTTTTTTCTGAACCTAATTAACTTTGAAGTGTTCGAAGGTCCGCCGGTCGTAAAGAATCAACAAAGCAAAACAGACCTTTACAAAGGTCAGTGCTTGGATGGGCGCTTCCTTGCTTGAGATGGAACGCCAAGCCGTTGGTTCCTGCTTATTCTACTGCCGTTGCTATAGCTTCTTCTACGTTCCTATTCATATGTGGCAGTAATTTTGTAGTTTCTTAATTTCTTGCTTCAATTCATACCTGAACTCTGGCCATTTCGGCAGCAGGGTCTTGGACTAATCTCTCGCCACTAATGAGCAGCAGGCGCGATCTGGGAAACCTTCGCAGCCATCTTCTAAACGGCCTCGCGTACACTCCCAATCTGATCGGAGGCCACGATGCGTCTACTACCGACCAAGGAACTCCACCCCAGCCTACTGTGCTGTTCACTAGAGCTAGGTCTTCGAAACGAGGTAAGTTAGGTCTTTTGCTGTAAAAAAAATATAGTTTAAAATATTAATAAGAAGTAGTTATTGCTTAGTTTTAATTATGTACTAACAATTTTTTTATAAATACACTCGCGAGCAACCAAATCGACTCAACTGCTAACTATCCAGTCATATTTCGAGTAAAAGTATAAAATGTATGTATCCATACGTATACGTAAATGAAGCGCTCGTAGCTCTGCGGTGCTCGGTGGTCGGAAACGATCGCCGAAGTACAGCAGAGTTTACCGAGGTCAGTCCTTGGATGGGTGACCGTTTGTGTGGCATTTGATATCGAGCGCTTCCGTGCTTCGGAAGGCACGTTAAGCCGTTGGTCCCGGTTATCACTAAATGTGGTAGTCGTTAAGCCATGTTAGAGGCCTAATTGGGCGGCTTGAAAAATTCTAACAGCAGGACGCCACACACCTGCCTCCGCCAATCCGCACTGGGTCAGCGTGGTGGAGTATGACCCAATACCCTCACACCATGATATGTGAGAGGAGGCTCGTGCTCAGTAGTGGGACGTTAATGGGCTGTGATGATGATGATGATGATCCATACGTATTACTATAAAATTGACGTTATAACAAACTGGCCACTTTGATCTCGAAAATTTGGTGATTGCCAAATTCAAATTTATTTCACTTTAAGCTTGTCTGTTCCTTTTCTAAATGTGATAATTAATTTTATTTCGCACCATTTAATTTTTTTTGACATCTTTCTGTGCTTAGTATGATTTTTTTTAAATACCGCATTATTTTTGAATACGAGTTCTATTATGTCACGTGCGCTGCATAGACAGCTCGATTATTAGATTTATAGATAATTTATGATTTGTACTCAGAATCCACTTTAAAAGAAAACATGGTACGTTTTTGGTTCTAACGCTTTTATTTGACGAGGGAAAGTGAAGCGTCATGTCTGCAGTTATGTTTTATTTTCTAAAATTTGTGAAATTTCTAACATTAATGTGTAATAACGGTGGATTATTAACCGTTAAGTGTTTATTAATGTACATGAGTGTGATAGAAACAAAACAGTGCAACATTACTTTTCAAACTCTCTCAAGAAGTCCATGTGAGATCTCAGAATAGGCCCACATCTTTACTGAGGACTGAGCGGGTTTAGGGGGAGGGAATCTCATTTATCATCTTTATCAGCGCTCAGTCTCATTTACTATTATTTATACATTATTATTATATCTCTTACTTGACATTGGCTAAATGTGATAAATGCACGAAGCTATTATTAAAAAAAAATAACCCTGTGTTCCTGTTGTCCCCATTTTTTTATACAGTTCCGCTGTCCCCATTCAATGGGGACAGCGGAACTGTAAAAAAAATATCAAATTTATTCCTGTTATCCCCATTGGCCGTGTCCCTGTTAATGGGGACAACGGAATTCAATAAAATGATTAAAATTAATGCCCGGTGTCCCCACAGACGTATTTTTAAATAAGATTAAGAAAACAAATATTTTTATTGGCGTTGAAATAATAAGGGACTTTTTTAAAAATCCCTCCCAACCCCTACCAAATAGGATTGGAACTTTTCATTATTGAAGCCAGCCTCTTTTTTGTCTTTAAAACAGCAGCTACTTATACAACCTTTATTAATCGATAAAAACTAATTGTAATAGGACAAAATCTCTTAGAGTCACGTTTTTAAAACATAAGTCTTTAAAGTTGTGTTGGTCGCCTAAAACAATAATATTATTAAGAATAACCACAATAATAATAATTACAATAATCCTGTTTCCTAATCTAGTTAACTATGATAAGGCAGGTGACCTTGAAAAGGATGCGCCGCCGGTGGCGCGGCACGACAATGCAGCTAGGAAACAAAAGCGCGCAGATAACATTGTTTTTGGGATTTTAAAACGTGTTTCTAAAACGATTTTCGATGATGTTAGAGAAGTTAAAATACCTCCAAAGTATGAACATTTTAAATTAGCGGACTATTGTGAGGGTAATACCCGTATTATTATTTTCTGTTCTGATGAGGCAAGAGATAAAATGGCGATTCTTAAAGACTATTTTGGAGATGGTACATTTAAGAGTTTCCCAGTTATATTTAATCAAATATTTACAATTCACGCAGATTCAGGAAGCACCAATGAAAGCACAACACTAACTCCATTAGTATATGCTTTGATGACTGACAGAAAAAAGTATACATATGAAATTCTTTACAGACTTATTAAATCCCAAGTTCCCGATTGGAATTCATCTTCTTTTACATGTGATTTCGAAGAAGCAAACATGTTCGCAATTAACGCAGTATTACCGACTATACATCTGCATGGTTGTTATTACCATTTCAATGGAGGAAGGGTCGTCAATTAGGCTTAACAAAGTCGAAGATCCTGCGCCGTCAAGTAGCGCTTAGTGCAGTGCTTCCATTGTTGCCAGAAGAACGTGTAATGGAAGGATGGTTTTATATTGCCGAACTTAGTCCTGATGACACTCAAAGCACAACATGTAGGAAGTATATGTTAACGCAATAGCTGCGCCCGAACTTTGTAAAAGAATGGTGTAGTTTTGGCAAACGACACCGTACGAACAACTTTGCAGAAGGTTGGCACTGCAAATTAAATAATGCAGTTGGCAAAAAAAATCTCACTATTTTGAAACTGATTACAGTTTTAAAGACACCAACTTATCTAACGTTAAAGCCCATCAGTCACCAAAACGCCGTCCGCAAACTTCGATCGCTGAAACTTATCATCAATGAAATAACTGTAGGTCACTTTCTTGAAATACTGCGATAATTTTTATTAGTTTAATAGTTACCATGTTGATTACATGATACAAATAAGTATTTTTTTATATTTTTTTTGTTAAGTATTATATGTTCATTCTAAGACCCAAGCAAATGACTAAAATTTTTTTATAAATTTATGATGTTAGTCCTATGTTCCAAATAAACATTGTGGATTTGCGATTCAAATAAATGATTGTGATGATAACGTTTACAACATTTAAGTTGTGTTATGTCTGCAAGTTCTTTTATTACATTTTTTCACATAACATGTCATTAAAACTCTAAAACATAAATACATTATTAATAAAAATCTAATTTTTTTATTTTACCTATGTTAATGGGGACAACAGGAAGTATATTTTATGGCTTCCTGGTGTCCCCATAGAGGGAAAACGCCAATGGGGACATAGGTAGGGAAGGAAATGTCGTGACTTCCCGTTGTCCCCATCATGGGGACAGCGTCAATGGGGACAACAGGAACACAGGAAAATAACGCTTTCGTTCTGGAAATTTAGACATCTAGAACAAACCTCGCAGACGGCCGGAGATCTTAGTTGTCAACGAGGAATTGAAAGCGATCGTGGAAGCGGATCCATCTCAAACCACGTCAGAGTTGGCTGCAGGCTCCTTTTGGATCATTTATAACAAATTAGAATAGAAGCTTGAAAGATGGGTACCACATGTATTAAGTGAACCAACATACACGCATCGACTGCTGCGAGTCAACCGTCACAATAACGAGGGGATTTTGAATCATATCATTATATGGGTTTAAAAATGGATTCTATATGATAATCGAAAACGCTCATCACAGTGGTTGAACCCATGGTGGTCCGACCAAATCTTGCCCCAAGTGAAAGTTGATCCAAAAAAAGTCATCAACTAAATTAGCCATGTATTATTTTATGTGGATGACATAATAGTATTTACTATTAATTTTAAAAGTAAAATGTAGCAACAAATTACCTGTTTCATTTAAAACGTTAAATAGTTATAACATTCTCCTATTAAACTATGTTGTGCCCAACAGGATAATTGATGCCACATTATTAAGCCCCATCTATTGTTACATTATGAAATCCTATAAAGTATTGAGTATAGCTACATACCTGGCAGACTGAGTATAGTCGCTAATTGCCCTGGTAACAGGATCTCTGACTACTGCAAGGAGTTTCACGGCAGGATTCATAGCATACACCCTCTTTGGAGCTGACCTTGTCACCCAATAAGACGGCGTCTTCTCCATTGTGATCTGACCTTTGTAAGTCGGAGGCATTTTATCCCTGAAATTATTTAAATCAGTACTTAGTATCTTAAGAGTGTTTGATTGGAGTTGACTTGTCGCTAAAGCCTTATAGCGTTATCTGTCATAAATAACAATATTTTTTTATTGTTTTCAGTAAGCAATTAACTCTTGAAAGGATCTTGAATTAGTAAAAAATTGTATTTCAGGAGTCAGTGACATGTTCCACAAGTTTTTTCTTAAAACAAACTTTATAAAAGTAAGTATCTACTTAAGATACCTGTCGCTTTACTAATGGGACGTAGTGAAACACTGACCTAATGTGAAAGAAAATAAATTATTTAATGCCTCTTGAGTACTAGAGTAAACTTGACTTTAGTGGTATAGCAAAACGATAAACGATAGCGCTATTCAAAAAGTGACAGCGCCATCTACTGATAGGCAGTAAAACTATAAAAATACAAATTCAATATTTCAACTACATGTGTGTGTATTGTGTAACAAGCCTATTAAGTTTAAGCACGTATATTAATTCACATTACAGTGCGAAACTTCAGTGTAATTTATTTATATTTACATGCTAACTTACCTGTACCATTCGAAGCCATTGTGATAAAATTTATCGAAGAAATGAACTTCAGACCCTGCTGCCCGTACATCAGGATGTAATCTAGAAGTAAATTTAAATATAAATTGGATAAATTAGTACTTTTAAATTCAATGCCAGCGCCTACATTTTTTTTAATTATTAAGAAATCTGGTAGATATAAATAGTATAATAATATGCACATGGTAGCGGATAAGTAGATACTGACTGATATTTAAGTTCCAGTGTCAATCTTCTATATCAACTACGAAATAATCATACCTTAGGTTGGGGTCAAAGATTAAACGTAAATTAGAATGGAAATTTTATTAAAATTTTTGTTTAAAATTCTGGTAAAGATTTCACTTGTATGATTTTATTTTTAATTGTGAAACTAAGTAGGAGATGGTCCTTTGTAACCGAATGTCGTAAGCCCAATAACTTCAAAAAAGCTTTAATTCTTACCTCAGAAATTCCAATAGAGCTCTGGTACCACATTTTTTCACGCCGATAATTAAAGCATCAGGTAGTCTTTTCTGAGGTAAATCTTCTTGATTTGTTATTTTTTTGTAACCTGTAAAGTCCAAACCAAAAAACGATGCGAGGCGAACTGAAGCGGTTTTGTATTTAGATAAATGTCGTTTTAATAAAATATATTTGAGCGTAATCTGAAAACATTAAGTTTTTTTTATATAGAACTAATGTTAATACAAACTATTCAAAAGTCTTAAAACGGTTATTTATATTTCCAACTTACCTGGTTTTCGTCAACTACACAAGTATTCAAAATATAAAATAAATATACCACAAATAATAATACGAAATAAATAAACATTGTTCGTTTCGTTAACAATGGAATCCATTTCATTGCTATTTTCAGAATTCATTTGTTTTTTCCGATGTCTTTTAACTCATAATAATATACAGTCGCTCGCAGTCATATCACTTACTTAATTTAAAAATAAAATTCATAATTTCTTCATAAAAAAATACGCAAAGTGTTTTGAGTCATTTTGTATTTAGGGAAGCTTAGTAATTTAATAATTTATGTTTTTGCAATAAATTCTAATTATTTTTGTACATAATAATAAAATCTTTGCACAGATTGACTTGATGGAAACAGCTGTGATATGATGCCGTTCGCTCACCCTACCGCACATCTTACTTCGTTCTGCGCAATCGCGGTCGCATTGCGCGCTTTTCCTCCTAAAGTAAACCCGGCTGTGGAAAGCTAAAGTCCCCTAGCTAGTGAAATAGTTGAAATCGACATCTCTTAAACATTTATCGTAACCAGTCAGCTATTTAAAAATGTATATAACATTTATGAAGTTCTTGAATTCTCGCGCCAAATCTTCTATGTTTTTAATTTCAGGACCGGAAGCTGTATCATTTTAACAGTAGGTAATTGATACAGGTGCTGGTAATGTATACATTAATTCATTGGGTAAGAAACAAAAATTAAAAAGAAAGTGGAATTGGCCCTTCGTACTATTAAAATATTTTTAAAATACATATATAAGTTGTCTGTAATGATATATGTTTAAACAACGGTTTTCGAATATAATTCATTGTTGACCGTTTAATATTTCTAAAATGTTGGAAGAAGGGAAAATGATATACTAATTTTATAACACACAGTTGTGTAATTATTAGCGACATATTATTTGTATGTAGGTGCACTTTATAACCGAACCGCTTTGTATCCGAACGAATATTGCACAGGTACCAACGTAACAAAACTTACAAGTATGACAGCCGAGCCAACAACTAAACAAAAAGAAATCCGATCGCGTTGATTGAACTTTGAAGTCGTGAAATAAATTAAAATGACAGTGCAGCAGCTTAGTTCGAATATTTCTGACGACTCGGATGATATGGTGAGCTTACCACCCGAAGAAGAAATTTATAGGCGGAAGTATCAGTTGTTATTAGAGCGATGTGAAGTTTTGCAGCAGGATAACGAGAGAATAGTGAATCGGTGGGTGATTATTTGACTAAGCAATCGTAAAACAGTGTATCATGCTAATTTTGATCGGTGTTATTACAGAATACATGAAGCGAAGAAAATTACAAAGCGTTATCGCAAAGATATAAGATTACTGGTTGAACGCTTGGACAGACATGGAGATGGATTTAGAACAGCGGCGATGGAAGTTGATACCAAGCCGGAGGTTGTTCCCAAACCTACTAGACCCCCTACAAAGACACAGCCTGCCTCCAAACAAGTAGATAAACAAATTATAGGGGGTAAAAAGCCTGGACCAAAGAGAAAATCTAAAGCTGATAAGGTAAACCTGACTAAAACCATTTTACATTTATAATAGTATTACTGCTACCTCAGTTAGAGACCAAGAAGTTGTGTCACCTATGTAACATAAAAACAACTTTATCATAACGTATGTCATATTTATGCCTACTAATATTTTTCTTGTGTGATCAAAATTAAGTTGAACTGACCTTGCCTCATCAGTCATCACAAATTTTATTTCCATTATAGTAACCTCAAGACTTAATAAAAATAAATAATAATTTTAAGTGTTGCATTGATATCTTGTACATTCCAGCCTGAGCGAGATCCTAATGCACCCAAAAAGCCCTGCAATGCCTTCTTCCAGTTCTGCCAGGAACAAAGGCCCCTTATCGTATCAGATGCTAACTCTGAAATGGGAGCAGAACCCACCAAACAGGAGATAACAAGGCAATTAGCTTCTCGTTGGCGAGCACTTTCTAATGAGGAGAAAAGAGTAAGTTAATAAGGTTACTTATGTACTATTAATTTTAATGAAATGAAACTTATGTAATATTAATGAACCCAACATAAAAAAAAGAAAAATTTTATGTAATATGCATCTAATGGGTATCATAATGTCTAGGTAAAAATAACTGATTTAGATTGCATTCAACTGTATGCAAGAATATAAATAAGTATAATGCTAAAAACTAAAAATACAGCAAATTAGTAATGTCAAATATATGTTAAAACAATTTTAACCTAGTAAATATATTAAGTCATCTCAATACAAAGCTTTTGGTATTATAATATAGATTTTATTTTACAGGTATATGTTGCAATGTTTGAAAGATCAAAAGAAAAGTATGCAGAAGAGTTAACGGCGTATAATATAAAAAAGGAACAATGACAAAAGAAATTCAATATTAGTATTACTTAATCTTAATGTGATAGTCAGCTTTAAGATAGGGTTAATGATATCATATGACCTCAATGATATAATCTCAAACTTTCTTATTTGACTGAAATTTTGATTTGTCCTATTAATATAATTTGATAAATTGTTGATTGAGTTAAACATGCGTGAAAATGTTTCAAACAAGTTTGTTAAGTTGTTATAAATGAAGGAAATAAAAGTGTGTAAATTAACATAACGTTTTTATTTTAAAATAGAAAAAAAAGTAACAAGAATAATTATAATTAATCCAATTTTGTGCCATGAATCACTTATGAGAAGTATAGTTATTTTATTATTGCTCTTAATGGTCCTAGTTGAAACAAACCATCACCACCATAACTGTTCAACTTAATGGTAAATATGGAATGAATCTTATTTTCAACCCTTAAAGTTATCCTTATGCTGGCGTATTGTTTTCATAGTCTCAATTGCATCTTGTGATTTAGCATAGTTCATTACTGATGGTTGTGCAACTCTCATAAATGGGTTATAAAGTTTTTCCTCTCCAATAGTTGATGGCACCTATAAACACATTTTTTTTATTAATAACACAGTAACTGTACTGTAGTACAGTTTACACAGATATAATAGAAAATCTACTGTCTTTTATTCCGCCACCAAAGGCGTTTATGTGGTTTTATAGGTTATGTGCAAAACAAATTATATCAAAATTGGTTTAGCACTAAAGTGCTAAGTCCATAAAAGAATAAATTTTAATAGTGAGTATTGGAAATAGTGTGAAATATAACTAGTTTTCACATGTATAATATTTGTAAGAATCATAATTCTTTATTGTTTCATTTGGTGTACAATTAAGTCTTAAAAATAACATTTTGTCCTCAAATGACATGGTATCACAACTTAAAATAGGAACACATTTCTTCCTTATATTATATATAGAAATTAGAAACATTAAATATTAAACAACTATACATACATTCATATTATGCTATTTTATTTTATTCTCATAACATATATTATGGACATCTGTATAACTTACAGTTGGCTTTCCCTCCTGTCGTCTTTCCACAGACCATTCAATCTTCTTCTTGACTTCTTCATTTGTTGGTTCAACATGTAAAGCAAACTTTAAGTTCTGCAGTGTATATTCATGACCACAGAATACCTTAGTCTGGTCTGGCAGACTACTTAGTACACTGATTAGTGCCTGGTACATCTGGTCTGCTGTCCCTTCAAAGAATCTTCCACAACCACCAAGGAACAGGGTGTCTCCTACAAATGATTAAGAAAGTTAATAAAAAATAACCAAAACTAGTCTGATTCTGATTCAATGTTACTTCATTATCTATTGCCTTTTAGAATTTTTTATTACTTAGTATGAAAGCTATAATGACTGAAGGTACTAAAAAACTTTTGTATTAACTGGTTATTAATTTCTTTTCATTATTTAAAGTACTTTATAATTGATCAAGTAACATACATATTTAAGATATGTTTCACAATGTCTAAGTTACTTGATAGATAACCCTGATAATGCCAGTGTCATTTTAACTGCAGTTGTTTTTCTAATAAAACAGATAATGCCAGTGTCATTTTAACTGCAGTTGTTTTTCTAATAAAACAATGTGAAACAAGAAAGTAATGTAATATATGTTATGTATAAAATACTAGCCTGTAAAAACAGCATGATCATTGCCTTCCTCTGGTACTGACACATAGTAACAAATATGCCCTGATGTGTGGCAAGGTGTAAACAAACATTGGACATTCAGATGTCCGATATTAAATTTGGTATTGTGGGTGACTTTTTGGTTGAGGGCACCAATACGATCATCACCACCATATACTTTTAGACCTGGGTGCTGCTTTACTAGATCTTCATTACCTCCAGCATGATCCCTGAAAATTTTAAAATACATTGTTCAACATTTTGATAAGTATACCAAAGACCCAGTGCATCCAGTATAGTGAATAATTAAAAATTAGACCAGGGGCCTTACCATGAGCTCTTATAGCAGTATTATTGCAGTTGTGGAAAAGAGACGCGTGTAGATACGCCACTACACGCGTCTCGCTTTCTCAACTGCAATAATACTGCTATAAGAGCTCATGGTAAGGCCCCTGTGCATGCTCCAACTCAAGAAAGAAGTGTACAGTAATATATTAGTTATATATAAATTGGACTAAACAACTTTTTACTTTGTGACTGATACACATTTAACCCTTAAAGGTTGTGGGGTAATAATCATCCCAGCCATGTAAAGTCCACTGCTAAACATGACCCATGTTGTCCCCAATTGTGTTCCATATACTTACTACAAATGCTTACTACAAATGCTAGATCTTAGCCACTGTTAAAGAACCCTAATGCCTCATCAGACAGATTGTCAGTCAACATATTGCCTTTTTAGGAATTTTGTTAAACCTTAATATGCAGTTATTTATCATAACATAGAAATTCAATAAAAAATTCTTAGATAGATAATTTCTTTCATATTTTCTTTTACTTTCTATATCAAACTTGGAAAAAAAAAGTAATATAATTATTTACCAATGGTGGTGAGTTGTAAGTACAGACGTCAAAGTAACACCATGTTCCTGAACAGCTTGGAGCACTGTTTTTGGTTCCACAGGGTCAACAATGGCTGCTTCTTTAGTCGCCTTATCAACTATCAAGTACATGTAATTATCCTGCAGGGCAGGCAAAATTTTCACATCCATATTTTTGTATTGATGAAGTTCTATTGCACTATGCGCTTCTCTTTGATTACGGATTAAAGCTGAAAAAAGGATTTATGTATTTAGACAGTACAAAAAACTGTTACATGTAATAAAAACTTTTTAGAGTATATAATACAAGCTTCTAAACTAGTAGTACTATCATATGACCCAAAGCAAATAGACTGGTATCACATGTATTAGTATATTTATCTCTTCATAACAATAGAGTATTAAAGTCATACAGTTTATTTGCTTTCATGTAGTAACATAGGATTTTATATGAGTACATTTATCTAACTATATAAAGCACCTTTACAGATAAGGGGACTAACAACTCTTAGTACAAACTAAGGAACAACCTGAGCTGGTTTTCGTAATACAAATATGTTAGTTCACTTTACATATATTTAAATACAATACAGTTTAGTTATTGTTAATACAGTCTAATTCAATACCTTGGAAGTAAAGTTTAGTGATTTTTTCTGATAGCCCAAAAGGCAAAGAGTTTACAAACCTAGCGAGCATTGAATAAAATTATTTTAAATACTTTTACTAAGTTTTTATTTAGTTAGAGCCCTACACTCACTGACAATGCATGGATGTTTATTTTATTTAAATAGTACCTATACGAACGAACGCTTATATTTTAACTGAAATTGACATGTCAATAGACTTGTCAATCTTGACTTTACATCGTCGAGCAAGCCGACAGCTGTTTTTGAAAGATTATGACGTAAGTTGTCACCCCAGCAGCTTTTTAAAGCAGAAACAACAACTCTTTAAGTTTCTACTATAATTAATCGAATAGGTAATGTTGAGAAATTACTATTGTGTAAATAATACATACGTACGTACATACATACATTCACGGCTATTTCCCCAAAGGGGTAGGCAGAGGCATATTATACGCACACACTTCGCCAAATATATAGTTAGTCCCACGTATTATGTGGCGAATTACCGGGCACTGTTATGTTCGCCAGAGCCGGAGCCTCGTCCGTTGATCGGCAGGTGCACCACTTGCAGGTGAGGTTGGCTTGGGCTCCTTAGTTTCTTGGTAAAAGTTTAAATAAAAAATATACATAAAAATAATCATTAAATCTTTTTCATAACCGGGATTGTTTACTTTCTTTAACGATTAAATTATTCAAAAAAGCATATAATATCGTAAAGTCTTATTACTAAAATCTCATATGACTTCATAAAACCGACATGTATTTGTATTAAGTACTAATGCGGACTTCTTGGCGGGAATGTGAAGCGTTATGCCTGCAGTTTTGTTTTATTTTCTAAAACTTGTGCTATTTCCAATATTAGTGTGTAATAACGGTGGATTATTAACCGTTGAGTGTTTGTGATCGTACATGAGTGTTGGTAAATCAATCAAAACAGTGCAACATCACTTTTCAAATGCTCTCAAGAAGTCCATGTGAGATCTCAGTATAGTCCCACATCTCAAGGGGCTTAGGGGAGGGCATGTCATTTACCATTTATCATCTTTATCACCACTCATTCTCATTTACTATGATTTATATATTAGTAATATATCACTTACTTGACACTGGCGAAATGTGCTAAACGCTCGAAGCCATTATTAAAAAAAAAGTATGAATGCAAGCGTTTTCCTGAGATTCCCAAAATAGAACATACTGATAAATTAACAACATTATTAAAGTATTGTCCCTTTGTCACTGCCAGCGATATTTGTTCTATTGATTGGCCAGGCTATTCCACTTGAAACTTTAGATACCAATTGACCACTCCCAAAAATGTAAATATGTTTATAAGACTTATTATGAACCTAACATTAATTTGACCTTGAGAACTTGAGTACCCCTACATTCAGGGACACCAAAAGTTCTTTATTCGCGGACCCCCTCCTCCGTGCTCTTTGTCAGTGTCACTGTCAATTGTCATTTCCAAATGGCCATGCTGCCTTGACGTGTGGAGTGTATGTGAAATTGTTTACAAGTTATTAATATTTTTTATTAATGTTTTTAACTAAAGTTATTGAGAAAAAACAATATGAAGATTAAACCTGTTAAACATAAATCTACAAATACTTTTAGGGTGAGTTACTCATTAAAATTTCGTTTAATTTGGGGATTCCTACAAATCATATGTTATTTTTATTTTGTATGTATATTTAGTATGTTTTTTGCAATTTTATAATTTAAAATCCAATACTAAAACGGTTAATATAGTCACCGTATCATATATAGTTAATGCCAGTTAAGTGGTTGTACGAAATACCCTTGAAAGTCTTACTTTTGTTTCATAACCTCTATGAATAATATTTAATGTATTATGCTTTCTAAGAGAGTGTCGCGCTGTTACTTTAGTATCACTGCCACAAATATTTCTAATATAAACCTCATGATTTATTCCTAAAACCTGGGTAAAATTAAATATTAAAACGCAAAAATGAATTGTTTTCAGTTTATACCATTTGCGGAGCGTATAAACTCTATTGATATCCGCCATGCAGCTCTGTACCACATTGAACATGCTTATACTCAAAAACCTGAAGAGAATGAGACTCACTTTCATTTGGCATTACAAAAGTGGTATGCGCTGAACTTGACTCAAAACTTCAAGAAGTTTAGAAAGGAGGTATTTGGAATTGTCACCGTGCCCCAGTTGGTGCACCGCAAGAATGAGGTGCTCGAAATTTTAGAGAAATATTTAAATTTAGAAGACCAGTTGTGCCTGCAACCTCTTTTAGAGTAAGTGATTTTAATGTATGCCATTAATTGCATTAATCGTAATTTCTTTTTTTACGTGTAAAAAAGTTACCCTTTAGGTGTAATGAATCTATGAAGAAAAGAAGTCAGGCATTAAAATTGTGTCTGTAAGTATTTCTCTTACAAGTATACCACTTTTTTGGTTCCTAGAAGTACTTAGCTAAGTATTATTAAGAATGTTGGTTATGGATAATAAAATATCTATTATGTAGTATCCGTTCTGACTTTCACATCATTATGACATATTAACACATCATATATCCACAATAAGGTCACTGTGTGAATATGGCTGCCTAGAATTGCATTAGGAGTGCAACAGAGCAGGAATTTGGTGAGCGTAATATTTTTTTTTTTAAAAGCATTTGCTTTATTTGTCATTCTGCATGCTGGCTTGCCCCAGCTTGGTGATTATAGGCAAATACCCCTAATAGAAAGTAACCTATTAGGGAGGCCAATGTTCAGCAGTGGTCTTAATAAGGTTAATATGATGATGATGATTAGCTTTAAGGCCTCAGAACATTGAGTTTTG
Source organism: Musotima nitidalis (assembly GCA_949126915.1). Classification (NCBI taxonomy): domain Eukaryota; kingdom Metazoa; phylum Arthropoda; class Insecta; order Lepidoptera; family Crambidae; genus Musotima; species Musotima nitidalis. The sequence goes on from OX421422.1 coordinate 5,540,355, forward strand.
CATGTACTATTATTAATGGTATAACTAATATTTATTTCAGAATTCTAGTTTCAGTGGCAAAAGATTTGCGAGACGAATTCTATCCACAATTTCCTAAATTCTTAGATATACTGATAAAACTATTAAACACCAAAGATGCTGAGAGACTAGAATGGACGCTAATATGTCTGGCATTCTTATTCAAGATCTTGAAACCCTATTTAAAAAAGGACATCGGTGCTGTACTCCATAGTGTTATTCCTCTGTTGAGTGATGCACATCCACAGTACATTAATAATTTTGCAGCTGAAAGTTTTGCATTTGTTGCACGAGATATTAGAGATAAAAAGAAGTTTGTCGATCTCATTCTTGCTTATTTGAAGACAAATGATGATGTAAGTGTGATTAATTTCTTTGTTATTGTAATATTTTTTTAATGGGTGTCCACAAATGTTGTCATTAATTAATTATACAATTAAGGCTTATATATAAACTAAAATTAATTCCCTGAAGTCTTAGGTCATAAGTTCGGAAAACAATTACTACCTATAACGAAAAAAGGCAAAATAGTTTTACACCCTCAGGCCTCAGGAGTTGTGAGCCTTGTAAAATAGTGTTAAAAACATTAACTCCATTTAGAGTTTTTTAGTTCCTTAATATAATGCCTAAGTCTTATCACTAACCACAAAGACATTACCTTCTTTCTAAGCTTAAGTCATAGAAAATGAAGTCAAATTGTGTTTAAATTCTTTAAAATCTAAGTATCTTATATTACTTAGGATAACTGTAACTGTTACTTTAAAATTTTATGAAACAGGAAAGAAATAGCAATAATTATATATCTTCTTTTCAATAATTACATCAATGTGTGGACATGCATTTCTTTCAGGCTGTTGCGGGCTGCGGTCACTTAATGTTTGAAATAATGAGAGGTGTTAATGGAAAATTCCACAGTTGTACAGAAACTTATCTGCCTATACTACTACAGAACTTAAAGGATAACAAACACTATCAAGATATACTGTTCAGGGTGCTAACACAGACAGTGGAAGACAGCCTTCAAGCTATTTCACAAAAAGAGTATGATATATTTTGGTCCAGTGTAATGAAGTTCACTGAAGAGATTTTTAATGAGCATGATGAAGAAAGCAGAGGGTTAGAGTACATTCTGAGACTCGCCGGACAAGTTGTTGAGCATCAAAATGGGAAATATCTATCAAATCCACCTCAGTTTGTTCTCTTACTTGTTAAAATAATATGTGAACAGTTCTCAGAGAGTGTTCTTGAAGTATGTGCTCAAATTGGAGCTCTTTTACTTTTATCACCAAATATTTATCTGTCACAAGAACATGCTGGAATTATTGTCAAAGTTTTGTTGCCTTTGCCTTACCCAGGCATTTTAATTAACTTCGTCAGAAACATAATTGATTACCCTCAATTTGATATGCTCATTTTGCCACAATTCCTCAACTTTGTGGTACAATCAGGATTTGATAATGAAGCTATGAGCACACTGACCAAAATTTGCCTACGAAAGTCACCTTTGTCTAAAAATGGTATAAAACTCTTTGATTGGGTTAAATACCCAGTTGATTTTGGAAAATGTCTTCCAAACTTTATGGAACATTGCCACAGTGTTTTGAATACCGATATAGAGAATATAGTAGAGAACCCTACTAAGTTAATGAATGTACTCTTTTGCTTGCCCCATATTGAAAAGGTTGATGTTGATTACTGTATTTTGACCCTTAGTTTCCTTATGAGTAAATTGTTAAATATTCTGAATAGCTACAGTATTGAAAGTCAGCCAGATAATAACAGGTACCATAGTGATTCTACAGCATTATCGAGGTGTGCTAGACAAGTGTTGTTCATTCTAGCCAACGCCCTGGAAAGCACCATTCACATTTCAAGCTGTAAAAAGATGAAAGATATATGTGATATTGAAGCTCTATTACCCATATTGTTGCCATGTGCTTCAGATCCAAATTATGTGGCGGCATTAAATATACTGGATTTATACTTAACTGCATATGAACAGGAAAATGGACTGACATATCCTCATTTATCTCTGATTGATTCATATTTAAGAAGCAATATATCTTCACCATTTCATGTTGTAAGTACAAAAAAATGTTTGAAATTTGGATTTAAAAGTTGCAAAATTTATAGATAATTATTTTTTACTTTTGTTTGCAGGTACGCTTGTTAACAACCCATATATACAAACTCTTTGAAAATGTACCAGAACTAAACAAAACAATAGAAATAGGTGGCTCTATTGAAAGATTTTCTATCTTTACATACTGTTACGAAGTTGAATCATTAAATCCTTCTATTTTGGAATACAGGGTTCAAATAAGCATGCTTCAAAAAATTACGTTCAACACCACACAATATGCACTTGCAAAAGATACAGAGTTTCATCTTTATGCTTTAAACTATATGCTTGGGGTCCTCTATATGAATTTCAAGCTTTTGTGGGAACCAGTTTCGGAATTTATTGCTGGCTACGGCAATGCCTTAGTACCAGACGAGTTTTGGCCACCCTTCCACCAAGCATTGCAGTCTTCATTTGAAAACGCCAAAAGAAACTTGAAAAAATTTCAATTCGACAATGAACTTGATACTCCTTATGATCTACTAAAAGAAATGTACTCCCAATATAATTGTATATCTGAAAGACCTGACCTATACAATTATAGAATATTGCTATTGAAAGTTATGACAAATAGTATACAAGTTTGCGAAACAAAGAATCGAGATGTTGTTGTTTTATTTTTAAAGTTTATTGATGAAGAATATAGAAAAAATGAGAATGCTCTTAAATTGGACGTCAAAATACGTAATAAAGCTGAATTAGATGTAATTCAATCTGAAAATGTAAATGATGAAAATATGGAAGAGCTCGACGTTACGAATGAAGAGCCTAAACAGTCTGCATCTGGAAAGATTATATTTAAAACACTTATTAATGTGATGCAAGTTTTAGCTCAGTTTAAAAATCCTAGAGCTCTTTACAAAGAGTCCGTTTTTTGGGAACTTTACCTTGATTTTTTAAAGCATAAGAATTCTGGTTTGCAGAAATATGCCTTAGATTGTATATTAAACTATAAAAACAAACATGTTGTACAGTACAAAGCCAATTTGTACAATTTAATAGATGAAAATAAGCTGAAGGATGAGCTGACTCAATTTAAAATAACCGAAGATTCCCAAAGTCTTCAACCAGAAGATAGAGAACATGTTGTGCCAATTATATTGCGTATACTGTATGGAAAAATGACGTCTAAACTTGGCGCTGACAAGAAAGGCGGAGGGCAGACTAGGAGATCACTTGTGTTGAGATATTTAGCTGGCTGTACTGAAAATGAGTTGAAAATGTTTATTGAAATGGCATTTTCACAATTCAAACAGTACATGACGATGCAACCTAGAGATATTTTAGATGATGTCACGAAGTCATTGGATTTAAGTTCCATAACCAGTCCGGCAAAGTTACATAGTGTTCTTAACCTATTGGAGGTGGTTAGAGAATATTTTGCTGGATATATGAAAACTGAACTACTAAGTGAATTGTTTAGAATTTTCTTTGCAGTTTGTTCTCTTGTGGCGGGAGTTTTATCCCATGGAGATTTAGTTCATGTAGGTTATATAAAAGTATTGAAAAATCTTAGAACACTTTCTTTGGGAATAGTGCGTAAGCTGTTCGATCAGTTCCATGAATATCCTTGGGATAAAGATGAATTGTATGTAATATATGAAACTTTGATATGGCCATTGCTACCTAAACTTGAAACAGAATGTTTACATACTCCAACACCTCTTCTGAAGTTATTGAATACTTGGTGCCAGAATCCTAGATATTACATTTTGCTAGTTACTGTTTCTGAGAAGGATAATTCTTTGTGTCCTTTGCCAGAAATTTTGAAACTTTTAGTAGCCCCTAAAGCTACACCGGTTGTAGTAAACATGATTTTGGACATGATTGAAAAGCTTCTTACTCTAACGGAAGATAATGACACTGAGGAAAGTAATGTAGAACCTATAGTTTCATTTAATACACTTGCTATAATTGGCAATAAGAAAGTTGAAGAAATCAAAGAAATAAATTTCGGCAGCACTATATTGATTACACACATACCAAGCATTTTGGAAATTATGAAAAGACGATTTGCAAATGCGGCCAAATCGAACACAGTAAATAAAAGAGACTTACTAATCTTATCGCGAGTGACTGAACTTGTTTCAACACCAGAGTTGTGTGATGAGTTACTAACGTTACTCCTACCGATATTGGTAAAAAAAGTGTGTATGAATATGGCTGAAGAGAATATGGAACATGCTATCACTACTATTATAAACCTTTTGAGTCACAGTTCAAATCCACAAGTGTATATAAAAAATATAGCAGTGCTCTTCAATAAAGTTTCACCTGTTGATATACGAAAGCTTTTGATAAAACTCCTTACATCCATTGCACAGAGGTCAAATAATAATAAAGATGTGTTGATGAGATTGGCTCAAGTGGTTACAGAAATGAACGCTTTCAATAAAAGATGGATTGAACAACCAGATTTTGACAGAAGAATAGATGCTTATAAAAATATATACCAACTGTTAGAACAAAATGAAATTGATTTAGATCTTGCAATATTGATAGTCAATAATTGCTTTTATTTCATTCGAACTGAGAAAGATATTGGACTCCGCGATGGAGCGGGCCTATGTTTAAAAAGAGTTTTACCTAAACTTCTAATGAAATACCGATCCTCAAATGACGGCCAATATTTAGTCAGAGACACCGTACTATCCCTTATTTCAACAGGGATTAGAGATACTAAAAATGAGATTCATAGAAATGAAAGTATTGCACTGCTTGGTGAATTAGCGAGAGAATGTCCAGAAGCAGATGTAGTTTTAACAGATTTAGCAAATTTCACTAATAAAGAAGATATGGAAGTGGACTTTTTCGAGAATATTGCTCATTTACAAATGCATAGACGTGTGAGAGCGCTAATGAAACTATGTAAAATAGCGAAAAAGATGACAAAGTGTCCGACACCGAGAACACTAACAAATTTCATCCTGCCACTAGCATCGATGTATTTATGCGACGAAAAATATACAGACAAAAACTCATTAATTGATGCATGCATAGAAGTTATCTCAACATGCTGTAGATTGCTGCCGTGGTATCACTATGAAGTGATTCTTAAAAATTATATGAATAAAATGCGCCATTCCACTGAATATCAGAAGCAGTTGACACGATTATTAGTTGGAGTTTTGGATGCATTCCACTTTGACTTTTCTAAAGTTCAAAGTATAGAATTGCCCAAAGCATTAGTAACTAATATGGAAACTGGCAAAATTGAAATCAGTGCGAAACTTGGTGCTGACCAAGAACTTGAAGAAGATGTTAATGATAATGAACAAGTAAAAAATAATGCTAAAGATATTGAAGTTAATGATTCAACTATCATCAGCGATGAAATAACTAAAGAAGACGAAAATCAATTAGATAATGAGTTGAAAATTGCTGACGATGAAGCAGAAAACGACAGTCACGAAGTTATTAAAATTGCTAAAAAAGAGAGTGATGTCTCAGCATTTGAAACAATCACAAGTGTTTCGCCTTCAGTCGCTAAAAGAATAATCAAATCTCTATCTGCTGGTTTGTTGCCACAGTTAAACAGGTACTTTGATTTTGTATATCTGATTATATCTATTGTACATCATTTTGTATATATAACATGCTTGGAAATTAAACTTGTGTTTCAATAAACTATTGGTAATCAAATCATCGTACTTTCAGAGCCATAGGTAAAATGACTGAACATGAGGAGTCACATAAGACGAACCGTCGTCGAACTGGCTTGGAACGTCAAGAGGAAGACATGCTTCGAGTGCCGATAGCTTTAGCTCTGGTTAAGCTACTGCAGCGAATTCCGGGGGATCTGTTGCGTTATCAGTTACCCGGGTAAGTGTTGATCGTCTTCCATTTCATGATGATTGATCTATTTAGTTTCTCATTTATTGAATCGCAAAGATCAAGAATTTTTGTTGTATGAAAAATAAAATTCACATTCATCAATTTGTAAACATCTGTATGATATTGGCATTCAATGAAATATAGTACAATAAATAAAACCAATCAAAAATTATTGATAAAGCGATTTGACTTATGAGCTTTAATGTTTTCAGTATCTTCATAAAACTCTGCTCGTTTTTGAAATCACCTTTGAAACAAGTGCGCATAGCAGCTAGAGATATTGTAAAGAAAATCATGCTCACCGTAGGCACTTCGTACTTCGGAATATTGCTGCAACATTTGACATTATTGCTGACCAAAGGATTCCAAGTTCACGTTCTAGTCGCAACCATACATACAGTTTTGGACGCTCTTAAATCCCAATTCAAACCTGGGGAGCTCAATGATAATCTTGATTACATTCTTGACGTTTGTGTAAACGATCTGTTTGGAGCACTATCTGAAGAAAAAGAAGTCGAAAAGTTGCATTACAAAACACCTGAAGCTAAACCTAGTAAAAAGAGTTACGTTACACTTATGATAGTCGCTCAGAATATAACCGAACAATGTTTGATTAATCTTCTCTTGCCATTCAAAGAAGTTTTGCAAAAGCATCACGCAAAAAAGGTTGTTTTGAAGGTTCAAGAAGCTTTATTGCACATTTCTAGTGGACTAGTAACCAATAAGTTTATTGATATTGAGTCTTTGTTTATATTCCTACACGGCATTGCTTCAGAGAGTATACCAGATTTCGTTTTAGGTGCACCTAAACGAGAAATCACTGAACAGCAAAGAGAGAAAATGCTTAGGGCAAAGCCTGATTGTTTTATAGTTCCAGTAGCACCGAAGCGTAACAAAGAATCGCAAGCTAGGAATGTGAAAGTTTCAAGCAAAGCAAACGCACATGTACTTATAGAGTTCAGTTTAAATATTCTTTATGTAATGCTTAAAAGAGAAAAGGTTCCAAGAGCCGAATGCAGAGTGTTTGTAGATCCACTTATTCCCCTGTTAGTTGACGCATTGAAGAGCGACCATATCAAAGTATCTACGGTGGCAATGAAATGTATAACTTCACTGTGGACGATACGAGTGAGCACACCGAGCTTAGAAGAAATGATACAGGACATAGTTAAAACGATATTTACTATTTTACACAAGTATGCGACGTTTGAAATTAGTAAGCAAAATGATAACTTTCATTTAGTGAGAAATGCTTTTAAGGTACGGCCAATTTTTTTTAATGTAGTTTGTTTTTAATATTTGTTTACACGAACTAAATATCAAAATTCTTGACAAGTTTTTGAAAGTGATATTTTTAAATTTTAGGCTGTAACAGCTCTTATAAGAAATGTAAAATATTATAAGCTTGAAGTGGACCAATTGAAAACTCTGCTTCTATACGCCGAAGAAGATTGCCAGAACGATGAGAAACAAGCCATTTCTTTCACACTTTTGAAGGCCATTTTGGAAGCTAAATTAGTGTCTCCTGAACTACATGAGGTTATGGAAAAAGTATCCAAGATATGCATCTTAAGTGAATCAGCAAAGTCTCGGTAAGATCTTAATATTAAACTAACTGGACTAAATTTCGTCCGCCGCTTCGGTTTTTTTTTAAATTTATTACAAAATATATTAACATTATAATTTTTGTTATAAGCCACTCACTTAAACCACCACGGTTACCAACCACCAACTTATATAAAGAAGAAAAATTTATATAATATACAGCTCAACCTAATTAACGCTCCGCTAATAAACAAAGGCCTCATCTTAAAAACCAAAGTAGGAGTATTTCAGGAGTTCATACTCCACTATAGTATGGATTAGCGGATGCAGGTGTGTGGCGGCACGAATCCAAGGACTTTCCTCTGTAAACTCTGCTTTACTTCGGTGATTGTTTTAGACTTGACTTGTGTGGGCTTATAACGTGCTTATGCCTAACCCTGGGGGGAAACAGGCGTGATTGTATGTATGTATATTAAATTCTAATAAATACTCCGTTCACCCACAGGGAAGAGGCCCGTTCTATATTTGTGAGTTACTTGACTAACTACTCTCCCGGAGCTCGAATGGACAAGTTTATCGAGTTCTTCGTGACCCAGTTGAACTACGAGCTGCAACATGGCAGAGAGTCGGCCTTGAAGTTCCTTCATATGATCATCAATAAGTTCCCCGTGGTATGTACTTCTTATGTTTGGATTGTATAGCGGCTTTAAATCATTAAAAACTCTACTATGCTTAGATGATGAATCAGGCCATGCCAAATTAATTTTGATAGTATCCCTCTTTTGGAACAGAAATCATCAAGCTCTTTTCAACTTAAAACTATCGCACCCCAATAGAAAAGTACGTATGATGAAACAGTAACTTAAACTAAAAATCATTTATCAGTTTTTCTACTAATCAAAAATTATGTTACTCTTAACAGAAATTGTAAAATAAATATTTCGAAATCAAATATGCAACACCTCTATACGCAAAATTACGCTATGACAAAATGTGTTGCAAATCTTTCTACCAAAATCTACTAAAATAGTGGATTTTCAATTTTGTTTAGGCTTTAACCTTCTTTCTTCTTTTAATATAGTTGTAGCAAGGTTACTGACCACCCTAAATCAATATGATTATAACATTATGTAATAATATATGTTTAAAGCTTTTGTCTTTGAAATTACAGCAACAGCTAACCAAGCACAGTGAATATCTCCTGGTCACGCTGGGTGGGTGTATGGTGAACGACTCAGCAGCCGAATGCCGCGCCGCCGCCGCCGGTATTATCGAGACTATGCTCAGTCGACTTCCGCTGCTTCAAAGGAACAAGCTGTTCGCGTTGGTGGTCGTTTTCTTCAATAATACACAGGTTTGCTATTGTAATCTTTCATTACCATAACTTTACACAATTGTCACTTTATGACAATAAAGGTCAAGAAATGAAAATACAACAAGTTAGTTAAGTTTTTTTCAGCTGAGAAAATAATATGTTTTCTTATTTATTATGCATAGTATTTATCACCCAGGCATCGAATTAAAACCTGGCTGTTAAATACTAGCAGCGCCCCGCGGTGTTACCCACATGATCCCCGTACACGTAAAATTATATGGAAGAAATGTATCCTATGTGTTAATCCAGGTTATACTACTAGGTTATACCTGTGTGCTAAATTTAATTACATGCATTAGTTTCGTGAAAGAGTAACAAAAAATAGCTTTAAAACTTCAAATATATTTATTTCATAAACTATTACTATACTTAATACTAAATTAATTACGTTAAAATTTAATATAAAAATCAATAAAAATATGATAACAACTAAAATCCCGAAGTTTAGATTCACTTACATGCAATGAAACAATGAAAAAACAAAAAAATATTTAAGTGTAAGTGAAACTAAGTGTCAGTTCCGAGCCACAGAGCTGTAAGAAGAACTGGCAACTCATAGGCTATGCCTCTTTTAAATTATCAATTAGTAAGGTATTTTAATTACAATCTTCATTGGTCTGTGACGCTATACAATGCAATAGAATATAACATCAACAATATTCATGTTTTATGTCATTCATATTAGAATAGCCTGCACGAAAGCAAACATACACACTCACAAACTTTCGCATTTATAATATTAGTAGGCAAGTGATTTCGTTTCAGCGTTGGTCGTGAAGACATCGTTGTTCTGAGGCTCCTATCTTACCTGAAGATGCCCTGTGTAAGGGCGAAACACGTGTCGTGTTGAATAGTTTCTCGATTTTTCGGGAAATTATAGTAGCGCGGGAATTGTTACAAAGATATTTTTAATCCATCACTTGCTTACAATGGATTTCCGCAAAGTAACGCCTGAATCAATAAATATTAGTAGGATTAACGCAAACTCACTTGTAACACTATCACTCGCTTCTATGCACTATTATCGCTTGTGATACTGTAGTAGATTGACGCAAATTATATAGTTTTAGTTCTGATATTTTTTGAAAAGCTTGACATGTAATAATTTTTTTTTTGTAAATTAAAGCTTAAGACCATTGTCGTTTTTTTAAAAACCTATATATTTTATTTTGTAATTTATATATTGTTATTTTATATTTTTTAAAGCCCGCCCACTTTGAACTAGCCGCACAGCTGTCGACACGTTTCGTGAACGTAGAAGGAGAGGACTTCAAAGCACGCCTAGCCGACACTCTCTTTATAGTCACCCACAAGATACTCTTACTCAGCAACGACCACACTGAGGGTAGATTCGTCAAAATCCGTCTTGACGAAGATGAAAAAAGCGACGAGGAGAAACAGACACAAAAAGATCATAGCCTAATACAAATATTGAACCTTATTGATAGGATTACTATACAATGCTCCTCTAGTTTGAAGAATAAGATCTACTTTGAAGACTATGACGGTATGGCACAGCATTGTCAAGCGTTGCTAGCTTATCCGCACGCTTGGGTAAGATTGAGAGCGGCAAAAATACTAGGCACAATATTATCAGCGGCGGATGCTGAAGAATTAGAAGCAGTTATCAAAAAGAAAGTGGAAACTGAGAGAGGTTTTATTCATTACGAAACAGAGGATACTCTGAGAAGTTTGGTCTTGGATTTGTGCGCTCAATATACGCCTTCCGTTTCGAAGGAAATTGCTGAAGAAGTAAGTGTAATGACAAATTTTAAGTTTATATCTATATCATATCTTTTTTTCGTTTATTCGTTGGTTCATAGTAAAAGTATCAAGATTATATTTCCAAGTCATTTTTTATTACACAGGCAAATTTAGATTTGATAAATTTTAAGTTGTTCTATTTTGTTTATTCATCATCTCAGCCCATTAACGTCCCACTGCTAAGCATGAGCCTCCTCTCACATACCAATGTGCGAGGGTATTGGGTCATACTCCACCACGCTGACCCAGTTCGGATTGGCGGAGGCAGGTGTATGGCGTCCTGCTGTTAGAATTTTTCAAGCCGCCCATTTAGGCCTCTAACATGGCTTGACGACTACCACATTTAGTGATTACCTGGGACCAACGGCTTAACGTGCCTTCCGATGCCACAAATCAAATGGCACACAAACGGTACTCATCCAAGGACTGACCTCTGTGAACTACTGCGGAGCTAGGAGCGCTTTAATTTATTAAAAGCGCAAAAGCGATTTTGTTTATTACTGAAATTAAATTTTCAATATAGCAAAAATAATACCTGTGAAACCACAAAATTATTATTTTGATCAGGTCGCTAAATGCATGTTTTTGATGAAACACGTCATCAATCATCATCCGTGTATATTTGATGTATTTAGTGTAAATTATACAGATTTGGTATTATTATTATTAGCTGACGCCATCTGATCCACTGTCATGGGGACGTCTATAATTACGTGAGTCTAAAATAGGGGTGTGGGGGGGGGGGGGTCCGGCCACATCTCACCAAAACTTACCAAGGGGGGGCGGGGGTCAATAAAAATCTCACGTCAACTTTTCAATTCAGAGAATATACATTTTTATACCACAGTAAAATTTTGTATTACAATATCAATACCGGTCATCATTCGTTATAGTGCACCTTAAACGTGGTATCATTATTCTCCTCTTATTTCACAGAAAAATGTAGTACATAGAAGACAAATCAAATAAATTAAATTATTTAAAAAATATTGGGTAAATCTCACGTGAGGGGGGGGGGTCCGACCACATCTCACCAAATCTCACCAAAGGGGAGGGGGGGGGGGTCCAAATTTTTAAAAAACACCTCACGTAATTAATGGACGTCCCTCATGATTAAGTGTCGAAATGTTGAACACTAAGACCAAATCCATTCTAACTAAAATTTGAATCTTACACAGATAGGGCTCTTGTACAACATATATTGTAAAAATTTCTCCACTTTCCAGGTAACTTCAGTGTTATTTACAATTCTGAAGCTAGTTCACTCAATACCAACGTTTAAAGTGACGAAGAAAACGGAGAGTCATGAAATGGACGAGACTGTGTTAAACGCGAAGGTGAACATTCGTTGGATCCTGTTTAAAATGCGCAAAGCCTGTAATGTTGAAGTTGCTAAGGCACCGAATTCTATGAACATTGTGAGTATGAATATTATACCTTTAATACTAACCTTGTGTGCCGTGTCATCTCACGGGGAGTCGTAAGAGTCGACAAAGAGAAATCCTACCGGATAATGGGCAGTAACGTCATCCTGCGTACTGGCTGAATCTGCCATCACCAACCCGCGGCCCAGCGTGGTGATGAGTAAATATCCCAATAGAATGTAATTTAAAGTCTCGGCAGGTGCACCACTTGCAGGTGAAGTTGGCTTGGGCTCCTCAAGATCTTGGTAAGATCCCTATAAACACCTATGAACATGCATGTACCTAAGAGTATTAAAATTTTATTATTGTAATTTAAAAACTCATTGTTGCTGAAAACAAATGCTTTTATGAATCTTTTGTTTCTTTTTAGAGAATCTCAATATTCACTATGTGGATACACATGATTAGCTCGTTCGAAGCTGAAGCCCTGAACACGGTGATAGATGTGATCCTACCGCCGATAGTGCGCGAGTTATCCGTAGGGGAAGTGGGAGCGCCAACGTCGCCGGTCCGCCAACTTGCGGGAAGACTGGGAAAGAAGATCAGGAGGAAGATAGGAGATATCGAGTATAGCAAACTGGCTGCTGAGGTGCAGACGAGGCTCAATATTAAACGGGCGGAGAGGAAAAAGGTTTGTTATGAGTTTTCTTCATAGAGTTGGTGAATTGGTGATATGTCGATCTACTTCAAGACGCTTACTTCTAAAGGAATACGAACCCAATATTTCTTGTACGATATTCGTTAGAAGGCAGCTCATAGTAGCTCAAAGAATTTTGTACATTTTGTAATGTAACATCTGCTTCCATAGTTGGTAATACCTAAAGCGCCATATAAATTGGGTTACGCCCTAACGCTCTTGATAAAAGAGAGGAGTGTCTAACTTTATTATGATGCTGACTGTACTTCAATTGGAGGTATCATCCATCTGCAAACAAAATATCAAAATAATCGGTTATTTTCTATTAGACAGATTATTTATACAACCTGTTATGTTTGTGTACTTTCAGGTGATCCTTCAAGAAAAAGTAAATAACCCAGAAAAGGCGGCTAAACGCAAATTACACCTTAAAGAGAAGAAAAAGCAGTCGAAGAAAATAAAACTAGAAATGCTACAGGGCAAGAGACCACGCCCTAAAAAGAGGAAAGCGGAGGACATGGATTTTGAAGACCAGTTGCTTAATGGTAAAGACGATTAAGTCATTATTATTACATCTAAACGGCGCCCGCTGTCCTGAGTCGCTAAGAAAGTCAAACTCCAAAAATTAAATTGCAGAGAGCAACAAAGCCTAAAAACTGTGAATAAAAAAAATAGAGGTATCACAGCTGCACCTAAAGGGATCTAGTTTAGCATGTGTCAGTCTGGGACGAAATTTGTACCTAATAGATAAAATCTACCTGTCCGCGGTAGCCCGAATGGGATTCGTACCCACGACCTAACTATATAAAGCATTGTAAATGCAAAATTTGTAGTTTATACTTTATGTGCCAGTGTTTTTAGCTGACGCTGGTTTTAAAGAATACCTCCAACAGCGATACTGACCAGATCTTATTTACACGCATCTCGTGGATGGATTTTGAATTAAAAAAAAACAACATTTACTTATTATTTCGGCTTACAATAAATACCATTTTGATTAGTATTTTAGGTTATGGTATGAATCATAAAAACGTAATGTAATTTGTCAAGTGTCGTAATTTTCGCCATAAAGACTGAAAGCTGTATTTTGATTTTTATACAACATTATGAATTTCGGCTTACAATAAATAATATTATTATCTTGAGTAGTAAGCTCGACTTGTTTATGAGATAAATCATGAAAACCTAACGGCGACTTGTATGATTGTGTAAGGTTAGGATATAAGCTGGTTTTTTTTCTTTGTCAATGGTTCAATTGTAAGATCTATCGCGTCGACATACAGGTTATACTTAACCGCGGGAGTAAAACCTTAATCCTTCACTTTGTTTTGTGAAAGGAGTCTCGTGCTCAACACTGACATTGTTGGTTTCGATTACATGTCGAAGGACCATATTCTACAATCCATGGATTGTTTATTTTATTCAGCGAAACCATTTTATTCTCAAAAATGTATTTTCTATGTTTGATATCTTTGTAATTGTGACAACTAAGGGGCTTACTGATGTAAACCACTGTAAATAAATATTTTAGTTTTTAAGTTAATTACGTTACAATATGTATTATGTTTTAAATTATAATACACTATTATCGTTATATAAATTTGGTTTAATTTATTCGTCGATTTCCGGTGTGTGTGGATTCTACCAAGATCTAAGGAGCCCAAGCCAACCTCACCTGCAATAGGTGCCTGCCCACCAATGGCCGAGGCTCTGGCAAACATAAAAGTTCCCGGTATGTGCCAATAGGCTCGCCACCTATTATGTGGGACCAACTATATAATTGGCGAAGTGTGGGCGTATAATATTCTTCTGCTAACCCCTTCGGGGAAAGACATGAATTCATGTATAAATGTTCGGGCGCATGAGCATGACTATTTGTTTGTAGGTGTATTGTAATTATGTACTTAAATAAAACCTCCGTTCTGTTATACGACTTATTTAAAACTGGTTTTATAAAAAAGAACTTTCTTGTATCAAGGTTACTTTTATTTAATTTTGGCAATATACAATTTTAAACCATTTAAGGCAAGTGTCACGGATGGAGGATCGAATCGAACTGAACGCTAAGTTAATGTCATTTATTCTCAAGAATCAAAAGTGCTGGCTAGGTACAGGAAGACGATTGTTAGGCGTTATTATATACAGAATATATATAACAGTACGTTTATCCGTTCTTTAGCTTCTACAGTACATGCTCTGTTTTAAAATTAGTAAGGCTTAGATAGTCGTTGACTGTCTAAGAAATTATTATCAGGAAGAAAATAATAAAACACCATATAATAAAAAAAAATTGCTTTATGCATTAAAAGTACAAATAGAACGAACAACATAAATAAGATAACAACATTATATTAAAAAATAGCGCATTTTGACAAAGTGCGTAGTTTTTTTAAATTGTAATTTTCATTCTTTCATAATTATTTATATTAGGTTGTTTGGAATGTATTAGCTAAAGCCTTCTTCCAGTAAATCCTACGGAAGTACTCGCTCGTAACAAACTAAAATCACATTAAAACATTTGTAATAAACCGAACCAGGTTTTTATGATAGGAAACGGAATTTTTGATAAAATGCAGACAGAAAAGTTTATGTACAGCGTACTTGAGGTACTGTTAAGCCTAGCTAATATAGATAACGAAATTTTTTTAAGAATGTAAAGAAGCTCTTTTTGATGGCCGGAAGGAATAATCCATTTCAGATTGCAGATAATTTTAGAATTCATCTTCGTTTGATCATGATTCATGAGACCTAATTTTACTTGTCAAATCCACTGTGAAATTAACTTCTTTCTAGTTCGATTACAGTCTAAAATGGGGTTCAGTCCGGAAATTAGCTAATCAGAAATATATCACAATATAATACAAGACAGTCACATCACTTAAGAACAAAATGCAGACGGATAGTCTGCATTTAAATCAATGAAAACTCTTTTTGAGTTTATTTGAAAGTTGTAGCGCCAAGGAGAAGAATCGACCTTCTTATAAAAGCTTTATATTTTATATACATTCGTGTTTTAAGCATAAATCCTGCACAAGTTCGAATTCTATACCTTAATGGGCATAAAACAAATGTAGAACTGTAAGACTATGTTTGACTGATATAATTAAGGATGTTTTAAATGATTTTTTTTTACCACATAACTTTGCATCCATTTTAGTTCGACAGCTGTAATTTACAGTAATACTCTTTGCAATAATTTCAAATTAACATTGAAATTCATACTTTCATTGAATTCGTTAAACATAAAAAGTATTTACTATATTTTTTAGCTAGTAAGCTTGGAATTTGTTACTAAACTAACTATATTATTAACTGTAAACCGTGCTATTAAACATTACTTTGCTAAAACTATGACAACTAATTCCATATATTTTATGTTTCATATATTGCAATACAAATACTTAAACAATTCACAGCACCATGACTTTCAATGACACGCAGTAGTACAGTCAGTGACAGATAGTTGGTAACCTAAGTGCCATATATATCGGAACACGCCCTTATTGCAATAGAGACCTGTGTCGATCTTAATGGCACTTTGAATGTTACCAACTATATAACGCTGACTGTACCAGACCTCTTTCTTTTTATCAAATTAATTATTGAAGCTATTGATATACTTACTTACTTACTTACTTTATATAAAATTATATTCTAGACCAATAAATTTTATAACGTGTAAATGTGCAATTTTTAGCTAAAATTCGATAACAAGAGATTTTTTTTTTGTGTAAATAAATTTTAACCAACAAATGAACTTTAAACACTTGCACAAATGTGGTAGAGTTAATATATATAAAAATTACATATTTTTGTTTGATATATGACAGCGCAAAATAGACATCATATAAGTTTTAACAGGTGTTCAAATGCATATTAAAACAGTATTATCAGCTCCGATATTTTATCGTTAAAATTCAATCGACTTAAATGGAATACAACCAAAATCTGAACGTTTATAGTCCTTCCTAATTATCATCATCATCAGCCCACATTCGCCCACTGCTAGACATAGGCCTCTCCAATGGCACGCCACTGAGCTCGATGATCTTCAGCTCTTCTTCACCAACCGTTTTGTGTATGTCAACATTTCACCTAGCGGCGACCCACACTACGCTTACCGAGCCGTGGTCTTCACTGTAGAACACGTCTACCCCAGCGGTTATCGGTCCTACGGCAGATATGACCGACCCACTGCCACTTCAGCTTGCTAATCCTATGAGCTATGCCGGATGACGGCCGATATGGCGTGGTGGCGAGTATACCCGCACTCCACTCCTGAGGTCGTGGGTTCGATTCCCACACAGGACAAATATTGAGCTTGACATGTGAGGTTATTGACAAGCTATTTTAACCTTGTGTTATTAATTACTATTATTCTTCCTTATTTCTGTTGAACTAGTGAACGTCAATCAATTCACATAGGTTTCTCAACGTAATTTTTAGTTCCATATATTAACGTGTGGCGCTTGTGTGCTCTGTCATTACTGTTCTGTAAAATCTTTACCGTGCATTAAACGTTGTTAACTTTTAACTCTTTCTTAATTATTTCCTTTCCTAATACTTCATTTACCAAAGGGAACTTTTAACAATCAAATAATAGATTTAATTGGACGGCGGAAGCAAAGCTCTGTAGCTCAGTTGGTTATGAAGGAAAAATATTATTTATTTTATGAATTATTATAAAATATAGTTGAATTTTCATACCACTCAGTAAACTGTCAATGTTGACACTGAAGCATACGGCCAGATGAAAAGTAGTCAGCCGCAGTTTAAGCACGCTGAAAACCCTGGCCAGGGGCCCCAGTGCATAGTCGTATCTTAAAAACCGTTACACGCCCTTTTATACAGCCCTAAGAGAGAAATAATAAAATGATGTTCTTCTAAAAAAGTAAAAGAAGGATAGCTTTTCTGAAATAAAAAGCAGACAGCGTGGTATTATTATAAACATATAAGTTTGAAACTAGTGCTGTCACTGTCTTCATTTTATGAAAAAAAGTGACAGCACTAGTTCTAAACTTAGATCTTTCTTTGTAATAAGCCCCACTAATTCTAAATAGATATTTATAAAAATAATGAAGTGAAGAATTTGTTTAACGTACATTACGTAGCTATCTAAGAATATTTCGGAAAGCTTTGAATATTTTTTATAAATTTTGCATTAACATGTGAAATACTATTTATAAAAGCAAGTTCATAGACCATTTTGTCTCATTATGTGATTATATAATATTTAATTTAATTGACTACCTAGTTAGACCCTTTGTTATAGGCACCAATCTAACTTTCTTAACATATTTAATAAGCGTGTGTAGAAAGAAAAGAAAGAAAGAAACCTATTTTAAATAATTACAAACTATTTTGATTTTCTTGTGTTATTTGCATTGAGCTAAATATTACTACAATTTCTCAATAGTTTTTGCATTATTTAAGTTTCTACCTATTTCTTCATTTACATATAATCCAACAACTTTTTGAAGTAAGTAACAAAATATACTTATATATGTAAAATTGACTAAAGTTATTTCCACACACCACTATTTCATTAGTAATTCAAACAAATTGATAGTGGAATGTCATCGTAGTGTGGCGTGATCTGAATGGTTTGTGTTTATTCTCAAATGTATTTCAAAAGTCACAAAAAACATTTGAATTAATTTTGGCCACAAAATAAAACTTCGTGATTCAATATTTTGTTTTCTATGTAGCCATTTTAACGCGTTCAATAAAAAAGATCAAATTTCCAGTCAGCTGTACAAAACTTTAAGATGTTTATGCAGATACTGCTTTAATCTAAAAGAACCCATAAATATACGTGTGGGTATATAATTGTATATTTAGTATAACATAAGGCTATATGTTATATTTTCATTACAATCTCATTCATAAAAACATACTTCTTACTAAGTAACAATAAAAAATCATCGCAATAAAATTAAAACTTTCTGTCACAATAAGTATTCACATAGTAAAAATCACAGGCTTTAAAACGGGCTTAAAAACTAAGTACTCATTCATATAAATAATTATTTTAATAAGCTTTTACGTTTGTAGCTCAAATTGTGACTTAAAAATCCGTTTAACAGCTTTTGTTCGGTAGGAAAAAGTGAAAACTGTAATAATTTTAATACTTTTACGGCAGCATGGCAATGTAACTGGAAGATATTTTCTGATTTCAAACTGAAATTACTTATAAAATTCACAAGCTTATAACACTATTGTGAATATGGGAATATGTTTCAAGATTTTTGGTTACAATGTCCACAATAAAGATGTTATATCTGCAAGGGCGATACCACCCCATCCAAGATCCAAAGACCATGCCATAGGGAACTCTCGTGATGGTAGATTAGTAGTTTTGGCATAAAACAATATTGTAGAAATGGGATTATATCTCATGACTTTCGATAGCAATACCCACAATATAGATATTATAGCTAATAGAGCGATACTACCTCACCCAAAATATAAGGACCATCGTGTAGAGACTTTCGTGCTGATAGATTGTTAGTTGGTAGTGCTGATTTATAACAACATTGTACTAATAGGATTATATCTCATAATTTTCGATAGCAATATCCATAATAAAGATGTTATAGCTGCAAGGGCAACACCACCCCACCCAAGGTCTAATGACCATGCTGTAGAGAACTCTCTTGCTGATAAAACTGGTAGTGCCGGTGTTGAGAAGCCGACAATTCCGTCGCTGGTGTCGTCGTGGACACTGCCCCGTGTTGAGACTCGCTGGATCCTCTTGAAGTGTATTATCATCAGGGTGAACATTGCGAATAGACCTATGGGAGGAAAAAAGCTACATGAATAATTTGAAGAACTGATGTTTATGCAATGTTATGGCAGTAGTCGTAGTATTAATAATATCAAATAACCGTTAATTTTCCATGAAAACAGAATAAATCATGAAACACTGAATACATCAAATACAAAAAGACGAGTTTATAGTGAGTAGTACTTCCTTTTTTATCCTTAAACAATAGATATGTCACAGTTAACTCGTACCTACATCCATAATCTCATGCCGATGTATCATATTAGAAGTGAGCAGATTCCACTTTTAGCACAAATATATTTATATGAAGGTGTACAGGGATCCTACCAAGACCTGAGGAGCCCAAGCCAACCTCACCTGCAAGTGGTGCACCTGCCGATCAACGGACGAGGCTCTGGCGAACATAACAGTGCCCGATAAGCGGCAATAGCTGCTAGAAGAGATCACATTCCTTTAGTTGCTTTCAACGACAACCTCGGGTAAGATATGCGGTGGTACAGTTCTGAAAGGATGTTTCCTACTGGCATCCGCATGCCAGACGGGGTAGTAGTAGGAGTAGATATGGTGAGCAGATTCTGGGCACTTAGGTCTAGGATTTAAGGCACAACCAGAATAAATGCTAGGATGATGTTGAGTTTCACATAACCACGCCACAAAACTAACCAGCCAATAAATACATGACTCCGGTGATAAGCACAGCGCTGATCTGATGCTTGCAGATGCCGAAAGCGCCGACCAGCGCTGCGCTACCCAACACGATCAGGCACACCAATGCACATGATATTGACAGGTTCTGCATGCCTGTAACGAAAAGATGAAAATGTCAATTAAAAATAATGCTGTGTGTAAGTAGGGCAGTTTTAGTTTTATGGTAAACTAGCGGTCCCCCGCGGCTCCGCCCGCGTGGATGTCGGTTACCGCTGCAAAATACCTACCCAGGAAAGACACGGTCAGCAAAATGATTCCCAGGTCAATTCACAGACACCGACACTAACATCAAAGACGCAGTCATTATCCGCAGGCTGCATAGATTGTCTTTATGTTGATGTTAAAGTTTTTAAAGATGAAAATATTTCAATGTAATTAATACTAAGTTTTCAGTCCTACCGGCAGTCCCGGAGTGCAACCCGTTGTTTTGGGATAGATAACTAAAGCGATTATTGTATAGCTTTTCTATAAACAACATTTCACGTTAAATTATTTTTAGGTAACAAAATGAACTGATGGTCGGGAGCCGTGAAAGGGCGCCGTGCAGCAGAAATCGTAATAATTTAATTTCGCCATAACTTCAAAACCAAACGTCCAATTTTGATCATTCCCAGACCAAATATTATCTACATAAACTGTACTTAGTGATGAAATAATTTATTTTAATAAGGATTTATATCATAAATAACATAAATGCGTTTAAATACAGTCCAAAAAAAATTTAAAATTTTTAAATTAAATAATGGTTGTTGTGCCTTACTCGACATAGATAGGTATAGTGTGTCGCGGACTTTTAAGTAGATATTTATAAGATCTACAATTAATTAGTACATTTTGTCGTTCTATCTTTTATAGTTTAGGCAGCGTACGAAAAATGAGTAACTGTTCTGGTTGATTTTTTACACTTTGTGTCCGAAAAACCGAAATATCTTATGGACCCTATTTTTTTTAAATTAAAATATAGCCTATGTTACTCAGGGATAATGTAGCTTTGTAATGAAAAAAGAATTATTAAAATCGGTCCAGTACTTTTGTTACATACAAAAATACAAATCTTTCCTCTTTATAATATTAGTGTAGATAATAATGAAACATAGAAAAAAAAGCAAAAATATACCGGCCGAATTGAGAACCTCCTCCTTTTTGGGAAGTCGGTTAATAATGTCGAAAATGTCAACATTGAGTTCCTGACGTTGCACTGCTGCTACCCTTTGCTATTTAGCCCTGACTAGCATTGTTAACACCACATTTAAATAATCGCTCTAGGCCGATGATGACGGCGATAAACGGCGTCGACATATGCTTGTACATAATACCTAATTTGCCATAAATTAAAAATCTATATGGTTTTCAAATTAAAAGATAAAGAGATCCTCCTACTTTTTTTTTGGCACCCAAGCCAACTTCACCTGCAAGTGGTGCATCTGCCGATAAACGGACGAGGCTCTGGCAAACATACAGTTCCCGGTAAGCGGCAATAGGCTCGCTACATACTACGTGGGACCAATAAAAGAATCGATCTACGTGGAAAGCAATTGGGGAGGCCTATGTTCAGCAGTGGACTTCAAATTACTGAAATGATGATGATGATAAGGTTAATTCATTGGCGAAGACTATGCCCACCTCTTCCTATCTTCTCAGGGAAACAGGCGTGATTGTGTAATTTAAAAAACATAGCTAAATATTTAGTGAATGTAAGAAAGAAAAAAAAAATTTATTCAATACAAGTTGCAAGAAAAAAAAATAACTTAGACAAGTACAAAATGTAGTTAAAACAAATCAGGAATAATAAGAACTTAAGTAAAAGAAGAACTCAACTTGTATTGAAGTGGTGTCCACTCAACATATTGTCGAACATCACAGAGATGTCGCGACGCTGATCTTCCGTGGGCACCTTTTCAGAAGTTAATATTAACGCACGTAAAGAGTAAAGTTTGTTTTACGTAATATATTCCCAATGCCCTACATGCACGCACCCTGTCCAAGAAGAGTCTTGGTGGTGCTCTGATAATACCGGCCTAATAGCAAATTACTGAGCGACGACAGTATAAATTGCACGTCAACACGCTAAGTAAGAATAACACTACTGACGACCGATATAACAGCTCCAGAGATTTGAATTTCATTCCCACACAAGACATGTATGTTTTATTTCTCATATTACATATTTAGAAATAAAAGTAATAAATACACTTATATTTAGAAATAAAAGTATTGTCCTATGTTTATTAATTTTCTAGTACTCTTAGTACAAGCTCTACTCAATTTGAGACTTGAAGCGCCTGTGGAAAATTCAAATAAATATTTTAAGATTACAAGATGTTTTTCCATAACAATACTTTTATACGGAGAACACTCATAAAACTGAGAAGAGAAAATTTGTTCTAAATCCAAACAAACCTTTACATAAAATGTTTTAGGTGCTTACATAAAACCGGACGGCCGACCCCAGTTATTTATTGTTTTAAACTTGGTAAGCTCTGCGAATCATAGTACTTATAAATAAGCAGGCAATCTCGACCCCAGCGAGAGCTTCATAAAAGCTTTATTTAGCCACACTTGAATAAATCTATTTGACATTAAGCACCATCTTTTTTTATTATTGTGTTATACAAATATATGATTGAAGCGCTCATAGCTCCGCGGTGCTCGGTGGTCGGGAACGATTACCAAAGTAAAGCAAAGTCTACACAGATTAGTCCTTGGATGGGTGACCGTTTGTGTAGCATTTGATATCGAATGCTTCCGTGCTTCGGAAGGCACGATAAGCCGTTGGTCCGGGTTATCACCAAATGTAATAGTCGTTAAGCCATGCTAGAGGCCGAAAGGGCGGCTTAAAAAAATTCTAACAGCAGGACGCCATACACCTGCCTCCGCCAATCCGCACTGGGTCAGCGTGGTGGAGTATGACCCAATACACTCACACCTTGATATGTGAGAGGAGGCTTGTGCTGAGTAGTGGGACGTTAATGGGCTGAGATGGAAAGCTTCGTGAGTTCAGTGTAGTAATATTTCGTTTTTTTAATATAATTTTCATTTTGACGTTTTCAAGTTCTATGTAATGGTTTATGATTTATAATATTCACGATCCTCAGACATGAGGGACCGACTATAGAGAGAGAGAGAGTAATGGTTTATGAACTAAAGAACTTTTTACTTTTACTTTCTTAACTTTAAAAATGTAATTTAAATTTTCGCCATTTGTGAATTTTGTGATAGAGTAGCGTTAAGTCGAGAGCTCTTCAGTTATGAGTTAAATTTCCACTGTTTCGCAAAATAACCTCAACAAACAGAACTAAAAAATAGTTTTTGTTCCAAGTATTTAGGTACCGTTTTATATTCATATGAATATGAAAACAGTCTTTTGTTTTCAAATAAGAAATACACGCTTTAATTTTATTTAGTTTAATAGGTTACAAACATATGAATAGCGTTTCACCTATCTATAAATGATGGAAAAAAATCCAGGCTAACTAACAGACAACAAATTTCTCGCTTGCTTACACCAATTTATCCTAATAATTAGAGGTGCTAAATATGAATAGGTATATATTGTCTTCCACTTATGCAGCTGTTAATGCACAATAAATGAAGCTAAATTTAATGTTATCATGGTTTGACTAGCAATCAGCAATTGCAGTATGACCTTAATCCCAATGACATTGTAAAAGGAAACCTGACACCATGAAAGAGACCGAGTCAGAAGTGGAACGTTAAAAGGCTGATAAGGAAAGGAAGAAAGAAAATTATTTTTTCTGTGACAGCATAAAAATAATAAATAGTAAAACAATTCAAAAAAATAAAGACATTTGGCATCGAAAAGGCTTCTTCTTCTTGGTGGGAAAGTGAAGTCTGCAGTTTTGTTATATTTTCTAAAATTTGTGATATTTCGAACATAATGTGTAATAACGGTGGATTATTACCCGTTTAGTGTTTGTGAACGTACACGTGTGTTGGTAATTGAACAAAACTTTGTAACATAACTACAGTACTCTCAAAAAGTCCATGTGAGATCTCAATATAGTCCCGCATCTTTACTGAGGACTCAAGTGGTTTAGGGGGAGGGCATCTCATTTACCATCTTTATAACCACTACTATGAATAACAAATATATCTTTTACTTGACACTGGCTAAATGTGCTAACCATACGAAGCCATAATTAAAAAAAAATACTTAGCAAATGCCGAGGTGTCATTATGGCACCGCGGCTCACTAATTATTGATTCTGTTGACGTTTCGAATTTCTACAGTGATTGGTGGTCACGAGTAGACTCCGGGAAAATAGTAACTTTATCCTTAAATCCTGATAGGATAGACGTGGACCCACTCTCGTAAAAATCATACTCTCGCATGTAGGTCCATTCTGATGAGATTTGATATGAGGAAAACTAGAGGTAAAAAAAGATGGAATATATTTTATCCCCAAAAGATAACAAGGTTTTTGTAGGTCACGCATTCAGGTACATAGTTTTGTGTTAGTAGCAATCATCCTTAATAACTATATTAGTAATAATAATAATAAAAAAAAAGTAGCAGTTAAAAAGTAGCTCTCTGTATTTTTATTTTCTAAAATTATCTTAAGTGAATTTATTTATGTAAATAATGCTTAAATGTATTAATTGAGCACCAGTTATTGTTGGCAATATCAAATTTTAAAACAAAATCACAACCACTACCACCATCAGTGCAATTATAACACCGTTGAACACAACACTTCACTTTAAAATCTACTGGTGAATATGGATACAAATGATGTGCACATCCTGAAAGATTTTGTCACTGCGGTCCAGGCAAAGATGGAAGAATTTGAAAATATGCAAAAACAGCTGTTGTCCACAGTCCCCCTAACACAACTGCAGACTGTAAAGGCATTGTCAGCCGATTACCTGCAGTTCAAGACATTTGTGGCCAAGGGAATGAACACATTCATGACCCAGCTTGGTCTTTTGAATTCTGGTCTTGATCGCATGGAAACCCATTCCAGACGAAAGGTACTTCTGTTCCATGGCATACCGGAGGACACTGGTGAGGATGCATCCAAAAAAACTCTTGGAGTGCTCAATGGTCGCATGAAACTGTCCCAGATTACAGCGAATTGTTTTGAGTCTTGTCATAGGCTTGGCACTGCTAAAGGAGACCGACCACGCCCTATTTTGCTGCGACTTGATAATATGAGAGCGAGATCTGCAGTGTGGAACGCAAAAACTCTGCTGAAGGGGAGCAAGATATCTATTTCGGAGTTCTTGACTAAAACAAGACAGAACATCTTGAGTGCGGCTCGTAAACACTTCAATGTGAAAAACTGCTGGTCATCTGATGGGAATATTGTGATCTTGCTTCCGGACAGGAGTAGAAGGAAAGTTACTACTCTGGCTGAGCTGCAGAACTGTATGTCTGAGTTTCCGTCAGCTAGCTAATGGTCCTGTTTCTTTCATATTTATGTGGTTTCATGCTTGTGTTTTTTTTTGACAAACTTTATTTTTTTTTAGCCAAGGCAGTGTATTGTTAAGATTCCGGCAATCGCCTTTTTTATGTAGTTTAGATAAACCCACCGCTTTATAACAATTTTTTACATTTTTAGCTGGAAGGTACAACTTTGCTTTCTTTTTAATGACAAACAAATGTCAGACTTCACTTTAGACTTTTGATTGAATTTTTGTTTTTTTTACTGCCTTGGATTCGAATCGGTAACAGTCATATTTCATAGCTCGGTTTTGTTTTTTAATTGTTTGTTACTTTTGCCATTGTTTTTTTTTTCTGTTTTTCAGCCAACTTTCGCTGGTGTAGATATTTTTTTTTTATTGTTTGTAGATTTAAATTGTTTTTTTTTAATTTGTTTTTGTAGTATATTTATTGTACTTTTATTTTATATTTTTATTATATTATGTCAATTAACTCTGAATTCTTTTCTGATAGCTCTTGTGATGAGTTTGAAAGCGCTAATAGTGATACTTCGACTTCTTCTGACTTTGATGGACGTTTGCTAGATGTCAAAATGCGCTCTGTGTTTCACAACAAAACCTCTTTCCTTAACCTTGTGCACATTAATGCTCAAAGTGTCCCTGCACATATTACTGACCTACATGCATCTTTTCACAGCGGCGTAGTTGACGGTATTATTATTTCCGAATCTTGGCTTAAACCCTCTTTACCCTCTCCTCTATATACTCTTAGCGGTTTTAAGCTGTACAGAAACGACAGAGTCGGTGCCGGAGGAGGTGGTGTTTGTATTTATATCAAGGATCACATTCCGTGCTCTGTCGTCTGCCAGTCGTCTAGTACCTATAGTGGATCCCTTGAATATATTTTTATAAATCTAACTGTGCATCATGCTAATGTTTTGGTGGGTGCTGTTTATAGTCCAAACAATAAAGTTAATTATTTTGATAGCTTTGAATCAATTCTAGAATCCTTAAGCCCTTCTTATGACCACGTCATAATAATGGGAGACCTTAATACGTGTTTACTCAAGAATGATTATCGCTCTTCTCGTCTCACATCTCTTTTTAATGCGCTTAATTATAATTTGTTGCCACTTGATGCCACTCACCACTCCCCAAATTGCCAACCTTCTCTTATTGATCTGCTAGCGGTCTCTGATTCTAGTTCTGTTATATCACATGGGCAAATGACGGCTCCTTTTTCTTATCATGATCTGCTATTTCTTTCCTACAGGGTCCGAACTCCTAAACGTAAGACCAAGGTCATTCTTCAGCGTAGTTTTGGTTCTATTGACGTTGAGCGCTTGAGGAGGGACTTTATTGCAATCGACTGGACTAGTTTCTTCATTAGTTGCTGTGTTAACGAAAAAGTAAAGACTTTTAATGCGCACATAATTAGGTTATTTGATAAACATGCTCCTCTTCGTAAAGTTCGTATCAAGCATTTCCCTGCGCCATGGCTTTCACCTGCAATCAAAAAGATAATGCAGCGTAGGGACAAAGCTAAGTCTAAACTCAAAATGAAAAGAATTGAGGAAAATTTACTTGAGTATAAGCGATTAAGAAATCTCTGTAACAGGTTATGTCGGGACGCCAAGCGTCGCTATATTCATTCTTCTTTAGAAAATAAATCTCCTGCTCAGACATGGAAATTTTTAAATGGTTTGGGTATTGGAACAACTTTGGAAAACACTGTTCAGTTACCTGACCTTAACTTGCTCAATATTTTTTTTTGTACTTCGCCAGCTCTTGTTACTGATAGTAATAAAGCCGCCACGCTATCAGCACTAGCGAACACCCCTCTGCCTAATCATGAGTCGTTTGCTTTTCGGGACGTCACTGGGGGGGAAGTTAAAAAGTGTATCCTTTCCATAACTTCCAGAGCACTAGGTAATGATGGCATTTGTCGGGACATGCTAATTCCCATTTTGGATAATGTTGTGCCTATTATTACTCATTTGGTTAACTCTTCCCTAAAGGCCAATATTTTTCCGGATTGTTGGAAGTTTGCCCATGTCGTACCCATTCCCAAAATTAAAGATCCTAATGCTAACTCCCACTTCCGCCCCATCTCCATCTTACCATTCCTGTCTAAAGTCCTTGAGAGCGCTGTTCATAAACAAGTTTTTACCTACCTGAACCGG
This sequence comes from Musotima nitidalis, assembly GCA_949126915.1. Classification (NCBI taxonomy): domain Eukaryota; kingdom Metazoa; phylum Arthropoda; class Insecta; order Lepidoptera; family Crambidae; genus Musotima; species Musotima nitidalis. The sequence continues at coordinate 5,568,155 of OX421422.1, forward strand.
CACAAAATCCTTAGCCCATTTCAATCTGGCTTTCGTCCAGGGCACAGTACCGTTACTGCACTACTAAATGTAACTGAGGATATTCGCAGTGCCTTGGACAATAAAATGTTTTCTGCAGTAGTGTTACTTGATTTTAGCAGCGCCTTCAACTCGATTGACTTTGACATACTCCTTTCGATCCTTCGCACTATTAACTTTCCTCCACCAGTGGTTGCTTGGTTCGCCAACTACCTTCAAGGGCGCCAGCAGCGAGTCAAGGGTGACGATTCATTTTCTGATTGGTGCCCATTGATTACTGGTGTCCCACAGGGCGGTGTTCTCTCTCCATTACTCTTTTCAATTTTTATTAATAAAATAACAGAAATTATCAGTTCTTCCTATCATTTATATGCTGACGACCTGCAGATATATAGACATTTTTGTGCAGCCGATGCCCACTCTGCTGTTGAGGCTATTAACCTTGATCTCCAGTCAATAAAGACATGGGCCGACTCATATGGGCTGCTAGTTAATCCTGCTAAGTCGCAGGCTATCGTGATAGGCAGCAATAGGATGTCGGGTAGGCTTGCCATTAGTTCCTTGCCTGGGATTGAGTATGGCGGTGCTGGTATCCCGTACACAGACAAAACCAAAAACTTAGGGCTTATTTTTGATCACCACCTATCTTGGACTGCACACATCAACGAAGTCAGTCGTCGAATGCATTACTCTTATCATTCCCTCAAGCGGCTCCAATATTTTCTGCCATTTAGTACCAAAATTATGCTTTCTCACACTCTTCTGCTTCCTATTCTTGACTACGCTGACATTTGTTATCTGGATGCTACAGAAGCACTACTTAGCAAGCTGGAACGCCTACAAAATTTGGCCCTCAGGTTTGTGTTTGGTCTTCGCAAGTACGACCATGTGTCTGAGTACCGAACAAGACTTAAGTGGCTACCAGTTAGGCTCCGCAGGAATGTGCACATCCTCAGCCTATTATACAAAATTCTCTTTCATCCACAGCTTCCACTCTATTTACGTTCCCGTGTCAATGTTCTTCCTCCCACTTCCCGTCCAAAACGTTCCTGTGTTACCAAAACCCTTGTGTATCCTAATTTTAATACGAAATTTTTTCGCAACTCTTTTTCGGCTCGTGCAGTACGCATGTGGAATAAGTTACCGTCCGACATTACCAATAGCCCATCAGTAGCGTCTTTCAAACAGAAACTAAAGAATCACTACCTGTTGCTTTTAGAACAGAGCTAACACTTGTTTAGAATGTATTTATTTGTTAATATATGTTATTTGTATATGTTTACATTATAATTGTATGTATATATATATAATTTTTTTTTTAATTTTTTTTTTTTCTTAGTTTAGTTGTTATTATTATTTTTCCCCCCAATATTATTATATTAATTTATTATTTTTTATTATTATCCCACGCACTAATCTCTGACACTTCTGCTAGGGTTGGCTGGAAGAGATTTCTTATAGAAATAAGCTCACCTTTGTACATGTTTTTTGTTACTGTGTTTTTTTTATGAATGTTTATGTGCAATAAAGGATATATATATATATAATAATAAATCATTATATTTTCTCCACATACAATAATACACAATTGACACACTTTAGGTAAAAATAATTATTAAGTTAATGTGAAATGAATAAAATGATATTAAGTAAATCAAATGAAATGAATAAATGAATAAAATTGAAATCAATTAAATTAAAAATTATTTATTTCAACATCATTCAACATAATAAATACAAAGAAATAAAACAATACACAGGACACGTATTGAAATGTGGAGGCTGAAGTCAAAATTAGGCAAAGGTGTGCCTGTGTCTTAGGATTTTTAAACCCGCGGATTTGAATAACAATACGTTACCAATAATTGTCAGTGAAGTACGAAAATTTATAAAAAACGAGTCTTTGTTAGTAACAATTTAATATGTCTATTAGATACAGTATTATTTTGGTACCTTGGCTTTTTTTTATAATTATTTTATTTTGTGGTTTTGAGGTGAGTGTGCAATGGCGAGACCTGCACTGCTGCTGTGTATTTGATTCCAACATAGGATAAAATTTTTGTAATTTTTTATTCGATCAAGGGTAGCATTGGCCTCGTGATAAGATCAGAAGATAAGAGATAATTCATTAAGTATAGAAACTCACGGTGTTGCCAATCCGCCCTTGGCTCGTCCTCGTCGCTGTTAGCTAAATAGTTTGTGCACAGAGGTTCTCTTGGAAACCCCACTCTGGATAGCATCATCACCTCTTCCTCTGTGAACAATGAAACAAACTCCTGACTAAATATGTTTTCTGTCAAACATTTGAATATTGCTTAGCCAAGAACTCGCCGCTACAATTTTAGAAGTCGCTGTTTAGGAATATGCCCCCTCTGGTTGTGATCTCGGTATCCTTAATGTACCCTACTGCAAATAACTTGTAGTGCCCTTTCTTACGATCAAGCTCCTGTCAGCAGTGAATTGGCATCAGTTTACAAGTATAACATTATGAATGAGCTCTATTGGGCCAAACTTGAATAAATGGTTTTCGATTTTGATTTCATATAGCTTACATTGTTTTAAGATGTTTCTGTTAGACATGGGAAATTTACAAAAAAATAACATAATTTTTTTTAAATAAAAGCTTTCATAGCTGTTATATCATTTTAGAATTGATAACAATTGAAGTAATAAAGATTGAACTACAGCGCAGCACACGTTGGTGGAGTGCCCGGCGGGGGCGGGGCTACGGGCGACGCTAGCCGAGGCCCTAGAGAGAGTCATTCTCTCGCTGCCGACTATCATGTGAATGATGGTCGACAGCGAGGCCGCGTGGGAGGAGATGGCCTCTTTCTGTGAGGTGGTGATATCGCAGAAGAGGCCAAACGGTCTTAGGTAGCACAGGCAGGGGGCTCCTGCTGTCTAACTATAGACCCACCGATAATTCAGCCACACACGCCATGGTCGCACACGGAGGTAGGAGGGGCGCTTTTGCTGCGTCTCCAGAGGAGGTCCTCTCGGTTCTGGCTCGGGGGACGTTTGTGGCCGACATGATAAAAGCAAAACACTGAGGCCTATGAGGTTCATTCTCAATATCGCTATCTATCGCAAACGAAAACTAAAAGCAATAGGTTTATAAAATATCTTAAGTAACATTTTAAGAAATTACATATCTACCTTCTAAAGACACGCACATGGTCCATATACCACCATTCATGGGGACTAAAAAGGTGTTTCCCCCTTTCCTGCTGTTCGTGTCTTCGATCTGAAACAAAAGAGTAACAACAACATTAAAATTGCTCCCTTTGGTACCTCACGTAAAGCTTTTAGATGACATTAAAATTAGCCAAATCAATATAGATGTAATCAATACAATGTACAAGCAATAGGAAAGAAAGAAAAAAAATAATTTATTCTGTGTCACATAATATATTGGTTTACAAAAATAAAAATTAATATACACATGTGGCACCGAAAAGGCTTATACTCAGCATATGCCGAGGGGTCACTATGACCCCGCGGCGCTGGTCTTCCGTACAAGCCTAATAACTCATGTTCAGTATTAAAACAGCTCTAATTAAATTTCTTGGTGTGTGAATTAGGAATAAAAAGTCACCGATTCTAATATCTGGACTATCGCGGCCGCCACATATTTAGTGTATATTACTCGTATAGTATGGACCCTTAGCTCCGCGGCATTATATGATCGGGAACGATCACCAAAGTACAGTGAGGACTGTCCTTGGATGGGATTCCGACTGGTTGGCATATCAAGATGTTGGTCACCATTATTACTAAATTTGGTTGCCGTTCATTTATGTTAGTGGCCCTACACACCTGTCTCCGTCAATCCACACTGGGTCCATATGGTGGATAGATCATGCTTTATATTTTGTCAGCCCAATATGCTGCCACAGCATTGGCCGAAGCGCTCGTTAGTTCTCCCGCGAATATGATTCAGAGCACAGTGGACAACTGATTAGATATTACATTAGATAGAGCACATAACTCGAAGAACTAACTACGGTGTGAAGGTTCTTAAATAGCAAACCAATAAACGTAATAGAGGACGGTCAACGCGGCGGAAAGTCGGTGGACACAGGTAGCACAAGGTCGTTCAACGAGAGCAACAATTGGGGAGGTCTGCCTATGTTTAATAGTGAACGTGGCTATGGCTAAAATCATGATCACAATTCTAGCGTGCCACTTGATGTCAAAACTATTCTATTATCCCGGTTGTTCCCTACACCTGCGCTTAGGTCTGCTTACTAGTCTAACCATATTTGGCTGAATTTCAGTTATTAAAGCATCAATCAAGCATGCCCTTATAGAGCAGTTATTCACATGCGGGGTCAAGGCGATTGTGGGCTATTACCAAAGCGGTTTTATCAGCTGGAGCGCCTTGACTGAGGACTGCACCTTGGTTTTGCACGCAAGGTTGCATTAAAAACAACACTTCGGTATTTTATGGCCATCATAGGTGCCGTTTTATTGAAGCCAGCCACAAACGGAAATGGCATTCGGCGATAGTAACTCTCATTAAGTACAAAAAAAAAAAAAAATTAACTTAGTTCACTCTAAATACATACTCATCACAGTACAGAAAATCGCAAACTCTGCGTTCGAGCTCTGTCCATAGAATTTTACGCATTTTCTTTAACCTTCCTGTGTCTACTCGGATTAATTGTGAAAAGATAACAGACAGGATTAGTTTCGCGCTTATTATAATGGTATGAATTTCTTTATTCATCTGGTTCGTTGCTACATCTGTCTGTGAGATTTTCAGCTTGATTTAGGGCCGTATATGTACCTACTCAGAACTTAAGTCTTATTTATTGAAATGGGCCTTAAAGTATTTTAGTGTTAATTACTATGGCTAATGTAACTGATATAAAAATAATGAAAGTATATGAAATGTATTAAGTATTATACTGTCTCTAATATCTGTTTTACATCCGTAAAAATTTTTTTTCACAAACACATTTGTATTACGTCCTTATTTTATAGCTATTTCTCCAGAAATAAGTTTATGATGGCACTTTAACATTGACAAGAAAAGCATAAATAGATTAAACTAAACATATAGTTTTTTTTCTGTTTCCCTAATGGCAATTAATTTTTGAGTTGAAATTTATAAGCAAGTGATGGATTAAAAATATCTTTGTAACAATTCCCGCGCAGATACTTGAATGAATGAATGAATGATGTAGATTTACCGAAAAATCGAGAAACTATTCAACACGACACGTGTTTCGCCCTTACACAGGGCATCTTCAGGTAAGATAGCAGTTCTAGAACAACGATGTCTTTACGACCAACGCTGAAACAAGAGTCAAACAACTTAATTACTATAGATTTCTGAAAAGTAGCGCCTGAATCAATAAATTATTAAAATTTATGACTAAAGTTTCCCTTTCTCCTTTGCTGATGCTGAACATGACATATAGACAGACTTGTGACATTTTATAAAAGCACCTTTAAACAATTAAAGTAATACTTAAGTTGGCATAAAAATAGCTGACACCATTCTAGAATTGCAAAGCCGCAAGGTAGGCTTGAGGCTCGAGGTAATACCTTCTTTACAATGAAGTACCTAGCATTTACGGATTATTACCGCTGCTTGCTTTCCACCTACTACTACTAGACAAGACTACATACTAGAGTAAGTCTGCGTCTTTATTAGTTCATAACACAATTCCGTAATTAAAAGGCATCACTATCAATTTGCAGGTACGTTTACTTGACCTTTTTCATTGTGTAGAACTTTATTATGTAACGTATAATTTCATTTTCTCTATCTCTTTGTAATGAGTCGCTTACATCTGAGGACCGTGGTCAGTTTAGGGTCCGTTTTGGGATCGGACGATCTGCCTCCATCAGTTCTTGTCCAGCGTCTCCCTCATAACAGAATAGAGCTTGGAGGATGGTAAATCCTTCAGTTCAGCGGTACTTGTATCTTGTTGGTGAGCGACCTCGTAGTCGCTTGCTTTCAGTGTTCCCAACAACGGTTATTTTCGTCGCCACGTATGGCCGACGAATGAAACGTATGAAAGTATGCGCACACAAATTTCATTGTATCGGAACCTTATGTTAGATAATTTATCAAAAAACGGCTTCAAAAATTTAATTCCAACAAAAACTTAGCTCCGGTGGAAATTTTGTGTTGATTTACTAAGGCATCAGGAGATAAGTGAACTTAGGTGTTGCCTTTATTTATTAGTATTACGTTAACTAAACTATTCAACTACTAATCTGTTTATTATTATGTTGTTATTTTCGCTTTGAGTAAATTGACACTAAGTTCTCGTCGTAGTAATGTTTGTCGAAATTCAGTCTTTGAGCGTTCAAAAACGAGAACTTTAAGAGAAGAAGTTGACAAGAAAATCACAAAATGCTTTCACCCGCTGTGACATTTTGATAACGGTCGAACTGTTATACTAATTAGAACCCGTAAACATTTAAGTAGCACTAAGTGAAACTTCCATCACAATTAAGGAAGTATTGTGAAACTGACCTAATTAAAACATCGCTTTCATAACGGTGACCATTGCTTTCTCGATTAAGGCTAGTGCGTATGAATTTGAACTGTTGACGGCTAATGGTTCAATAGTTGCGATGCCACTTTTAAAGTGCAAACGAGAGCAGTAGTTTAGGTTACTATTGTATTGCTTTAGCGGCTCTTGAAAAAAAATTCCTTTGTTTATGAAAAAGTACTTATAAGTAAAGAACATTTTATATTAAGAAATCCTTAAGTGCCTGATAAGCGATCTGGTTTATACATGATTAAATTATGTGGCTGCTTATGCCTTTGTTTGGCAAACAAACAAAGCCATAGACTGCCAAATTTTAGTACAGTTGTTTTTCTACCTCTTGGGATTTTTGATCCAATCTCAAATTTGGAAATCGTTTTTATCTACGCTAATTTAAACACAAACAATTTAAATTGAAATAACATTAGACCTACTAAATGCTTATAATAATGTTCAAACATTATGGGGCTTATTACAAAACTAGATCTGAAGTTCTTCTTCTTTTTTAAATTAATGGCACTATGTCATCAAGGGTAGCGACGACAATTCAGCCAGACTCGTATGATGACTTCACATGTGAATAAAAATAAAGAAACAAAAGAAAAGCTTTGCTAAATGTTAAAAGAGAATTAAAGTTAAGTTACAATTACAGTTTGATATCATTATGTCTCATAAATTTTATAACTTCCAAAAAAACTTTACGAGAAGAAATTGTAAGTAAATATGAAAAGTTCGTAGGCAATGACACTTTTAACTTTGATAAAGAATTATAAAAATTGTAATTTAAAAACCTGGGACATTCAAAAATATGTGATCCAAAGTACCATCTCCTAATCCACATTCACAAATTGAATTATCACGTATTCTGATTTTATTTAGAAAATGAGGAGTGCAACAATAGCCAATACGTAATCTGCACATGACCGAAACAACTGTCTTTGACATATTTTTAAATTTAAAAAACCAAGGTTTATTGGGAATGGATGGCTGAGAATTATAGAAGTAGTAGCCTTTTTTTTACTGCTACTATTCCACAATTCTTGCCATTTAGTGAGTAATATTTTTTTTGGAATATTTAAAAGGTTAGATCTGAAGTTAAACCAGATTTAAAACTAGTGCTGTCACTGTCTTCATTTTATCAAATAAAAGTGACAGCACTAGTTTTAAGTCTGGTTTAACTTTAGATCTTGTTATGTAATAAGCCCCTGTACATGTAGAGCGAGAAGCAATTACGCACTGAATCAACAACATTGTCACGTACTTCTAATGAGGGAATTAAGTTATTTTTGGAGTTTCTGCCGCCGGTGTGTGTCTCAATTCAGCGGAAACACCTGTCTGCGGATAACACTTTCATTCAAGCCTTGAAACGTTGAAGCTTCAGATTGAATCAATCAATTACGTAGTGATGTAAAATAATTGGATTGAGCGGGCCCTTCGCGAAACTTTTAAGGGGAAGACCTATTCAATAAAAAAAATCAATTGACCTTGCGCCTAAATAACTTTTTTTATCATTATTTGAGCAAAGAGGAAACAACGAGTCATGTTAGAAGCTAAAATTTTCTTGGCAACCACATAGTTGGAGATGACCGTCAAAAATAGTATTTTCAAATCAAAAATCTCGTTTAGTTGAAAATATATCTTAACGATAACGTTACATGTTACATGTCACGTTAGAAGCGCTCGTAGCTCTGCGGTGTTCGGTGGTTGGAAACGATCACCAAAATACAGCAGAGTTTACAGAGGTCAGTCCTTGGATGGGTGACCGTTTGTGTGGCATTTGATATCGAGCGCTTCCGTGCTTCGGAAGGCACGTTAAGCCGTTGGTCCCGGTTATCACTAAATGTGGTAGTCGTTAAGCCATGTTAGAGGCCTCATGGGCGGCTTGAAAAATTCTAACAGCAGGACGCCATACACCTGCCTCCGCCAATCCGCACTGGGTCAGCGTGGTGGAGTATGACCCAATACCCTCACACCTTGATTTGTGTGAGGAGGCTCGTGCTCAGTAGTGGGACGTTAATGGGCTGTGATGATGATGATGATGAACGTTACATGTTATAACTGAAGTTCAGACAAAAATCTAGTTAGACCCTCGGCCCTAAGGTTTAGACTAAACCGTTTAACTGGTATAATAATAGGATATGATAATTCACATTGTTTTGTATATTAAATATTGTTCTTCTTTATAGTTCCTTAGATAGATATATATACTTTTTATTGGAGATTTTACACATTTTTAGTAGGGTTGTAACGGAGGCCTTCTTAGCGGAGGCAGCGGCGGATGCGGAGGCGATGATTTTTGATATAGAAAATATTACTTATGGTATAATAAAAAAGTCTGTGTTTCAATTTAATAGGTACTACATTGATAGTACGCTTTAATTACTTATTTAATCAACTAGTATTCAAAATTAAGAAGAGGCAAATTATATTTGACAAACAAGAGTTTGGCGGCGGACGGTTGGGTCGTCGTGCGTCGCTGCTCGCTCGTTTTTGTACCGATTAACGTAAATACACCTCTGTTATAACTCCGCAAATATTTTACGGAGGCGGAGGCGGATGCGGAGGTACGATTTCTTGCGGAGCTTCCGCAGTAGGTAACGGAGGCGGAGGCGTAGTTTCGTTACAACCCAAATTACGGAATCAATAAAGCTATAATTTATTTTAAAAAGGTTGTTGTTACAGCCATGAAATCATTGCTTTTTATTTTATGAAGGTATTTGTTATAACCTTTTTAGCCTATCGATCTCAGTAGACCGTGAAAGTGTGACGTCATAAGTTTGTTAAAGTTGTGCCAGCGTCGGTGGACCCGCGCTTGGATAAAGTAGCATTCGAATGCCACGTACGAATTCGTCCTGTACTTTGAGTTTATTCTTTATAATTAATATAGGTAACAAGTGTAAGTATAGATTTCGCTTATTATAGATACTATTTACTCTAACATAAAAATCCAATTCCATTGAAACTTAACTAGTAAAGGTTCTATTGAATTTGGGTAATGAGACGTACTTAAAACTGTTGTTCTAGTTTATTCAGGACTTAGCTCGGCTTGAACATATAAGCGGTCGGGTTTTGGTATTAATGAGCTTAGTAAATAGTTAGGTATTATCCTACTTTATTTAAGTTAGCCCCGGTGTGTATTAGATTATTAAACTTAAAGAGTACTTACTTAAAGTAAATACTTCTTATAATTTTACGTCCGATATGATGTGGAGGCCAGTATACATTGACGTGCGGTCGTGGATTCGATTCCCACACAGTTTTTTGTGCATATCATCATATCCTAGCACTATCCCGGTTGCACTAGCTTAGGGCTCAGGGTCTACTGGTTTAGTCAGATTTTGACTGAATTTCAGTTATTACGTGGAGCGACTGCCGTCTGACCTCCGCAACCCAGAGGGAAACATCATTCTATGGTTAAACCAGCTGTCAGTCTGTTAGTAGGCACTGACTTCCTAATAACGACTGCCATAGATGTTCATGACAACCGGGACCAACGGCTTAACGTGCTTTCCGAGGCACGGAGCAAGCGATAATTACGTATGTAATTTGAAACGTCAATGGTGCCAGGTACCAGGGTTTGAACCCGAGACCCTCTGAATTTAAAGGCAAGGGGCCACTCTTGCTACTCTCGTACATAATTTTCTAAGTGCAATTGAAACCTAGTAAAGAATTTTTTCATCATCATCTCAGCCATACGACGGCCACTGCTGAACATAGGCCTTCCCAATAAATTTCCACATTAAAAGATCCTGAGTTGCCTGTATCCATCGGCTTCCCGCCGCCTTGACCAGATAATCGGTCTATCGAGTGGGATGTAGTCGTTTACTACGTTTGCTGAATCGCAGTCGCCATAAATAAAATGATAAATAATTGTAAATAATTTACCATAAGTGGCAGTGGGCGGGGCACATAGCTCGAAGAACCGACGGCCGATGGGGCGTTAAGGTGCTTGAATGGCGACCACGAATCAGCAAGCGTAGTAGAGGGCGGCCCCAACGCGATGGACCGATGACCTGGTCAGGGCGGCGGGGAGCCGGTGGATGCAGGCGGCAAAGGATCGATCTACGTGGAAAGCAATTGGGGAGGCCTATGTTCAGCAGTGGACTTCAGATGGCTGATATGATGATACCATAATAATATTCTTATCCCAAATGCAATAAGGTATACATTTCAAAGGACTGTTGAGACTTTACCAAATGGTTATGACAGGCGAATTAAAGAGCACTTTAGTAAAATTTATTTTGTCCCTAATAGGATCATCAATCTGCCCTTGTGATATTCTGTATAATATATCGCTTAGATCCAACATAATGTTGACATTGTTCAATCAACGAACCTGCAGCCCTTCTAATTTATAGTCATCATGATACGAGCTCAACATCAATATATCATCAATATCAGCTACAATATTTGCCTCCCCAATAGTTTTCCATGTCGTATAACAAATGGGGTGAAATTGTATATAATCACCACTCTGGGCAAGCTCGTTCGTGATTACGGTTCTTTTTTCAGTTCGAGGTCAGTATGCAAGATAACGCTGCCCATAATCTGGTAAAGTTTTTCTTCACTTCTGACGACATTCAAGACGTGTGACAAAGACGGGATTCTAGGCCCGTACCACACGATAATACATTATTTCATCTCAATAATTTGCTGTTAGAGGTGCACAGGGGGGTCTACTTACATCTTTGGAGCCCAAGAGGTTGACCTTGGTTGACCTGCAATTGGTGCACCTGCCTATAATGTGGTACAATAAAGTTAGCGAAATGTGGGTGTATAATAGCGTTAGTTTATAAGTATGACATCCATAAGAGCTCTATGGAGCCAAACTTGAATAAATGAATTTTGATTTGATTTTGATAATATGCCTCTGCTTTCCTGCGGGGAAACAGGTAAGATTGTATGTATGTTTTGAACAAAAATTTCGTATCGTTATGTTCTTAATCTTTATGCTCGAAAGGTACTGGCCACTTGTAACTCAAATGATATTTAAAAGTTACTAAATTATTTTGAATTCTATTAATTGAATGATCCGCTAAAATGTTGTATTTAGACTGTGCATAGGCTTCTAAAAAACATTAACGTATAAGAGTTAGCCTTCAAAGTTATTACCTAACGGGTTTATATTCTAATTACGAAAGATCCATTAGTTGATTAGATTGTAAAGCATTATGCGAGTAATTTGTGGCGTTATTTCGTTTTAAGTTTGTTTGACAGTTAATGTCTGTTTGTGTGATATGTTGATTGAATTTGATACGGGAAAAGTGTCTTATTTGCAAATGGTTGTATGAAATTTTGTTTTTTAATGGGACTTCCGTATCTGTAAAAACGGTCTTTTTGGTTTCGTTTTTATGAGACACGTCAAAATGGCAACGTTCTGCCCGATGGTAAGCAGTCGATGCAGTCCAAAAAAAAAAGACTCTGCAGACCTTTATTCCACGGCACGGCACGGCAAAAGCCCCACTCATGGCGGCCTGCTGAAATTCCGTTTCACGCTTAAAAGACCCGGGATTATAGGAACTAGGAAACATATGAGCCGGCAGCAAATATCATAGATTAAGGTCTCTGGTTGGCATTGCGTTCAGAAAGACAAACCGAACGCATTTTACAGAATTTTGTGTTTCTATGTTTGGTTACTTACCTAATTACAGAATATGTTGGAATAAGAAACCTGAACATGTATACGATAACCATATTCTATGAAATAAATGATTTATTATTAACTTTTTAAAACTATTACAATGGTAAAAAATTATGCTATTTTTACACTAAAAATCTCTTTAAGGGTTCTTTAAAGGTATACTTATCGATAGTGTATGGGGCCCTACCAACCTACCAACACCGAAGGATCCCAAGTCAACCTCACCTGCAAGTGGTGCACCTGCCGCCCAGTGGCCGAGGCGCTGGCGAACATAAAAGATCCCGATAAACAGCAATAAGCTCGCCACCTATTACGTGGGACCAGCATTATTTTTGGCGAAGTGGGGGCGTATAATATGCCTCTGCTTACCCCTTCAGGGAAATAGACGTGATATGTATTTATAATTTATAACTAATATGAATAAGCTGACCTCAAGTCTAACAGACAGTTTTGCTTTACATGTGTTTAGGCATTTCATTTTGTAGCTGTACCTTACAGCCACAACATATACTGTGCTAGACCAGTTTAACGTATTTAAAAAGGAATAAACATTTATTATTAATAAATGACCTCATAGGTTCACTTTGTGTTACAATTTCGCTTGTAATTTATATACAAAAATACAAGTTCCTAATTGCGTTTGCAAGGTTCCATAGTAATTTATTATAACGAGTGTATAGAGCAGGTGGTATTTTCACACTATCGTTCCATTTAAACGTATTTCTCGTTTCCAAAGCCTTGGAGGAAGGTTAGTTAGTTTAATTATAGTATTTTAACATAGCACCATTAAGGCTCATACTATGGATATTAGATGACAATCGATATGGCGAGGAGGCTCTGCTCCTGACGTCGTTGTTTTGATTCTCATGCAGGAAAAACGAATATGAACATTTGTTATGGTCTAGGTGTTTTCTATGTATATTAAGTACGTATCAAAAATAAAAAAATAAGTATTTATATATAAATTATCACTTATTTTGTATTACATAACACAATTTCTTAATGATACTTAGCTTGAAAAAAAATTACTGATGTGATGGTAAGGAAAAACCAAATATTTATTAATTTGGTACACAATTAAGATCGTGGGCTTACTTATTTCAAAAGAAATTTCTTCCAGTAGTATCGCGATAGGAAATATAAAAAAACTGTAAAAAAATAAGTGTGTACTGCTATAAAATAACTATTGGCTTTAGTCTAAGGGCAACGGGGATAATGCTAGGATTATATTATCAACTACCATATCAGCCGTCTTATAAACTTCAAAATTTTCAAATTTAATTCCCGATTATAACTCCGTCTCGCTGATTATCGTAGTTATTATTCTGGTTTAATGTAGCAGAATCGTAGCACTGGCGTGGTTCGTAGCATTCGTTAAATTCGTAGCCTTTTCGTAGCACGCTCGACCATATAATGTAAACATTGGTAAACAAACATTATGTTCAGCTGTTGGCTATTGTTTCAGCAGAACCTCGCTTTTTAAGTATCCAATGAAACGTTGTAGCAAGCAACTAAAGTACATTAAGTACCTACAGGCTACATCCCAAAGTTTTTGGATTAAATTAAAAAATGTATACAATTAGAATAAAGTTTTAGAGGCAATTTCATTATAAAAACAAAGAAATAAATTCAAATTAAACAAAGTAATGTCAATGAACAGAATGCAACGTAAGTAAGTAGGCATGGTGTAGTAATTTGGATTCATTCCACGAATCGCTAAGCCGTCTTTATTTTCCTTCGAGGCCGACGACTCGCATTTGTTTAATGTCAACGAAATAACGGGGTGGTGGTACCATTATTCCTGTACCTACACAGAAAAGAAAGCGATGTGATTGTCTCGATAATGTCCTTGAAACTTTCCTTACCTACCTTACCCAAACTCACCTACCCCCTCATGCTATGATTTACAGGGTTGTCGCTTTAGTGATATTAATAATTTTAATAATATTAAGAGGACAATTTGAATGTTTGCTATCATTCTCTGGCTCCGAAACAAATGGATGCATTTGATGTTTTTTTAAATTAACTTGTGTATAGGGTTTCTATCAAGTTGTGAGGAGCCCAAGTCTCTAGTGCGGACCTCACCTGCAAGTGGTGCTCCTGCCGACCAACGGAAAAGGCTCTGGAGAACATAAAAATTCCCGGTAAGCGGCAATAGGCTCGCCACGTTATAACGTGGGGCCAACAATATCATTATTATTGGCGAAATATGGGCGTAGAAAAGGCCTCTGCCTATCCCTTCGGGGATACAGGCGTGATTGTATGTATGTATGTAAGTAAGTAAAAAAGCTTTGTTGTCAAAAAAAATAATGAAGGATAATGTAATTTAAAAGCTCCCAACCAGAACCGAGGGCGTGACAGCTTTTTTTTTTTTTTATAGTTGTTTGATCATTTAATTATCATCGTCAGCTCAACGTCAGCGTCAACTGCTGGATATAACATAGACTTGAGAAAATTTCCAACAAAACCGATTGCAAGTGACAAGTATCAGTATTTTTTTTTAATCGGTGCCAGAATATTCCCCAATACAGAAATTCCCCGTATTTGACAAAATTGCAATGAATCATTTTTATTTTGTTGTTAGTTTGATCATATATTTCTTTTTTATAATATAGCTTATTACAGTCGATTTCACGTCGACGATGACCAGCGGCTATCAATATTATTAAAATAATGAGTCACGCTTTACGGTCCGGTTTTTGACCTCGGCCGGCTACCAAACAAAACAATCAAATATGACACACGAGTTGCCTGCCTGCTGAGTTGTTATATAACCTACTCGTAATTGAGTCATCTTATTTACTCCAAGATACATTAATTTAAAAAAAGATTATTAACATATCTTCACCTCAGCCCATTAACGTCCCGCTACTGAGCACGAGCCTCCTCTCACATACCAAGGTGCGAGGGTATATGGACTATTGGAGTGTAGAGTCATGTTACCTTCTTCTAGTATAATAATAATATGTTATGTCAATAAAAATTTATAATAAACTCCCTGAATTAATAAAAACAGAAACCTGTAACGCTACATTTGTAAAGAAAATCAAAGAAATATTAGTAAATAAGGCCTACTACGACATAAAGAACTATATCAATGATAAGGACATAAAAAAATGTGATTGTTTCCGACTACCGAGCACCGCGGAGCTACGAGCCATTAACATATAAACACATATAATTGCATTGGGTGTGATTAAACCCATTTATCTCAATTGGGGTGGGTAGAAACCTTATTATAACTATTTAAAAGGGATCTTTACAGTTTGAAGTTCTTTACCTTCGTCAGAATTGACACTAGACAAAATCACATTTCCCTTAGTCGCCTTTTTCGACACCATTTCCATAAAAAATAACTTTAAATACTCTATGTCAGTACGAAAAGAACACCAACATTTTTATCGATCTGTTTTACTGCTTCCCATGCTTATGTCTTGCACAACGGTTACTAATATATTGATGAAACCTAAATATAACTTACAACTTTTAAAAAAATGACTTAAATGGAGTAATATTTTAAATCAAAGGAGCGGCAATAAACTCGCCACCTATTACGTGGGACCAACTATATCATTGGAGAAGTGTGGGCGTTTAATATGCCTCTGCCTACCCCTTCGGAGAAACAGGCGTGAATGTAAGCATGTATGTTTGTAAAATTTGCTGAAATCAAATTTAGATGTGTTGTGGAAGCCGCCCTTAATATGCAAATGGAAAACCACTGTATTCAGAAAATATTGTATATACATAAGCTTACAATATATTTTAAGCTTTCGTGTGATAAACTAACCCTCTTGATGATAAACTAACCAGCTTTATGTCGATGCATTCCCTCATTGTCACCTATTTATATGCATTTGACTGTTTCTTATAAATTTACCTTTGTGTGTAATAAACAACTTTGTGTGTTAGTATCAATAAACATAATATTTCTTTGGCAGCTGCATTTTAATCGGAGCCGATTCAAACTATCCCAGCGTTTCTTTTTTTTAATGGCTACAATTTTTTAAAGATATAAGCCTAGTATATTTTATACAATTACATTTAATTTTCTCTCTGATTATGGGAACTGCACTTTAATCGATAGTGAATTTTTGGCAATATCAGCGAATTTTTTTTCAATAGTAACCCTCCAGGTACGAATACGTAAATTAGCATCGTGAATATTCCAAATCCACCCTATTATGTAAATTAGCGCACCTACATAATTAGTATGTAAGTATTTACAGTTTTCGGTGCTGTTTCCATCGATTCGCGACACATCGCGTGCCAGCCCCACTTCCAAGGCTAAAGATGTTTTAAGTAGGTAACTCTGAAATTTTGCTTGATTTCTTTTCTTGTTGAGGTTGGCATAGAAACTTTGGAATAAGATAAATGATTAAAAATTTGGAGATGAATATGCAAGAACATATTTTGATAATATTTGAACGTTTTTGATCTTTGCACCATAAGGGGTTTTTAAAGCCTTGAGTTCGCACAGATTATATGTAATTAAAATAAAACAATCGATATTTAACTACTAATATGTCGTAGAGGTCTGAATACCTGAGGCCCTGGGTTCAGTAGAGAGTACAAATATTATGTGTGTACTTTCATACGAAAAATATGTGTAAAGATATTATATAATAAGTAAGTACTTTTTACAACAAAATCATTTATTAAGACACAAGATTCGTAGTTGTGTACAAACATTTTGTACTTGAAAACTTAATAATAATTTGATTTGGTACTTTTTATTTATTGAACAGTTAATGTACACTCACAAATTAATGAAACTAGAGGATATGCTTATAGGTATATCTTCCAGCGCAGGAAGCGCTTGTAGCTCCGCGGTGCTCGGTGGTCGGAAACAAAGCAGAGTTTACAGAGGTCAGTCCTTGGATGGGTGACCGTTTGTGTGGCATTTGATATCGAGCGCTTCCGTGCTTCGGAAGGCACGTTAAGCTGTTGGTCCCAGTTATCACTAAATGTGGTAGTTAAGCCATGTTAAGCCATGTAAGAGGCTTAAATGGGCGGCTTGATAAATTCTAACAGCAGCACGCCATACACCTGCCTCCGCCAATCCGCACTGGGTCCGCGTGGTGGAGTATGACCCAATACCCTCGCACCTTGGTATATGAGAGGAGGCTCGTGCTCAGTAGTGGGACGTTAATGGACTGAGATGATGATGATATCTTCCAGCAGTCCGTAACTGGCAGTTAAATAGCAAATTTAAGGAATTAAATGTTAATTTTATCTACGCGGGTCGTGGCTCTTTTGCTATATGTAATTTACCTAACACTCAAAAACATAATCGATAAAGAAACTTACTTCTTTTAGTTCAAAGAATTGTGGTGGTAAAAGTTGCGAACTTTTGTCACGACATCGACTCTGAGCAGTACACTATGGATATTGCTATAGTTTAACAACGGCAACTTGAAATAAGTTCTGAAGAAAATTTCTTGGAATAAGTGTTGCCAAGTTTCCAACTTAGGGGTAATAAGTATGTACGTTTTACAACTCTATTATCTATTGGCTCATATTTTCTCAAGTTATGAAAGAAAGAGAATTTGCTAACGGAAAAGTAGGTTAGCATCAGAAAATTGCATCTAGTTGAGCAAATGAATGATGAGTAAGTAACTGGGTCCGCGTGATGGAGTATTTTATTTTTTAATTTGTTACCACAAAATAAACATACAAAAAATAATATTGTACATCTGCCAAACTGTGATACAGGGGCCCTACCGCCGAACTTGCTGGTAATCGATTATTAGGCAAAATCGATGGACCTCGATACAAGATCGCGTTCTTCATTTAGACACACATTTTTAAGGATTGACGTAATATGTGACAGTCTCTATCTGTGTTTTTTTTTAAAATTATATTATAAATTATTAATATTTAGGTAAAAATGTGTCATCGAAACGCAAATAATAATCATTTAATTAATTAGTCCCTTCAGTAGTCTGCCAAGGTCACGAATAATCTATGGCTTTCAGCAGATTCCCCGGCACGGATTGATGAACCTCAGTAAATTTAGATCTAGATGAAATAGCTGAAATTCATTGAATTCGGCGGTAGGGCCGCAGTTTGTCTTCAACGATACAGTATGACCCAATACGCTCTCACTTTGGTTCCTGAGTCGAGGTGTTCAGTGTTTAGTTGGTTAATGGGCTTAGATGATGATAAACAAATGCAATCTTTCCACTTATTTGTGTCTATAATATTCTTTAATGTTCGATTTTTTACTCGTATACCACAAAGGTGGCACTCAATTATTCGTCCCACCTGATAGGAATGATCGGTCGTCAGAGCCTACCACTGGCGTCACAAGCAAAATGGCAACTAATTAAAAATTATACGGCCTTTTGAAGAGATGCAGATTTTTTAAAAAAAACTCATGAAACGACCTACTCCCGCTGAGAGTGGAGCAGGAGAGTGTATCAGACTTTAACTGATTAAAAATAACCTATGTCCCTTCTAGAGCCTTTTACTTGTACCGGGGCCGCGGTAACCCTTTCGAATAGTCTTGCAACCTGGCAGGAAGAGGTGGTGTATGCATATCTACAATACAAAGTTAAAAGACAGAAAGTTCCTTTTCAAATGTATCATATGTGCTCCGGTCATTTTTTGAGTGTGAGGATCTACTCCCATCCCATCACGAGCGGTGTAATGATAAACAGAGGCGGTTGACAAAAAATAAAATAAAACATTCTTTATAAATAAATAAATATTTTCTGACAATTACACAAATTATTTAGTTTCAAGATAAATATCATTAAGAACTTGTGTTATGGATACTAAATAAGGGATATATATACATAAAACTTAATTAATTATACGCAAATACTAAGTAAACGTTATTGTAAGCAACCCTTTGGGAGTCGACATTTTGAAGAGTTAATTACTCACCCCACAGTTAAAGCTATAGATCACTCACACCGAATCTATTGAAAATTCGGACATATAAACATTCGACAATATAATTATTCCGCTAAACAGATTATCTGCCTTGAGCATATTCGTCTAAAGAAAAATCTGCCAAGTTTGTTCTGCCAAATGAAATTTGGAGTAACGAAATTCTGCCAAACAGATGGAACCCCATTAGAAATGCACTGATAAACATAAGACTCCCTTACATTTTTTCTCATCGATCTAAAACCGCCTACATCCACCGGCTACTCGCCGTCATGACCAGGCCATTGGAAGCCGTCCCCTACTACACTTACTGGCACGGTCGCTATTAGTGGACCTTAATAATAGTTTATTATTTTTTACTCAATCCATTTGGTGACAAACGTAATATCATAAATAAATAATAAATATTTTCTGACAATTACACCAATTATTTAGTTCCAAGATAAGCATCATTAAGAACTTGTGTTATGGATACTAAATAAGGGATATATATACATAAATACTTTTTTTTTTGTAAATAAATACTTAATATACATAGAAAAACACCCAGCCCAGAACAAATATTCATGTTCATGCACACAAAGATTTGTCCTTCGTGGGAATCGAACCAGAAGCGGTGAGCGGGTATACTCGCCATATCGGTCATCAAATCTCATATCAGCTGTTATATGTAAAGAAACTCATAAACCAAAGACCAAACAACGTCAGTCCCATGGACTACGCTACGGCGTGGAGTAAGTAAAAATGAATAATTGCCGTGATGCATTAAGAGACGTGAAGCTACGTTTCCTTATTGCCGACAATGCACTGCTATGTTAGAAGCGATGGCCAATAAAGCCATATATTTAGGAGCAGCCCTCTCCCACGCCACCTGCTCTCACACTGGGTGGGTATATGCACATTCTATCGCAGATAGAAAGACTGTTTGCGTCAACTTTGCTGTCGAGCAGTGCAGTGCAGTGGGCACTGCCGTGTTGAAAGCTATGAACAATAAAGCCACGGCAGCCCTCCCCCACGCCACCTGCTCCCACATTATACAACTTATTCGGTGGAACAGACGTTAAGCTTACCTTAGCTACTTTGCCGTCGAGCAGCCACTGCACCGCTGTATTGGACGCGTTAGCCAGCACGGCCACCGCAGCCCTCTCCCAAGCCACCTGTTCCCAGTGGTCTGTCATGATAGACGCGCACAACATCGCCGTTGAACAGCTGTAAACAAAAATCTAGGGTTCACAAAACGAAAAATATCCTAGCATTATCCCGGTTGCCTTAGACTTAAGCTTAGGTCTGCTCACTGGTTAAGCCGAATTTTAATTGACTGCCGTCTGAGCTCCTGAACTCAGAGATAAACATTATTCTATGGTTAAAACAGCTGGTAGGATGGATGGCCAAGGGTAGGGCCAAGAGGTTGAGGGCCGACATCAGCGATGAGAGCCGGGGGGATGCCGATGCCAAACGCGTGAAGATGGGGGAATCTTACGCGGATGCCACGGTAGCTCAGAAACTGGCTATCATCGCTGATGAGTACCCAACCACAGTGATTAATGACGAGCTAGCGGTAGCCTTTCAGGACATGGTGTGGGACCGTCTGGAGGAGACTCCAGACCCGGATCCCGACATCAACATAGTGAACCTCGTCGGGGGGATCATCCTATTAACCTGCAGGGGGGATGACTCAGCAGATTGGCTCAGGGCCCTTGACGGTGCTACCGTTGAGGGTACTAAGATCAGGGTGGTTGATGCCAGGGATCTTCCTAGGCCCATTAAGATGGCCTGGAAATCCAGGAACGTCAGCCGCCTTGATTTTGGCAGAGTCTTGCGCATGATGGAGCGGCTTCATCCGGGCCTGGGGGCAACACGCTGTAAGGTCCTCAATACCCGGCTGGAGCCGCTTCGCATTAGGCGCATAGTCCTCATGGACGAGGCCTCGGCTGCCTATATAAAGGAAAAGGGGTACATGCTCAACACCGGGACAGGAGCACATTCATGGGCTGGAGACGCAGGACAGACGGGAGATGGGCCTTTCGATGCCGGATCGAGTATACCGAGAAGGCTGAGGTTGTCAAGGACAACCTTGGCCTGCCTTGATGACGATGGGCAACTGGTAGCTTCCAACCCTTAAAAACTCCTGGCCCAGATGGAATCTACCCTGCTATTCTTCAAAAGGGTGCCTCAGAATTGAACACTCACCTCTGTAGACTTTATGAGGCCTGCATATCGTTTGAATATAATCGGAAAGCCTATAGGAAGGTTGAGGTCATACACATACCGAAGCCGGGCAAACCAGACTATGAAGAGCCACGTGCGTATAGGCCCATTAGTCTTCAATAGTTTCTTCTTAAGACCCTGGAGAAACTAATTGACACACCTTTAATACATCTAGTTGTTAAGAGGGCAGAGGCCGCGATTGAAAATAAGGAAGTGTGCCTGAAAAAGCCAGATTGATAATTGGGGCTCTAACAAGGCATTATGCCACAAACAACGCTCCACAGGATGCGACTTGTGCAATCACTGCTGTGTACCTGTGACTCGCTGGCTGCTTGCCGAATGGCTCTCCTGGGGGTGGCCTACCCACAACCCAGAGACTATGGGCTCCAATCTGCAAAGACTGTCATAAAGATGATGGCAACAATATTTGGAGATTTAGAGTGAAAGGCAAGGGGATGCACAAAAGATCCGACATAAGGGTTAAAGTGCGCCACGGACAGTCTGTGGCAGCACCCGAGATAAGATAAGATAAGGTACATTGTTAATGATTACGTTAGTGACAAAAACGCTTGGTTGTAACATTCACAATATTGAAGTTCTGTTTTGCGGCTCTCTTACATAAACTCAATCTAGTACTGTGAAGTGGCATATCTTTATTATTTTTTAATTATTAATAAGACTATTTGTAAGCGATTTAACAATTTATTTATAATTGATGGCTGCAGAGTATAACTGACACCATATGGTATACTACTTAACAGTAAAAGAATTTGTGATTTGCAGTACCTTTCGTTCTTTTAATATTAGTGAAATTTTTATTTTAGTATAATTCCCTTTATCCCTTTTGAGTATGTCATGCTCACTTAAATGTTTCTGCGGTGGTGGCGTCAGGTGTCGGATCGTCATGTTCCCTAAAATATGGTCCCCGCCAGTGGGGACTGGTCTGCTCATTTCTACTATTTTTATCCTTAATAATGTCCATCTTGCTAAGGAGTGAGAGATTAATGTATATTTTTTTCTTTCCTTGAAATTTTGTGACTGCATAATACAAGTTTTCTTTATTGTGTAAACTATGCTTTTAGTTTAAGCACATTTGTAACTGGCGGGAGAAAAAACCAAACTTGACGATTTTCTTGCCAGTCCTTTAGTATTTATATTGTTGGTCCCACGTAATAGGTGGCGAGCCTATTGCCGCTTTCTGGGCACTTCTATGTTCGCCAAAGCCTCGTCCGTTGATCGGCAGGTGCACCACTTGCAGGTGAGGTTGGTTTGCACTCCTCAGATCTTGGTAGGAGCCCTATACACCCTGGTAGAAGCCATATACACCCCTAGAGCAAATTCAGGTCTGAGTGATCCCACTAGTAATAATAACACAAGCAATATAAGTCACGAACCGTTAACCCGGTTCTATCTATCATCACCATTTCAGCTATAAGGAATCCTGCTAAATCTTGAATCTTGCTAAACACATGCCCTCCTAGTTCACCGTAAATATGAGGCTCATAATCACCATGCTGGGCAGGCAGATTGGTAATATCAGTTCAAGCCAGTACGCGGGATGACACTGCTGCCTTTCATTTGGTAAGATAACTCTTTGTCGACTCTTACGACTTCCCATGTGATGAGAGGGAGTGGCACAATTCTAGGCCGGCGCCACACGTCATCCTACTATTAATAATGTGGAGTTATTGTGCTATTTTGTTACATAAATAAAGAGTTATTAAAAGTAAAGAAGATCTATTTTATTTTTCTACTGGATTACTGTTGATATGTGCCAAAATCCAATGTAAATAAGGACTTACGGGGCAAATCATACATGCCAAATTCAAATAAGACTGGTTATTTGCACAATTGATAGATATACCGCCAGAGTTCACTCCAATAACTCCAGATGGATGTAGTAACGGGCCACCAGAGTCTCCTTGACAAGCTGTGTCAACGCCAACCCCATCACATCTGGGTCTCGCACAGACAGAATGAACGGGAGATGAAAAGTCTTTCCTTGGACATACTGTAACCAAAACTTGAATCATCTTTAACTTGTCAGCTTTAAGATAACTGCCATTGCTATACTTGGTAACTCCGTAGCCAACCAAATCTACTACATGTCCAACCATAGATCTATAATCCACTGCGCTTATCTTCGCATAGTGTTCTAATAGTATGGGAGTACTTCTTAAAAGGGCAATATCGTTGCCGTCAAACAAATTTCGTTTATCAAATTTGTACATTATCGGGTATTTAATAGCGTCAATAATATAACTGACACTTTTATTCGTTGATGCAATAGCTGGTGATGATTTATATTGGACAGCTCCACGTATTTTCCAAGCTGGATTTCTTTCCATACTATTGAAAAAACCGTCAAGACAATGAGCTGCTGTTATTGTCCAAATTGGAGTTACTACCGCGCCGGTACAGAATGGTTCAGAAATGTTTATTCCAGATACTTCTACCAGCATTACTAATTGCACTACATACTGGTATTTTTCTTCATCCGAATATTTTCCACCAATTATTCTTAACAGAGGTTTATAAGATATAGATTCCGCAATCATTGCCACTACGAGAAAAAAATGTTTCATTTCTATTATTATAATAATATGGCTCAATTTTGCCACTGAATGCACACGTATCAACATTCAATATTTCAAAGAAAATAAAATGTCTATGAAAGTTTCTTATCGTGGTTCGAAACTATTAGGCGTGGGTTTTTTACTACCTATTTTGAAACAACTCACAATCGAATGTTTTAGCACGCATATGAACAAGCAAGATAAGTCTCTAAATTGATAACATACAACAACAGCTTAGGACATGTCCAAACGTGAATACCAGACCCAAAGCTCAGCAGTAGTACCTACTCGGTCCTTCAATTAAAGTAATTGTTTTCAAGAAATATGAATGTTATTGTGCACAAAACTTTGGCAATTGATCAGGAGGTCTATTACGAAATGACAAAATACGATGTATCGATTGTTCGGGCCATTCTTACTACGAAATACGTCGGTCGATCGTTCGTTCCGATCAAATACTTTCAATCCGACCGAACTATATTTGACGTTAGGCGAATTATATTATATATCTACTAACTTACAAACTAAATATAACTAAACTAAATAACACGTAAACAACTAGATAGGTATGTAACTATGTATATTCTATATTTATAAACTATTTTCCTAAATAACTATTTTAATAACAATAATAAATCTACCATCTAATCCGGCTAACTTAAGTTCTCCGAATATCGCTACAATATTTTTTTAGTTTCGAAATGATTTTTCGTAGATGGATGGCGCTATCAAATGAAAATTATCGAATTATTTTAAAGTAGGTACTAGGTACTTAGACTGCGCTCTGTAAGAAACCATAGCGCGATTTAGACAGGTACAACGCCATCTATCGAGCGCGCAAACAATATTTATCGCAATACAATGGAGTTTTAGCTTTATTAGTTTAATGAATTATGAACTTTATATATTAATTTATATTAATTATAGTATATGCATTACATTTATATTATTCTTTTCTATTCTATGTATGTATTTATCCAATTGAATACTTAAACAACGAACAAAGTTTACAATGCAGTCAAAATCTATACACAATGTTCCTTGCCAAACCGCAAATATAAAATTGTTTTCTATGGTATATTATTTTTTTGTGTTTTTATAATTTTTTCCTTTATATGTGGCTCATAACCTATCTTGGTGCCAAATTGATTTTTGATGATCGGTCTGTGAGTCAGTGAGTGACAAAATGGTGTAACTTTGATCGACCGTTACTCCTAAACTATAATTCAATTGGCATGTAATTTCGAACTTAAGCTTGTTCTAATGCCTACTATTACTCACCGAAACTCCTAGCTTTGTCCACGTCGAAGATATAGGAGGGGGCGAAACAGCCGCGAATCGCTTCGAGAAAAGATAGTACGGCCGTGCCCGATTTGCTCGAGACTTGACTGGGGCACTGCCGTGCCCCCAGATGCCTCAAGAAACTCATATCGGCTTTTTTCAAATTATGTTATATATAAGAGAACGATTATAGAGCCTTCTGATTTCAGGTCTCATCTGCAAACTTCGCTACATCTAGGTCGCAAATATTTCGTTACCAGAACATGTTATCATCACATTTCGGTTTCACAAAATTTTAATAATGTGTCCTTCTCAAAATTACTTTTTTTTTCTTTTAAATAATAGCTCCGTACGTTCAGCATATTCAGCCAAGTGTTAAGTAAGAGATATATTAATAATATATAAATCATAGAAAATGAGAATGAGATAAAGATGATAAATGGTAAATGAGATGCCCTACCTCTAAGCCCCTTGAGTCCTCAGTAAAGATGTGAGACTATACTGAGATCTCACATGGACTTCTTAAGAGAATTTGACAAGTGATGTTACATTGTTTTGTTTTATTTACCAACACTCAAGTACGTTCACAAACCCTTAACGGATAATAATATTACACCGTTGTTACACATTTTCATGTATCACAAATTTTAGAAAATAAAACAAAACTGCAGGCATTACGCTTCACTTTCCCGCCAAGAAGTCCGAGAAATATATTTATCATTACTTTTTTTTTCGGATGGATAATCATCGAATGACCGTCTCCTGCTGTGGGTAGAGCAGGAGGATGTGTCAGTGGGTGTGTCATTTTTATTGACTAAAAACCATCCATGTTCCTTCTTTAACCTGGTCTGTCCCAGGGCCGTGGTAACCCTTTCGAACAGTCTCGCAATCTTATATCATTACTGCACTGAGCTTTCCAAAAAGTGTTAACTGTATTGGTGTAGAAAACAATTCATTGTTACATAATTAACGATCACATTTAATTAAATAATACTACCTACCTATCTTATGAGTTGAGTACCTATCACAAAATTCTATTTATCTCTACAGTATAATTACGTTCAAGTTATTGAAAAGCAATTGCAACATTATTGATATAAGCGCAAATTATTACAGTTCTCAATTATCTATCGCCGTCGAATCCTCCCTAAAGTATTTGGATCCTATCAAGTTGTTGGAGTCCTGTCGCTTGTAAATTTAACTAGGTACTGTGATTATATTACTGGTTTACACGGTTATGACATTTATTTACATGTTTAACGTTGTAAACCACTCGAATGATTTATTAACGCAAATAAACCACTGAACCTTGAACCGGGCTTCAACATGGTCGGTAAGCCGGATTAGCCGAGGCAAACGTTATGAGGCATTATCAGACGCCTAAGTTACCAGATACTTATTGAGATGATCAAAATTAAATATGCCTGTTTCTCCGAAGGGTTAGGCAGAAGCATATTATACGCCCACACTTCGCCGATTATATAAGTGGCGAGCCTATGGCCGCTTACCGGGCACTGTTATGTTCGCCAAAGCCTTGTCCATTGATCGGCAGTTTCTTTTCTATACTTTGTTATGTCGTATTTAATTTACAATCCATCATCATCCATTCCACTACTGAGCACGGGCCTTCACTCACGAAAGGGAGTATTGGGTCATACTCCACCTCGCGGACCTAGTGCGGATGGCGGAAGCCGGTGTGTAGCGTCCTGCTGTTAGAACCTTTTAAACCGCGTAATTCTGCCTCTGACATAGCTTAACTACTACCAAATCTAGCATAATGCAATCTAAATAGCTTTGTACATGTAATATATGCAAAAAATAACCGGTACACTGCTCTAACCGCTGATCGATTCGAGTTCGATTCCCACAAAGACAACCGCGGGCAAGGTTGACATTTTCTAGTGAAAAATCGTCTATAACATTCGTTTCATATAATTATAATAAGGGATGTAATGGCATCATATGAGGTAGTAAAATTATCTATAACGTGCGTGGCGTTTTGACCAGAAACCCCGCAATGAAAATGGAAAAAGTAAAGGGTACTTATCTATTTAAAAAAGGGTAACAAACATAGCTAATAATAACCTATATATTAATAAAACAAGCATGAACGTCATGATGTTAATGAAACGTTGAAAATTTAAGCAGCGTGATTAATAAATAAATCAGTTTAAATTGTGTTCGTCAATAAGTAGGATAAGTCCAAATAATCTTCTCTCTTGAGATAGTCAGAATTCCATGAGCGGCGATAGCTCAGTGGCGAGACCCGTAGACTTCAAATTCAGAGGGTCTCGGATTCAAACTCTTGATCCGTGTCTAGGAAAGCACGTTAAGCCGTTGGTCCCGGCTTTCATGAACATCGATGGCACTCGTTACTAGAATGGTGGGGCCTTCTCATATCCTGACAGCTGGTTTAAGCATAGAATGATGTTTCCCTTTGGATTGCGGAGGTCAGACGGCAGTCGCTCCATTGTGAATTGAGTAGTTGTACTTTTTATATAGGTGCTATGTCTAATCGCAATCATGTCAGCCCGTTAAAGTCCATTGCAGAATATCGTCCTCCCCAATATATTTCATTCCATTATAGATGTTATGCTGAAACTGTCGCCAGACAGAATGACGCTTCTCCACATCATCCGGTAAAATTTCTGATCGTCGACTCTTACGACTCCCCTTGAGAAGAGAGGGGGTACTATTCTAGGCTGATACCACACGGCATCTGTACGCGCTCTGATGACTTTAAATAAACACGTTGCGCGTTGTTATGAGAGTTGACAATCCGGTTCCAGACAATATTAATGAATGAATTCTGTCTAATCTAAAATCAAGTAACTCCCCTTCAATTAGTCTAGTGATTTTCCGGTTAGGGTTTAATCACAATAATATCTGGGTTACGTATATCTGTTATTAACCCAATAAAAAAAGTGTTTACAGTACAAGTACATAATTGCAAAATAATTTCAGTCTGACAATCTATGACAGTGACTAATTGATAATGAATGTGAAAGACTACGTTCTAGTGAGAGCAGACAATCTGGAGCCAGACAAGATCAATGAATGTGTATTTCGTCGACGATCCAGCGGAAACCGGCTGCCCCGGGCAAAGCCCATCTGTCAAGTTTACCTTCCCCTCAATTTTTCTGTTTATGATTTAAGTAAAAAAAATTTATACAATTATCTTTTAGTTTTTTACTCTTAATAATTAATTTATCCATAAATTGCTTTGATCGCTGTTCATGCTGACGGTGATGCTTGTAGCTGGCCTACATGGGATGTATGATTTTGACTTCTGACTTTGTTTGTTTGCTGCTGACAAAAATTTTGTTAAAAAAATTTAGTGTAAGGAAACTATATCTCAAAATGTCTCATCGAGTGGCGTGCTATTGGAGAAGCGTATGTTAAGCAGTGGACGGAGATCATGATGACTAAAATAAACCACAAATTAGCAGTTAACTAACAGGGCATACCCTTGTTTTGTGAAAAGAGGCTCGTCCTATCATTAGGAACGGCCTACCCTTATAGGATAGAAATTAAGATTTTAGATACTTATTTTAACCATATCAAATGGTTAAGCTTATTTCAATTTAAAAGCCCTTTTAAAAAATATTTCTAAAATGTGGTTATGCAATTTTAAACTATATGGTTCTACTCACTTGACTTATTATTAAGCGAGCGGCCAGTTACCGCGACAGTAAATTGATTATTCAACTCGACAGATTGGGAGTTGTCCCTAGCTCGGACTTGTGGAAATGAGTGAGAAAGAGATGGACAATCGATACGGCAACACTTAATTAGTGGTATGTGGGAACCATCGAATGGTTACCGATATTAAGAAGCACAATCTACAGGGCAACCCTATTGATTGGGTAACCTCTTGATAAAGTTACATGGTAACTTACAGAAGAGGTTTTTCCGTTCTCAAGGGGAGGGCTTTAATGGGCTGAGATCGTCATCTCAGCTATATACATTTTTCTTATTGTTTGCCTATTAATGGTGTTACACATTTTAAATTTCTGGCGGGAGAAAATACTACCCATGACGATTTTCTTGCCCGTTTTTTTACGATCAAGTTCCCGCCCGCAGTGAATGGGCGCGCTAGTTTTAAGTTTTGACCTTCATAAGAGCTCTATTGAGACAAACTTGAATAAATGATTTTGACTTTGACTAAATACCTCTGTATAGTGGATATAAGTATGAGCACCCCATATATTTATTAATATATTATAGGTCAATAATAGTACAACCAGTACAACCAATGTTAGTTTTTTTTTAAATGTCTGTTTTATATTTATTTCGCTATTTAATTCCAGAAATTATTAGGTGATAATGTTGGTAAAAAGTAATTAGTTATTCATAGAATAACATAAACGACCTTGTTATGCCAAAAATCGGTTTCTAAGTGACTTGACATCTAAATCCCGCGTGCTCATAACACGTGTGGACATAAAATAAAATATTCACGAAATTCCCGTCTGTTCCGAACCGTAAACCGAATGTTATTATGAAAAACAGGAAATTTCACCTTAAGTTCTTCGTGACCAACCGAATATAACAGCATCATTATTTTTTATGTTCACTCGCTCTATTCGAACATTTTCGAGCTTTCTGTTGGGTTATGTTATTATTTATATGATTAATTTTAGCATAGTAATTAAATGACGTAATAGATTACCGCTGGACCGATGATCTGGTCAAGGCGTCGGGGAGTCAGTTGATGCGGGCGACTCAGGATACCCCCTCCCCGACTGGTCTCCACCTTGTCGTGGTGGGGGGGCTGAGTACCTCCCGGTAGGGCTCAGGAGGCGCTAGGGAAAAGTTAACACCCAGAGACCGACGACTCTGGGTGCCCTTAGTACTGACTACCGGGGGAGAAACTAAGAGGGACCTGTGGAGGGCGCAGCGGGCGGGCCAGGAGGGCCCGTCAGGCAGCGCCAGGAGGGTCTTAGGCAGTGGGGGCCCCTGCTGTCTAACCATAGACCCTCCGGGAAGTCGGCCACACACGCTATGGTCGCACAAGGAGGTAGGAGGGGCGCGTCCCGGGGGACTTTGGCCGCAGGCGGGGTGTCAGACGCTGCAACCAAGGTACTGGCCCCCGCCTTTTTCTCAACAAGCGGTGGGCGTCGTCGGAAGATTTTTAGTGGGTATTACTGCTGGCAGTCGCGTCTGCCGGTGGTGAGTCCCACACCCCCTTTCGTTCCCCCTTTGGCCGGAAGGTAGTGCGTAAACGCATTTTGTTACCGACGTAAAACAAAAAAAAAAAGGGCGACTCAGGATTGCTCTATGTGGAAGTCTATTAATATTAAAAGAGCAAAGCTTGAAGTAGTTCCGCATTTATTATATACTAGCGACCCGCCCCTGTTAATCTGAATAGGTAGCTATATTAGATAACTATAGAATGTCTCTATATAGGCCGCCTGAACCTACCACCGCAGCAACCATGATTTTTCGATTTATCGTAAGTTTATACGTTTGATATCTTCTAAAGCACTGATCGAAATTACATGATTTCAAAGACAAATTTAATCTATGTTTAATGTTTGTTTATTTGAATAGGAATATACTTAAAATGGCTTCGTAAATAAGCCATTATTTCTAGTAAAAATTAAAAGGTAAAAAGTGGTTATTGTCGGTTATTCTTGAGAGATAGAAATATACCATCGCGGATTTTTTTGTGGACTCTTGTAAGTTGTACAATACTGTAGTACATCATTTTGACCAATCTCGTAGGGTTTGGCCAGCGTTTGCAATATAAGCGCAAAAAAGTGAGTTGATTTACGGCATCACATTAGAAATCTCTAAATTTATCAGTGTTTCTCTACTATATTATGCATGTATTGTACATATAAACCTTCCTTAAGAATTACTCTATCTATTAAAAAACCGCATCAAAATCCGTTGCGTAGTTTTAAAGATCTAAGCATACATAGGGACAGACAGACGGCGGATAGCGCCTTTGTTTTATATTATGTAGAGCTTGTATGTGTGGGTTATGTTAGGTGATGAGAAGATGGAGGGAAGCGTGGTTGCGTGTTTAATAATTACCTGGTAAGTAAAAGCGTGGCCAGTAGGTAGAAGATGGAGGGATGCACGCCACACTCGCAGTCATTGTGTGGCGTGTCTGTGTGGGCCTCCATAGCGTCTGCGCCCAGTTTGTGGTAGGCGATGTACGCGCGCGCCGGGCTGCCGTGGGGAGCAATTTTCGTGGCCTTATTGCGGTACTGGATACACTGAAAATGCTCATCTGGCCGCTGAGGATTGCACTCCTCACCTGTAAAGAGGTAAGGTCATCAAATTTGTTTTATATTATATATATTTTCTTTATAATGGCGAGAGAAAAACCAACCTTGACGGTTTTATTGCCCTTTCTTTTAGGATCAAGCTCCCGCCCGCAGTGAATGGGCGCGTTAGTTTTTAAGTTAACTTTTATAAGAGCTCTATTGAGCCAAACTTGAATAAATTACTTTCACATCATCTTAGACCATCACGAACCAAGGAGAGAGGAATACAGTACCAATTCATAAACCCCGTGCGGATTGGCAGAGGCAGATATGTGAGCCGTTGTTAGAATTTCACAATAACAATATGGCCGCTAATATGACATCATCATTTATCGTCAATACAGTCAATTAACGATCTACTAGGTACTCTCACGAAACAAGGAGAGAGGGATACAGGCTTACCACATGGACCCAGGGTGGATTGGCAGAGGCTGATTTGTTTAATAGGGCTTTAATACCACTTTATCATCAGAGCACACGATCTCACTCACTCACGATCAACGATAAAATAGCATTCGTTACTGACTAGCTAAAAAGCTCGTGAACCAGCCCGAAAAGGTCTTCCGACTTGTTCAGTTTCCTTCTTTTAATTTATGTGTCAACTTTCCTTTGCAAAAGAATGTAGGTACCCCATTTTAATAACAATCTAGTCTAATTTATTAATGTTGCTTTAACATACACTTCTATATATTATTAAAAAATTGTGTAGTGATAAGTTATAATATACTTCTTAATTTTTTAATTATGGTACTATGTCATCGAGAGAAGTGACGACAATTCAGCCATACCCATATGATGACTTCACTTGTGAATAAAAGGAAAGCAACAAAAGAGGAGCTTTTCTAAATGTAAAAAGAGAATTAAAGTAAGAAAATAGTAATATAATATTCTTATATTCCAAGAAAGACCTATCCACGACCCGACAGAATAAAAAAATAATACAGGTAAAATTTTTTATTACATTTTCAAAATATGAGAGTTGAGTTGAGAGTCTACTTTCATTTTCCCGGATTTCTATTTTGTGTGCAAAAAATTGAGAAAAATAAATTTATTAAGTTTTGAAAAAAAAAATCTGCAGATATTTATTAAGATCGTTATTAAGGGTTAACGAGCTCTCTAGTTACACGAAGATTCTAGTTACTCGCTTTCTAATAGTGATTTTTATTACAAATCGATGCAGTACTTGTGATGAACCAAACAATAAAAATCTTCCCTCCTTCCATTAATAGTATAGATATAAAAAAAATGTTTATTATAACAGCAATATTCGTCCGTTTCAATTTTATAAATAAACAGTGTTATAAGCCAGTGACGAATGTATGTAATGAATGAATCTGTTTATACGTTCTGATTATCATTAAATAATAATTGTTATGTATTCAGGTAAATTATTATATTATAAAAAAAATACAATACAGTCCAAAAAAAATCCAACCAAATTACATTTTAAGCTAATAATGATTAATAAAATGTTACAAAAGAAAATATAATAATAATAGATAAATGACCTTGTCCGTACTTAATTAATCCTGGCTCCAAATTGATTGACATTTATGTATCTACTTTAGCAAAAGTGTAGCCCCAACATAGGTATTACTCAAACTTACAGGGACTCTTTTCAATTGGCTTCGTAATAACTCGAGACAATAAACGAAAAACTAAAAAATAAACTCACTTCATTATATACTGCAAGCGCCGCATTGCATCAAAACAGCAAAATTACGCCACATTTTGTTTACTTGTTTGTGTGTTATTAGGAATGACTGTCGTATTCTCGCGATAGAATTTTCGAAATCCTTTCAATAGGGGACGTTCGTCTACACCGAGCGCGCCCGACTCACTGACTGGCTGGAAGAAAAGGAAAATTGAGGCAATCTTTAGGGCTGCGCCCTGGGAAATTCTCATTTATCGAGTTTATTCGAGATAACAAAAATATAAGAGTTTGCTTGCCTTATTCTTTTCTACTTAAGCTCCTGCTCGCAGTGAATGGGCGCTTTAGTTTTCAGGTTGACTCGACTTTTTTAAGATGACGTCAAAATATTAGTTGAATTAGATTAATGGACCACATTTTGAATAAAATATCTTTGACTAAATGCAAATACTTATTTTATATCTTTAGTTGCTGTTAAACTCTATCGTGAGCGAAAGCTATGTCGTGGGGTCGAACGGGTTAGATAAAAGGGACATGTTTTATAAAAATATATTTTAAAATTAATAAATGTTTCGAATACTGAACAGTGATTTATGGTATCAGGGAGAATAAAAAAGGTTTTTGTAATATTTAGGTATAATAATTGCTTCAATGGAAGAAATAATGTGAATGTTACAGCATTTTTCGCGAAGGCAGACAGGAGTCAAAACAAAAAGAAATTAGGTAGTCTAAAATGGCTGTGAACCTAAATGGCTCAGTAAGTGTAGGACGCTCTCCAGCTAGTCGGAGCGGAGACATACGCGAAATGGCTGGCAGCGGGTAGAGGCGGAAAGCTGAAGATCGATCTCATTGGCGTAAAGTAACTACTGCTGTGACCTCAATAGTAAATTTGTATTGGGGGGAGGCAAGCAGTCGCAAATTGACACGACCAGGGGAAAGTCGATATCTATCAGTATACAAGTGCACACTTTGACGACCGATATAGCCTGGAGGTCAGTATAACTGCACTTCACTTCAGAGGTTGTGGGTACGATTCCCACACAGGAAAAAGCTTTGTGTTCATAAACATGAATATTTGTTCTGGTCTGGGTGTTTTTCTATGTATTATATTAAATATGTATTTACAAAAAAAAGAAAAAAGAAAAGTATTTAAAGGTATGTATATCTGTTCTTTAGTATCCATAACACAAGTTCTTAGTTATACTTATCTAGGAACTAAATAATTGGTGTGATTGTAAGAGAATATTTATTTATTATTTACCACATAAAAACAAAGTTTTCTTTATCGACAGATTAATACATAAGCAGTGACCTCACTAGATATATTGGGGGTGGCACTGGCAGTGGCAACTACACAAGAGCGGGGGAAAGTCGATATCTACCTACTGTCATTACGTGATGCACCCTGCACTACTTCATATTGAACTAGCAGCCATCCGTGCCTTTGCCTTCTCTCAGGAACTTTGATATTTTTCGGAATATGTTTCGCATAATTTTTATCAATAAATAAAACATAAAAATCGACAAATTTTGGCGTGGTCAATAACTGTTACTTATATGAGGGATAGTAGGTATGCATTGATAGCCCTGTATGTTTTATAAAAGGTCCCGGGGCTTAAGCAAGACACCCGCGGAAGACTGACACCAATAGCAAAGTTACAGAAATCTCTTGATAGTATCGAGAAAAATACGGTAAAAGTTTTGGAGCGAAAATCTATTATAAGCGCTTTTTAATAAGATCAAAGTGGTTGATATCTTAAATGAAACCTTCGCGCCATTTCTCAATACGGTGCTCAAAAAGAAGATTTGCGCACCAAAACTCTAACCGCGGTTTTCTCGACACCTGTTGAGAGGGCACTTGCTGTAAATATGCTGTTGACGGCAGCACATAACCAATTTGGTTATCTGGCCGGCGGTTATGTATAACAGCATTTATTAAGTACATAATATAGAAGCATAATTATTCCCGTAAGGGTTCACAGATATCATCCTTCCACTTGCTACTGTCCTGGTACTTATAGCTTAATTTCCTCATTAACCGTCTCATACATTCTTGCTGGTTGAGGGTACTTTTGACCTGAGCTCTGACTTCCTAATAACAAATGCCTTAGATGTTCATGACAGCTGGTTAGGATTAAAGGCTTAACGCGCATTTCGAGGTACGTAAGCGCTAATTACGCACATAATGTCGTTTGAACCCGACATGACACCCTCTGATTCTATTAGTGCATTCATCATCATCAGAACGAACATTGCCCCTTCTAATAGATTACATTAAAATATATTGGGAGTATTTGCCTATAATCACTTCACTTTAGTTTTTCTTCGTCGACTCTTATGACTCCCCATGAGATGAGAGGGATGGAAATATTCTAGGCCGGTACCAACCGGCAGCCTCTGTGTCTGTATCTTAAAATGATGAATCTCAACCTCACAATGATGTTTCCCTCTGGGTCGCGGAAGTGAGACGGCATTCGCACTGTGCAATAACTAAAACTCAGCCAGATCTGGGTAATTCTGTAAGCAGACCCTGGGTCCTAAGCTTAAGTCTAGGGCAACCGGGATAATGCTAGAATAATGATGACTAATTGAAGTTTAATTTCTTATTGAATAAAAACCATATTCCAACAGGTTGTCGCACTATTGCTGATTTAAATAAGGTACCTACCTACTTCATTATACGCTGTTATTGAATTCAATTGATATACTTTTAGTATTTAATCTAGGTTTGAGGCCCTCAGTCTCGCCTTCCCTAAATCCATTTCGGTTGCGCTGTATCGGCCATCAGAGGCATGCAGCATTTACACACATGGAGTTTAGCCGGTCGGCCCCTTATGGGTCATCCCGGCATAATCCTGGGGTATCTGGTAGTTAGCCGGCTAGCTTGGGCCACCGCCACGGCGGCGAACTTAGTTGGCTAGCGTGAAGAATACGCATCTTCTTCAAAGATGCGCGTACTTTGCTCCGGAAGCGCACGCCCTGCTCATCGTCGGTGACTAACGTAACATCCATGTATAAAAAAAAAGCTGTTAGTGATTTTTTTAATTTTAATATTTTACTATATTCTTTAACAAAACAGCTATGACATTGCGGATGATTTAGTAAAAAGAGGGTCTAACATCAAGCCATACGGCCCAGAACCAATTTTGCCACTACCCATAAACTGGCTCAAAAGCAGAATAAATGAACATACTTCATACCTGCACAATCTTCTCTGGGCAGGCCGAGAGGATTGCAGGCAAGCTAAACTGGCACTACAGAGGATCGAACGACGCTTCTCCAAAAATCTGATGCAGCTTAAAAAACCCAAAATGCGCCTGTTCACAAGCGCTCTAACGGGTCATGGTAGCTTTAACAGACTTCTTTTTAACATAGGTAATTAGGTATAACAAATAGTCCTCTGTGCAGAGCATGCATGGGCTGAGGAGACAGCCGCACACGTCTTGCTGGAATGCAGGGTGGTGGCTGATTGTCGGGCGAGATTTCTGAAGACACCAGGCAGCCTTCCGAAAGCCTTCAGCATCGTTAAGGCGCTGATAGGATTCCTGGAGAAACTGGGATGGCTGAAGTAATCCAGCTCTCACCCTCCTACGCAAAATGGACGCATGGGTCTTGCCTGCACGACGAAGAAGAAGAAGAACGAAACAGCTAAGTTTTGGCGCCAACGCGGAAGAAATATCAAGGCAGGTAAATAATAATAAATACTTTATGACAATTACACCAATTATTTAGTTCTAAGATAAGTATCATTGAGAACTTGTGTTATGGATACTAAATAACGCATAAACAAACTTAAATACTTTTTTTTTTGTAAATACATACTTAATATAATAGGTTGGGGAAAAAGTCTTTTCGTATTTTTGTATGAAAAGTCAAGACATTTTTTTCAAAGTTTATTTACATTTATTTACAATATATATGTACCGTTTTGTTGAATAACTTTCTGCCATTTTGTGGGCAGAGACATTATCCCGTTACTGTAGAAACTTTGGGACTTCTGATCAAAAAAACGGGACAAATAGTTTTGGCAGTCCTCTCTTGAGGTCAACCTTACAGAACCTAAAGAATTCTGCAGAGACCGAAACAGGTGAAAATCTGAAGGCGCAAGGTCAGGGCTATATGGTGGATGCACTAGGATCTCCCAGTCGAACTCTCTTAATTTTTGCTGAGTGGCTAAAGATGTGTGTGGTCTAGCGTTATCGTGATGAAAGACCACACCCTTCCTGTTGATCAATTCCGGCCGTTTTCTCTCGACTGCTTCCTTTAATCTCATCAGTTGCTGGCAGTAAAGATCAGAATCGATGGTTTTGCCGGGCGGTAAAAGCTCATAATAAACAATGCCCTTCCAATCCCACCATACACACAGCATCACCTTATTTCGTGTTAGGCCAGGTTTGGCCACAGTCTGTGAAGCCTGGCCAACTTTCGACCACGACCTTTTTCGCACGTTCTTGTCGTACGTGATCCACTTTTCATCGCCAGTTATCAATCTCTTCAAAAACGGCTCGGTTTCATTACGTCTCAATAATGAATCGCAAATGAGTACACGGTTCATTAAGTTTCTTTGAGTGAGCTCGTGTGGCACCCCAATATCGAGCTTTTTTGTATAACCAGCTTTCTTCAAATGGGTCAAAACTGTTTTGTGGTCAATTCCCAGTTCTTCAGCTACATCGTAACTACTAATATGCCGATCTTGCTCCACTCTTTCAAAAATGGCGTCCATTTTATTCGTAACAGGGCGACCAGAGCGAGGTGCATCTTTAACATCAAAATTTCCGGCCTGAAAAAGTTTGAACCAAATTTGTGCTACTCTTACTGACACTGCATCAGGTCCATAAACATCACAAATTTTTTTCACTGCTTGAGTTGCATTTTTGCCTTTTTTATAATAAAATTTTAAAATGTATCGAATTTCTTCATTAGATTCACTCATTTTTACAGAGAGAAAAACAAATGAAAAATAGCGGGAAACAACTTTTTTTTATTTTTTTCTTTTCTTTATAATGGAACCTTTTTAATGTTACCAAAACCAGCCAGACACAAATAGTACAGTCAAAAAAATTTTATAATAAGTTTATACCTACGTTATGCGAAAAGACTTTTTCCCCGACCTAATACATAGGAAAACACCCAGACCAGAACAAATATTCATGTTCATGCACACAAAGATTTGTCCTGTGTGGGAATCGAACCTACGACCTATGGAGTGAAGTGTAGGTATACTGACGTCCACGCCATATCGGTCGTCACGTCATTCGAGTTTTTATGTGGAACACTAATCGGGTAAGTATGAAACATTTTTTTTATGTAATTGTAAATATTATTTTAAAGTATGTTGCGCGTTTGCCGCCCATTAAATTTTTTGTTTTTTTATTAAAATGACTGTTAGGTAAAAGCTGCAGCTTATTTATACTTAATCATCAGCTGGCCCGTGAAGGATAGACAAGACAAGACTAGTTAATACAATCATTAAAAAGTTGTATCTACAATACCTGATTTATTTGATTTACGTCGGTAACAAAATGCATTTACGCACTGTCTCCCGGCCAAAGGGGGACCGAGAGAGGTGTGTGGGACTCACCACCGGCAGACACGACCGCCAGCAGTAATACCCACTAAAAATCTTACGACAACGCCCGCCGCTTGTTGAGAAAAAGGCGGGGGGCCAGTACCTGGGTTGCAGCTCTGACACCCCGCCCGCGGCCAACGTCCCCCGGACCAAAACCGGGAGGACCTCCTCAGAGAGACGCAGTGGACGCGCCCCTCCTACCTCCTAGTGCGACCATAGCGTGTGTGGCCAACATCTCGGAGAGTCCATGATAGACAGCAGAGGCCCCCTGCCCCCTGCCTAAGACCCTCCTGGTGCTGCTAGACGGGCCCCCCTGGCCCGCCCGCTGCGCCCTCCACAGGTCCCTCTTAGTTTCCCCCCTCGGTAGTCAGTACTAAGGGCACCCAGAGTCGCCAATCTCTGGTTACCTTTTCCCTGGCGCCTCCTGCGCCCTACCGGGAGGTACTCAGCCCCCCCACCACGACAAGGTGGAGACCAGTTGGGGGGGGGGGTATCTACTATACCTGCCGAATTGAGAACCTCCTCCTTTTTCTGAAGTCGAATAAAAAATAATGAGGACGAATGAGAATAGAGGAAAAGGAAATAATTATCAAAAAGTATCTAAGTACTGTTCTTCTTCTATGGCACTATGTCATCAAGGGTAGAGGCGACAATTCAGCTAGACTCGTATGATGACTTCACATAAGAATATAAAGAAAGAAACAAAAGAGAAGCTTTGCTAAATGTTAAAAGAAAATCATAGTTAAGTTAAAAATTAAAGTTTGATATCAAAAAAGTGCCAAAAATCCTTTAAAAACAATTATTAACATCGTAATTACAACTGCCATAGGTTATCATAACAGCTGGGACCATCGGTGTAATCTGCTTTCAGAGTCATGGAGCAAATGGTAATTACGCACATAAACCGAAAAATATATAAGTACTTGTTTACATATTTTTCGGATACATACACCATGGTATAAACTCGATAATCCCTGTTTTTCTCAAAGGACTTATTTTACGTCGTGAAATCGTAAAATAAGGGCTTTGGGTTCGTTCTCCAGTTGCTTGGCAACAATAATTTTATTATAGTAAAAACTAAAGAAGAAAGTTATACTAAATTTTAATATGATCGAAGTTGAATTATCTAAATTCCAAATAATTACAAAATATCTTGGCTGTACTGCTATCCTTTTTGTTTGAAAAGAGTTAACACGAAACAAAATGTCAATGTCTAAAAAAGGCGGACAATTGTAGAAATCCGTAGAATTTGCAGCACAAAATTGAAGAACGGTAGATTTGTGTTAATCGTGAATTATCCTCTTAACTTCTTTAAAAAAGAGAAAAATTGTTTCTGTTGATTTAGTTACATATTTCCAAGTATACTTTCTTCCAGAAAAGCTGTAACAGTAAGTTAAATGTACTTGCTTAATTCGACGTTATTGGTACTCTCGCAGCCTTGCCTTCTTGTGAATTTTTGTGGCGGCTAATTTGTTTTTCGCTTTTACTTCCTCTTTTTATTGAATTCAAGTTATTTAATTTTGTTATTTTAAAGAAAAATTAAAACTTTGCTATTTAATATGGTGAATAATGCACGTGGCAACGCTCATCTATTGTTAAAATTTTGATTTCCAACCGTCACTCGGGTGTTTTAGTAGATAATTTTATTAACTTACCATTGTTTTTAAGTACTTGATTTTGTACAAAATTGTGTGAATGTTATTATAGATGACGGAAACATCAGAAGTGACCGCAACTTCTCCAACGGAGCTAGTGGCTGCTGGGCGCAGACATCTCGCCGTCAGGGACTTTAGTTCTGCTGTGGAAACTCTGGCTAAAGCTTGCGAGCTTCTTGCTAAGGAGCATGGTGATACCGGTGACCAGTGTGCTGAGGCTTATTTGTGGTGAGATTTTGACTGATTTTCTTTTTGTATGAAAATGATTCTTGCGAAAGAAAATTTTTGCTTAGTTAAAATAAAAGGGAAGAAAGTTCTACCTAAAGTCAGACTATTTGTATGTCTGTACACACAATATAGAAGTGTTAAATCCATCACATAGTTAATATATGATTACAATTACTGTTTATAGGAGTCAGGTTAATATAAATTATGGCCAGGTTAATATTTAAACTAGATGGATGTATTTAAAACATACTATCAGTTATCTACATATACACATTGCCAGTTGAGTTGTTGCTCCCACGTAATAGGCGAGCCTATTGCCCCTTAGCGGTAACTTCTATGTTTGCCAGAGCTTTGTCTGTGGATCAGCAGGTACACCACTTGCAGGTGAGGTTAACTTAGGCATCCAAAGATGGAGAAAGGATACCTATATCAGTTATGTCATTACTGGAAAGTGGCAAAATGTATTTGTAAAATATGCTTCTGGCTACCCTTTTGTGGGATGCTGATATGATTGTATGTATGTGAATACTGGAGCTACTGTTAAAACAACTATCTACTGCAAAAAAATAAATAAATTCTTGTTATGGTTTAGGTATGGGAAATCACTTCTAGGACTGTCTCGAGAGGAGAGTGGTGTTCTAGGAGATGGTATGCCTGGCAGTGGCAATGCTGATAATGAAGATGAGGATGGTAAGATAATTATTTATTGCTTTGAACAAAAATATTTATATGGACAGATCCATTTAGTATGCATGAGGTAATGCTAGTATAGGTGCTATAATTATTTTATTTATATTTGAAGCAAAAGCTGTTTTTACTTATAGTGCTATGTGGTACCTGCCAACCCTTCTCATCTCATGTGGAGCCAAATTAACAGCAATGTAAAATGAACTTGTTTGTTTTAGAACAAGAAAATGGTGATGATGCTGATGAAGAGAATGGCGAAGAAGCAGAAGCTTCCACTGAAGAACAGCCAGAAAAGTCTGAACCGGAGTCCACCACCAAGGAAGACAAACCCAGTAGCAGTAAAGAGGTAGTTGAGGCAGAGTCTACTGAAGAACCTGTAAGTCATATAATACTAACTTTTAGTTAGCCGCTGTAAAATCTATCTATTATCGAATTTGTGTGCTGGCACATATACTGAACAAGTCTGCGTAGGTACAGTGGTAAATGAAAGAAGATATTGGAACCATTTTTTGAGTGGTGATGCATTTACGCATACTTTGCACCGCGAGGACAGCACAAAGTTATGTCAGGCTCCCTGGCCGAGATGGTGGTGGCCAGGACTACCGATTAAACACCACTATTTCCTGCTCCATGAAAGGTGCCGAGGAGGTAACAGAGTAACCTTAACCTTATAAGATAATGGAAACCATAATCCAACCTAAGCTATAATTATAAATTAATAACAATAAATCCACTTTTTCATTATAATTTAAAGCATATAACATTTCTACTTGCCGTGCCCGAGAGGGTCCACGACAAAGTGTGATATGTATTAACATCCTACTGTAACTGTTTGTGGAGAACATGTGATTGCCGTATTGCTATAGTTACGCGCCACCCCCATGCTATACCTCGATTGATACCCGGTAATATTGTGCATCGAAGGGTACTGTTCAAGTTATGTCGCAGATGCTTGCTTAAGGTACACAATTTTAAAATTTCCTGAGATTTGACAGTTCCCTGTAAATTCATATTTTTTGTATATACACTTTTGTTTCCTATATGGTATATAGCTAAGAGGACCCTGACCTCATATTTCTTGTGAAAATAGTTTTAGAATTAAATTACTTATTTGTTGCAGGGCACATCAAATGGCGAAGCACATGATGAATCTGAAGTAAACATGGATAATGAAGATGATGTTGACAATCTTCAACTGGCTTGGGAGATGCTTGGTAAATAACAATATATTATAATGTGTAAAGGATATAATATATGCTATAGTTAAGTACATTCTTATTGTTGACCCTGCATAAATAATTTTTTAAACAATAAAACCGATTGGATTTAGAAGTCTAGAAGTTTCTTAGTTTATAGCACTTTTTTGTCAGATGCAAGAAATAATTGAAGATGCCCCTTTCTTTCCACTCCACCAAGATAGTGTAGATTGATGTATTAGTTAATATAAAAATGTTTTCTTTTATAAGAGCTTTGCTATAACAAGCCTCCACAGCCCAATCTTAATTCAGTTACTTTTAAAGTGTAATAAGATTAAACAAGTAACAACAATATGTAAATTTTTTTTTTGCAGACTTGTCGCGTAGTATTCTCCGAAAACGCGTAGAAAGCGGCGGTAACGACTCCGCCCGTGCTCTGTTAGCAGACGTTCATCTCGCGCTTGGTGAAGTTGCTTTGGAGAGCGAGACTTACGACAAAGCTGTGACTGATATGCGTAAGGATTATTATTTATAATATACTAGCGGCCGCTACTTCGTCCGCGTGAGCCACACATAAACCTTTCTCTTGAACCACTTAATCTATTAAAAAAACCACATCAAAAATCCGTTGCATAGTTATTAAGGTCTGAGCATACGTAGGGACAGACAGACAGCGGACAGCGACTTTGTTTATATTAAGTAGTGATTTGCATCCGTACATACGTACATTCACGCCTGTTTGCCCGAAGGCGTTGGTAGAGCGCCCACAAGTAGTCAATTATATATATAAATGGTAGTGAGACATTTGCCGCTTACTACTCAGCCAGGCCTGCAGTATTATGTTAGATAGATAGATAAATAGAAAAATCTTTATTGTACACCAAATTAAAAATAATACAAGAAAACAAAAAAAAGCAATGCAACTGGCGGCCTTATCGCTTACAGCGATTTCTTTCTGGAAACCTTAGGATGGAGAGTAATTAAATTGAATAAAAACCGGGGGTGTAGAAAAGAAAAAAAATACATTGTTATATTTTGATTAACATTAACAGAAATAAATACTATTACTTAAATAAAATAAAATAAATGTGTGATTATATTAAGTAGTACAAATAATAACTTCAAGTCTTTTAACTTTTATTCCCTATGCACATGTTTAACAAGTTTTTTTTGTAATTTGCAGAAAGTTGCTTGGAACTACAAAAAGAATTGTACCGCAGCGAAGATAGGCGGATCGCAGAAACACACTACCAGATTGGTAAGTTACCACCTAAATTGAATTCATAAATAATTTAGTTTGACTTAAAAAGTAAATAGTAACATTAAGAGAACTTACGCTTTTAAATCAATAACATTCGAAATTTAACCTAAACTTGATTATTTCAATAACAAGTTATACAATGTGTTTTAAGCGTCTTATGTCCTTAATTGT
The DNA here is from genome assembly GCA_949126915.1 of Musotima nitidalis. Classification (NCBI taxonomy): domain Eukaryota; kingdom Metazoa; phylum Arthropoda; class Insecta; order Lepidoptera; family Crambidae; genus Musotima; species Musotima nitidalis. Next base: position 5,611,978 of record OX421422.1, read on the forward strand.
ATTTAATATAATCATCATCACAGCTAGACAGTATAAAATATATCCAAAGTGTATTAATCAGGGATGTAATGAGGGTAAGTTTGATCGGAACCGAAGGCGGAGTCGGAGTATTTAAATTTGCTTTATCGGAGTCGGAGGCAGGGTCAGAAGTGGTGAAATGAGAGAGAATTTTTATTTAGAGAATTTTTACAAGTAAAACATTATTTAGTAAAATTTAGTCGGGGGGATTCCCCGCGCGACATGTATTACCCTGTTCATAACAGTCTACACAAACCGCCGCCGCTGCTATGCTATGCTTCAACCTCCGATTAAGACCTTAAATTTAAAAGTGTCGTATCCGAATTCGTAACCGAAGGTGTAATAATAACCGGAAGTTCCGACTTAAGGGAACCGAAATCGAAGCTCCGTAACATCCCTGGTATTAATGAACCTTAATTTATTTTCCTTAGGCTTGGCCAATTCACTGGCATCAAACTTTGAAGATGCTATAACCCACTTCAAGAACGCAGCCAATATTCTGCAATCTCGAATCAAAACCTTAGAGAACCCAGCCACAGCGACTGAGGACGCTACTGTGAAGAAATTCAAGTCTGCTGACTCTTCATACACAGTCGAGGGTGAGATTAAGGAGTTGAAGGAACTGCTTCCCGAAATCCAGGAGAAAATACAGGACATGATGGACTACAAAGCAGAGGTAAGACCGTGTGAATGTGTTGAAGAGACCAGGAAAATGCTACGCGAGATTATTATACAAGAGAAAAATCAAAATGTTACATGTATTGGTTAATTTAAACATTGCACGTACTTTTTAATTGAAGTTTGACATGCAAAAGCAGTTTCAAGATGTCACAAAATGTATTAGGATTCAATGTTTTAAATGCTATATGTGCATAATAGTCAGGGAGTTGATTGTTTAAAAAACTTTGCCAAAGGGAAGGATTGCAAGATGATAAACACATTCTTGCTTCCCCGATCTCCTAAACCTGATAACTACCATGAATAGTATACCAGTAAATAAGGTAAAGACAGTCCTGTTTTAATTTTATAGTTGTAATTTATATTTATCTTACTGAATTTCAACGTGTAGCATTTTTGTCTCTAAACATTAAGTAATAGTTAATTGGATATTCAATCACATGATATAAGCGATCTGGGTAATCAAGAACCACATTTCATCATATTACAAGTTTTTTTTTTGTAAAAAATCCCTTTTTTAATGTAGCCAACTCTCTGACTATAAATACTTACTTTTTGTATAATACATTAAATCACCTGATCTACGTGTAATTAAAATTGACATTTTGTTTATGTCAATCTCTTAAACTATAAAAGGTAGTTTATTAGAAAATTGAAAAAAACACAGTGCCTTATGTTCTAAGTAATTAAGTTAATTTCATACATTCCAATTGTTGCGAAGTCATTTTTTAAATTAGGTTACTAAAGAGTCGTGCCAACAGTTAAATTTGTGTGATGTGATAATAAGACTGATCTGGAGACTGTTTAATTCAGTATTAATGATTTTTGTCAGATAGTTGTTAAGTTTGTATTTTACTCGTAAATACTCATAGCATGTAAGATCAGTGTACTTTATTTTTAAGACTACAATTTTTAATCACATGGCCATTTTGTATCACTTTTATGAAACAATTTAAAAATAAATATTTTCAAATTAAAATTTTGTATTATTTCAGCTGAACCCTATACATTAATGGCCATGTGGTTTGGTAGTTAGTTTATTTTTAATCATGGCCATTGATGTCATTCGATATACAGCTTATTAGATAGGCGGGGCAGCCCAGTGGTGACACCAATAGACTGCATTTCAGAAGTTATGTACGTAATTATCGCTTGCTCTGTGCCTCGAAAAGCACGTGGCGTTGATTACGGTTGTCATGAATCTACGGCAGTCATTATAAGAAAGTCAGTGTCTTCTGATATTCTTACAGCTGGTTTACCCATAGAATGATGATTCGCTCTGTGTTGCGGAGGTCAGATGGCTGTTGCACCGTGATAACTGCTCGTCGAATTAATGCTAGATTAGGAAAATAAAATATTCCCGCAACGTGTCTTCTTATGCGTTGGCCCCAAACCCGGCCTTTAATTATTTAGTTAGTAAAATAGTTTTTTTAAACAATTGCTAATAAAAAATATCATGGCATAGCAACCTTCTACTGAGCACCTAGAGGCCTTCTCTGACTAATCTAGGTGAGAAAGAGGAGAAAAATACTAGGCACTTAAGTATGTGCAAAACTGGCTTTCAAAGGAAAAGGTCGAATTATATCATAGCTTATTTCGAGCTGGTTATGTGTGAGACTTCTGTTAATCTTGAAAGGAAGCAGTCGACGGACGGGAGACATCTACAGAATTTCAATTACTTCTATAATAGTAATTTGGTCACGTATGTAAGCCTTATTAGGCACTTAAATGCGGACAGTTTTACTATTCTCGACACTTTATTCTCAAATTTGATGGGTCAGAAAATCTGACGTCTGCATAGTCCAGTATTATGACTTTTGCCTACATTGTCAAAAAATATGAGCTTTTTTTGTTACTAGATGTGGTAGTTTAGGACTTGCATTTGTAGTTCGAGAGAGGAACGCAGATGGCGGGATTAGATCAAAAATATCTTTGATTTAATTCCTATAAAGATATAATTAAGGCCTATGCCTCTGACTGCGTCATTCCAGTCAGTCACAATCTTATTTTATAATGACTGAAATGATTCTGCCAATCCACACTGAGTTAAGTATGACGTAAAACCCTCTCAGGATCATTAGTACTAAGGTTTCATTATTCTCATTATTTTTCCAGACTCTCAAACGTGTTCGAGACGCTCTATTCCCATCCAACGGTGAAGGTTCATCGTCATTACAGAGCAATGGAGCCAGTTCAAGTTCCACAGAGCCTAAACCAGCCGCATCAGACATCTCGCACTTGATCAAACGGAAACGGAAGTCCAGCGAGGCCGACAGTGGCGCCACCGCACCAAAGCGGGCAAACACGTGAACATGAACAATGTTAACCTTTTTTGTTTTTTAAGAGTTGCTTACATTGAAAATTTTTTGTTGTGATCATTCTAACTGTACTTTGAATTAAGGTGATAAGTTTTTGACCTTGTTTACTTTTATTTGTCCAAGGTTGTTAAGGCATTGGTTAGGTGTGGTTTGGATTTTTTAAAACTCATTCAATGTCTTTAATCAAAGTCAGATTAAACAAAGACAAAATATTGCCAGTGATCATTAAAGAGATAAAAGAAAAAAATATTGTTTTTAAAATAATTAGGATAAGTCGTTTCAATTCACATATATATCTGCCAATATCCTAATAGCTATAATTTAAAAACAAAAAATAATTATAAATACAAATATAATCTAACGCTAACACTTAGGTTAAGTCAGTTAGGTTCAATATAATAATATGATGAAAAATAAGTTTTCTAGTGTCAATTACAGGTACAAGCCGGGTATATAACAAATAATTCCGATCGGATTCAAGTCATTTAAGCGAAAGATTTTTACGTAAGTAAGGCGATTAATTTGATACGTTCAATCTCTATAACTTGTGCCGCTATAAGGTCCGTGCACGCCTCAATTGCCTTACCACCATTTATCACTATTTTTTTCTAGAACTTTCCTGTGTTTTTATATTTTTCTTCTTATCTAAAACTGAACTATTACACTTACGCTTAGGGCCTATGGTCTGCTCACTGGTATATCTAACTTTGGTTAAATTTCACTAATCTGAACGTCTTTCACAACGCTATTAAACTATTGTTGGTATAATAAGAACTCGCTATCATAATTCATAGCTTGCGCAGTAACTAAAACATATTATTGCTGTAGAACACTTATCGCGTGAAATCACTATATACTATGACCATTTTGCACTAATAAAATACAGCTATCCAAGAAAATATTATAAATCATATTAGCACATCTAGCGCCTACCAAGCTAATTTTATTAATAAATTCTTAACACGTTAAACGCCATGGCAGACACCGTTTATCTGCCAGTTTGTTTTATCAATGGGCTTTGAAAAATAACAAAAGGGTTGTCGGACATATGGTGGCTGCCATGGCCCATAGAGCAAACTAGTATTTTCGGCTGGGCGTTTAAGCTGTTAAGATTAAATTTTTTTGCCTTTACAATTTAGTTATTATAAGATTTTTTTTCTACAAAAAATTTACTTGTCAGTGGTGGCCCAGTTAAAAATCAAACTCACGTTTTTAGGGTAACCGGTCTAGTGCTCTAACTACTGATCTGCCGGCACCTCGACATACACGCTGATTTTTGCAGTACCCTGTGTAATAACGCGAGCAAAATGTCAGATGTTTTCTGTTTTGAAGTTGAAAAAAAGGCAACAACGTTAGCACGTTAGTGAGCAAGCAAACACGTGTAACGGAATAAGTTATATTTTTTTATATATAAATAATTAATATTGATAAAAATGCGTTCAGTTTAAGATTAGGTTATTGGTAAAGATGAGTTCAGTTTTAGATTAGGTTATTGGTAGATATTGTACCTTGATAAAATTATATGGATTGATATAAAAAATAATTTATTTATTTATTCATTCATAAAACTTACAACTATCTTTACAGGCACCAAACCTAATACGATAGAGTAGCTGAGCTTACAATACCTAAATATATGACTAAAGACATTGATTATTAAGAAATCTGATAAAATAAAGAATATAATCATTAAAAGCTAGTAATAAATTCTACAATCCAGAGTTAGCTCTTTAAAATAATTTATATCTGTAGTTTTTTTGACACATAGTAATTCCACTAAAAACATCTTAGCAAAGTGCTGCTTTGTTAATCTTACAATTGGATCGTATAAAATAAGAGGAATGTTATATTTAGCAAGTAGGCACGTAGCAGTCTTTGGGCTCACGCCACGGAATGGAATGGAAGCGACATTTTGCGACGAAATAGTCATCATAAACTACCATTATCCCGTTAACCCTAGACTTGGGTTTAAGGTCCAGGGTCTGCTCACTGGTCTTACCAGAATTTGACTGAATTTCAGTTATTACATGGACCGACAGCCGTCCTCCGCAACCCAGAGGGGAACATCATTCTATGGTTAAACCAGTTGTCAGAATATTAGAAGGCACTTTCTAATAACGACTGCTATAGATGTTCATTACAGCCGGGATCAACGGCTTAGCGTGTTTACGAGGCACGAAGCAAGTGACAAGAGACAAGTACCTACGAGCGCTTAAATTTTTAAGATGCAATGGGGGCGCTCGAGGATTGGTTTCAGCATTTGCTTCTGACATCGTCGTGCTAGTTGTTGCCATAAGGGCTATGGTTCTCGCTACTGAGCCTTCGCCACTCACAGAAACGAAAGTGTACATATTATTATCATAATGAAATATATGTCAATAGTCTAAGGTACAAACTAAATAAGATAGTATAAAGTAAATACAATGACAGTACCTAAGGAATTCTCAATAAAATGAGGGTTCCTGGAAAGATCTTTTTTTTAATTTATCTTATTTAGTTTGCACTGTAGACAATTTACATAAAGTTTGTTACGATATGTTCCATTTTGTGCGAAAAAAGTCGTTTCCAATCCATTCCGCGCAATATGGTGTAAATTGAGCCTTAAAAGTAATATACTTTAAAAAATTTGGAAATTGGCACTAAAAATATTTTTATAATCAAAATTAAATTATAACTTAATATGTTAAGTAGGTAACTTATGTTTAATGTTTTATTGCAGTAAACTTATGAAACTAAATTAATAAGTTTTAATGTGCACACTAAAAAATATTTAAGATTTTGAAACTAATATTAGGTACCTATTTGATACGCTTTTGGTAGGATTAATAAAAAATAAGTTTTTTTAATAATATTATATGTAGTGTATCACAGTTAACCAATAACAGGGCATAATTTAAACAGTTCTAATGACGAAATTTTGTGCAATGCGTAAACGTATTATAAATTTCATGTGTGTGTTTTTTTTTAAATTTAATTGACTTTTTTTACGTAAAGGTTCGAGGGCTACAAAACTTTTTTTTTGTGTGTGTGTGGATTATATTCCTTTTGCCTTGTTAAAGGGTGACTGTAAAATATTGTAATCAATTTATTAAGCCCTTTGTTCCCAACGAGTTGCATCACAAAGTGAGACACTGTTACTCCATGGTTTTTCCCCATCAAGTAACAATGTTTCATGTTAAAACTTTTTTATATGTGGCTGTTAGTAAAAAGTCGTATCTACCTATATAGTTCTATCAGTTCTTTTTTTTATTTCATTCCAAGATAAGTGTCGTTAATAACTTGTAATATAGATACCAAATAATGTATATGTTACGTACTTAAATACTTTTTTTCATAAAAACATATTTAATATACACGGAAACACCAGATCAATATTTATGTTAGCTTACACAAATATTTGTCCTGCGAGGGAATCGAACCCACGACCTCAGGAGCGGAGTGCAGATATACCTCTACGCGATATCCGTCGTGGGAAGATTCTTGTCGAGTTTCTTGCCACTGCTTCTCGTAGCAGGCTCTCGCTTTATAATGCTTCGGAATGAAGCCAAGGCGTTACTTGTATTGAATCTTGAAAGTTTGACCCCACACTTAATATTGTGAGATGTTATCAACTATATTCATTGTATGTTTTGGTTTTATAATATCGTATCTATTTTTTGTCTATAAACACCATTAAACAAAAAACACGCCTAAAAATAATAATTAAAAGAACATTTAGGTAAACATTTATATGTTATAAGTCCAATGATAAAATAATACATATATATACACATTCCGTCTGTTTCCTCCCGGGGAAGTAGGCAGAGGCATGTTAATTTAAAATAATGTTTAAAAAAAAGTGTAATGCGTTGGGAACAAAGGTTTATGTAGCATAAAGTACCCACTAAATCGATGTTCAAAAAGACTGTTTTTAAATAAGTAAATAACTAAATTGTTTTCTAAAACAGTTACTGTACTGTTAATGCTGTGTTAAATCTGTTGTAATATTAGGACATGAATATCGTAAATTATTAAGAATACATACAATTTAAGAAATATATTTCGTTTCATTTACAAGATTACCTTCGCCTTAATATGAACACAAAACTCTTTTTTTTAGTTTTAATGAAATAAAAAAGTTATGTGTTTACAGAAACATATTATGAGGTCAATATTAGTATTTCTCTCTCTCACCTCGCACAAGACCTTTTGAGACTTGCAGAACATAATATATATCAGAATGCATTTTTTTCTTATTAATATAAGCGCTTATAGTGTTTTTAAATTACCCGTTTTCACACAAAATCAAAAGTCCCAATACCGTTACCTTAGTTGTTTATTTGTTCAGTGATATTTGCATAATATTATATAATTTTGGGGTAATACCATGGTAATATTAAAAGATACTTCTTTTACATTACTCTAAAAAACTTTATTCTTTTCTGCTGGATGCATGAATTAATAATATAATTGAAATGTCACAATAAAAGCAAATCTCATGTCGATCAAATCTTCGTAAAGAACCTGTAAAACATTTTTGTAAACCATGAATTCTAATTTACACCTGTGAAGTATTTACAACAAAACATTTTTACTTTCAAAGACTTTACAACACTGTTACAATGGCGAGCGGGGATAATGTAAATGTATCAAAGCTGATCACTTGCTCAAAGTCACGAGTGCCGATTGTAGGAGCACTCATAGACTACGTGGACAGCAGTATACATTACCAGCGGCATTATACCTTCAAAACTGAGAATTTGGAAGAGAAGATGACCAGACCATCAGTATCGGCAACTTTTATGGCCGTGGTCTGCTTTATTATGGGGATAACTTGCAATGTCAAGTTTGAGGCTGTGAAGCTGGATAATGAGCCCCTCACTACTGATTTGCACTTTATGCTATTGAGTAATGATGACAAGCTTTATATTGACGATATCGATGTTTCGCGTAAGTATCTTGATACAAGATAATGAATATATGCATAAATATCGCATTGAATGGGCGCGTTAGTTTATAAGTATAAGTAAGTATGACATTCATAAGAGCTCTATTGGGCCAAACTTGAATAAATGAATTTCGATTTGATTTGATCATCATATCAGCCTTAGGAAGTCCACTGCTGAACATTGGCTTCCTCAATAGATTTTATTATATTAGGGGTATGGGCCCGTAATCATACTGTGCTCTCCAACTACTGCGATCACCAACCCGCCTGGTTGGCGATCGCAGTTCAAGCCAGTACGCAGGATGACTCTGCTGCCCATCCTCCAATAGGAATTCTCTTCGCTGACTCATACGACTCCCCGTGAGATGAGAGGGGGTGCCACTATTCTAAGCCCATGGTGGTTCTGCCTTTTCGCAGAAAATTGTTAATCCGATTATCATTTTGTCAACTTAAGCTTCGACGAATTCAATTTCGCAGAATTTGTTTTATATCCCAACCGCACAGTTGCCAACTGTTTTTATAATGACACTTTTCACAAGGCCGACTTTCAAGTAGCCGAATTTTTTAGTTAGTGCAATATTCATTTAGTGGTTTATTGTTTATCAAATGTTGTGATAAGAGGTGGGATAACTCTATATTACTATTATAATAAAATACTTATAAATGATAAAACCTCAACCTTACCCAAAAAGAAAAGCAAGTAAGTAAGTTCTTAATTAAAAAATGCATTTAAAAATTAGTTTTTTATAAAATTATTACATGTGAAATGTGAACTGTTTCGCTGACAAAATGTTATTCGTCTAATAGTTGTTTGGGCTAATGAAAGATTTGACAAAGGATAGTTTGGCTTATCGAAATTATGATGTCTGATGATAGGGGAAAGCCATGTACAATAGAGTCAATAGTTACTGTGAGAAATATAATATATTTAACGACGCGCAAAACGGATTTAGAAAAATCGGTCCACCATATTAGCCGCTTATAAATTTATACAGGAAGTCCCAATATAGTAAACAATAAAAAGTACGCATTGGGATTATTATTGGATATGACGAAGGCTTATGATAGAGTACAATATGATAGTTTATTAAAAAAATTATACAACATAGGAATCCGCGGAAAATGTCATGAATGGTTCATATCTTATTTAAACCAGAGAGAACAACAAGTCGAAATAGAATCGTACAACTACAATACAAACGAAATTAAATTAACAAGATCCAATAACAAAATTATAAATGCCTCAATACCTCAAGGAAGTGTATTGGGATGTTTTTTATTCTTAGTATACATTAACGGTGGGGGCTAGCTTTCGGCTACCTACCGGGTCCACAGGTGGCGGATAGTGGAACGTCCTGCAGATATGCAGGATAGCTGTGAATAAGGTTTACCAAATAAGCAGTCCCGGACCGAAGCGGTAAGGTACCAGGGTGTGGTGGGATATCTCGCGGCACAGATATCTCCAAGAAATACCACACTACCCGCTAAATATCTTACGACATGGCGAGCTTGCACCGCCATTAAATAAGTGCATCGCCCTGGCAGAGGGCAGCAGCCTGCCAGCGTTCATCCAGGCAGACCTCAAACAGAGGAGTATGGCTGAAGAAAATGAGTACCTGTTAGCGGCGATGGAATCCATCAAGACCGGTTTCAGCACTGCGATCACCAATCCGCCGTTGCTGGCGTGGTGATTATTGGCTACCCCCCCTCCCCAAATTCAAAATGATAGATAAAACACAATATCGACCCCGAGTTCCCAGCGCCCTGTCACTCCTTGGTCCTAGCAGTGACCAGGTGACACAGGGCAGGGGTGCGACAAGGAATCACTGGGAGTTGACACACTGCCGCAAGCAACTTTACATCGCCACATACAACATCCAGTCTCTATCCACGGATGATAGGCTTTTAGAATTGGAAACAGAATTGCAACGCATCAAGTGGGACGTCTTGGGACTTTGCGAAATTAGAAGGGAAGGCGAAGCGCTCATTACCTTACCGTCTGGGAATCTGTTTTACTACAAAGAGGGTGAAACTAAGGGAACAGGAGGAATCGGATTCTTGGTGAATGGTGCCGTTAGAGATCGAGTACTCCAGATCGGTTGCGTGTCCAATAGAGTGGCATATGTAAAGATAAAGTTATCTGCCAAATACACGCTTACCATGGTACAAGTATATGCTCCTACCACAAGCCACCCTGACGATGAAATCGAGGACATGTACGATAAGATTACCATGGCCATACAAAAGTGTAAATCTCAGTTTACGATAGTGATGGGAGATTTTAACGCCAGAGTCGGGAAGAGAGTCTCAGAATTTGAGAACTGCACTGGGAATTTCGGCTTGGGGGTGAGAAATGACAGAGGCAAGGCGTTAGTTAATTATGTACTGAGAAGCAACATGTACATCATGAACACTTTTTTCGAGAAGAAGACTCAGCGCAAGTGGACCTGGAGGCACCCAGATGGCTTACACAAAAGCGAATACGATTACATCATAAGTAACCGCAAAGATTTTGTGAAGGATATTTCAGTACTCAACAGCTTCTGTACTGGCAGCGACCATCGTATGGTTCGCGCTGCTATAGAGGTCAACACAAAAATGATGAGGCGAAAACTTGTCCGAAAAGATAAACCACGTCACATTATTCCCGATGTCATAAGATCACATACCGAGGAGTACAATTTGTATATTGAAAATCATCTGCACGAGCTCGATCGCATGGAGTCTCTGTCGGTGGATGACCTAAATAAGCACCTTACTGCCGTGATGACCGATGCATTAGAAAAGGTGACACCCAAGGACTTAAACTTCAAACAAAACAAGTTAAAAGATGCTACACTCAACCTTATGGAAAGACGCCGTCAGTTAAAGTTAGACAACCAGGGTAATACTCCAGAATGCCATGATCTATGCAAAGACATTCGCCGGAATATAAAAGAAGATCTTCTGAAATACGAAGAAGACAAGATTTCTGAGGCAGTCGAAAACAACACCAGCAGACGAGTATTGCGCGATCAATTATCAAACGGCAGGAAGGAGATTTTCCAGTTATTTGACGAAAGAGGCGAAGTAACAACGAATAGAGAACATCTGTTGCAAGTGGCGAAAAAATTTTACGAGGTGCTGTATGAAAGTAAGGTTCCGTGTCCTGTGTCGCAGGGTCAGAGACAGCGCCACCCAGTCGCTAATGTGGGATCTGAGGAAATTCCTGACGTGTCGGTGGATGAGATACAGCTAGCGCTGAGCCAAATGAAGAACAGAAGATCTCCGGGGCAAGATGACATTATTCCCGAGATGTTAAAATTGGGGTCAAACGCGCTATGGATGGGCCTGGCACTGTTGTTTACAAATTGTATATTAAACGGCAGGGTACCTGATGTCTGGCACGAAGCCGTAATAGTCCTGCTCCATAAGAAAGGAGACATTCGTAAACTGGATAATTATCGCCCAATAAGTCTCTTATCTCACATTTATAAACTTTTCACTCGAGTTATCCTAAATAGACTAAGCAATAAACTTGACGAATATCAGTCAAAGGAGCAGGCCGGTTTCAGATCTGGATATGGCACAAACGATCATCTGCATACACTGAAGACCCTAATAGAAAAGTGCCATGAATACCGAAAGCCAATCATCATAACTTTCGTAGACTACGAGAAGGCGTTTGACTCCGTGGAGGCCTGGGCGGTTGAGAGGGCTCTGGTGGACTGTAGAATTGACGAAAGGTATATCCAGCTTATTAAGCATTTGCAGTTGCATGGAACGTCAACTATCAGTCTCCACAAAACTACAGAGCCATTCAAGCTGGAGCGCGGTGTGCGTCAGGGCGATACGTTATCACCAAAATTGTTCAATGCTGCCCTTCAAAACATCTTCAGAGAACTTGATTGGAATGATAGAGGCATAATAGTCGACGGAGAGAGGTTGAACAATTTAAGGTTTGCGGATGATATTGCTCTGGTTGCAGATAACGTCGACGATATGGTCACTATGATCGGTGACCTACAGAGTGAATCAGCCAAAATAGGATTAAAACTGAATAAGTCAAAAACTAAGATCATGACAAACATCCCGGAGGCGGAAAATTACAATCTACCTGTAGAAGTCGTCGGTCATTACATTTATCTGGGCCACAAAATCACCCTTGGTGTGGAAGATCAGGTGGCAGAAGTTGAAAGACGCATCGGGCAGGCTTGGGCGGCGTTCGGAGCCAACAGCTTTATCCTTCGATCAAAAAAAATCGCGCAACACCTAAAATCTAAGGTGTTTGATCAGTGTGTCCTGCCAGTCTTCATGTATGGGATGGAGACTACAACGCTGACTTTGAAGTCAGCTGAGAAACTCAGAGTTGCACAGAGGGCAATGGAGCGACTGATGCTGGGTATAAACCTGATGCACCGCAAAAGGAATGAGTGGATCAGGCAGAAAACGAAGGTCAGAGACGTAGTGGAGGAGATAGAACGCCGGAAGTGGAGATGGGCAGGACACGTTGCTAGGATGGACCACAGTCGTTGGGCGAGGAAAATTCTAGAGTGGAGACCCCGTGCCAATACCCGAGGCAGAGGCAGACCACCACGGAGATGGGTGGATGACATCCGTCAACAGGCGGGTGTAAACTGGATGCAGAAGGCGATAGATAGACACGCGTGGAGAGCTGGGGAGGAGGCCCATGTCCGAAGACGGGCGCAAAACGGGCTGATATAGATAGATAGATACATTAACGACCTTCCGAACTTTATAAAAGAACCATGTATTTTATTTGCAGATGACATATCCATAATTACCTCAATTGACAGTAACTCTAACCCAAATGTAAAATTACAATTACTACTAGACGATACAACGTGTCCCTTCGTCCAGCATACTCACCATGGAATCTTGATATTTCATGAATGCCAAAAAATAGTTGTGACATAGTTGTAAATAGTTGCCAAAGGAAAAAAATAGTAGTCTTACAATAGTTAAATTACAGCCATAACTATATGAGTATGCTGGGCGAAGGTTTCGCCCAGCATACTCACCTCCGTTTGAGGAATCTGCGTACGTTTCATACATAATTCATACTTCAAAAAATAGTTGATAAATAGTTCATAATGGTGCCCAAAAATAAAAAACAGTACTCTAATAACTTCGGAGTTATAGGCTTTGTTCAGTGAGTATGCTGGGCGTAGGTTCTACGCCCAGCATACTCACCTCACTATGCAAATACGGAACGAGCTATAGGTACAATTTACGTCTCAAAAAATAGTTGTTGAAATAGTAGTCAATATCAGTCTATTTTTTGCTTGACTTTTGACCTAGAAAACCATTAAATTTGGTTGTAAACTTTTACATACATTAGATTTTAGTACAGTCGAATACAAAACTTTCTTAAACTAAACTTACATTTTATAGGTATAATATTTTTGTGTAAGATTCATATTTGGCTTGCGCAAATATGATCATGTGTCTCATTACCGTTCTGTACTCAAGTGGCTTCCTATTCGTCTTCGCCGGAATACTCACATTCTATCTCTTCTTTATAACATATTGCACAATCCCGCATACCCTCACTATCTTAAAGAAAACTTTAAGTTCCTTCACTGCTCACATTCGCGTTCTTTGCGGTCATCAGGGAGCCTGAGCCTTGAGATTCCGTCGCATGTCACTTCTTTTTACGACTCGTCGTTCACTGTACAAGCTGCTCGTCTCTGGAATTCTCTTCCAGTCACTATTAGACAAGCGCAATCTTTAAATATTTTCAAAATTGAAGTAAAGAAGCTTTTCCTTTCACAGACGTAATGTCCTGCTGCTCAATGTTCCTATGCCATGTACATATTTATATATGTAGGTCTATTTTTATGTTATTTAAGTAATAGTATTTATTTGTATATATATTAAAATATATATATATATACACATATATATATATATATATATATATATATAAATTATATATTTGTTATTCTTTTTTACACCCCCGGTTTTCTTTTAATTTTAATCACTCTCCATCCTAAGGTTGCCTGGAAGAAATCGCTGTAAGCGATAAGGCCGCCAATTGTATCCCTTTTCTTATGCAATTGTTTTCTTGTTTTATTTTAATTTGGTGTACAATAAAGAATTTTCTATCTATCTAATATGAAAATGCAAAAACGGACTGAAGTTTGATGTGTCTGTGTGTATGTGTGTGCGTCGTAACTCCCGAACCGATTTTGTTTTTTTGTTTGTTTGAAAGGCTAATTAGTCGAGAATATTATTAGCTTTGCTTGATGCAAATTGGTTCAGTAGTTTACATACTGATAATTCGGGGAACCAGCTGCAGGTAAATAGGTAAGCGGTCCCGCGATACTAAACACATTACCTCGAGTATTTTAATTTACTGTTAAGTTTTTAATAAATGTTCAATGTGTTTTATTATACTTGTGGAGGCGATTTCCTTTACAATTGCCTCTACAATTGTGGTTATGAACTGTGATTGTTATATTATATTTAGGTATCGCTTTAGGATATAATACTATAGCATACAATAATGTGATTCTGATCTGTGATTATTAATTTTTATTTACCATAGGATATTTAATTTTAACACTAGATTTTTTAAATTCTTGCCCGGCCCCTAAATTATCTGGGATCTGCGCAGTATACCTTAGGTTCAGCTTTTGCTGGTGATTTACAAACATATTGTGATTATAAACTGTGATTGCTCTCAATTTATACTTATTTGTAAGATAATTATTGTGAATAAAACATTGTAGCAGTAAATTTACAAAACTAGATAAGTGCATACGTGTTATTTTTAAGAAAGTTTTACCAATAACTATTTGGAATACTAATTATTTGAAATTATATTTTTCTGTAAGGTTATAGCCACGCAATGGCTTAACAACTTAGACTATGCAGAGACTGACAATAATACACTAACACAACTGTACAAACATACACCCACGCGCCCATTCAAACAAGCACACACACACACCCATGCAGATAATTAATAATTATAGCTAATGTATAATCTGAACACAGACACAAATTGTTTACTAATAAATATTGTAAGTAATATAAAATGCTTTTTACTGTTAAACCTTTTATTGATCAAACTTAACTAGTATTGGATTTAGTAAATTAAAAAATTGGCACACTAAAAAAATCTGTATATTTTTCCATAATTTCTCAAGATCTCAATAATGTTATATTTTTTTATAGTGACATGTCAATGTGACAAGTGGCTTATGGAAAGCACTAACATCGTCCAGATATTATGATGGCGACTGTACTGTGGTCGCTATCCAGGTCGCTAAAGCCTACCACAAATCTAATGCCCTCCATCACCTCTTACAACCCCCTTAAGCATGTAAGGGGAGGCGACAATGTATTCCTAGGCCGTCGCCTTCTCGGCATTGTAACACCCACCATTAGAATATTTAATATTTTTATATTATAAAACATGTGTGGACGACTGTACCTCATTTAAAGTTAGTATGTAGAAGTTTACAACCAAATTTAATGGTTTTCTAGGTCAAAAGTCAAGCAAAAAATAGACTGATATTGACTACTATTTCAACAACTATTTTTTGAGACGTAAATTGTACCTATAGCTCGTTCCGTATTTGCATAGTGAGGTGAGTATGCTGGGCGTAGAACCTACGCCCAGCATACTCACTGAACAAAGCCTATAACTCCGAAGTTATTAGAGTACTGTTTTTTATTTTTGGGCACCATTATGAACTATTTATCAACTATTTTTTGAAGTATGAATTATGTATGAAACGTACGCAGATTCCTCAAACGGAGGTGAGTATGCTGGGCGAAACCTTCGCCCAGCATACTCATATAGTTATGGCTGTAATTTAACTATTGTAAGACTACTATTTTTTTCCTTTGGCAACTATTTACAACTATTTCACAACTATTTTTTGGCATTCATGAAATATCAAGATTCCATGGTGAGTATGCTGGACGAAGGGACACGATACAACAAATTGGATGACAGCACACAATCTAGAAATAAATTATAATAAAACAAAAATAATACCATTTCACCCTCGACAAAAAACGCCTATAAATATAAATGTGCGCTATAAAGAAAACATGATAGAAGATGTTAATAAAACTACTTTATTGGGAGTCAATATAGACACGCATATAGATTGGAAACCACACGTAGAAAAAATAAAAGCCAAACTCTCAAAGTTTTCATATGCTTTACGCCAAATAAAAAAAAACTACAGACCAAAACACAGCGCTAGTTACATATTATTCATATGCATATGCATGCATGGCTGAAGTACGGTGTCATCTTATGGGGTAACAGTACTGATGCACCCACACTATTTATCCAACAAAAAAAGTTAATAAGAATTTTAACTAAAATTAAACAAGAAGATAGTTGTAAACCTTACTTCCAACAACTCAAAATACTTACGTTACCCAGCCTTTACATATTTGAACTGTGCAAATTCGTACGTGAACATTCGGAACTTTACAGTAAAAGAGAAGATATCCAAACCAACTTAACACTTCGATACAAAAATAGACTTAATCTACCATCCTTCAGACTTAAAATGCATTTTTCCAGTACCCTAATCATGATAATAAAAGTATATAATAAATTAACAGAAAATATTAGAAACGGATGATAGATAGTTTTAATTATTACCTAAGAGAATCAATATCAAAGATTAGATTAAAATTTTATAAAACTACAATTTAAATACCTTTACCAGAACTTAGATAAATAAATAATATGCCTCTGCCTACCCCTTCGAAAAAACAGGCGTTACAGTATGTATAAATACATAATAATATTATTGGAGATTACACACACGCCAAACGATGCAGAAATTGTACTATTGGTACTAGATAAACTACTTATTAAGTAATGTATACAAACTTTTTTAATGTGTGTGGGAAACATATTGTACATACATACCAAGACAAATATCTACATTCATGCACACAAATATTTGTCTTGGGCGGGAATCGAACCCACAACCGCAGCGTTATAAGTAAGGAAGTGACGTCTGAAGTCATTAGTAAGGACTTAAACAATAATAGCGCAATAGTTTCTTATTTATAAAAATAATAATCAACCTAATGTGCTCTTCCGCCCGTGTTATAGCTGTGGCAGGCTATATTGGGCTGAGAAAGTTGTCAATATCAGTGTTAGTGTATCAGTATTAGTGTATCCGTATTAGTGTATCAGTATTAGTTTATCAGTATTAGTGTATCCGTATTAGTGTATCGTTATTAGTGTATCAGTATTAGTGTTTCAGTATTAGTGTATCAGTATTAGTGTATCAGTATTAGTGTATCAGTATTAGTGTATCAGTATTTGTGTATCAGTATTTGTGTATCAGGATCAGTGTTAGAATGATTTGCCATCGAAACTAAAGAAAATGAAAAGAAATTGTAGGTAGAGTATGATACTCCCCACCAAAGGAAAGATCTTCCACCGTTTATCACTCCTCAGTTTGAGAGCCTTGACACCTTGTAATACAAATAAAGAACTCGCTTGTTCCTGCTTTACTTCAGTTATAATGTCGTAACTTTAAATATATATGCTATGCCATACTGATATTATAAATGTGAAAATAACTCAATCTGTCTCTGTCGCTGTTACGCCACAACTACTGATCCAATTTAAATGAAATTTGGTACACAGATAATCTTGAGCCTGAGAAAGAACACAGGCTATTGTGGTGGCACACAGGTGCAAAAACACCTTAATAAGTGGAAATAGGGGATATAAGTATATTGTAAGTCACCTGTCTAGTGAAACATGTCAGTATAAAAGATTCTTGTTATAAACCGTTACGGTGTACCCGAAAAAGAAACTAAGTATTGTCCCTGAACTGAGACTGTCTGTCAACCTATTTAAAGATAGTGAAATCAAAAAAAGCTTTGATTTAAACTTTTACTACTGCTTTTCCGGTATTTTCACCAGCCAACATGCCCACAAAAGCATCGACCACTTGATCAAATCCCTCCGTTACGTGCTCCCGAACTTTCAACTGACCGCTCTTGATCCACTTCACTAAATCCACAAAGGCTTCATCCCATTTTCCAGCCCAACGCCAATTTAAAAATCCTTCAATTTGTAATTCTTTGAACACTAAAGAGGGCTGTAGAATCGTAGCTTTTGGCAGTGATTTGTCATTATATGCGCTGATGCTGCCGCATACGGCAACTCTTCCCCTCATGTTCATCTGGCTGATAATTACGCTGCTGAGTTCGCCTCCTACGTTATCGAAGTAACAGTCCACTCCGTTCGGCGCGGCTCCCTTCAGAGCTGCAGCAGCATCAACGGTTTTGTAGTTCAAAGCCTTGTCGAATCCCAATTCCTTCTCCAGCCATTCAACTTTATCATTGGAACCAGCGAATCCTATCACTTTGCAGCCTTTGATTTTGGCGATTTGCCCAACGATGGAGCCTACAGCACCAGCAGCACCTGATACTACCACGGTCTCACCAGCTTTGGGCTTGCAAATATCTAAAAAACCAAAGTACGCGGATGCTCCTGGCATGCCAACAGCTCCAACTCCTACCGAAAGAGATAAACCATTTAAGTTTGGAAGCTTGTAGAAGCTGTCACTGAATCCAGTTCTTTTCGGGTTCAAAATAGTGTAATCGCACCATCCTCTGTGTGAGACCATCTTAGTGCCCACTGGATATTTAGAATTTTTGCTTTCGACTACTTCGCCGACCTGGTAGCCGAATTGATCATATGGAACAGTTTCACTCTTATTGTAAGCACGCAGATACGGGTCGACGCTAATGTATTCTGCTTTGACTAAGATTTCCTGGTCTGTTAGCGGTGGAAGTTCTTGCTCTACCACTTCGAAGTCATCCTTTTTAGGGAACCCACTGAAAATCTTCTTTACGACGTATTTGCGTGCCTTCACCATATTTCAATCTTTGTTGTAGACTGAAATGAAACAATACTTTTTAATTATGTTGAGATCTAAAGCAACTATATGCTAATCTCTAGAATTCTAAATAGTGTAATTTGCAACTCCTACAACAGCTTGAATGCAAAGTCACCCGACCTTGATATCTTTTCTGTCTCGCAAAAAGTGTTCAAGAACACCCTGTTGAAGCTGCTCAATGACCCCTAGTGATAATATAAAAAAATTCATATTTTCCTAAAATATATTGATTGTTAGTCATAAGTTTAAAAAATATAAGTAGAAATAAGTAAATAATAATGATGTGAATACTTGTAATGGCTTGCATATATGTCCTTTGATTTTAAGTGTTGCATGTAAAATATATATGTTTAGCTGTAAGTGTTCCTAATAAATAAATAAATAAATAAATAAATTCTCCGATTTGAACTTTCTGTTCTAATTTAACACTTTTACTTCAAAGGCACATTATGATAGGTTGGTATACCCACTTGAAAGAAACGTATATATGCCTTAGTTTATGTTATATATTTGCGTAATTAAATAAACTCTATTTACCAGCTGAAGACAAAATTAAAACTGACGATAAACAAGTGGCACGTTATCTGTTTCGTTGTTAATTGCGTCATGTATTTGTCGATATCATAGATTTAGCATTATCGTGATATTTGATAAGTACGTATGCGGAATTGTCTGCTATGAGCTTCATTTTTCATATATAGATTTATGTATATTTATCAACTTGATTGGTTTAGTCACCTTCTTTTTAGGAATACTTCGTTTTTAGTTACCTACTTTAACTTTTTATCACTGCTATACGTATACCTTTGAACAGAAAAAAACAAGTGACAAAGTTTTCGAGACTTACTAGTATAGTAGCTACTGTAACTAAGTTCTGAATTCAATATCATGGCGATAGACCGATTTTAAAGGGAGTTTTACTGCCAGATAAATGAAGTTAGGCTACTTTTGGAGATAATAAAGTACCTACTTGCAGGGCCACGGGACCTTAAAAAGACCATTTCTTCCATAATCTTGAAGAGCTGCAAGAATACTAGTGCAGCTAAAACGAAACTCATAACAAAATTTGCTCATAACAAAATCTCTCGTCTCTCATAGAGAAATCCCACCGTATGATCCTGCGCACTAGCTTAAACTGCGATTTCCAAACCGCTTGGCTTGCCTGGTGATTATGAGCAAATACCGCTGCTCAGCAGTAATGTTTAATTATGGAGATGATGAACATAAAATGACTGTTTTCGCACGCGCTCAGAGAAGTGTGAGAATTTATATTTTAAAAGTTAATATTAGGAATGAGTTATTACCTAAGGCGTGGATAGACGCTAACAACTTTGCGTATATTATCGAGAAAGGCGACTTAGCTGATTTTGCTCGACTTTATTTGCACCACTATATCTTTACAATCTAATGAAGTCCACTGCTGAAAATAAGCATTCACAATAAATTACATTCTATTGGGGTTATTTGCCCATAATCACCATGCTGGGCAGGCGGGTTGGTGATCGTAGTTCAAGCCAGTACGCGGGATGACGCTGCTGCCGATGATCCGGTGACTTTATGTTTATCAACTGAATCGACTCTTACGACTACGAAGAGAGGGCGTGGCACTATTTAAGACCGGGACCACACATTACAATAACGTGATTGCAGAATTTACGTGAAAAAAAAACATTAACAATTATGAATAAAGATAATACAAAATATAAGAACAAGGTTCTCTAGCTCAGCGGTTCCCGAATTCTTTTAGCTATGGAACCCTTTTTGTTTCACCATTTTTGGGCGGAACCCTAAAATAAGTAAGAACTTTAACATTGTTATTTTTATGTGAAATCACACCAAATTGAGGCATTTTGGAATTGGTGTCCACATCTTGCAGGAAAGAAAGAGTTATAAAGATACAATTTTTTATTTAGTTAGCACAAAAGGATATTTATTAATTATAATGTGATATATTAAATCTTTTCATAGTTTTTCTAAAATTAACATTAAAGTCAGGTTTTATGTCTGACAATTAGATGCGGAGGTGTGGTTGAGTATTTAGCCTTCTCCGAAACTAATTTTTCGTGTAGGTGCAGCTTCGCATCTGTAAGTTGACACAAATGAGAGTGACGTCATGGAAGCCTTTTCAGCCATGCTCGAGTATTAGTTTTTCGGACATAATCAATATTGACTCGGATTTGTGGTAGCTTTTGGTTCGAAAAGTTGTTGAAGGGTAGATACATTTTCAATATGAATTATTAAGTTTTCATACTCCAACACAGGAAATGTTTAAGATTTTGCACTAATCCTAGATAGATAAATGTCATTTTTTTTTCAGATTTCTTTTAAAAAGGTGACTAGTAAAAATATATGCATGTGTGTGTGTGTGTGTGTGTGTGTGTGTGTGTGTGTGTGTGTGTGTGTGTGCGTGCGTGTGTGTGTGTGTGTGTGTGCGCGCGTGCGTGTGTGTGTGTGTGTGTGTGTGTGTGTGTTCTGGTGTGCGTGTGTGTGTGTGTGTGCGTGTGTGTGTGTGTGTGTGTGTGTTGGTGTGTGTGTGTGTGTTGGGATATTACTGTGTAGTTTAGCTAAGTCTGGTTAAGATCATTTATGTTTCTTCGTATGTGAGAGTGTTCAACCATTGTGTAACAAAAATTTTATACGATATACGTAGATTGAGTATTATATTGTCGTCTAGCAAAGACAGTACGAACTGGTGCGGAATAGGCCACATTAAGATTCCGTCGTTTGGCCTTGTAATCTGGGTTGTTCTAAGTCTTATGTATACGTAAGGTTATGTTTAAGATGTACAGTTTTCTTACAGAAAGTAGGTCGCTAATCTTGTAAAGGCTAATTGTAGGATATATTAATGGCTTAAAGTACATAACTTTAATAATGAACCTTTGTGCTCTTTCAAGTTCTAAAAACTTGGTTTTCCCAGCACCACCCCATACTGAAATACAATAAGTAGTTACGGACTGTCCCAAAACAATATAGATTTTATTTAGCAGTTGTGATTTTACTACATGACGTAAACTTTTAAAAATCCACATTAATTTCCGGACTCTAGTCATGAGTGCCTCAATATAAGGATGCCGCGATAATCTTTTATCTACTGTAATACCTAAGTATTTGATAGTATTAACGCGTTCAATACTTTTACATCCACAAGAGCTAGAACTTATTGAAACACCACACTCATAAATCACGACTCCAAAATCTTTATCCGGCTGTGTCATAAAAGTCGGAGTAAAACAAATGAAGTTAGTCTTCGAGATATTGAGAGTCAACAAACTTATATTAAGCCAGTCAGCTATTACAGCCAAACCCTGCTCCGCGGCAGCCTGTACAGCAGGCCACGATACGCCTGAGAAAACAACTGCAGTGTCATCTGCGTAGCAAAACAGTCGCCCGCTACTGCACCCAATACTACAAAGATCATTTATATATATTAAGAACAGTGTCGGGCCGAGCACGCTACCCTGTGGGACTCCGTAAGCCACAATTGCCTACTGGCTCATCAAATTGTCAATTTTGACTTGTTGCTTCCTATTTTGCAAGTAGCTTTTAAAAAGAGAATGTGCGATACCTCTAATGCCAATCTTATCAAGGCGGTTCAGAAGTATGGGGACAGAAACGGTGTCAAAGGCTTTTTTGAGGTCCAAGAATACTGTAAGGCATTTATCTCCCTTGTCTACTTTAGTGACTAACTCAGTCGTCAATACTACAACAGCGTCTTGTGTGGAGATACCCTTCCGGAATCCATATTGAGAGTTTGATAGTATGATAGTATTTAATTAGTCTGGTGTTTATTGGACATACATGGCAAGACAGAAGTCTAATATATATATCTTTATATATATTAGTCTTCTGTCTTGCCATATCTATATATATAAAAATCAATTGCTGTTCGTTAGTCTCGCTAAAACTCGAGAACGGCTGGACCGATTAGGCTAATTTTGGTCTTGAATTATTCGTGGAAGTCCAGAGAAGGTTTGTACGTAGAGAAAATAAAAAAAAAATCTTGAAAAAGTGTAAAATCAACATATTTCTATACTCCCATATACACACAATTTGTACTAATACTTAAAAGCCAATTTGAACCTTATCAAACAAATTTAATGTCAAAAGTGACGTTAGTTATATCAAAAAAATTTAATGTCATCATATGTCATTTCATTTTATCAGCGATAATTATTGCTTTGTTGTGTTTATATTTTCAAAAATATTGTTGTTATTGATTTGTGTTTATATTTTCCAAAATATTATTGAGTTGTTGAGTGAAGGTAAAATGCCATGAGCAAGACGACAAAACATAGGCCGGCGATTGCACGGCGATCAAGAATACATAGTGCTGTTTTGGATGAAATGCTGCGTGCTGCTTTTAATTACAACAGTCAGATTGATTATAGTATATACGGATACATTGGAATGATGGACGCAATATGTCCACATTGTGATGCGGCTAACTTTCGTGAATTGGATGAACGTTGTGCAATTGTTTCAAATACAAGACCATCCAAGGTTTTTCCATCAGCATAACGCATTAGTTCAATTGTTCAAAATTACTCTCGATCGTATGCCAAAATTATTGAACAAATATGAACATTATGTGGCAGAAGACATTTTAATTCGTATGCGTCATCATGAAAGAAATCCCGATTTGTTGATTACCTTGGAAATGTACAACGAAGCTTTAATAATAATTGAAGATATGTGTCTAAAGATTTTAAATAAAGCATTAGCACAATTGGGTATGACCGCACCAAATCGTAAGATACATGTTTTTTTTGATCGTGAATTGCAATATGAGCAGGAGTTCAATTCTAATGCAAAACTTTCGTTGTATCATTGATTTTAGCGACTATTCGATCGGAACAGAAAATTGCATTGCATCTTCGGGAATTGCTGCTACATTATAAGAAGGTGGTCGGACCGCACACTGCATTAAAATTGCCTTTGAATGTACAGGTGATTGAAACTCCAACATGCAATATTTCGAGAAATTCTGCTATGGCAAAAGTTCTGCGATTAACGTCAATTATTTTATGGGATGAGTGCACAATGGCGAATAAAAAATCAATAGAAGCATTTAATCGAAAAATGCAAGATTTACGCGGTAATCAACAGCTTTTTGGTGGCGCTCTGATATTGCTGTCAGGGGACTTTCGTCAAACATTGCCTGTCATTTCTCGATCAACTCCTGCTGATGAAATAAACGCCTGTTTGAAGTCATCAGTTCTTTGGAGTTATGTACGAAAATTTACAATGAACATTAATATGTGTATTCACCTACATAATGATGCAACTGCCATGAGTTTTCAAAACAATTGTTAGAAATTGGTGATGGCAAAATACCAATCGACAGTACCAACGGATTGATCACTTTACCGAACAATTTTTGTACAATTGCGCAATCTATAGATGAGTTGATTAAATGTGTTTTTCCGAATATTCTTCAGAATTACAGAAATCATGATTGGTAGTGAGAACGCGCCATTTTAGCACCGAAAAACAAAAATATTGTTTAAACAAATGTTTTAGACTAACCCATATAAACCCACCATAGTAAGAGTACCCAATTTTTTATTTTTTACTCTTTGCTGATAAATATAATATACAGGGTGGTCCAACTAGTGACGTCAACAATTTTTTTTTAGGATGCTCACACTTGGGGCTGTCCAAAAGTACCCCATGTATGTTCCGCGATTTTTTGTAGTTTTCGAGTTATAATTTTTTTTGTGTTTTTTTAATGTATTCTGCCAGCTTGGTTTCAAAAATTCATATCTTTTATTGTAGCAGGTATTTTGTAGATTTTTTTTTGGTGACATAATTGTCTTGAATGATGATTTAATTAAAAAATTACTCAAGTTCCTAAAATTGCTTAAAATTACTCAAAAAAGCATTGAAAGATAGACTTTAAGTTTTTAATAGAATTTACTTAAACATTTAAATTCCTTAACTACTATCATTTAATGCATTAAAAATTATTTTATGTACTTTTTATCATTGTGATGGTAAATTAACGTTAAAAATGTAATTTTAAATTAATTTTTATTCAAATTACTGTCAATAACTGTAGCTCGTGTATTTTTATTTAAGTACTTGTGGAATTACCAGTTTTTGGATAAGAAATAAAAGGTACAAATTACTGGAAAATTACCATTTATTACAATAAATGTTCGAAATGCCTTCCTCCAACTTCAATACATAAGCGACAACGTCTTAAAAAGTTATGTTTTAATTGTCTGAAGCTACTAGAAGATTCTTGTTTTATTTTTCTTTCCGCTTCTGAAAGTTTTTGTCTTAATTCTGCTTCACTGTTGCTTTCCTTCGCGTACACCAGCTCTTTATAAAATCCCCAAACAAAAAAATCGATGGGGTTGAGGTCTGGCGAACGAGCAGGCCATTCGATCGGCCCCCCACGCCCAATCCATCTTCCTGGATAAGAGTTATTTAGATGCTCTCTCACTTGTACCGCATAGTGAAAGGGCGCGCCATCTTGTTGAAAAATCATTTCTCTTCTGGTCTGGAGATTCACTTCTTCTAACAATTCAATAAAGATTGTTTTGTAAAAAATTTAAATAAGTATCCCCATTCAATCTGGCCGGTAATTCAAAGGGCCCAATTAACTCTCCATTGAGGACTCCACACCAAATGTTCACACTAAAACGTGTTTGAAAGTTGGACGCCCTTGTCAAATGCGGGTTTTCCATGGTCCAGCTATGGTAGTTATGTATATTGAATACTCCAGTTCTTTCGAATCGGGAATCGTCGGTCCACAGTATTTTGTTAAAAAAATCAGGGTCTTCTTCAGATCGTTGTAACATTGCTTCACAAAAAGCCACTCTTCTTGGGTAATCTGATTCGTGTAACTGCTGGACGCGCTGGATATGGTATGCATGGAACCCTTCTGCAAACAAAAAAAATCACTGCTAAGTACCTATCACAAGTTAACTGGTTACAGCGTGGTCATTACAAAATGGGTTTCGAAGAAAGAGACAGTTACCTAAATCAGAGATAGGATTACCACTATTATTGATAATGCCTTCATAGCAACAGAGGATTTGTTTCCTTTTTACAATACAATTAAAAGCTAGGTTACCCTAATTTTTATGCCTTACCTTCCTTAAGAATTCTTAGAACTGTAGTTCTTGGAATGCCAGTTTCTTTACTTATTTTCCTGGAACTTGTTGACGGGTCTCTTTGAATTTCTTCCTCTTCTACTCGTTCCGGATCTTGGCCTACCGCTTCGCGAGGTCGATTTCGCCCGGGGATACGTCCAGCCATTAGGGTGTTATGCGTATTAATAAAAACCCTGTGATCCGGGTAATGCTCCATTACTTCCCCTCGCCTCTCTAACGCCTCTCGATAAAGCCTCGCAGCTTCACTACCGTTGCCTTGGGCAACGCCGTAATAATAATGCATCTCTGCGTATTGGCTTAGCGAATAGCTCATGGTACTGCACAAAGATAATCCAAATCAATGAGTAACAAGCAACGGTTATTTGTAGGGCAAATCAGGGTCCAAAACACACGCACAGGTTGTTCGTAAGGCAAATCAGGGTCCCAAACACAGCAGAGGTAATCGTGAGGCAAATCAGAGTCCAATTAACACAGCGTAAGTAGTCCAAGGGAAAGAAAATAACGTCAACGAGAGCAGTCTTAACACGCGCGATGGCAAAAAACGACTAATGTAACAAAAGATTCAACGCACCCTTGAACAATAGCACAAGGGGCGGGTCTTTGAGCAGGTAAAAAAAATATGTCCCATCGCTACTTGACCTTGGAATTTAATGCTATGTCCGCGTACAATTTCACAAAGATCACATTTTGAATCCTTGTGCTCGGACTGAAATTATTGTAAAAATACACGAGTTATTTTACAAGACATCCCATTGAAATTAATTTAAAATTACATTTTTAACGTTAATTTACCATCACAATGATAAAAAGTACATAAAATAATGTTTAATGCATTAAATGATTTTTAATGATTTTCAGCCTATCCGCCTTCGATGATCGATTACAACAAAAAAAAGCCAATTAAGTACTATTTTTTTTTAATGGTTTTAGTAGTTAAGGACTTCGCGAAGTTTTTAAACTTAGTTAGAAGCAATGGAAACTCCTTTTTGTATTTTTTAATTGAATTTGAATGTTTAAGTAAATTCTATTAAAAACTTAAAGTCCATCTTTCAATGCTTTTTTGAGTAATTTTAAGCAATTTTAGGAACTTGAGTAATTTTTTAATTAAATCAACATTCAAGACAATTATGTCACTAAAAAAAAATCTACAAAATACCTGCTACAATAAAAGATATGAATTTTTGAAACCAAGCTGGCAGAATACATTAAAAAAACACAAAAAAAATTATAACTCGAAAACTACAAAAAATCGCGGAACATACATGGGGTACTTTTAGATAGCCCCAAGTGTGAACATTCTAAAAAAAAATTGTTGACGTCACTGGTTGGACCACCCTGTATAAACAATATATCATTTAGGTCATTTGGAATTTTAAATAGCTAGCAGTTTAAAATATTTTTTTGTTTGAATAAATGAACTTAATAATCATTTTTTTTTATTACTATGCCTTATACGTAGCGAAGCACGTTCCGGGCCGCTAGTAAAGAATATAATTATTGAAAGCTAGTAATAAGTACTACAATCCAGAGTTAGCTCTTTAAAATAATTTTTATCTGTAGTTTCTTTGACACATAGTTCCACTAAAAACATCTTAGCAAAGTGCTGCTTTGTTAATCTTACAATTGGATCGTATAAAATAAGAGGAATGTTATATTTAGCAAGTAGGCACGTAGCAGTCTTTGGGCTCACGCCACGGAATGGAATGGAAGCGACATTTTGCGACGAAATAGTCATCATAAACTAGCATTATCCCGTTAACCCTAGACTTGGGTTTAAGTTCCAGGGTCTGCTCACTGGTCTTACCAGAATTTGACTGAATTTCAGTTATTACATGGACCGACAGCCGTCCTCCGCAACCCAGAGGGGAACATCATTCTATGGTTAAACCAGTTGTCAGAATATTAGAAGGCACTTTCTAATAACGACTGCTATAGATGTTCATTACAGCCGGGACCAACGGCTTAGCGTGTTTACGAGGCACGAAGCAAGTGACAAGAGACAAGTACCTACGAGCGCTTAAATTTTTAAGATGCGATGGGGGCGCTCGAGGATTGGTTTCAGCATTTGCTTCTGACATCGTCGTGCTAGTTGTTGCCATAAGGGTTATGGTTCTCGCTACTGAGCCTTCGCCACTCACAGAAACGAAAGTGTACATATTATTATCATAATGAAATATATGTCAATAGTCTAAGGTACAAACTAAATAAGATAGTATAAAGTAAATACAATGACAGTACCTAAGGAATTCTCAATAAAATGAGGGTTCCTGGAAAGATCTTTTTTTTAATTTATCTTATTTAGTTTGCACTGTAGACAATTTACATAAAGTTTGTTACGATATGTTCCATTTTGTGCGAAAAAAGTCCAATTTCCAATCCATTCCGCGCAATATGGTGTAAATTGAGCCTTAAAAGTAATATACTTTAAAAAATTTGGAAATTGGCACTAAAAATATTTTTATAATCAAAATTAAATTATAACTTAATATGTTAAGTAGGTAACTTATGTTTAATGTTTTATTGCAGTAAACTTATGAAACTAAATTAATAAGTTTTAATGTGCACACTAAAAAATATTTAAGATTTTGAAACTAATATTAGGTACCTATTTGATACGCTTTTTGTAGGATTAATAAAAAATAAGTTTTTTTAATAATAGTATATGTAGTGTATCACAGTTAACCAATAACAGGGCATAATTTAAACAGTTCTAATGACGAAATTTTGTGCAATGACATAAACGTATTATAAATTTCATGTGTGTGTTTTTTTTTTAATTTAATTGACTTTTTTTACGTAAAGGTTCGAGGGCTACAAAACTTTTTTTTTGTGTGTGTGTGGATTATATTCCTTTTGCCTTGTTAAAGGTTGACTGTAAAATATTGTAATCAATTTATTAAGCCCTTTGTTCCCAACGAGTTGCATCACAAAGTGAGACACTGTTACTCCATGGTTTTTCCCCATCAAGTAACAATGTTTCATGTTAAAACTTTTTTATATGTGGCTGTTAGTAAAAAGTCGTATCTACCTATATAGTTCTTTCAGTTCTTTTTTTTATTTCATTCCAAGATAAGTGTCGTTAATAACTTGTAATATAGATACCAAATAATGTATATGTTACGTACTTAAATACTTTTTTTCATAAAAACTTATTTAATATACACGGAAACACCAGATCAATATTTATGTTAGCTTACACAAATATTTGTCCTGCGAGGGAATCGAACCCACGACCTCAGGAGCGGAGTGCAGATATACCTCTACGCGATATCGGTCGTGGGAAGATTCTTGTCGAGTTTCTTGCCACTGCTTCTCGTAGCAGGCTCTCGCTTTATAATGCTTCGGAATGAAGCCAAGGCGTTACTTGTATTGAATCTTGAAAGTTTGACCCCACACTTAATATTGTGAGATGTTATCAACTATATTCATTGTATGTTTTGGTTTTATAATATCGTACCTATTTTTTGTCTATAAACACCATTAAACAAAAAACACGCCTAAAATAATAATTAAAAGAACATTTAGGTAAACATTTATATGTTATAAGTCCAATGATAAAATAATACATATATATACACATTCCGCCTGTTTCCTCCCGGGGAAGTAGGCAGAGGCATGTTAATTTAAAATAATGTTTAAAAAAAAGTGTAATGCGTTGGGAACAAAGGTTTATGTAGCATAAAGTACCCACTAAATCGATGTTCAAAAAGACTGTTTTTAAATAAGTAAATAACTAAATTGTTTTCTAAAACAGTTACTGTACTGTTAATGCTGTGTTAAATCTGTTGTAATATTAGGACATGAATATCGTAAATTATTAAGAATACATACAATTTAAGAAATATATTTCGTTTCATTTACAAGAATACCTTCGCCTTAATATGAACTCAAAACTCTTTTTTTTAGTTTTAATGAAATAAAAAAGTTATGTGTTTACAGAAACATATTATGAGGTCAATATTAGTATTTCTCTCTCTCACCTCGCACAAGACCTTTTGAGACTTGGAGAACATAATATATTAGGTCGGGGAAAAAGTCTTTTCGCATAACGTAGGTATAAACTTATTATAAAATTTTTTTGACTGTACTATTTGTGTCTGGCTGGTTTTGGTAACATTAAAAAGGTTCCATTATAAAGAAAAGAAGAAAATAAAAAAAAGTTGTTTCCCGCTATTTTTCATTTGTTTTTCTCTCCGTTAAAATGAGTGAATCTAATGAAGAAATTCGATACATTTTAAAATTTTATTATAAAAAAGGCAAAAATGCAACTCAAGCAGTGAAAAAAATTTGTGATGTTTATAGACCTGATGCAGTGTCAGTAAGAGTAGCACAAATTTGGTTCAAACGTTTTCAGTCCGGAAATTTTGATGTTAAAGATGCACCTCGCTCTGGTCGCCCTGTTACGAATAAAATGGACGCCATTTTTGAAAGAATGGAGCAAGATCGGCATATTAGTAGTTACGATGTAGCTGAAGAACTGGGAATTGACCACAAAACAGTTTTGACCCATTTGAAGAAAGCTGGTTATACAAAAAAGCTCGATATTTGGGTGCCACACGAGCTCACTCAAAGAAACTTAATGAACCGTGTACTCATTTGCGATTCATTATTGAGACGTAATGAAACCGAGCCGTTTTTGAAGAGATTGATAACTGGCGATGAAAAGTGGATCACGTACGACAAGAACGTGCGAAAAAGGTCGTGGTCGAAAGTTGGCCAGGCTTCACAGACTGTGGCCAAACCTGGCCTAACACGAAATAAGGTGATGCTGTGTGTATGGTGGGATTGGAAGGGCATTGTTTATTATGAGCTTTTACCGCCCGGCAAAACCATCGATTCTGATCTTTACTGCCAGCAACTGATGAGATTAAAGGGAGCAGTCGAGAGAAAACGGCCGGAATTGATCAACAGGAAGGGTGTGGTCTTTCATCACGATAACGCTAGACCACACACATCTTTAGCAACTCAGCAAAAATTAAGAGAGTTCGACTGGGAGGTCCTAGTGCATCCACCATATAGCCCTGACCTTGCGCCTTCAGATTTTCACCTGTTTCGGTCTCTGCAGAATTCTTTAGGTTCTGTAAGGTTGACCTCAAGAGAGGACTGCCAAAACTATTTGTCCCGTTTTTTTGATCAGAAGTCCCAAAGTTTCTACAGTAACGGGATAATGTCTCTGCCCACAAAATGGCAGAAAGTTATTCAACAAAACGGTATATATATATTGTAAATAAATGTAAATAAACTTTGAAAAAAATGTCTTGACTTTTCATACAAAAATACGAAAAGACTTTTTCCCCAACCTATTATATCAGAATGCGTTTTTTTTCTTATTAATATAAGCGCTTATAGTGTTTTTAAATTACCCGTTTTCATACAAAATCAAAAGTCCCAATACCGTTACCTTAGTTGTATTTGTTCAGTGATATTTGCATAATATTATATAATTTTGGGGTAATACCATGGTAATATTAAAAGATACTTCTTTTACATTACTCTAAAAAACTTTATTCTTTTCTGCTGGATGCATGAATTAATTATGTCATTGAGATGTCACAATAAAAGCAAATCTCATGTCGATGAAATCTTCGTAAAGAACCTGTAAAACATTTTTGTAAACCATGAATTCAAATTTACACCTGCGAAGTATTTACAACAAAACATTTTTACTTTATCAAAGACTTAACAACACTGTTACAATGGCGAGCGGGGATAATGTAAATGTATCGAAGCTGATCACTTGCTCAAAGTCACGAGTGCCGATTATAGGGGCACTCATAGACTACGTGGACAGCAGTATACATTACCTGCGGCACAATACCTTCAAAACTGAGAATTTGGAAGAGAAGATGTCCAGACCATCTGTGTCGGCAACTTTTATGGCCGTGGTCTGCTTTATTATGGGGCTAACTTGCAATGTCAAGTTTGAGGCTGTAAAGCTGGATAATGAGCCCCTGACTAATGATTTGCACTTTATGCTATTGAGTAATGATGATAAGCTTTATATTGACGATATCGATGTTTCGCGTAAGTATCATGATACAAGATAATGAATATATGCATAATCATCGCAGTGAATGGGCGCATTAGTTTATAAGTATGACATTCATAAGAGCTCTATTGAGCCAAACTTGAATAAATGAATTTTGATTTGATTTGATTTGATCATCATATCAGCGTTAGGAAGTCCACTGCTGAACATTGGCTTCCTCAATAGATTTCATTATATTAGAGGTATGTGCCCGTAATCATACTGTGCTCTCCAACTACTGCGATCACCAACCCGCCTGGTTGGTGATCGCAGTTCAAGCCAGTACGCAGGATGACTCTGCTGCCCATCCTCCAATAGGAATTCTCTTCGCTGACTCTACGACTCCCCGTGAGATGAGAGGGGGTGCCACTATTCTAAGCCTATGGTGGTTCTGCCTTTTCGCAGAAAATTGTTAATCCGATTATCATTTTGTCAACTTAAGCTTCGACAAATTTAATTTCGCAGAATTTGTTTTATATCCCAACCGCACAGTTCCCACTTGTTTTATTATGACACTTTTCACAAGGCCGTCTTTCAAGTAGCCGATTTTTTTAGTTAGTGCAATACTCATTTAGTGGTTTATTGTTTATCAAATGTTGTGATAAGAGGTGGGATAACTCTATATTACTATTATAATAAAATACTTATAAATGATAAAACCTCAACCTTACCCAAAAAGAAAAGCAAGTAAGTAAGTTCTTAATTAAAAAATGCATTAAAAAAATCGTTTTTTATAAAATCATTACATGTGAAATGTGAACTGTTTCGCTGACAAAATGTTATTCGTCTAATAGTTGTTTGGGCTAATGAAAGATTTGACAAAGGATAGTTTGGCTTATCGAAATTATGATGATAGGGGAAAGCCATGTACAATAGAGTCAATAGTTACTGTGAGAAATACTGATGATAGGGGAAAGCCATGTACAATAGAGTCAATAGTTACTGTGAGAAATATAATATATTTAACGACGCGCAAAATGGATTTAGAAAAATCGGTCCACCATATTAGCCGCTTATAAATTTATACAGGAAGTCCCAATATAGTAAACAATAAAAAGTACGCATTGGGATTATTATTGGATATGACGAAGGCTTATGATAGAGTACAATATGATAGTTTATTAAAAAAAATATACAACATAGGAAACTGCGGAAAATGTCATGAATGGTTCGTATCTTATTTAAACCAGAGAGAACAACAAGTCGAAATAGAATCGTACAACTACAATACAAACGAAATTAAATTAACAAGATCCAATAACAAAATTATAAATGCCTCAATACCTCAAGGAAGTGTATTGGGATGTTTTTTATTCTTAGTATACATTAACGACCTTCCGAACTTTATAAAAGAACCATGTATTTTATTTGCAGATGACATATCCATAATTACCTCAATTGACAGTAACTCTAACCCAAATGTTAAATTACAATCACTACTAGACGATACAACAAATTGGATGATAGCACACAATCTAGAAATAAATTATAATAA
The DNA here is from genome assembly GCA_949126915.1 of Musotima nitidalis. Classification (NCBI taxonomy): domain Eukaryota; kingdom Metazoa; phylum Arthropoda; class Insecta; order Lepidoptera; family Crambidae; genus Musotima; species Musotima nitidalis. The sequence goes on from OX421422.1 coordinate 5,645,467, forward strand.
AACAAAAATAATACCATTTCACCCTCGACAAAAAACGCCTATAAATATAAATTTAATGTACATGTATGTATAAAGAAAACATGATAGAAGTTTTTAATAAAACTACTTTATTGGGAGTCAATATAGACTTGCATATAGATTGGAAACCACATGTAGAAAAAATAAAAGCCAAACTCTCAAAGTTTTCATATGCTTTACGCCAAATAAATTTCTTATTTCTTATTCATATGCATATGCATGCATGGCTGAAGTACGGTGTCATCTTATGGGGTAACAGTACTGATGCACCCACACTATTTATCTAAACTCGGAGAAGTCAAAAAATTATTATTAGTAACAGTACTAACATTTTGTATAACATTAATATTAGAACTAGTCATCTGTATAACAGAATCTTGTAAAGTACATATACATATTAAACGGCGAGGATATATATATATATATATTTTTCTGACAATTACACCAATTATTTAGTTCAAAGATAAGTATCATTAAGAACTTAATCTAACAGAGTAGCTGTCTGATTTTATACCTCCATGGGAGGTACATAGTATCTGTGGTCAATTGAAAATTCTTAATAAAATTATTCATTTCAAGAAATGAAATGTTAGAATTATAACAAATCAAATTATAAATTATTAAATTTAAATTAAATATTTTCTGGTTTTGTTCCCAGGTTAAGTTTTTTGTTCATAAGGAAATGCACTTATAATAAATTTACAATTGGTGTCCATTTGTAACTGAGTCAGATCACTAATACTTTGGACAATATCTCTCTTTTTTACCAACTGACTGTCACCACACAATATAATAACATTTTTTGCATCAATAATGTCTTGGACTTTTATATTACTTATATAATACTAAATGATACTTCTTTTACATTACTCTAAAAAACTTTGTTCTTTTCTGCTCGATGCTTGAATAAATAATGTCATTGAGATGTCACAAGGAAAGCAATTCTTATGTCGGTCACATCTGCGTCAAAAACCTTTAAAACATTTTTATAAACCATGAATTCAAATTTACACCTGCGAAGTATTTACAACAAAACATTTTTACTTTATCAAAGACTTTACAACACTGTTACGATGGCGAGCGGGGATAATGTAAATGTATCGAAGCTGATCACTTGCTCAAAGTCACGAGTGCCGATTATAGGGGCACTTATAGACTACGTGGACAGCAGTATACATTACCTGCGGCACAATACCTTCAAAACTGAGAATTTGGAAGAGAAGATGTCCAGACCATCAGTATCGGCAACTTTTATGGCCGTGGTCTGCTTTATTATGGGGCTAACTTGCAATGTCAAGTTTGAGGCTGTAAAGCTGGATAATGAGCCCCTCACTAATGATTTGCATTTTATGCTATTGAGTAATGATGACAAGCTTTATATTGACGATATCGATGTTTCGCGTAAGTATCTTGATACAAGATAATGAATATATGCATAATCATTATCATATCAGCCTTGGGAAGTCCACTGCTGAACATTGGCTTCCTCAACAGATTACATTATATTAGGGGAATGTGCCCGTAATCATACTCGGCAGGCGGGTTGGTGATCGCAGTACAAGCCAGTACGCAGGAAGACTGCTGCCCATCCTCGAATAGGAATTCTAAGCCTATGGTGGTTCTGCCTTTTCGCAGAAAATTATTAATCCGATTATCATTTTGCGAACTTAAATTTCGACGAATTTAATTTCGCAGAATATGTTTTATATCCCAACCGCAAAGTTGCCAACTGTAAGTTACCCCACACGGCACATTAAATGTAACTCGTTAGAGTCACCGACAGACTGACTGACTGACGGACAATCCCCTCCCCCCTTTAGAATCACGACAGGCTGACTGAGAGATCCCCCCGATAAGAGTCACCGACAGACAGGTAATCTGACAAACCTTGACAAATTCTGACAAAGAATCCATTTGCTTTTATTTCTTGATTATGGTACCGCTCATATCTCTTTAATTTTTGATAAAAAAATATAAATAATTTGTTAAGTAAATATTCGAATTCGAATCGAAGTTTGCTACTGTGAAAGAAAGACTGTAGTTATCTAACCTGATGAATACAAATGGGGGTATGTAACAGCAATGAAGCACTCGTTAACTTTAAAAATAAATCTTTCAGTTTTACATCAAGCTTCTATCATGATTTGGAGCTCTAACTATTGCTTAGGTTCCTAACATGGGGGTAACTAATCCCGCAGGTAAACTAGTATATAGCGATGGGGGGGTAATGAGCTGGTTGCAGCCGATATGCTGAATTTCTTATGGGCTTAATATAGCCAATTCAGTTTCAGTCCTGTTATCGATATGACCTATCTAACCACCTCTAGGAACCACTATTGTATTGCATCATCATATCCTAACATTATCCCGGTTGCCCCAGACTTAAGCCCAGGGTCTGCTCACTGGTCTAACTAGATTTGGCTGAACGTCAGTGTTACTGTTATTAGAGGTGATCTGACCTCCAGAACCCAAACATTTATTTTATGGTTAAACTAGTTCTGACTTCCTAATAACGACTGCCATAGATGTTCATGACAGCCGGGACTAACAGTTTAACGTAATTTCCGATTATTTTTCCGATTTTTTATTAGCAAGCGATTATTATCGGGCTTGAACCCTAGACTCTCTAAATTTGAAGTAGAAGTCTATATTTTGTTATGACGTTTTCAAGTGCTATGTTTTAGTTTATGAAATAAAGAACTTTTTACTTTTACTTTTTAATCAGGCTGAGACTCTATTATACATTATTGTAGTTCTGAACTAATTATAGACCTAATAATTAAGCTGTTTTGATTTTCCACAAATCGTAACACGAATCTCTGCCCAATAAATTCAGGAGTCATGTGGTGCTTGGAAGCTTCGGATGCTATGGTTATATTGCTCAGCTGCCTGCTTATACTGAACTCCTCACGAGTGGTAAGTAACTTTCGTATTTGTTTATATTCTTTTTCTCCAATTTATTTTCTGAACTACAAGTGCTGGTCTTAGGAACCCTTATATTGTGCAGTCTACCAGCACTCGAACAAATAAAAGACGCGTGGCACTCGGAGACTGCCGCGGTAAAGCTATGGCATAGCATTTTATTATCAACTTATGCAATTATAATTATTTATTTATTTTATTTATGCAGTATTTTTTCCAAGCAAAACTTGGAATTCTATCAGGCATGAGTCACCAGATTGCGGGGCGAACAAAGGGATTGAGCATGCGCATTAACGCCGATACAATCAAATCTAAAGGCGGGTTGCTGAATTAAAGAGATATTTCAAAAAGTCATTAAGAGTTCTGCTATTTTTCGATAGATGAAAAAACTATTTTTGTTAGTTATAATATTTATCTTATAATTTAATGTTAGTAGGGAATTTATATAAAAATGAATTTACTTTTAAATGCATGTCAATGCTGCTCAATCCCACTTGAAATCGCGCAGCAGTGACCTACGTATACACAGTCCAGCCTGCTAGCGACCAAACCCAGGATGCTGTTGCCGCTGGCATGTACACTGCGCACCAGAGATGCGCATCTTTTACGTATAGTGGCATAAAAGCAATCTACATGATGCTCCGCGAACATGCCTGATGCACTACAGAATCGTGGCAGCCCTAGCAGCACCCTGAAAGCAATTTTTGTACTGGACAAGGAGAGCACTGTAGGACTTTCCGGTATATACAGCTCACAGACCGCAGGTGTAAAAAGATGTAGTAGCAGTACGATCTAAACAGAGTGGTTTTAACTGATTCAGAGCTACGAGCGAAGTGTTAGGAATAGTACCAACCCTTTTTAGGGTTCCGTAGTAAACAAGGAACCCTTATAGTTTCGCCATGTCCGTCCGTCCGTCCGTCCGCGGGTTAGCACAGAGACTATTAACATTAGACAGCTGAAAATTGGTGTGGGTATACATATTAATCACGTCGACAAACCTGTAGAATAAAATTTTTAAAAATATTGTTTTTTAACGTATCTCCCCATACACGTAAAGTAGGAATGTTTTTTTTCTCTCGAGTCTATCTTATCATGTTGGGTATCGTTAGAAAGGTCTTTTAAAAGTAATAAGAGTTTCTTAAAACCATTTTTCGATTTAGGGATCCGTTTCCAAAATATTAAGCTTTAAAGTGGAAAAAATATTATAGAGTTAAGTATCCGCCCCCCCCACCAGGTAAACGGTACTTTCAGAGTGGCTGAAAAAATTCACAATAGTAGTATATATAATGAAGTTAAAAGGAAAACTATCACGGCTAAGTAGGCTTTACTGGTTTTCGAGTAATGGACGACAATCAAATAAATTTTTGTATTAAATGTATTAAAATTTCATTCATACCGTAGTAGTGATATCTATCGGGGAATAGCTGAACCTGGCTGACATTATGGCAAAGGGTGACTACGGAACCCTATATTGCGCGTGACCCGACACGCACTTGGCCGGTTTTTTTATTTACGTCGGTAACAAAATGCATTTACGTACTGTCTCCCGGCCAAAGGGGGACCGAGAGAGGTGTGTGGGACTCACCACCGGCAGACACGACCGCCAGCAGTAATACCCACTAAAAATCTTCCGACAACGCCCGCCGCTTGTTGAGAAAGAGGCGGGGGGCCAGTACCTGGGTTGCAGCTCTGACACCCCGCCCGCGGCCAACGTTCCCCGGACCAAAACCGGGAGGACCTCCTCAGAGAGACGCAGTGGACGCGCCCATCCTACCTCCTTGTGCGACCATAGCGTGTGTGGCCGACTTCTCGGAGGGTCCATGGTTAGACAACAGGGGCCCCCAACTACAGTATGTATGCTTAGATCTTTAAAACTACGCTACGGATTTTGATGCGGTTTTTTTAATAGATAGAGTAATTCTTAAGGAAGGTTTATATGTACAATGCATGCATAATATAGTAGAGAAACACTGATAAATTTAGAGATTTCTAATGTGATGTCGTAAATCAACTCACTTTTTTGCGCTTATATTGCAAACGCTGGCCAAACCCTACGTGATTGGTCAGAATGATGTACTACAGTATTGTACAACTTACAAAAGTCCACAAAAAATCCGCGATGGCATATTTATATCTCTCAAGAATAACCCACAATAACCACTTTTTATCTTTTATTTTTTACTAGAATAATGGCTGTACGAAGCTATTTTAAGTATGTATTACATTAATTCTTATCCAAATACATGTTAGCAAGCTTGGACATTAAAGATAGATTAAATTTATCTTTCACATCATGTAATTTCGATCTGTACTTTAGAAGATATCAAACGTATAAACTTACGCTAAATCGAAAAATTATGGTTGCGGCGGTGGTAGGTACGGACGGCCTATATAGAGACATTCTGTAATTATGTAATATTAAAATTGGGCTTATCGAAATTATATGTATTATAATGTGATTATGTCTGATGATAAGGGGGTTACTTAGATAGTTTTAATAATTACCTTGAATAATCTATATCAGGATTAGAGGAATTTATATCAAACATTAGATTAATTGTTACTCATTTAATCTTTATAACTAAAGTACATTAGGAACAAGCGAGTTCTTTATATGTAATGTTTGTTGAAAAAAGATTTGGTGAAAGTCTGACAGGCGAGTTATAAAGTTAAAAGTTGGGCTCTCCGTTCTCACATAGGGGATTGAGAGCCCACCTGTACTAGATAAACTACGGCCGCTAGAGAAAAAGTCTTTACGGCAAAATCTAGCCTAAAGCCAGACAAAAATTGTGCAAATAAGATATTATCGCAAAACTTGCGCCTGTTTACTTTTTTAAAACTCATTGAAAATATGCCTAGGATTTAGTGCACGCTCAAAAAATAATTGTGAAAGTTGAAAACAGGTTTTGTGAAAGTCAAAAAAGGGAGTTACTAACTAAAAAGTTGGGCCCTCAGTTCTCATAGAAGATTGAGAGCTCACCTATGCTAGCAAACTACAGACACTTGGTAAAAAGTCTTTTCGGCACAATTTTGTAAGTATATTGTAAGTCACCTGTCTGGTGATACAATCATATCTGTTCAAAAGATTCTGATTCTTATCACAAAGCGTAAAGGTGTACCCGAACGAAAAACTAAGTATTATGCTTGAACTGAGACTGTCTGTCAACCTATTTAAAGACAGTGAAATCAAAAACAGCTTTAATTTAAACTTTTACTACTGATTTTCCGGTATTGTCACCAGCGAACAAGCCCACAAAAGCATTGAACAGTTGGTCAAAACCCTCCGTCACGTGCTCCCGACTTTTCAACTGACCGCTCTTGATCCACTTCACTAAATCCACAAAGGCTACATCCCATTTTCCAGCCCAACGCCAAATTAAAAATCCTTCAATTTGTAATTCCTTAAACACTAAATAGGGCTGTACAATCGTAGCTTTTGGCAGTGATTCGTCATTATATGAGCTGATGCTGCCGCATACGGAAACTCTTCCCCTCATGTTCATCTGGCTGATGATTACGCTGCTAAGTTCGCCTCCTACGTTATCGAAGTAACAGTCCACTCCGTTCGGCGCGGCTTCCTTCAGAGCTGCAGCAGTGTCAACAGTTTTGTAGTTCAAAGCCTTGTCGAATCCCAATTCCTTCTCCAGCCATTTAACTTTATCATTGGAACCAGCGAATCCTATCACTTTGCAGCCTTTGATTTTGGCGATTTGCCCAACGATTGAGCCTACAGCACCAGCAGCACCTGATACTACCACGGTCTCACCAGCTTTGGGTTTGCAGATTTCTAAAAAACCGAAGTACGCTGATGCTCCTGTCATGCCAATAGCTCCAAGTCCTACCGTAAGAGGTAAACCATCAATGTTTGGAAGCTTGTAGAAGCTGTCACTGAATCCAGTGCTTTTCGGGTTCAAAATAGTGTAATCGCACCATCCTCTGTGTGAGACTATCTTAGTGCCCACTGGATATTTAGAATTTTTGCTTTCGACTACTTCGCCAATCTGGTAGCCGAATTGATCATATGGAACAGTTTGACTCTTATTGTAAGCACGCTGATACGGGTCGACGCTAATGTATTCAGCTTTGACCAAGATATCCTCGTCTGCTAGCGGTGGAAGTTCATGCTCCACCACTTCGAAGTCATCCTTTTTAGGAACCCCACTGAAAATCTTCTTTACGACGTATTTGCGTGCCTTCACCATATTTCAAACGTTGTTGTAGACTGAAACGAAACAATAATTTTTAATTATGTTGAGTTCTATAGTCTGAATCTAAAGCACCTCTTTTACAATCTCTAGAATTCTTTGATTTGAATTTTCCGTTTTAATTTAGCACTTTTATTTCAAAGGCACTTTATTATAGGTCACCCGCTCAGTTATACCCACTTGAAAGAAACGTATATATGCCTAAGTATATGTTATATACATTTACGTTTAAATTAAATAAACTCTGCTTACCAGCTGAAGGCGAAATTGAAACTGACGACTAACAAGTGGTACGTTATCTGATTCGCTGTCAATTGCGTCATGTATTTGTCGATACAATATCATAGATTTCGTATTATCGTGATAATTGAGAAGTACGTATGTGTAATTGTCTGCCATGAGTTTCATTTTTCATACATCGATTTATTTCACAGGTACAGTCAGCTTCTTTTTGGGTACACTTACGAAGTGAATGATGAACAAACATTAAAGGACCTACTTTAACTGGTTTTCACTGCTATGAATAACATTTAAACATAAAAAAAGTGACAAAGTTTTCGAGACTTACTAGTTGTAATTAAATTCTAAATTTAAATATCTTGGAGATAGGAGGTCCGATTTTACAGAGAGTCCTACTGTCAGATAAATGATTTTAGGAGTAAGTTAGGCTGCTTTTGGCCACAACAAAGTACTTGCAGGGCCACGGGAACTCAGGAAGACCTTTACTTGCATAATCTTCAAGAGCTGCAAGACTACTAGTGCAGCTTAAACGAACTGCTATTCAAGTTACTTTGGCGGATGGAATGCTTATTTTATAACAAAATTTGCTCATAACATAATCTCTCCTCATAGAGCCGGTGTAGAGAAATCCAACTGGATGATGTGCAGCACCGTCATTCTGCGCACTTGCTAAAACTGCGATCTTCAAACCGCCTGCCCAGCGTGGTGATTATGAGCAAATACCGCTGTCCAGCAGTAATGTTCAACTATGGATGATGATAATGATGAACATAAAATGATTGTTATGGCGTGAAGGAAGGTTACGAACCACCTGCACTCATTCAGAATGTGGCACGCGCTCAAAGAAGTGTGAGACTTAACATTTTAAAAGTTGACATTAGGAATGAGTTATTACTTAAGGCTGGAATAGACGCTATAGACCTTGCATTTACTATCAAACAAGGCGACTGAGAGGATTTCGCACGACTTTTTTTCACCATTTTATCCTAACACCCAATGAAGTGAACACCCATTGAAGATAAGCCTCTATAATAGACTGCATTCTATAGGGAGTATAATAGCAGGCGGGTTGGTGATCGCAGTATAAGCCAGTACGCAGGATGACGCTACTGCCCATCATCCGGTGATATTTCTCTTATCGACTGAATCGACTCTTACGACTCCCCGTGAGATGAGAGGGATGGCACCTATTTTAGATCGGTACCATACGGTATGATTACGTGATTGCATCATTTACGTGAAAAACATTTTTTAACAATCATAATTAAAGGTTCTCTATTATACATATTCGACCTGAGAGTTTAGTAGTTACATGGTTGTAACTGAGAAGAATAGAGGCCACTTTGAATATACATGTTTGATAAAATAAACTTTTAATCCATTTTTTTTGTCATTAAGGTGTCATGTCAAATATGATGGAGATTAACGTAATTTTTTTTCAGATATTTTTCGTTAAAGTTGTCTAAAAGTTTTTTGTCATAAGTAGCATACTCACATCACTTCGACCCTTGCGTAGACTTCTTCTTCTTATTTTAAATAATGGCTTCGTGCGGTTTGCACATTTAGCCAGTGTCAAGTTAGAGATATATTAATATCATATAAATTATAGTAAATGAGAATGAGTGGTGATAAAGATGATAAATGGTAAATGAGATCCCCTCCCCCTAAGCCCCTTGAGTCTTCAGTAAAGATGTAGGACTATACTGAGATCTCACATGGACTTCTTGAGAGAATTTGGAAAGTTATGTTGCACTGTTCTATTTCATTTACCAACACTCATGTACACACAAACACTTAACGGTTAATAATCCACCGTTATTAAACATTAATGTTAGAAATATCACAAATTTTAGAAAATAAAACAAAACTGCAGAAATGACGCTTCCTTGCGTAGACTTTGTAGATACTAAATATGTCTTTTTTTTCTTCTTTCCAGCGCTCTCCGCTTAGCGAGTACATGTTCCTGCCATGGCTGGGCGCCACCCTGCGAGGGCTGCTGCTGCGTCAGGCTCCCACCGCTGTAGCTTTGCTGTATACAATGGGCATCGTCAACGGACAAGTCAACTCCTTGTTTCTCACCGCATTTTCATTTCTATTTTGTAAGTGTACCTAATTATCCATCAAAGTGTACCTAATTGTATTACCCACTAATTTTACGCAGTGTTTGGAGTTTATTAAGGCCAGACCTTAGATGAGTGAGCGTTTATGTGATGTCGAACGTTAAGTTCTTTTCTCCCGAATGATACGTGCTGGTTTTAGTGGGTCACGTGGGTTAGGTTTATCCAAATACTGTGCATACTATCAGCACTCGAACCAAGAGCAAGAATTTCCTGTATAAGACCATTAAGCTCTGGAATTTTCTGCCGGATCAGAAAACACAATCGGAATTTTTACGCGGGATTATAGGATCTAGGACGCCTCCCAAGCGTCTAACGGCGTCTTTGCAGGCCGTCATGAGAGGGTGCGCTTTTTACCCTACGTACTCACAGTATGAGTAAGCTGAAGTGGCAGTGGGCGGAGCACGTAGCTCGATGAACCGACGATCGATGGGGCGGTAAGGTTCTTGAATGGCGACCACGAATCAGCAAACGTAGTAGAGGGCGGCCCCCAACGCGATGGACTGATGATCTGGTCAGGGCGGCGGGGAGCCGGTGGATGTAGGCGGCAAAGAATCGATCTACGTGGAAAGCAATTGGGAAGGCCTATGTTCAGCAGTGGATATCAAATGGTTGAAATTATGATGATTATGACTCACAGTATGAAGTACTTTAATTTTTTAGGAACTGGAACTGTTAGTAAATATTAGTAAAAATTTAGTAGTAGTAGTAGTAAGTAAAAATGTTTAACTTTGGTGCGCATAGTTTCAAGTTTGTCCTACTTACGTAGTGTTTATAGGCTTGTACGGAAGACCAGCGCCGCGGGGCCATAGTGACCCCTCAGCATATGCTGAGTGCCACATGTGTCTATTAATCTTTATTTTTGTAAACCTATGTATCATGTGTCACGGAAATTATTTTCTTTCTTTCTTTCTTCTTTCTAAATATGCTTAGACATCTTATACAGCGCTTCTAGTCCCAAAGTGTTGTCTATTCCCAGTGCTCGAAGCGCGTATGTGGCTGGAGATAGCGCGCTTGGTGCGCCTGCGCTGGGAACGCTGCGAGTTCAACGTGAACACTCGACACGGCGCGCGGTACGAAGTGGAAACTCTTTGGAGCAATGATGACGTGCAGAGTGTGGAAGTTAACAATTACGTGTACTAGAATTTTGTTGTGGCGGTGGCTCAAACTAGCCGGCTAACTCAATTGGAGCTTAGAGAAGTAACGTTTGACAATGGAATTTTCTGAAATAACTAAAGAAAAAAAATTGGCTACTAAATATGTTGAAAACGGTCTCACCGCTAGATGTCTAGTCTTAATGCATAGCGGCTAGGGACAATAAATTCCTTTGTTTTATTATGGATATTATTAGATAAAATATTTTTCATTTCGAGTTGTACGATTTTAAGGGTCTCATGTCCCTGTGACCATTCATGTGACTTTTGATATTTTGTTTAATGTTTAGTATTATTATTTTGTGATATTTTAAATTTTATTGTTTAATAAAAGATTTTCAAACAGTTATTAATATATATTTAATTTACATTGCAATCCTACTCGCACCTTACAAAATAATGCTCATCTTTGATAACAATACATCCATAATGTTCCTAGTTTTTAGGTGCACAACAATCTAAATACATAAATCAAATGAGCGAATTAGACTGGAAAGTGGATATCCCTTATTTGGGACATGTACCGGACGAACTATGTTAGTACACAATAGAAAAGTCTACGTAAAAATCTATCCTAAGATAAATAAAAGGTCAACAGATAGATAAAAGCAAGATATTATCGCAAAACTTAGTACTACTTCGTAACGTTTTGCGCGTTGTGTAAGAGCCACTTTCTTATAACTCTTTCCTAATGTAATAAAAACCTATAAACTTTTATACCAACAATGAATCTGAGGCATACTATAACGGTGACACAAAGAATGTACGTCAGGCTGGCCCGGCCCCATGGAATTTAATAATGAGATTGTTATCAATCCAATGTACCCGGGTATACTAATATATGTAACACCTTCATTTTCAATGTAACTCTTTTTAAAAGAAATTACGTGCACTTCTTAGTGGCCGGGCCAGCCTGACGTTTTCAGCCCGGCCACCTTGTTTCCCACTAATCTACAAAAAATACTGGCAATATTGTGCTACAGATGAAATGTACCCTATAATTTATGCATATGTAACACAAAATCGAATCCTAAAATGCAATAGCATACGAAATATTAGCGGTTGCAGGTGGCCGGGCTGAAATTATTTCGTTAATATAAAACAGTAAAACTGCAACACCTACCAAAAACTAATACCAGTACATAATGAGATATAGAGATATAGAATACATGTAACGCTTTCATTTTAAATTATAATACATATTTAGAAAGAATAATCACTTGAAATTATATTTCAGCCCGGCCACCTAAAAGCGGTAATATTCCCTAAAATCTTATGCCAATTTGTACAGTAAAACCTGATACAGCTATGAAATGAAAGTTACATTCGTTTCGTTTTAGTCGTATACCTTTAAGCCTTCTGTTTGACTAGATTATCAAAATCTGAGAAACTTGCCGAAGAGTGACTATCATTTATTAACTAATTTCAGGACATTTGGTTTGTTGAGTGAAACAAAATTGGTAATTGTCATATTTTTTTAATAATCATTTTTGAAATTAGTTAGACAACATTTGTACTTATATTAATTAGGTACTATAACAATTGTTAATTATAAATAATGTAAAAAAAGGTTACACATTGATAATAACACAGTTATCAAAAAATTATAGTAATATCAATATTACCTTAACATCGAACATTCATTCATTCAGAATATTAGAAGATAATTTTTGGTTAAATACTTATTATACCTTGGTAAAAAATCACAGATTTTCATAATGATTTTTACATCAACTTTGAATTTAAAGTTTTGAAAACTTTCAATTAAAATTATGCTAATATAATTATTACAACAATTCTTAAATAAAGAGAGAACCATAGTTCTTTCAGTGGCAGCTAATGGAAATATAGCTATGTAGTATATATAATTTAACATAATATTAAAATCACAGCTAAAAATCACAATGTTAACTTGTATAATTAAACGTATGCTAATATAATAATCATTGCTAGCCTATATCTGGCATTTGTACTATAAGTATTTTGACTAATTCAAATTTAAATATATTGCTTATTAGAATCGATAAAAACGTACTAATCACTTGATTATGTTATTTAATCAAGCTAAAATGTACGTCAAGGAATGTAAAAATATTAAATCCAAATTACTTTTTTTTAACACTAGACTGTAAATCGTCATAACACATCCACAGATCTTGATTAAATAAATGGCATTTATAATGTCCTAGATTTTCCCCCAATACTACATATTCAATAGCACCTACAATCACATAAATATTAGTTCTAACTTTGATAGATAATGGTATATCGTTCAATATTATTTGATCTGTTCCATTTAAATCAAAAGATATAATATTCTTTACATTATAGCTGGACAAAACAGTGCCCGGGCAATCGTGTTCACAATCCTTCGAAATAACGTCTCTATACAAATTGAGTCTTCTAGGGCTGATATTCCAAATGTTTTAATTACGTTCATATTAATGGGTAAAAATGGTACTGTTCTTTGAAGTTGAAATGCACATTTTTCTTCGGTACATATTTTTGTAAATAGAGCGCTATAAAATAATTCTAAAATCATTTGTTCAAACAAATTTGCGACATTGCATTCACAATTTATATCTATTGTATTTTTCGAGGATAGTTTGTAGTACTTTTTACATATGGTATTTCTTAGTTCGTATACTGCGGCTTCAGATATGTTTTTGTTACCTATAAATTGTATATAATTACATAACATATTATTATTATTTTCAGTCTGATCTATTTCTAATTTAAAGTTATTAAATGCAATATAACCATAAGCTATTAAATATGTAACAGCATCAAAACCACATGTATTTGTTAAAGTGGAACCAGTTACAATATTTCCATTTTTTATAAATTTTAACATTTTATAAATCGGTACGGTAACTGGCTCTTCAGCTTGTCCTTTCCAATTTTCTACAAAACTTGGCATATCACTGAAAATAGAATCTTGAGGAAATAACCGTTTTTGGTGTGTTCTTTTTTGACGATTCTTTTTGATTTTAATCTTTCGCTCTTGAAGGGGCGGTGCCTCATTATTTTGTAGTTCACTAGCAGCGATATTAAGCTCTCCATTTAAATGATTAATATGTATGTTTAGAAATTCGTCAATCCTGTATTTTCTTACTTTAGTTTTGAGTAATAAATGTTTTATTGTTTTAAAATAATCCTCTGATGCACTAGACGATGGATTCTTGTTTTTTGAATTGTATAATGGAGCCATAACGTTTGACCACATGGGCAATTTTCCCAATAAACGTTTTAGAGTAGATATTAGAGGCGGATAATATAATTTGTTGGGGCGTTCACAAGATTCCTCTTCTTGTTTATTTTTACAAGCAACAATATTATCAAACCATACCATAAAATTGCTTACATCTAAAACATTCTCCTCATTTAGGAATCTTTCTTCATCTACGTAATTGTGTGCGTTGTTAGAATCTTTTTTATCAATTGTAATACCTTGAATTCTTCTTTTCAAATTACAGTGGGCATCAAAGCAAATTTTTGAATAAAATTTAGTTAAAATAACAGTTAACATATTTTCAATTATCTCTCTTATGACTACGATACACTCTGCTGTTTTAATGTAAAGAATACAACGAACAAAGAAAAATTTTACATTTTCTGTTGTATTATTGAAGCACGAAAGATTATGAATAGTTTTGACAAAGTGACTTGTATCTATTCGCATATATACTACAGGCAAACTATTTGTATGTCCCTCCAATGCACTGTAAGAAGCTTCTAAGTAATCTTTTGTAGATTTATATGAAGTAAAGCATTGGATTGTAGCAGCAATCAAAGCTGAGGAATCGTCCGTGATTATTTCTGCAGGAGGGATAATTCCATTACTGGCCCATTTACCCAACCAATCCGCAATGCTATTTTGAGTGTGAGAATCACTAAGCATTTGTGAAATTGGAATAGATTTTAAAAAGCTATCAGCAGTTATTAATATAACATATAAGAATAATCTTTTAGTAAATTTAGTCCCATTAGGTAACACAATTGGTTTAATTATAGAGCCTGTGGCATCTAATGATATGGTTGGTCGACCATACTCTTGAACATATTGTTTGTAATATTTTATTTGTTCTTCTAACCAGTAGTAAATATGAAAAGTTGGTTTCATTAAAATTTCCTGAATTACGGAAGAGTATGTTGAAGTATTTGCCATAATGACAACAGATAATATTTGATTGGTATGGTACCATTTCTGCTTCCTTGTTTCATGACGTATTTGGCGTAATGCTCCGACTGATGGCAATACAGGTGGTTCCTTATCTTGAAATATCATATCATGACTCGCTATTTGTTTTCTAACTATAGTTGCTGAATCAAATTTTAATTTCTTAGATAATGTTCGTCTTGAGTACGGAGTAAGTCGTATTTTTTTTAAAGGATTATGCTTAAAATTTGGTTGAAGTTGATCAATTTCACATAAGAAATCAATAATATGATCAGTCTTATCTTTATTTTGAATTTTCACTGTTGCTTGACACTGAGTGCAACGTCCGTAGAATGTAATGTTAGCGCCTTGAATAACATGTCTTTTAAATGCTACAGTACAAGGTAACTTATAAAACTCCCAGAGTTTTTTTCTTAAAAGACCGGACCACTTAAATTTGGGAATAGCTCTGTACGTCTGATATCTTGCACTAGGTTTATTTTTATCGTGTCGTTTATACGTATAACTTAAGGGTTCAATTTTCTTCCATTCATGAACATCAATTGGAAATTTAAAACTAATTTGATGAAGTAAGCTTGCTTGTTGAATAACTGGAGAAGACCCTGATGATGATGTTGACGAAATTATAATACTATTGGTATTATCTTCATTTCTTTTAATGAAGCACTCATCTTTTGCCCGAGGTGAGTTCTGGTTGTTTAAAAAGTTTCTTCTAAAGCTGAGATATAGTGCTTTTGGTGACATCACATAGTTTATATCTTTTGCTATGGTATTGTATATAATAGAACTATATCTTGTCGTGGTGATCAAGCGTTTATATTTCTCAAATATTTGTTTTTGAGCCACAATATCTAACGCACTACGTTTTCCCATGGTGTAGGCACGCTCAACTGAAATAAAATATATTCATTTTAACTATGGTTTCGTAATAGGTATTCATGTAGGCTAAATAACTACATTAATATTTATTTAAATACAAATTCCCTAAAAAGATAAGTGTATGCAGTAACATTTGCATGCATTATCAAGTATATACATAAATCTATTAAAAAATATTTTAGCACCTAAGGAAAGAAAGAAAGAAAGAAAGCAAAGAATGTTCATAAGAATCAAATTTACTTTCACAAAACTTATAACTTTTGGGACATTAGAAATATATAAGATAGAATAGAGATGGGGAGAGGGGCGCGTGTCGCGGGACGAGGAAAAGAATGCGGTGAGCGAGGGACGTGGATCGCTGTGGCAGGCCGTACAAGGGGGAGTTACAAGAAGCGCGGGTACAGACGAACACCGTCGACGGTTGCCTGATTACAATGAATAATTCACTAAAATCCAATATATAAATCTTACAGTAATTAATAAGAAACTGATTAATTATTGATTTCACGAAATAAATAAGTACACAATAATAATAAGTAAATACATAGGGTAGGTACACAACAATAAGATTCACAAAAACTAAACACTTACTGTTAGTAAATCACCAAAATTATTACCTATTGACTATAAACGAAAGGATAAAATATATTTAGTTGATGGCATTGTATGGAGTTTTATTATTAAGTAAATGAGTGTTTAGATTTACTTTACTTTACCTGTATATTTTTTTTAATAATTACTTAGCTACCCATTAACATTGTTTGTCGATATATTTTAATTTATCAAAACTATGACTTACCTTAAAAACATCACATCACAAACAACTACACTGCAACAACTGATCAAATTTTACACTCACAGTAATATTAAAACGTAAAATATTATGTCAGAAGTGTTGATAACTACACGGCTCTTGCGCATCTATTCTGTCTACTCGGGGAAAATATCTTACGACTTAGGTTGGGACGCGACACAGGCGCCGTCTAAAAATCGGTGGTAGCGTCTGTGAACTATTATCTTTGTATGGTTATGTTGTGAAGCCAAAAACGGAGAAAATATATATAGGTTTAGGTATTATGTATCCAACAATTATTATGTGTGATTTATACTACTTAGTTAATTAATAAAAATATCATAGTAACGCATTTTGTTTCACTCAACAAACCAAATGTCCTGAAATTAGTTAATAAATGATAGTCACTCTTCGGCAAGTTTCTCAGATTTTGATAATCTAGTCAAACAGAAGGCTTAAAGGTATACGACTAAAACGAAACGAATGTAACTTTCATTTCATAGCTGTATCAGGTTTTACTGTACAAATTGGCATAAGATTTTAGGGAATATTACCGCTTTTAGGTGGCCGGGCTGAAATATAATTTCAAGTGATTATTCTTTCTAAATATGTATTATAATTTAAAATGAAAGCGTTACATGTATTCTATATCTCTATATCTCATTATGTACTGGTATTAGTTTTTGGTAGGTGTTGCAGTTTTACTGTTTTATATTAACGAAATAATTTCAGCCCGGCCACCTGCAACCGCTAATATTTCGTATGCTATTGCATTTTAGGATTCGATTTTGTGTTACATATGCATAAATTATAGGGTACATTTCATCTGTAGCACAATATTGCCAGTATTTTTTGTAGATTAGTGGGAAACAAGGTGGCCGGGCTGAAAACGTCAGGCTGGCCCGGCCACTAAGAAGTGCACGTAATTTCTTTTAAAAAGAGTTACATTGAAAATGAAGGTGTTACATATATTAGTATACCCGGGTACATTGGATTGATAACAATCTCATTATTAAATTCCATGGGGCCGGGCCAGCCTGACGTACATCACAAAGATACTCCCAAAGTTTTACATACAATTTTATTAAAACAATTGAAAGTCAAAGTCATATAGAAGTTTCTTCTTCTTCTTCTTTTAAATGATGGCTTCGTGTGGTTTGCACATTTAGCCAGTGTCAAGTTAAAGATATATTAATATCATATAAAATATAGTAAATGAGGATGAGTGGTGATAAAGATGATAAATGGTAAATGAGATACCCGCCCCTAAGCCCCTTCAGTCCTCAGTAAAGATGTGGGACTATACTGAGATCTCACATGGACTCCTTGAGAGAAAATTTGGAAAGTGATGTTGCACTGTTTTGTTTGATTTACCAACACTCATGTATGTTCACAAACACTTAACGGTTAATAATCCACCGTTATTACACATTAATGTTCGAAATATCACAAATTTTAGAAAATAAAACAAAACTGCAGACATGACGCTTCACTTTCCCGCCAAGAAGTCATATAGAAGTTTCTAGATTTACTTTTTTTTCTTTTTAAATAATGGCTTTGAGAATTAAGCACATTTTGCCTTAATAACATTTAAATCGTAATAAATGAGAATGAGTGGTGATAAAGATGATAAATGGTAAAGAGATGCCCTCCCCCTAAACCCCTTGAGTCCTCAGTAAAGATGTGGGACTATACTAAGATCTCACACTTCTTGAGAGAATTTGAAAAGTTATGTTGCACTGTTTTGATTCATTTACCAACACTAATATACGTTCACAAACACTTATCGGTTAATAATTCTTCGATATTACACATTATTGTTCGAAATGTCATAAATTTTGGAAAATAAAACAAAACTGCAGATGACGCTTCACTTTCCCGCCAAGAAGTCCTAGATTTACTTTAAAATCATACAATAATCTGATTTTCATTTTTTTATTGTAGTTTTTCAGAATGTTTAGAATATATTAGCCAACATTCAGCTAACATTTTCTCCACTTTACATCAAGAGTTACGAAGTTGATATACCTATTTCATCATTAAATCAAAAATTACAAAGATTCTGTGGAGAAACAATAGGTCTAAAATTTCTTCTACTTTTAATAATAAAATCTATGTACGTGCATTAAATATTTAAATAAGAATAATACAAGTAGTAAGCCCACGCCAACAAACGATAAGAAACTTTACTTCAATTTCTTTTGCTTTTAAATATTGAGAGTTGATACGTGCTGGCAAAATTTAGCTACATTGTTATAGCAATAAAATATTTTTTCTTCGCGATGGCAATGATTGCGGATTTTTTATAGTATAAACCTCTATTGAGAATAGCGGGTGTAAAATATTTGTATAACCTATCACAAAAAGTTGTGTTTGAGTATACTACAGCTCATTGTGTTGACGGTCTTTACGACTTCATGGACGAATATGTAGCAACTCTCGTGTTGCTGTTCAATATAAATCATCCCCTGATATTGCATCTACAGCAAAAAGTATCAGTAACATTATTCACGCCATTAAATACCCGTCTTATAAACATTTTGAATCCAAATTATTTCAGATGTGTTTAAAATAAAAAAATATTTATATTTATTTATTTAAGCCAAACCTGTACCTCTGTGGTCCAAGCTTTGTAAGCAAGCGTTTTTTTTACCATATTATTATTTTTGTACGATTAGCTGCATACGCGTATACTGTTGATTTTGCATACCTACTTGGATGTTTCTATGGCTTGCCAATAACTGAAATATTTGCTTCCGTATCGATCAAAACTCTTATACTACTTTCTCAGTCCGTCATAAAAGCGCTTGGACTGGTCCTTTTTTGATCTACAAGAACAAAAGTATTTTTTGAAATTGAAGCTTGTCTGATTACTCGTAACTATCCACTAGGCGTTCTTTAGTGGATTTATAATTTTTTATTGGCGGTGGGGAACTAATTAATGTGGTCACGTTCTTGAAGTATTTTTTTCTCTGATAGCTTAGCTATAACAGTATATTACTTGTAATCGTCACCTTGCTTCTGTGATGCCAATATGGCCTCCAACTTCGTAAGTATAATCTAGGTTGGTCCTTTCAAAATTTCGTAATGTAGACGGTATGCTCAGATAAAGTCAGTTAAATTTCTTCTGAACAACATTTATAGATCAAATACCTAAAGATCGCAAATTAATAACAGACATTCAAATTCCAACGATATATTGTTATTACGTTTTCACAAATCTAACTTGCTACTATACTATTTTGATACGGACCTGTAAAATGTCTAAAGAAATATCAAGTAGACATAAGAAAATACTTATATTGTTCATACTTGGGCCTTTAAACACAGTTTAGCAAAGTCACGAAACACCATTCGCGTGCCAACACATTTTAAAAAACCGGACAAAATACCGGCATCCTTCGGGGAACACCGCGAAGTCAAGAAAAAGGGTGAAACCATATTATACACTTGCGTTTCGCGGCTTTCGCGGGCTTTATAACAAAGCAACTTCACAGCACAACATTCAACCAAACCTTTAAGTACTAGTGCAGCAAAGTCGGGTACATTTCGCCATTGTATGCCATGTCTCACCAGTACACAGGGTGGTTCCTGTATTCATTCATTTATATTCTACTTGCTCTAGAAACAGAAACCTGCAGCTAAAGAATAATTTGTTGAAGGTAACACAAACACTTAATATATTAATTAAAGTTTATGACTTGACATATGACATCAGAACTCCAACGAAGTAATCTATATACTTATAAGACTTATTGACAGCAAATTTAACAACATAAGAGTTGTTCGGCAATTTAAAAATTGTAACTATTATTTAAACACAAGTAAGCAGTTTTAATGGCAAAGTCGTGCGAGTTAGACAGGGTGCCAATAACGCGGAATCTTCCAGGAGAATGCACTGCCGTCTTAAGTTTGTTCCGCATGGTTCCTGGACGCATTGCTCCGCACCATACCTGCACAAAGTCAGTTACTCACACTTATGTAACTCTATTCGGTGTATGTCTATAGAACACAAGAATTTTGTGTGGAAACGTGTACGCATCCGTTCAGCTTTTCGCGTCTATTCTATAGACATGGACTGAATTGCTGGCTCCGTGCCTCGGAAAGTATGTTAAACCGTTGGTCCCGGCTGTCATAAACATCTATGGCGGTCGTTATTAGGAAGTCAGTGCCTTCTAAGATTCGAACGGCTGGCATGTTCATAGAATGGTGTTTCCCTCTGTGTTGCGGAGGTCAGACGGCAATCGCTCCATCTAATAACTGAAATTCAGCTTATGCTGGTTAGACCAGTGAGCCGACCCTGGGCCCTGAGCTTAAGTCTGGGGCAACCGGGCCCCCAAAGGACACCCCTGGCGCTGCCTGACAGGCCCTCCGGGCCCGCCCGCTGCACCAACGGCGCAAGTGAGAAAGTCGAGCTGATCCCGCTCCGCAGTCTCTTTCAGGGACATCACTACTTCGCAGATCGATACATACATGCATACAACTTATGCTAACATTATTGTAAGATAACGAATGGAACATTTGAAAAACAAAAAAAAAAGTGCTATTTATGTGCAAAATTTGACAAGTAGTGATTCTTTAGTTTACTTTTGAACGACTGAAGTGATGGACACTCACGAATCAGAGAGGGAAGACTGTTCCACATTCTTACAGCACGGGCTGAAAAGGAGTTACGGAAATACTTAGTGTTGGAGGAAGGAGAAACAAGGGTTATAGGAAGCCATTTTAGTCTTTCCCGATACTCAGAAACATGGTCGTATTTACGCAGTCCGCATATAAATCTTATGGCCAGGTTTTGAAGACGTTCCAGCTTGTTAAGTAACTCCTCAGTTGCATCCAAATAACAGATAACAGCGTAGTCGAGAATAGGGAGCATGAGCAAGCATAATCTTGGTGCTAAAAGGTAGAAAAAATTTAAGTCGCCTTAGAGCATGGTATGCAAAATGCATACGCCTATTAACCTCATTAATATGTGGTGTTCAAGAGAGAGACCGATCAAGAATGAGACCCAAGTTCTTAGTTTTATTGGTAAAGTTAATCTTTTCACCTCCATACTCATATATCGACAGTTTGTCGTCAAATAATTTTTCGTTTAGCGACTATTATATCAGCTGTTCCCATTGGATTGAATTTTATGGTGGCTACGATAGATACATGATTAGTCGTCAAGATTTAGTGGTTACGATTATTTATTGTTTTACGACTGTGCAGTGCTGGTTACTGTTACTATTTCAATCTGTAGTCATCGCAAAAAGATCGAGGTCTATAGTAAATCGTGTCGTCTATATGTTTCCTTTTAAACATAATGTAAGCCAGAACACTTAAAACTACACGATTATCTGTCGTCATGAAAAAGTTGGACGGCGCCCTTACAGCCTTATCTCGTTTAATTTAATGTACATGCTTGCAATATTCGAATTTAATATAATGTTTGTAATAAAACCCTCGCCTCATATTTTCAATATACCTACGATATGAAACTTTTGTGCGATAATTTAATTCATGTACCATATTGAATATTGATACGTGTGCATACGGTGGCAAAATTTAGCTAGATGACTATAGCAATGAAATATCTCCTTAGAAATTTATGACTCTAAACTGCAAGAGAGTAGGAAGATGTATGATCGGGACACGAAACAGTTGCAGTTAGATATAAAAAACGTGCATAATTCCCTAGACTCAATTAATAAAAAATATTTAAGTATTGGCACAGAAACAAATTGCTGAACATATTGTCAGCAAATGAATTGATAGACCTATGCAATTATAATGAAGAAAGGTTTGACTCATTAGTAAATAAGACATGTTCAAATTGCCTTTGTGACCCTGTAACTTTGAGACCAAAATGCAATGTTAAACTCACCGACCATACATTGGCCTCACCCTCGCAGGAACTATTATTAAATACCTCACAGAATGTAAAAAGTGGTGCTGAAAAATATGGATCAATAATGTTTTGTGATAGTTTGGGAAAAGGTTTAGGTTCCCTTGTTAGTGGTAAATTAAATAAAAAATTTAAAAACTATTGCACACCAGGCAAAATAAGTAATATAAAAGTCCAAGACATTATTGATGCAAAAAATGTTATTATATTGTGTGGGTACAGTCAGTTGGTAAAAAAGAGAGATATTGTCCAAAGTATTAGTGATCTGACTCAGTTACAACTGGACACTAATTGTAAATTTATTATAAGTGCATTTCCTTATGCACAAAACTTAACTTTGGAACAAAACTAGAAAATATTTAATTTAAATTTATTAATTTATAATTTGACTTGTTATAATTCTAACTTTTCATTTCTTGAAATGAATAATTTTATTAAGAATTTTCAATTGATCACAGATACTATGTACCTACCATGGAGGTATAAAAATCAGACAGGTAATCTGTTAGCTTATACTTTACAAGATTCTGTTATACAGATGACTAGTTCTAATATTAATGTTATTCAAAATGTTAGTACTGTTACTAATAATAATTTTTTGACTTCTCCCATTTTAAACTGAGAGGCAAGACAAAGGCCAGGCCCTTGGACCTAAACATAATACGTCAAAACATCCAGGGCCTGACTGGCAAAGACCTTGATTTTGAACTGTTTTTGGAATGTCAGGACACATCTGTCATTTGTATTACTGAGCGGAGGTACTTGCTCTGAGACTTTGAGCCTGGTTTTTTTCGGACGTTGGCTGTCACATGTGATAGGTGTGAATTTTTTCAGTAATTTTTTTCAAATTATAATTTTTCATAATTTAGCTTTGCTGACTGTTGTATTCAGAAAATTCAATTCACGGTATTTATATTTACATTTATAGACAAGTAGTTCCATTAAAATGAGTAATAAGGAACCTCCAGACCCTGACCCTCCTGATCCTGATTCAGAATTTTTCACCCCCATAGACTCCGTCCCGCCTTTCTCCCAGAGTATGGATTCTTCATATTCTCCAACTTCTAGAAAAAGACAAGCTGAATCTCATAACGAGAATAAACCTGCAAAGCTAGTTAAAAGCGTAGTTGGCAGGCAGACGTATGTTGCCAGTGATAGTCCCCCGTTTCTTGTCCACGTTCGGCGAATTGATTCTACAGAATCATTGCACCCAGTTAAATTTGGTATGTTTTTATTAAAACAAAATTTTAAAAATATTGTTATTGATGGTGTGAAACGAGTAGGCCGTAATAGGCTCTCGATTGAATTTAAATCTCACGAGGATGCCAATGCATTTCTATCTAACAGCTCCCTCGCCTTAAATAATTATAACGCTTCAATTCCCGTTCACATTGTGTCCCGCATGGGTTTGATTAAAGACGTCCCCATTGACTTGTCGGACGATGAGTTAATACATAATATTATTGTTCCGCCTGGGTGTGGTAAAATTATTAAAATCCGTCGCATTTCCAGAAAGTTTCTTAACAATAATGTACCAGAATGGAAACCATCTTCTACTGTCGTAATTACGTTCGATGGGCAAATTCTCCCGAAAAAGGTATTTTGTTTCTACACGTCATTTACGGTAGAGCAATATATACACCAAACTGTTCAGTGTTACAACTGTTGCCGTTTTGGTCATACCCGCTTAATTTGCCGTTCAACAACGCGATGCTATAAGTGTGGCCATGACCATCCTGGCGACGGTTGTAACGTTGACAGCTCTGCTGCCTTCTGTTCTTCTTGTTCTGGCAACCATTTTGCCAATGATAAATCTTGCCCTGAATATATAAGGCAAAAATCTATTAAAATTTCTATGGCTGAGAATAATGTAACTTACTTTGAAGCAAGCAAAATGGTTCCCAGATCAAATCGCTCTAGTTATTCAGACACTGTCAAATCATCTCCTTCATCATCTTGTCCCTTAACTAAACCCTCTTCCTTATCATCCTCTCAGTTCTTATCTCACCCTACATATTCTTCATATAAGAAATCAGTTTCCATTGTTCGCAATCCACGTTCTCCTCTTTCACCTGGTTACAATAAAAAAGCCCATTTAGACCTCACAAAAGATTATTCGTTCATCCCGAGTAATATTACTGGCACTGCTCTACATTCTCCAAACATTAGACATGACGAAACTGAAAACCCTTCCTCCAACGTAATTAAATCCATAGTTTCGCTTTTAGTTTCTTTATTATCTTCTTCTCATTCTTCACCAGACTTCGTGGCTAAAAATCTGTTTCCTCTAATTAATTTACTAAATAATGGCTCCTCTAACTTTTCTCCAGTGGAATGTTAGAAGTTTATCACATAAAAAACACGACCTAATACATTTAATCAACCTCCATAAACCTTTTATAGTGTCAATTGCAGAGACTTGGCTCTTGCCATCTCATAATTTTAATATTCCATCTTTTTCTGTTGTTCGTCATGACAGATTAGATGGCTATGGTGGTTCCGCTTTGTTTATTAATAACAAAGCCACTTATTCGGACTTAAACATAAATTATTCAGGTAACGATTTTAATATTGTTGCCTGCCGTGCTGAAAATTTTTCGTTTGTAAGTATATATATAGCTCACCCTAGAAATTGTTTCCTTCCCATTTTGAAAAATATTTTACAATCAATCCCGAGCCCTATTATAGTTATGGGCGACTTTAATTGTCACCACTATAGATGGGGCTCTTCTTGGTGTGACTCTTTCGGTATAGGTCTGGTGAATTTAATAGATGATTTAGATCTTTGTGTTTTAAATGATGGCCGTTCTACTCGGCGTATCCTTCCTGGTCAAAATCCTAGTCCGGTTGATGTCACTTTTTGCTCTTCTTCTATTTCATCTTCTCTTTGCTGGGACTTGGAGCAGTTTTCTTATGGAAGTGACCACTTTCCTATAGTTATTCGCATTCCCTCTTTGACAAGCCCCGAAAGATCCTTGCCTCCTTTTTTGAAATATCGTATATCTGGCTCTAAACAGAGTTGGAGTAAATTCTCTGATTTATCAGAATCTCATTTTCATTCGCTTCCAGATATTCGTAGTACGAGCAACTGTGATTTAAATCAGCAAATAAACGATGTATCGGTAGCATTCAATAATTATTTAACAACAACAGCTAACTCCTGTTTCCCTCTTAAAAAATGTTCATCTGGTAAGTTACCTTCTCCTCCATGGTGGGATGAAGAGTGCACAGATATGATAAAACAAAGAAAAAGAGCAGAAAAAGCTTATAATAATCAAATGTCTGTTGAAAATCTAATCTTTTATAAACATATTTTGGCAAAATCTAAGAAATTACTTAAGAAAAAAAAAAGGCTAAGTTGGTCTAAATTCTGTTCATCTCTATCAGCATCTACTCCCCCATCTGTAGTTTGGCGTCAAATTAATAAATTTAGGCGCGGTTTTTGTCCGACTCCTCTCCGTTCTATTCCTCTGGTTACAGCTGAACTATTTCTTGATAAAATTTCCCCATGTTATGTTCCAAACTATAATGAGATATCTCCTTATCCTACGATTGATTGTGTGATTGGTGATGAATTTCCACATTTAAATGATCCTTTTTCATTTAATGAATTAGAGTTGGTTTTATCTCAACTTAAAGACTCTGCTCCTGGACCGGATGGTTTTCCGTATTCTTTCTTGGTGAATTTGGGTAATAATGGCAAGCTCTATTTTCTAAATTTTATTAATATTTGCTTTTGCAGTGGAATTGTCCCAATGAGTTGGAAAGAACAGATTGTTATTCCGTTAGTCAAACCGGGGAAATCGCCTGATGATCCCAATGGGCTTCGTCCTATTGCTTTATCTTCAGTACTAACAAAGATCCTGGAACATCTTGTGAAAAATCGATTAGAATGGTTTGTTGAGCATAAAAGTATTTTACCATCTACTCAATTTGGTTTTCGAAAAGGTCTAAGCACTATGGATAGTGTTGCTGTCTTGATCACTGATATAAGGATAGCCTTTTCCAAAAATTACTCAGTAGTTGCCGCATTTTTAGATATTTCGGCCGCTTATGACAATGTAAATCTGTTGATCCTTCGAGAATTGCTAATAAATTTTAAAATTCCATATAAAATAACCAATATTATTAGTAACTTGTTCCTGGAAAGACAAATTACTTTAAAAATACCAGGAAAAAGCTTTGGAAATAGATTAGTATTTAAGGGTTTACCTCAAGGTTCTGTGTTAAGCCCTATTCTATACAATCTTTATACCAGTCATTTAAAATCATCCTTAAATTATGATTGCCAAATCCTACAATATGCTGATGACTTGGCTTTGTATGTAGCTCATAGCTCCATTGATGACGCTGCTGATTCATTATCAGTTTCTCTTAATTCCTTAAATAATTGCCTTTCCGATCTGGGTCTTCACTTATCGTCTCCCAAAAGTTCAATCGTAATTTTCTCTCGTAAAAAAAATATTCCTACCGTCTCAATTGCTATTTCTAGCTGTCCAGTTCCCATTAAAAACAGTGTAAAATTTTTAGGGGTTTTTTTAGATTCAAAGCTTTCTGGGAAGCTACACATTAATCACCTGGTTAGTAAATGTGAAAGGTCTATCCCTATTTTAAAATGTTTGTGTGGTGTTTGGTGGGGTGCTCACCCTTACTGTATGAAAATTTTTTATAATGCTTTTATTCGTAGCGTAGTTGATTATGGTTTATTTTTATTGGAGCCTTGTAATAAAGCAGCATTACATTCGTTGGATCGAATCCAGTCGTCTTGCTTAAGAATTATTACCGGTTGTATGAAATCATCTCCAATTAATGCGTTACAAGTAGAATGTTGTGATCCCCCTTTTTCTTTACGTCGTCAATATTTGTCTGATCGTCTTTTATATCGAATCAATATGACTTCATCTCATATTTTGATTCCAAAATTAAACGCTTTGTATAATTTGTGTTATTCGAATAATGCCTATTGGCGTAACAAATCAAAACCTCCAATTATCATAAGTCTCCATAATCTCAATACTTTTTCTACTCCTTTATCAAAAAATGATCTTTTACCAGTTTTCGCCACTGATTACAGAGCACTTATTTATTCCCCAAGAATTTTTTTCAACTTAGGTATTTCAAAAAGTTCTCCAGGTCCTAATATCAGTTTAAATAAAATTGTTTCTGAACGTTGGTCACGTTGGCAAAGATTTTATACCGATGCTTCCAAATTGTCTGATTTGGGAAGTGTGGGTGCATCAGTCTTCTTGCAAAATTCAAATTTATATTTACAATTCAAATGTCCTCCTGAATCTTCTGTGTTCACTGGAGAATGCATTGGCATCCTTGAAGCTTGCCTATTTATTAAGTCTCATAATATAAATAAATCAATTATTTTTACAGACTCGTTAAGTGCCTTACAAGCTTTAAATAAAAACCTTTTTAAATGTAAATTACACAGTAACATTGTTCTTAATATAAAATCATGTCTGTTGAATTGTTTTAATAATGGTTTAACAGTCGAGTTAGCGTGGATCCCGAGTCACGTGGGGATAACTGGCAATGAATGTGCGGATTCGTCTGCTAAACAGGCAGCGTCTAGCGCAAATGTGGATTTGAGACACTACTGTCTTCAATGTTATGACCTTTTAAATATTCCAAAAAAAATATTACGCACTAAATGGCAAGAATTGTGGAATAGTAGCAGTAAAAAAAAAGGCTACTACTTCTATAATTCTCAGCCATCGATTCCCAATAAACCTTGGTTTTTTAAATTTAAAAATATGTCAAAGACAGTTGTTTCGGTCATGTGCAGATTACGTATTGGCCATTGTTGCACTCCTCATTTTCTAAATAAAATCAGAATACGTGATAATTCAATTTGTGAATGTGGATTAGGAGATGGTACTTTGGATCACATATTTTTTGAATGTCCCAGGTTTTTAAATTACAATTTTTATAATTCTTTATCAAAGTTAAAAGTGTCATTGCCTACGAACTTTTCATATTTACTTACAATTTCTTCTCGTAAAGTTTTTTTGGAAGTTATAAAATTTATTAGACATAATGATATCAAACTGTAATTGTAACTTAACTTTAATTCTCTTTTAACATTTAGCAAAGCTTTTCTTTTGTTTCTTTATTTTTATTCACATGTGAAGTCATCATACGAGTCTGGCTGAATTGTCGTCACTACCCTTGATGACATAGTGCCATTAATTTAAAAAAAGAAGAAGAAGTATTACTGAGCACTGGCTTAAAAGCAGTGAATTAAATTTTAACATAAATAATTTTAAATTAATAAGCTTTTTTGTAAGAAAAACCGCTATTCATGGAGGATCCATGATATTTGTCAAGAACAGTTTAAAATGTAAAGATCGATTAGACATTGTAAATCTTTCTATAGAGCGTAATATTGAATTTTCATGTGTGGAATTGGAAAAATTTGTTATAGTATGCGTGTACCGGCCACCATCTGGCAACTTTTCTACCTTTGAATTGGCTATGGAAGATGTATTAAAAAAATTAAAATCCAAAATCGTTTGTGGCGACTTTAACGTTAATCTTCTTGAAAATACAGTGACAACCATACGCTTAATTTCATTATTTCAAAGCTTTAATTTAAGAAATCAGTTTTTAGAGCCAACTAGGATAACAGCACATAGTGCAACTTGTCTAGACAACATATTTTCGGAAAGTAACCCATCTTTTAAGGATTTATTGAGTTGCCTACCGTCTGACCATTGCGGGTTATTAGTGTCATTTAAATATAATCAGCCGGAAGTTCCTAAAATAATAGAATATAGACCAATAACAAATAATCGTTTGGAATACTATCAAAACAGTATAGATAAAAAAATAGGTTCAGTCCCATTTTCGCACAACGATCCGGGTGTTCTTTATGCTAATATTTTTGGTTTAATTAAAAATGAGTTTAATAATGTTTTTACCCTTAAGTCTACTAAACGTTTTGAGAAGCTTCAATTTTGTGAATGGGCTACAACAGGTATATATAGGAGTAGGCGGCGACTTTATGAATTGTACAACTTAAAGAATTGCAATCATAATCCAGATTTTATTGAATATGTAATATATGTAATATTGCAGCAAAATCCGATTTCATAAAAAATAAAATAAAGTCGTCGGATAGTAAGATCAAAACAACGTGGAATATTATAAACCGCGAATCTGGCAGGCGTGCGCCCAAAGATGATACCTTGGTCCTTAAAGATAACGATATAACTGTAGAATGTAAAGCAGAAGTAGCTAAAATATTTGGCGACTTCTTTGCGAAAATACCAATAAAGACAACTTCAAGTCTAAATTCGTCTCCTTTAGTTGCTGTATCACTTCTTTCGGAATATGTACTAGTCTGCAATTCCATCTTTGAATTTAGATATATCACATATGTAGATATTTTAAAATCCTTTAAAGAAGTAAAAATTAAAAATACGGGTGATTTTTGGGATTTGTCCACTAAAGTAATTCAATCAATAATACATTCTATTGCCCCATACCTTGCGTTCATATTTATGGATGTATTAATCAAGGGTCCTTTCCGGACTTAATGAAACTGAGTAAGGTTATTCCTTTACATAAATCCGGGTGCAAAGAGGACAAAAGTAACTATAGACCTATTTCAATCTTACCAGTTTTAAGTAAGGTCTTTGAAAAAAATATTCTTAATCAGTTAACAACTTACTTTAATTCACAAGATCTTCTACATAAAAAGCAGTACGGTTTTAGAAAGAGCCGTTCTACGGCAGATGCTGGTGCAGCTTTAATGCAGCATATTTTTGAAGCTTGGAAGTTATCGCAGAATGCTCTAGGAGTTTTTTGTGATCTGTCTAAGGCTTTTGACTGTGTTGACCACCAGACTCTAATTCTTAAATTAAAATACTATGGTGTAGAAGGCTTAGCCCAAAAGTTATTGTCATCATATCTTTGTTCACGAATTCAGACGGTAGATATTAACGGAACTAGATCACCCGGGTCGTCTGTGCGTATGGGGGTCCCTCAGGGTTTAATTTTAGGACCATTTCTCTTTTTAGTTTATATAAATGATTTGCCATTTTTTATGAGTAGGCGTTGTGAGATGGTATTATTTGCTGATGATACTTCTTTAGTATTTAATATTGATCGACATAAAAGGGACTTTAGCGATGTAAACGATGCCCTTGCAGAGCTGCTTCGTTGGTTTACTGTCAACAACTTACAGCTAAATGCTAAAAAAACGAAATGTATTAAATTCACTGTTCCAAATGTAAGGAAACTCGAAACAAATATCATTATTGACGGTCAGAAACTAGATTTAGTAGATTCTACTGTTTTCTTGGGAATAACTATAGATGAAAAACTTCAGTGGGGTATATTGATACTCTTGCTGGCAAACTTCGTTCCGCAGCTTATGCTATTCGCAAAATTCGCCAATTAACAGATGTTGATACGGCAAGAATGGTATACTTTAGTTATTTTCATAGCCTAATGTCTTACGATATTCTTATGTGGGGACTAGCAGCAGATATAGAAACAATTTTTATTTTACAGAAACGGGCTGTAAGATCTATTTACGGACTAGGCTCACGAACAACTCTTAGAGAAAAGTTTAAAGAAATAGGTATCTTGACTGTTGCCTCTCAATACATTTATAATAGTATAATATTTATAAAACGAAACATAGAAACCTATAACAGGCGCTGTGATGATCACAGTTTTAATACTAGAAATAGAAATAAATTATTAAATCCTTCTTTACGCCTGCAAAAAAATCGCAAATCGTTTATGGGGCAGGGTATACAATAGTATAACAAAATTCCAAAAGATATTTTAGATTTGCCTTTTGAAAAGTTTAAGCAAACCGTTAAGACATCACTTACCAAGAAAGGGTATTACACGGTTAATGATTACGTTAATGACAAAAACGCTTGGATGTAACATTCACAATGATAAAAGTTGTGTTCTGCGGCCCTCTTTACAATATAACGAATACTTACATACATTGTCTATGTAATTTTATAATTTTAATATTTAATTAAGACTGCTTATATACGGTTTATTGGAAATTGTTTTGATGGCTGCATAGCTTAACTGATACCATATGGTATACCACTTTACAGTAACAAAATTGTGGTTTGCAGCACATTTAATTAAATTCAGTCTTCTAATATTAATGTTATTTTTACTAAAATCCTTTTATCCAGCTTGAGTATATCACGCTCACTTATATGTTTCCGCGGTGGTAACGTCATGCGTCGGGTCGTTGCGCTCCCTGAGCGTAACGCGTCTGCTCATGTCTACTATTATATGTTTATCCGTAATTATGTTAATATTGCTAAAAAGAGTTTTGTCTTCATTTTTTTTTCAAATCTTGTGACTGCAGAACACAATTGTTTTAATATTATGTATTTTAATTGTAACTGGCGGGAGAAAAAACCAACCTTGACGATTTTCTTGCCCGTTCTTTTACGATCAAGCTCCCGCCCGCAGTGAATGGGCGCGTTAGCGTTAGTTTATAAGTATGACATTCATAAGAGCTCTATTGAGCCAAACTTGAATAAATGAATTTTTAATTTTAATAATTTTAATTTTAACGACGTAAACAACAAGATGGCGTCGTTGGCGGAGTCAAGATGGTTCGTGTTTGACTCGAGGCCAGTTCACTTCACTTCAGCTCTCGGTCGAGTCAACACGGGTTTCATAGAACCCGTTCCGTGTTCCGTTTCGTATATTAAGTACCTAGTTTTAATACAATGTAATCAAGACGGTTACAATGTAAAAACAAAGTGATTGTGTAGAATCAAGTGTTTGTTCTTTATTCTATTGCCTGTATCCACGTTTCTCGCCCACAATGTCTGAAAATCTAGAAGATAGGTCTTCCATATCCGACATATAGATATTTAAGATAATCACTTGTAATGAATTGCACGAGTTGTTAGAAATAATTAAAAATAGGATAGTCCATGGTACATAACCATACAATAATGGCTTAGTTATATACCGCATACCAAATTCTGGTAATTTCAATCTAAGATAAATTTTGTAAATTGTCTTTTAAAATACTTGAAATTGAAACGACTGAGTGTCGTACGCAATAAGCGTCATATCATTGAAGTTACAGCTTTCCGCATTAAGAACGCAAAATATAGACGAACAAATGCAGCTAAAGAATAATTTGTTGAAAGTGACACATATTAACAAAAGTTTATATGACATCACAATTCCAACGAAGTAAAATCAATTAGTAACACTAATAATCAAGTAGTGTCAATAACAGCAAATTTAACGACATAAGAGTTGTTTGATCAATGTTTTGTATTAATTATAACTATTATTTAACCAGATGTTTTATTCCCTGCGTTTTAAACTAGTAAGCGGTTTTAATATGATTTAGTCAGAAATTAACGAAACTGTTTGATATTTTATTTAATGCTTGTGATGTTTTTGATTTTGTTGCAATAAAATAGTTTAATACAGTTTACAATATATATTTAATTTACGTAACAATTCTTATATAATGAGGTAAAATGTAAGTATAATCTTAAAAGAACTAAGGTAAATTACTAAAAATATAACTATGCTGAGGCTCCCTGTGCGTACCGAGTTACATTTTAACTAGTATAAATTTGTATCAATTACTTCACTTTTAGTAGAACCTACTGTTTTTATGACTTAAAGACCTATGGAGTAGGATTAAAATTAAAACTTCTGAAAAATCCAAACGCCTTTCAGCAAAAAAACTTAACTATATTTTAAACTGGATTTAATAAATTAAATAAATAAATATTCTCTTACAATCACACCAATTATTTAGTTCCAAAGTAAGTATCACTGAGAACTTGTGACTAAACATACTTAAATACTTTTTTTTTGTAAATACATACTTAATATACACAGGAAAACACCCAGACCAGAACAAATGGTCATGTTCATGCACACAAAGATTTGTCCTGTGTGGGAATCGATCCCACGACCTCATATTATTATTCGCAACATTGTTCACAAGCTAATCTTGTGGAGCTCATTGTGGCAAGATGAACGAAAAGAGACCACTCTGGACTCGATTGTGGCACTATACTTGCCACACCGGTGCATTAATTAGCAATATTGAGTAGACACAATGTAACTATACTCATCGCAATGTCTCGCTGCACGCGGGATCATAAAAATGTATGTTGTACATATGTTTCGTTTCAAAAAGCATCGCTATCGATAGAATTATAAAAATAGTAAATAAGGTATGCACTCCAACACAATGAGAAGACCATCAAGGGACAATGGTCACGTTGAACACGTGGATCGTATCAGGAAATTAGACTTTATATTTGATTTTATTTCATTCAGTAATAGTTTTAATTTAGCAATAATTATGGGCGAGCAGTAAAGCTCACTGCGCTCGCACGATTTTTGACTTGGCGAGCAACGAGATATTGCGACGATTATAAGTACAAATGACAAATGAATATAGAAAGGAAGTTATAAAATAGTAAATTTGATGAGCAACCATCACTTTAAAACTAGCTGCAGACCATTTTAGAACTATCAAGTTACGCCACGAACGACCAACGCGGAAAACAATTGGGGAGGCCTATGTTCAGCACTGGAATTTGAATGTCTGAGATGATGGTGATACTCTATACACGCCATGATAATGTAACGCCACGTGGCGATGATGGCCAGCACGTTTAGCAGTGGATTTAACGTGAACATAATTGTACACTCTGGTCAGCTGCAGTCTGGCAGGTCGCTGTCACCAAACCGTGCACTTGTTGATTGGGTTCATGGGCGACCCTGGCGGGCAGCGGAACTCCCGGGCAAAGTCGTGCGAGTTGGACAGGGTGCCAATAACGCGGAATCTCCCAGGAGAATGCACTGCCGTCTTGAGTTTGTTCCGCATGGCTTCTGGACGCATTGCTCCGCACCATACCTGCACAAAGTTAGTTACTCATATTCAACTCTATTCGGCATATGTCTATAGAACACAAGAATTTTGTGTGAAAACGTGTACGCATCCTTTCAGCTTTTCTCGTCTATTCTATAGACATGGACTGAATTGCTGGCTCCGTGCCTCGGAAAGTATGTTAAACCGTTGGTCCCGGCTGTCATAAACATCTATGGCGGTCGTTATTAGGAATTTAGTGCCTTCTAATATTCAAACGGCTGGTTTGATCATAGAATGGTGTTTCCCTCTGTGTTGCGGACTTGGGTTGAGTCTCTTTCAGGGACATCACCACTTCGCACAAGGATCGATTCAAACTTAACAACTGACCAAATTTGAACAAATATTTGAAATATGTTAAAGTATCTAATTGTACATTTTATCGTATTGTAATATTTCTATATAAAAGGGGATTGCATTAATAAAACTGATTCCCTCACGCAAAAATGATTAGTACATTTAATAGATGTACCATATTATTGGTATATATATAGTTTCTAGCTGTTTCCAATATATCGACAGTTTGTCGTCAAATAATATCGTTTAGCGACTATTATATCAGCTGTTCCCATTAAATTGAATTGTATGGTGGCTACGATAGATACATGATTAGTCGTCAAGATTTAGTCGTAACGATTATTTATTGTTTTACGACTGTGCAGTGCTGGTTACTGTTACTATTACAATCTGTAGTCATCGAAAAAAGGTCGAGGACTATAGTAAATCGTGTCGTCTATATGTTTCCTTTTAAACATAATATAAGCCAAAACACTTAAAACTACAAGATTATCTGTCGTCATGAAAAAGTTGGACGGCGCCCTTACAGCCTTATCTCGTTTAATTTAATGTACATGCTTGCAATATTCGAATTTAATATAATGTTTGTAATAAAACCCTCGCCTCATATTTTCAATATACGATATGAAACTTTTGTGCGATAATTTAATTCCTGTTCAATATTGAATATTGATACGAGTGCATACGGTGGAAAAATTTAGCTAGATGACTATAGCAATGAAATATCTAGTCTTCGCGATAGCAATGATTGCGGAATCATTGTCGTCCAAACCTCCATTAAGAATAGCGGGTGGAAAACATTCGAATGATGAAAAACACCAGTGTGCAGTGCAATTAGTAGGCCGGTATAACTTATCACATAAATATGAGTTGGAGTTTCTCTGCTCCGCCGTGGTAGTATCCCCAATTTGGGTACTAACTGCAGCTCATTGTATTGACGGTCTCTACGAATTCATGGACAGACATGTAGCATCCGACTCTCGATTAGCTGTTCGATATAAATCATCCCCTGATATTGCATCTAGAAAAAAAAGTATCAGTTACATTATTGACGCTATTAAATACCCGTCTTACAAAGATTTGAGAAAAACTCTTTACAATGATATTGGCCTTGTGAAAACGTCTCCAATCTTAATAGTGCATTATGCAAAGATAAGCGCAGTGGATTACCGTTCTATGGTGGGACATGTAGCGGATATGGCTGGCTACGGATACACAAATTACAGCGACGGCAGTTTTCATCTAGCTGTCAGGTTAAGAGTGCTTCAAGTTTTGGTTACAGATTGCCCACTAGAAGGTATTTATCTCACACCATCCTTCTGTGTAAAACCCAGATGTGACGAGGCTGGCACTGTTACTATAACTGGCGGTGACTCTGGTGGCCCTGTTTTACATCCATCTGGAGTTATTGGAGTGAACTCAGCTGGTGGATCGTTTGATTATTCAGAAAATGAAGAATATGTAAACGAAGCGGGTGTTATATGTCCAGTAAGTCCTTATTTAAATTGGATTATGACACATATCAACAGTAATTCCTGAGAAAATAAATCTGAATTACTTTCCATTGTAACTTCTTTTTTAAATATTTGTGAACACAAAGGAAAATGAATGATAGTATATAATTAATTATATGTCAAAGGCGGTAATGCAGCATTTTACAAAACGACTAGACAAATTCTTCAGGAGCTACAAAAAGACCCCTGCAATAACAACACAATAACAATAGTTTAAAAAAGGAAACTTTATACACCAAAAAATTAACAAATTGAAGAATTGCTTTTATGCTATACAATGAGTAGTCATGCAGAGCGTAGAGCTTCCACCTAAGAGCATGGTGTGACCACTAAGGCAGGCTTACCGTCAGAATTGCGTATTAAAATATAACCTCGAGAGTTTTAACAAGCATACGTGCACCTTTCATTATTTTTATGTTTCCTAAAATATGGTTGAGTGAAACGATGGCTGGTTCATGCGTTATACTCGTGAACGAGTGCTGCTTGTGGGGACTGGTCTGCTCTTGTCTACTATTTTTATTTGTAATTAAAAATTCAGCTAACTGAAAAAAGTTATTATTATTTTTAATCTGACAACTGCACAACACAACTTTTGTAGTCCTATCATTCTCCTAAATCATTATTGAGTAATATGAAGTAAATTTTGTACTGGTGGGAATTCGGTAGTGCTGTTCGAATGATTATATATATTAAGACGGAATTGCTTTAAATAATATCTTTCATAAGACCAAAAATATTTGTGGTTTGCAGCACATTTCATAACTATAATGTTGTTTTTGTTAAAATTATTTTATCCTGTAGCTTGAGTATGTCATGCCCACTTAAATGTCTCTGGAGTGGTGGCGTCATGCGTCGGGTCGTTACGTTCCCTAAAATATGGTTGAGCGAAACGATGGCTGGTTTATGCGTCATACTCGTGAACGGGTGCCGCCAGTGGGGATTGGTCTGCTCTCCTATGTTTATTCGTAATCATGTTCGTATAAAATAAAATAAGTTATTTTCTTCTTTTATTTTAAATCTTGTGACTGCAGAATATGGGTTTTTGTAGACTCGTCAAATTGTTTTACTACTGAGTACATTTTCTTGTAACTGGCGGGAGAAAAAACTAACCTTGACGATTTCCTTGCCCGTTCTTTTATGATCAAGCTCCCGCACGCAGTGATTGGGCGCGCTAGTTTTTAAGTTTTGGCTCTTTTGAGCCAAACTCGAATATATGATTTTGAATTTTTGAATTATTATTTGTGAGAGTAAACCTTCGAAACATACACTGGCAGTTTATCTCCCCTCAGTCTAAGATGGTTAAACTTTAATTTGTAGGTTGAGTCATATTTCTTGGCGGCTTCATTCTCTATAAAATTATTAAATTTAATTATAATCGGTGCGTTGTCTCTGCCTCGTCTGTAGCACTGCATAACGTCGATTGAGGGTTAAAGTATTAAATTGTCATACATTAAAGCCATTATTGTGTAAAGGTATTTTTTTGTCTTGCTTGTCTTTTGCATGTCATTAAGTTGCGATTCAAGTTCGTTAATACGCTTAGTAATATCACATCCTAAATGAGATTTAACCAATTGCATAGGATAAAATCTTTAGTTGCTTTAATGTTCACCTATTAAGCTTCTTAGAGCGTAGCATGCAGATAAAAATTTGTTTTAAAGGCGTTATATTTTTGTACGTTCAATTTAGAACAGAATCTTGTGTACACCTTTTATAAATCTTTAGAATCTACTACAGCAATAGGAATTCAAGGTATCTTTCGACCCAGAGATATATATATATATAGATTATCTACTTTTAAAGTTTTTAAGTTCGTCTTAATTTTGCGTATTTACTGCGGAAAACAGTAACTTCAATGATATGACTAGTGTCGTACGCAATAGGAATTAAATTATTTTAAAAGATAATACTTATACAAAATTGAACTCAAACTTATATTGAAATTACCAGAACTTGGTATGCAGTATTTAACTAAGCCAATATTGTAAGGATACCCCGCCATCGCTTATGTTACATGAACTATCCTATTATAGAGATTATCTTAAATATCTATATATGTATATAGTGTCGACTTTAAGGTTTGTAATATATAACTTTACTTTAATCTGCCTTCGACATATAATTATACACTATCATTCATCTTCCTTTGTGTCCACAAATATTTAAAAAATAAGTTACAATGGAAAGTAATTTAGATTTATTTTCTCAGGATTTACTATTGATATGTGTCATAATCCAATTTAAATAAGGACTTACTGGACATATAATACCCGCTTCGTTTACATATTCTTCATTTTCTGAATAATCAAACGATCCACCAGCCGAGTTCACTCTAATAACTCCAGATGGATGTAAAACAGGGCCACCAAAGTCTCCGCCAGTCATTGAAATAAAGCCAGCCTCGTCACATCTGGGTTTTACGCAGAAGGATGGTGTGAGATAAATACCTTCTAGTGGGCAATCTGTAACCAAAACTTGAATCACTCTTAACCTGACAGCTAGATGAAAACTGCCGTCGCTGTAATCCGTGTATCCGTAGCCAGCCATATCCACTAAATGTCCCACCATAGAACGGTAATCCACTGCGCTTATCTTTTCATAGTGTACTAATAGTATTGGATTCGTTTTCACTAGGCCAATATCATTGTATAGAGTTTTTGGTGTAAAATGTTTGTAAGACGGGTATTTAATAGCATTAATGATGTAACTGATACTATTTTCTCTAGATGCAATATCAGGGGATGATTTATATCGAACACCAATAATGATCGCTTGGCTCCGTGCCACGAAAAGCACGTTAATCCGTTGGTCCCGGCTGTCATGAACGTCTATGGCAGTCGTTATTAGTAAGTCAGTGTCTTCTAACAGACTGACAGCATTTAATCAACCATGATGTTTCCCTCTGAGTTGCGGAGGTCAGACGGCAGTCGCTCTACGTTAACTGAAATTCAGTCAAATCGAGTTGAACCAGTGAGCAGACCCTGGGTCCTTATCTTAAGTCTAGGGCAACCGGGATAATGCTAGGATAGGATGATTTGTATCGAACGGCTAAAGGAGAGTCGGGTGCTTCATATCTGTCCATGAATTCGTAGAGACCGTCAATACAATGAGTTGCAGTTAGTACCCAAATTGGGGATACTACCACGGCGGAGCAGAGGAACTCCAACTCATATTTATGTGATAAGTTATACCGGCCTACTAATTGCACTGCACACTGGTGTTTTTCTTCATTCGAATATTTTCCATCCGCTTTTCTCAATAGAGGTTTGTACGACAAAATTCCGCAATCATTGCCATCGCGAAGGCAAGATATTTCATTGCTATAGTCATCTAGCTAAATTTTTCCACAGTATGCACTCGTATCGATATTCAATATTGTACAGGACTTAAATTATCGCACAAAAGGTTCATATCGTATATTGAAAATATGAGGCGTGGGTTTTACTATTGACTTTATTATATTCAAAAATTACAAACATATACATAAAATTAGCATACATCAGCTAAGGGACGCATCCTAACGGTATAACTGACCCAAGGCTCAGAGATCATCGGTCATTCATTAAAAGTTATAGTCTTAGTGGTTTTTAGCTATCGAATGTGTATCTATAAAATCCTAAGTATACTGGTAGCGTATGCCTAGGTGTGCGGAGCCAGGCTACTGGCGTGCATCGATAAGTGCTTCATACATCGTTCTTCATCAGCGTCCACTCCATCTGTAAACTGTCGCCGCGGTGTAGAGATGGGCCCGCGATTTCCATCCTCGTGTGTTGTCCCTCCTGGGAAATATTGTGGTCGATAATGACCTTTGCACAACACACTTACCTCGCAGCACAATAGGTATATATGAAATGCGAAAGCAAGTTTTGAGCGCTATAACTGAACAATGAAGCTAGGGGAAGATAACTTCGACTGAAAGTAACTGTCATATCATTTCAAGTCATGGAAGCAAGACTTTAATAACATTTTATTTTATTTGTTTAGATCACCAACAAAGTTAGACTATACGGGTTAGGATCTTTAAGACCACATCTCAATATGACTAGGTAGTGTTTATGACTAAATCGCCATTAGACTAGGTCTCAGTTGGACTAGATCGTGATGGGACCATACAGCGAATAGACCAGATCTCTATTGAACTATTAATCAGTATGACCACATATCGATAAGACATACAGTTGGGTGGAATCATAGTAATGACAACATAGTAGTATGCACAACTACGCACAACCTCATTTTTACCTCATACTTCATAGATAGTACTGGCCACTCGCTTTGAACATTGATAAAAACATAACATTGTCAATATTTTGCATGTGTCACAATTGATTGTGATTTATTGTCAATAAATATATTCATATTATTTGTTCTTAGTGCGATTTTATACATAATTAAAAAATGCAAAATTTCGAACAATTACATTTCATAAAAAATAAAAAAAATAAAAAGGCTCTCCTTTATGATGGATATAGATACAATTTTGTCGAGAACAATGCAAGCGGAACGTCTTTCTGGCGGTGCTGTAAAAGACAGGAATGTAGTGCTTCTTTAACATTGAACAAGGAAGAAACAAATGTAATAAGACAGAGTTTGCACAAATGTGAGCAAGACTACGATAAGATTAAAGAAGATCTTTTATTGGATACAGCAAAGCAGAATGTGTGCAAAGATATGTCATCTGTAAAGAAAATTTATGAACAAACACTGCAGACACTGCCATCTAGTTCCACTTCAAGTAATATCGGGAGACCCTATAATTCAGTTAAAGATGTCCTCTATAGACAACGTAAAAGATTTCTGCAAGTAGAAAAAACAGAATTCCATAAATGTTCCGAAGTAATGGTACCAGATATTATAAAAAAAGACTTCTTAGTAGCCGAGTTCGAATTATCCGAAAGTGATAAAATACTTATATTCTCATCTTCTTTTGCTAAAAGAAACTTAAAAAATTATGCAGATCGAAACAAGGTTTTCTTCGGCGATGGGACCTTCAAACGTGTTCCTAAGCCATTTTATCAATTATTCTCCGTGCACGTTGACGTAGATAGTACCGATGACTCTACGAATGTGTTTCCAGTATTATACTCTCTGTTACCAAATAAACAAGAAACCTCTTATGTGGCACTGTTTACCATAATACGTGACGTGCTTGGAGTACAAATTAAATCATTTAAGTGCGATTACGAATTGGCACTAATCAATGCATTTCGGTCTGTATATAAAAAGGCCAAAATAACAGGATGCTGTTACCACTACAATAGAGCAGTGTGGAAAAAGGCTTCTGATATTGGTTTGACGAAAACTGAAGGCATTACCAGAATGACTGCAAATTTGCCTCTTCTGGGTCCTTCTTTTATACACGACGCTTGGTTGGCTATTATTGAGGTTTCTCAGAAATCGCCTGAAATGGATACTTTTATAAAGTATTTTTCTAGACAATGGATACAGAACACAACTTTGATTTCATGCGCGAACGAAAAGCACAGAACCAATAATAAATTAGAGGCATGGCATCGTCGCCTAAACGTAAGCATGCAACATAAATCGTCATTGTTATTATTTTTATTTAGTTTAAAGCAAGAAGCTGCGATACAAGACAGGAAAATTCAAAACGTGTTGTTTGAGGTACAACG
The DNA here is from genome assembly GCA_949126915.1 of Musotima nitidalis. Taxonomy (NCBI): domain Eukaryota; kingdom Metazoa; phylum Arthropoda; class Insecta; order Lepidoptera; family Crambidae; genus Musotima; species Musotima nitidalis. Next base: position 5,687,217 of record OX421422.1, read on the forward strand.
CAAAAAAAGAAATGACATAATAATCGATACTATAGTCACTAGGTATAGCAAGATTCAGTAATACAGCAATCTCACATACTTAAGTAAAAGTAAAAGCCACATGCTTATGTAACTAGAACAATATCAAGCTGTAAAATAAAGTAGGTTATTAGTTATTCAATTAATAACCAGAATTTAAATTGCGAGAGGGACTAGCGTTCAACCCGTGTGGGCTATATCAAAAATTTGGTTCGAAATGCATTAACAGTATTTTAATAAATATCGACATTATTAAAATTGGACTAAGACCAGGAATTATATTGGCTAAACAACTCCGATTTTGTCTATTTATTAATTTCTCTGGCACTTTAATATAAACATTTAGATTGAAGTTCTACTTACGAGGTATATTAGTTCATATAACTTTTGAAGCGCCATAACTGAACGATGTTGCATGTAGCAATGTGTGCGATTTTACAATAAAATCCCTAGCAGCAATTAACCCTTAATAACTTTTAAGTCACTACTAAATGGAAGCTGTCTTCAAACGGATACTATTCTATCAAAGACTACATACTACATAAGTTAAATATTTTTAACTCTGTATGAACCAATGCCATATAACTCACGGTATTTTGGTTTATAACGATATTTAGTGATTCTAAGTATACTTAAAATTTTCTAGCATTTATTTACTTTTTTTATGGATTCAAACATTTCTGTAAACTTATTTCCTAAAGCGAAGAAATATTTATTTTATCTACTGCAGAGTTGACTTTTTTGAGATTGACAATATTGATTCTTAACCGTCGATATGGCAGATTAAAATGATTGTGATAGGCTCCCGTTTCATACATGCTATTCTTATATGAATGACTTAGAACATGACTATTGTTTATGTTATATTGTATTGCATTGTATAGACAACAGACACAGACAAATAAAGGTTGTAATTAAAAAGCATAGCCTGTGAGTTTCTTGCCAGTTCTTCTTACAGAGCGGTGGCTCGGCACTGGCACTTTGATTCACTTACACTTAAATATTTTTTGTTATATAATCGTTATGTTGCATGTAAGTGAATCTAAGTTTTGTGATTACAGTGTAATCAAATTCCAAATGTTTGTGATACTTAACTTTGATGTTTTTAAGTTCTTTGTAATATTATGATTTTTTGAAGTTTGAAGCATTACAAAATACAAGATCGGGACAACAAAAAGTATTTAAACTTTCCTAAATAACTGAACACTTATTCAAGTTTTTTTAAAATGTGACACGCATAATGACTTAATCTTGCCTGATGGTTAGCAGCCGATACAGTCTAAAAAATGAAGGCATATCGTGGAATAAACACGGTTCAAAGCGCACCCACTCATGACGGCCTGCTGAAATGCTATTTCACGCCCCGCTGAAAAGACCAGGGATCATAGGAACTAGGAAACATATAAGCCGGCAGTGAATTCCTTGGTTAATGGTCTTACACAGGATTGAAGTAATAAATTTCTTGGTTCGAGTACTTACAGTAGTCTGCACAGTATGTGGTGGGTTCGTTAAACCAGAACGTGTTGTTCGGGAAAGAAAAGAAGAGGGCGGGATGAGATCGACAAAAGAGAGGCTGCTACGTCAGCGTCCCCTAAAATGAAAACCACTCGGCTTTTCTTCAAGTGCGTCGAGGAGGTACTTAACAGAACCATCTCAAAGATGGGAATAATATTCCACACTCGATCGCACTTGATCCTTGTACAAGAAACAGCGCTGCTCGGGAGTGATAAACCGCCTCACCTTATTGAGAATACACAACTTATGGGAGGCAGTTAATATAAACCCTATATATAGCACTTCGGGTTTAGGTCCTGGCCGATGTCCATGCCAAGAATGCGGGGTCTAACGTAATGGGCAACGGAAAGTTCTGAAGAGAGAAGGGGCGTGAACCTTGGACAAGAATGCACAACCACATGATAGTCTGCCAAACGCTCCGGTCTGATGAATTACATCCATACCATTTTTCCAGAGTTCAGGAGTGTCAACTCTGGAGTCTGAACTCTGCGGACTCTTGTGAGTAGTGCCGTATAAAAATTGTGAACCTAAATGATTCAAAGTGTAAATAATGCAAGTGATGGGTTATAGCTCGTTCCAGCGTTGCTCGTGAAAAGATCGTTGTTCTGAATCTCCTATCTTACCTGAAGATGCCTTGTGTAAGAAAACACGTGTCTTTTTGAATTGTTGCTCGATTTTTTGGGAAATTATAGTCGCGGGAATTGTTACAAAGATATTTTTAACCCATAACTTGCTTACAATGGATTTTCGCAAAGTAACGCCTGAATCAATTAATTGTAAATGTGCTACCTTCCTAAGATATTTGTGTGCACTTGAGTGGTGGAAATAAGTTATAATACAGATACAAACACGAATGTACATAATATGCGAAACTAATTTGTTTATAACAATACAAATACCTACTAGTAATTGTCTTACTCAGTTATGCTCATGAACATTTTCACAGTAAGTAAATCACTTCCATTCCTTCAACATCAAATAATTATATTATACCTAGAAGTTGCTTATTCAAATAATAACATAAATTCTATTTATAATTACACAAGTTGTTCCTCTTGAGTCTTAATTATAAAATATGATGATAAATACTGCCAATTCTTGTGTTGTTCTTTGAAATGTATAGTCAAATTTGGTGTTATTGTATTAAGTACTAGACAATAACTACTAACTGTACATAGATTTAAATAAGAAATGTACCTGATTGATTTTATGATTGTCAGAAAATTGTTATGTTAATAAATGCATTACAGTGACTATTGGTGTAGTCATTCAGCCCTATTCCCCCTAAAACTAAGCTATATGCCTGCCGCGTATCAGCTGACAGAGCAGCAGGCATGCTTTGAATGACCGCAAAACCAGGGCTGCAACATTTTTAGTAAGAACACCATTTGTTTAATTATTATGACGAAAAAAATATTATTTATTCTTAGCTAAAGTTTTACTCCTCAATGTTTACATTACATACCCTTAAATATTATTTCGCCTTTATGTTACATCCTGTAAATGCATATACATAAAAATAATAATTAAGATAAACTTATAATGTAAAAGCATTCAATTTAAATATTTCAAACAAAATTATGTTTTAGTTAGAACTCGTAGTAATATGTATTTACCTACCAATTACAATCAATTATCAATTATTTTTATTATTATTTGTTGTTCATTAACTTAAAATAGCTACTTATGAAAAAACTGCAGAATAGCTTATTCGTACCTACTTGGAATATATTTAAATGTTAGCATTTATTGAAAATAAAAATAAAACACATAATTATTGCCAAAATATTTTTGACAGTGACTGATTCAGTTTAAATAGTTTTAGGTGTTATAATTTGGTAAATTTTATTGTATCTGCAGCATGCGCGGATTTTGCTTATGCTGTGCGAAAGTATACTTGAACTAACTATTGGTATCGCAAATTTTCTGTTATTATATAAAATACGAAATTAATGAATAAACAATATCTGAGGTTGTTTAGCCAATATAATATAATTCCTTGTCAAAAACACATTGGAAAAGTGAAGAAGTTTTGAAGATAGGTACTTAAGTGAAGCAGACCAACAAATACGCATGGAATGTTGCGAAACGTTACTCAACCGTCACAATAACGAGGGAATTAGGAATCGTATCATCACTTGTGATGAAAAATAGATTCTATGTGATAATCGGAAACGCTAACCACAGTGGTTGAACCCAGGTCAACCGGCCAAATCTTGTACCAAGCGAAAGATGACTCAAAAAAAGGTACTGGTGAGTGACCAGCGTTGGAGTCATCCACTACAGCCTTGCAGCATTAAGTTCGCCTTTTGAACATAAAGTTTAAATAAATACAGCTTCCTAAGACCTGGTCATACGATTACGACAGATCTGTACTATAAAGTCTTGCTTCTAATATGAGTTATTTTATGTCGGGGTTGTCTTTTCCTAGCCTAATCTTTTGCAATTCATACGTAGCTATTGTGTTATGAGGTAAGTGTATGTGCGGACCACAATAGGATTCAATCTCCCAGGAGAGACGACACACGAGGATGGAAATTGCGGGCCCATGTCTACACCGCGGCGGCAGTTTACTTATCGATGCGCGCCAATAGCTTAGCTCCGCACACCTAGGCGTACGCTACCAGTATACTTAGCATTTTATAGATACACATTCGATAGCTAAAATGTGCACCACTAAGACTATAACCTATAGCACCAACACGAAAGACCGATTATCTCTGAGCCTTGGGTCAGTTATGTTGTTGTATCTTGTAAATTTAGAGACTTATCTCGTTAAATTATATGTTTGTTATATTCGAATATAATAAAGTCAGAAGTAAAACCCACGCTTCATTTTCAATATACGATAAAAAAGTTTTGTGAGATAATTTATTTCCTATACAATATTGAATGCGTGTATACAGTGTCAAAAATGTGCTACATAAATAAAAAAATCGAAAGATTTTTGAATTAACAGTTATGATCCAACCAATAAAGAGTAGAACGACCTATTTAGAAATATTAGTGCACATAATAATATATCGATTAGTACTAACGAATGTAATTTAATATTCAGTCATCTCTATGGTAAATTTTTACCTTTAATTTAACGTAACACTAGAGTCGAGGCATCAATTAAATATGCTGAGGTATTAAACCTATTCGCGCACTCCTAGATTGAAGTGATAAAGAGAACCAGATGGAGTAACAAACCTGAGCGAAATTGAGGAAGAAGAGTTGCGTGTGGGTGTGGTTGAGCCCTGGTAGCGTCTCCCCTTCATCACCATTCTTCTGCAGCCAGTGCAAGTAGGCCCTAAATGCTTGTTTTACTCCACCATTGTCCGCAATGTTCTCACCCTATAGGTATGCAGATTAGAATTTGTTAGGACTTACAAGAACGAACGTTACCACAGTGGTTTGTTACTGAAAAAATAACAACAAAGAGAAAAAACTTGTCTCTAAATAGTCTTTGTCTTTTCTATTTTTTTTTTAGATATGGAATCACTCTCTTAGAGTATTTGCCAGTGTCAAGTAATAAAACTGATCAAGTTATGACACTAATGAAGTCACTCAGTACAGTCAAGTCCCTCATAGTCGAGTTAAGTCAGAATCAAGTCATACCCCCAGTAAACTAGTAAAAACTTTACTGAAGGCTTCTAGGGAGTTCTGAAGTAAACAGGGAAAATCACAATTCACTGCATTATGTCACTTTCCCACATTTATGTATATTGTTAACGAAGTTATGTCTAAAATTCCATGATATTAACACATAAAAAATCGAATTTTCACTAGTTTTGGGAAATAAAATGTGGAGGCGATGCATTTTTTCCCGCTACTTCCTTGTCCAAATTAGACTTTACTAATAACATTGCTTCTAGCGTTCGGAAAACGGGCACTTTGGAACTGAGGTGCGTTTAATACCTTAAAATATTCAAGAAAATTAATGTATGTACCTACGGATATCAAAAGAGCTCTGTGGTAATGGTTAACTCTGCTGCAACCCTTCCAATTAATTGTAGCGTAGTTTCTGCCCACCCCAAATATATAATATGGTCGTGAGATTATGTATTATGGCAAAGGTAATTCAAAATTACCTGTGTATTGACGCCATCCAATTTCATGTTAACCTCAGGCACCTTGTACTGACTGTACTGGTCAATCAAGCACTGCGCTCTTCGGTGAAAAGCTTCGATGGCGGAGTCAGACCACCATCGATGCAGATTTCCATCGCAATCAAACAAACGTCCTTTGTCATCAAATCCGTGAGTGATTTCATGACCTGATGAGACATATTTTTATTATTTTATTTAGTAAAAAAATCAGCTGTAATAAAAAATATATAGGTGTATAGGGATACTACAAATATCTGAGGAATGCATGCCTATCTCACTTGTAAGTGGTCTACCTGCCGTTATAAAAGTTCTCGGTAAGCGGCAATAGGCTCGGCACTTATTACGTGGGATCAAAAATTTTACTGTCAAAATGTGGGCGTATAATAATTTGCCTCTGCCTATTCCTTGAAGAAAACAGGCGTAATGTTATGTATGCATAAAAAATACAGTTAGCTAGATAATTGAAATAAAATAAATACATATTTTTTACTAGCGCTTCTACACTACTTATACGAAAAAACGCCTTGGCAAGATAGAAATAACTATAAATGTGATACCAATAAATTTGTGGTGTACGGTTGTTATAAAAAAATATTGCGTAGCAAACTGTTGCCGTAAATATTACAGCAAAATTCGGCGGTATAGTTCATCATCGTCAGTCCAAAGAAGTCAACTGCTTAATTTAATTATGCCTTCCGCATACATTTCCAGCGTGACCGTTTGTACGCTACCGCCCCTTATTAGATCGTTCGTCCATCTTGCGGGGGACGTCCTACGCCACGCTTTTTGTCGACAGGTCTCCATCTCAGTACTTGTCTGCAATTAAATAATTACCAATAACCACTCCAATGCCTCCATAATTCAAGGACCGCGGAAAATGTCGATGGTAGAAGGGCGGCTGAAGGATGCCTGCAGGAAACATTATCTGGTTCTTGTTCCTACTGTAGTACGCATTAACTACGGCAGGCGCTGTATTCCACAGTGTTTTGTTTACTGGTTGACCGATCCTGAAACCAATAAATCTATGTTTCCACGCTGATCTGTTACAGTTCTGCTACCTACTGCTTATCGCTGCTTCATAATACAAAATATGAACAATTGTAATTTGAGCTTTCACCCACAAGACTAGTGAAGTGGCTTCATGTAGATGTCATAAATGAAGCCCTTCACTGGTCTTGTGGTAGTATAGTGAGAAAATAACGTATTTGAGAAATAAATGACATTCATTAATTCATACAGTAAATACACGGCTTAAGAGCAGAAAAACATACACCTAACTTATTTGAAATAGCTTGCCAAAAACAAAGATAGTGAAATTGGGCCTTGCTGCCATTTGGCCATATCAGAGAAGCCTATAAACTATATTAAAAAAAACGATCATATAACAAAACATAAAACCTCCTCTCACCACACATGGTTAGAGCCATTTAGGTCATGCTCTACCAGGCCGACTCAATTTCATTGTAATTGTACTCGCTTAGCATAATTTTACTATAGTCAGTCTTTGATTTTTGATTACAATATAACTTTATTTGTATATCTATTTTGCGTAATACACTTTCTAAGATATAATGTCTGATGTAAACAATTCATGAACATGTGGGTGGGGCAAACTTAAGGTTTTAAGAGATTTTTTTTCTATTTCCTGTCAAATTCAGGCTGCATTTGATTTAGATATGTCGGTTTTGTAAATAACCCCTTAGTTCAAAACCGTGGTTTCACTGTGGCTTTTCGGCTAACTGTCTCTTATTTATAGTAAAACTACCTACTGTCCTTAAAGAGTATTGTTGCGAACTAACCGAGATTGTTCCATTTTAGTGAGATGCTGGAGTATGTTCAAGATATTCTCAAAATATTTGTCAGGATGTATTTTCACTTCTTTGTATCTGTCATCTAACTCTTTCTTATTAACTATGAAGTCTGGATAGCCTATTCGAAGCATCATGGCGTCAACTTTTACTGCTGCTAGTTGTTTTGTGTTATCGTCAATCCAGTCGGTCAAGTGAAGCAGCTCTCTGAATGACTGCTGTATATCTCTAGTCATAGTAAGCGTGTCATTTTTACTCATTTCATCAAAATACTTCTTTACGAACATCGATCCTAACGCCATCCCCATATTTGAGTTTACTTGTGAAATACAGTTTTTCCATCTAGGTGGCGCTTGTTCTCTTCCAAATAGAATGTAATAAAACCTGTGACAAGCTAAATGTATCAACTGCAATGTGTTACATATGTAAAGAAATCATTACAAATTTGTAACATATATATTTTGAGAACGGTGGTTTAATTGGTAAATTTATCAAATGTTACAATAAACATAGTCACAAATAATGTAATACTTACTGTTGCTTAGCGGACTGAAAGCGGTCGTCCAAATTATTAACCCTATGTCTCACAAAACGCCACATCAAGTAGTTAGATAAAGTACTCGGTTTTGTTTCTTCTATTAAATGCACTAAATGCTGCCAAAACAGAGAAAAATTTGTATAAGTAGATACCTCTATTTTTTTACAATTATACTAGAAGGCATTGTCTGTTATGAACTGGTACAATTAGGATATGATTTCGACTCCACCTAGTGGGTCCAATTATAAACAAATGATGTAAACACTCAAATTGCCATCTTTGTGGTTCAAGCATGAGTAGCCATTAGAAAGATCACAGCGCCAATCATGTATATTAAATTGCTTGCAGGCTTTAAATTGACTTACCTTTTATAATAATAAAATTGGTTACTTACGCGAACATAGTTTAAAGCGAAAAGTACAACAGTTTCGTCAGAATCAACTGTGCGATTCATGACGATACAAAGATATTTCCGCCACTTGACTTGAGGCACTAACTCTTCCAGTTTAAAGAGTGGCATTCTCTTATACAACTCAGATACATTCCGTCTATCTTCTGGTGCAGATATAATTTTGGCCAGCCTGTAAGAAAGTTTTTTCAAAAGTAGGTACTAGGTACACTGAAGTGTGGTTTTACAGAGACCCTGTCAGCGGTTCATAAAAGTCGCGAGCCACCGGCTTTCCGTTTCTTGGACCGTTTATATGCTTACAACCAATCAGCATTGGTTACTAGCGGCTATCACCTTCGCTGTAGGGAAGCCTGTAAAACTACAATAGAGGCTCTGCCCCACTGGTGCGTTATATCTTTATTGTAAATTTTGTACTAGGACAACCACAGCATTGTTTGCTGCAAAAATTACAACGCAATAGAGGAGGGAAGCAAATGCACACAATAATGCATCCAATATTATAGTCGGAGAGTAACGCATAATGGAGAGCCTTCTCTGTATTAAAGCTATAAGCACGTTTATGGGATATTTCACTGTTATCGTACTATTCATTTCGTCCAAAATTGTGTTCCCAAGAAGTTATATTTTAATAGAAGTTAAATACAATAAAGAAATCAACAAGTTTTCTTGACAGTCTTACTGACAGAAATATATTTCTGTAAAATTTACATTTTTATGAAGTAAAATCCGAAAACGCTAAAGATAAAATCAGCCTTAATCGTTTATATTTTTACTTGTTAAGGAGTTACTTACTTTATTTCAAAAGCGATAAGTTCTTCTGCGTTTATTTTTACGTAGGTAGGGTTTCCGCCGAGAAGTATAGCAATTCTGATAAGATACTCTTTGTAAGCATCTAAATAAGCTTTGTTGGATTCTTGTAAAAAATAATCTCTTGTTGGTAATCCTGTAACGTTAGATAAATGTATTTGTATCAGTTCAAGTTACCCTAATATCTATCTCGAAAAGTCGGATTCTATCGTTCATTACCTAAACTTGTTTGATCGAATTGAATCACAAATTCATTCGAGTTTTTAATATCCGGACCGACCCATTCAGAAATTAATATGTCATTATTAAATAATCTCAATTTAGCCATCAAATCAAGCCAATCAAAGTTGCTAGAGTTCCATTTTGGATTCAGTATAGGCCAGCCACCAAGAAAATCCAATAAGTCAAGAAGGGGCTTGTGTGCACGTCTTTTCAAAATTTCATAATTCATACATGATTTGAATAAAAATCGGGCTTTTAATGCTGCGTCTCCATTAGCAGGATCATTATTCTTGTCGGGACTTGCAACTGTCACATTTTTTGCAATAAACGCTTCTCTTTTCTTAAGCTTTCTTTTTAGGTTCTTTTTAATATTTATATTGTCTTCAACTGATTTTTTTACTATAACATGATTAAGTTTAGAATTACTTTTGTATTTTTTGTTAATTTTCATCTGCTTTGTGTTATATTGTTTCTTGTTTTTCTGCAAATATTTATTAAGTTTGTTTTTCAGATTTTTTACGGGTTTCATTAATTGCTTAGATTTTTTATCTAAGTATCTCCGAATACGATTGACTATTTCAGTTTTATTATTTTTCTTTAACAGCTCATATCGAAGTTCCTCTGCTGCGGACTTATTAAGAATTTCTCTTGAATTGGCTTCCATAACGTCAACATATACACGATCAGTTTCAACTTGGTAAGCATAAGTCAATCTTGCAAAGTAATCCAGAAGAAAGGTTTCGTCTAAATCTAAATGAGGCCCAGGGTAAATGCTTTTTACTTTTTCGTTATTTTTAAATTCTAAAAGTTCTTTCAATACGGTATCTAGATTTTCTCGTAACATTTCAAATGTGTCGTATCTGAAAACAAATTGCATTAGTTGATTTTAAATTTGTTATAAGGCCCATAGTACACGGCGTATTTTAAACGCGCCGACGACGCGCAGATGACGCGCGTATACGCGCTTCAAACGCAATCCGAACGCAACCTAGAAACCTAAGCACACGGGGCGAACGTGAAACGCGCCTCTACAGCGCTTATACGCGCAGTTACAGCGCGTATACGCGCAGTAGACGCGCGTAGCTTTTGCGTTTTGATCATTCTCCTCTTCTTATACACGCGTAGCACACAATAAACTATTATTGCAACTCAGGCGCGGATGGCTGTGCAGTGGTGGCGTGAGCGCCCCACCCCCTGCCCCTACTCTGCTCCTTTGTACGCGCGTTTGTATCGCTTCAAACGCGAGTATACGAGCTTCATGCGCGCGTATACGCGCTTCATGCGCGCGCTTGTTTCATCAATGTAAACGCAACAAACAGCGTCCACGGCGCCGAAGACGCGCGTTCCTGAAAGGCGCGTCGTCGGCGCGTTTAAATTACGCCGTGTACCATGGGCCTAAGGTTTATTATTAGTTTTATTATATATTTCAATTCTCTTTTAATTGTATTCTTTTAAACACGATATATTTACCCAGCTTTATCCGCTGGTATGGGATTGAGCGCGGCCCAGTTTCCGCAGGCATATTGGTAGAAATCATAACATGGATCTGCCTCCGCGTCCATATACTGTCGCATAATGCTTGCTTGCGTATTACGTATTGTCTCTCTGTCTCCCTGGCCCTTCCAAAATGCGTGGATACCTGTTATAGTTACCGTCAACGTAGTGTCATTTGTTTTAATATGAAAAACTAAATTGTGTTACTATTTATATTTTACGTTGTACCTAGTAATTCCAAAAACATACAAAGTTATTTTTTTCAGAAAGTAATTTCGTGTCAAACCTTATAAATAACATTGATATCAGAATACATCTCAGTTATATTGAGAATGTTTACACAGTCTACGCGCAGTCTAATCAAGGTAGAACTAGCTTTGAATAAAACAAAAAGTTGTTTAAAAACAACTATATTTTTTATTTTAATTTAATAATTATAAGAACATGAATCTACTAAAACATCAATAACTATTTTGTATGTCTTTTTCAAATTTGGAAACAGGATATTCAACGTTAGGTAGATTAAACTTCTCAATATGAGCAATCGTGCTCTTTGTATAAGAGAAGACATCTTAAAATGAAAATATTTTTCGAATTAGTCTTGATCTTGATAATATTATTATATGACAGTTTAATCAATTAGCCAGGACTCGGTGAGAACGTGGACAAAGGTTCGCGAAACGTAACCTTGACTCATTTTGTCCAGTTCTCAATTGAATAATGGATGCTATGTCGCATTGGTTGTGTTGTTGTGGTAATGAAATTTTTAAGGCGCATCTTGAGAAACAAAATGTTTGTTTGATTTTTTGTTAGTGATAAATCACATAATAACAAAAAAATAAGACCAAGTCAATAATAAGTATGCTAGCCAGTAAACCAGATAATGCGTACTTACCCGTATAAGATCTTGATGGCTTATAAATATTAGCGGATACGCCCATTTCTTCCTCTTCTAGTTCAGGTTGCCCCCGGATTTGTTCCACCACGTCATCAAATGGGCCTCTGTCCACATGCATTTCAGGTTGAACTGCGCTGAGATTCGAACAATAGAAAAAGAAGTTTTTGAGTTAAGGTACCACTGCTAGGTTCTAATGATGATAGGTTGGTTGATCTCTTCTCATGGATAAAGGAGAGAAGATTTCTGGTCATAATCTACCACGTGTAGCCTTGTGAGACCAGCTAACATTATAAAAAGATTGACGCTGATACACTATAAATAATAGTAAAAGAAATGATAAATAATTGCCTTACAATCACACCAATTATTTAGTTTTAAGATAAGTATTATTAAGAACTTAAGTTATGGTTTCTAAAATTACGAATAAATTAACACTCTGTCTAAATAAATGCATTAATATATAAAGGAAACATCTGTAGTTACATTACAATTGAGATTTGATTTAAAGTAAACTTAGGATAGCAGTGTGCTGATCGAGGTCTGGTAATGGCTTATAATATTTTCAAAAAAAATATTCCTGATCAATATTAATTGTTTCTACTACTTTACTTAACCCAAGCTTAATATTTAATTTACTTCTTATAATACTATATCCGTAAAGTCAACAAATTAACAGCGAAAAATATACCTCTCTACACTTCCTTTCTCGTTTTCGTAATCATCATAGGTGCTATCAGAAATGTTGTAATCTTCATCACCGGCACTTTCCATGCTGTGATCATCAAGATCCTGTGACAAATACCTTTGTGGGTCGTTCGTTTCTTGACTAAAATCAACATATTAAATCGTACTAATGTTGTAATGAGTAATGATTTATATTTTTGAATGTTTGTAATGAATAAACTATAAAACCAACTAGATTAGAAAACTTCTTTCATCATTGGATGCTGCATTATTTCCGAGTTGGAAAAAATTGGAATACCTACATAATCTGCAATAATTCTTTGATACCTATGGTGTAAACTAATTTTAAAAATACCCACCAAAGCGAAGAGAGGTCGTGCGTAAAATAAATAAAATGATGTCCGGTGTAAAATGATGTGAAAATAAAATCATTTTAAGACAATTTACTGCTTATGAATACGGTACTTATAAAAGAGTAAAAAAAATGTTTACGAGTTTTTATTTGTTATGGCTAATCTTAGAAACGGCCTAATCGATTTTGATGGGATTTTCACGGGCAGATAGCTGATGATACTGACAAAATTAGTCTTTTCGCCAACTACCATTTTATAGGGATGTAATTGTTATGATTACAGATATATTTGACTTTATTTCGTACTGTATATTGAGTATTTATAAACCCTTCCTGATTTTGAAAATCATGCGTTACTATTTTATACTCACTCGTAATCCTGAGAACTTAAACTAAAATGACTTTTACGTTTCACCCTAGTAGGAGTAGCTTGCTGTGACGGATTTCCCCACAGTAACATGTCCGCTGTAACATTTTCATCGAAACTTTCACTTTTTGCATCCGAATGAGCTCGAGCCATCACTATCTCTTCAGGAGGAAGAAAAGACGTCTTGAATCCGTGAAAAACGTCCCTTTCATCCGGATCTACACTTTCCAGCTTCGTGTAGACTTTCGGTATATTCTTCACTACATACTGGTCGGAGGGATCGCCTAAAGAGCCTGCTGGTCTTTTTACGATAATGTATACGGCTGTAAGGACTGCAGCTAAAGTTAAAACTAGGAGGAATCGGTTTAAATTGGCTCTTTTAGGTTTTATAGTAATCTTTTGTGGGGGACATCGCGTTTCAACCCGGACTCGCGTCATGGCAGCAAAATGACAGGCCCCAGACTGTTAGCAAAGAGGATACATATAAGAGCGCGAGGCAGATTATTGAATCAAATCAAAATTAAATTAAATCTTTTATATGTTTGTAAGCACGGTAAAAGAATAAGTATCACGTGTAAGAATAATGTGAATGATAAACATATGAATAAATATTTGTTAAACCACATTAAAAAAAATTCATTAACATAGTTATTTCATTGCAAACAGAATAAGGTGAAAATTTAAGAGACGATTTATTGAATCACATCAAAATTTAATAACATAATTTATTTCTTTGCAAATACGTGTTTGTAATAAAATTAAGGTTAAGATTATTTGCTGAATCAAATACATTTTTAGTTTAATCAATTAAATAATTATTTGCAAACCCAGGTATGATAATTGTGAACATTTGAGATAGGTACAGGTTCCATGTTTGCCGTTGGGCTTGCAAAAATAATAAAAAAACAACCAAATAGGGGTGTAAAGGGATTCTACCAAGATCTGAGGAGCCCAAGCCAACCACACCTGCAAGTGGTGCACCTGCCGAACAACGGACGAGGCTCTGGCGAACACAAAAGTGCCCGAAAAGCGGCCATAGGCTCGCCACCTATTACGTGGGACCAACAATATAATTGGCGAAATGTGGGCATACAATATGCCTTTGCCTACTCCTTTGGGGATATAGGCGTGATATTGTGTATACTGTATCTTTGTATGTAAATCAAATATAAATGTCCATAACAATGTGGGCAAGAATAAAGAAAAGTTAAATAAAAAAATTTCTACGGACGACGGATTTATTTATTTTCTTATTCATAGAAGTCGACCGATATGACTTGGTGGTCATCATACCTGCACTCCGTTCCTAGGTTCAAGTCCCACATAGGACAAATCTCTGTGTGAATGAACATTTCTTTTCTCCTGGGTGTTCCATAAGTTAATGAAGTAGGTATTAAAATTTTATTAATAACAAAAATGTGTTAATTTGTTTTCGTCTGGGTGTTCCCTATGTTATAAAATAATAATGTATCTCATTTTTATTTTACAAAACATATCTGTAAATTAATAGAGGAAATAGAGGAAAACGTATTTAAAATGTTTGCACAGTTGTTTAATATTTTTATGTTTAGTAATGTTTTATCAAATTTATTTACATGTCTATACCGAGATAATTCCGCCAAAATCGATTGGTAATAAAATTAAATAACAGTTATAGAATTTGCACTAAGCGATGTCTTCTTTTTTTTACAATAATGGCTCAATGTCATCAAGGGCAATGACAATTCAGCTAAATTTCAATGACATTCGAGGCCAAAATACAATGTCAAATCTCAAATAATGTCATTTTTGTAGCGTCCGAATATGCAATTGGGACTTCTTGGCGGGAAAGTGAAGCGTCATGTCTGCAGTTTTGTTTTATTTTCTAAAATTTGTGATATTTCTAACATTAATGTTTAATAACGGTGGATTATTAACCGTTAAGTGTTTGTGAACGTTCATGAGTGTTGGTAAATCAAATAAAACAGTGCAACATAACTTTTTAAATTCTCTCAAGAAGTCCATGTGAGATCTCAGTATAGTCCCACATCTTTACTGAGGACTTAAGGGGCTTAGGGGGAGGGGATCTCATTTACCATTTATCATCTTTATCACCACTCATTCTCATTTACTATAATTTTTATGATATTAATATATCTCTTAACTTGACACTGGCTAAATGTGCAAACCGCACGAAGCCATTATTTAAAAGAAGAAGAAGAAGAATATGCAATTGTTACTTGATTGACACTATATTATTATATATTTACATAATAAATAAGTTAAAATAATTATTGGTTGTGATTATGGATTCGTTCGCCGAGCTAACAAAACAAGTGCATCTTATAAATGATATGATATTATCTGACATGATATGTGGTAATCACTTCTCTTAATTAATAAAAATGATTTATTTATCAACCAAAAGTTTATAAGTATAGTTGTATCCAAAATACTTTAGCATTGGGTCCCGTTGCTTCAAAGAGTTTCAACACATAGAGTATCTCTCCTATACATTTGGTATTCTATTAAGGGCATTATTTTGTTTTCAGTTATTTTTTTAGGTTAAGTTGCGTCGTTACTTTCTGATTATAAATATTTGTTATGCCTAAAAAGCTTGGACTTAAAATGAAATATAGGTACTTTATTGTCTTTAAGATCAACAGGATTGTTTAGATTCGTCAAATTATTTTAAACAAAATAGAAATTCAATTAATTTTTGAACAAAAATGAAAAAGATATAATCAAGATATAAAAGCAAAACGGATTCTTTGTCAAAATTTGTCACACAGGGTAGGCGGGTTGGTAAGTGCAGTTAAGTCGCCTATTGTAGAGTAAAATAAAGATTGTTATTAATATTATCTTGAATGCAATATTAACATAACTAATTCAACCGAAACATAATAATACACTTATACATACATACACACATACATTCATGCCTGTAGGCAGATGCATATTATACGCCCACATTTCGCCAGTTATATTGTTGATCCCACGCAATTGGTGGATAGCCTATTGCCGCTTATTGGGCACTGTTCTGTTCGCCAGAGCCTCGTCCGTTGATCCGCAGGCGCACCACTTGCAGGTGAGGTTGGCTTGGGCTCCTTAGGTCTCGGGAGCATCCCCCCCGGACAGGTTGGGGGAACTAAGTACATCCCGGAGGCCGGGAAAGGTAACAACACCCAGAGGTTGGCGACTCTGTGTGCCCTTAGTACTGACTACCGGGGGAAAACTAAGAGGGACCTGTGGAGGGCGCAGCGGCGGGCCAGGAGGGCCCGTCAAGCAGCGCCAGGAGGGTCTTAGGCAGCGAGGGCAGGGGGCCCCTGCTGTCTCACAATAGACCATCCGGGAAGTCGGCCACACACGCAATGGTCGCACAGGGGCGCGTCCACTGCGCCTTTCTGAATAGGTCCTCCCGGTTTTGGTCCGGGGGACGTTGGTCGCAGGCGAGGTGCCAGACGAAGCAACCCAGGTACTGGCCCCCGTCTTTTCTCAACAAGCGGCGGGCGTCGTCGGATTTTTTTTAGTGGGTATTACTGCTGGCAGTCGCGTCTGCCGGTGGTGAGCCCCACACCCCCTTTCGTTCCCCCTTTGGCCGGAAGGCATTGCGTAAATGCGTTTTTTACCAACGTAAAACAAATAAAATAATAATAAAAGGCTCATATTTAATGTGTCATCAAAATTAATAAATTACCAACCTAACCTAACCTTTTTGTACATCAAAAAATTCTGATGGAGCACCTAATCCCCTATTAGATGCTAGATCAGTATTTTTGATGATCAAAAAAGTATTTTTTAGAGGTTCAGTTTATTATATTCCATAATAAAATAATAAATATTTTCTAACAATTACACCAATCATTTAGTTCCAAGATAAGTATCATTAAGAACTTGTGTTATGGATACTAAATAACGTATAAACATACATAAATACTATTTTTTTTGTAAATAAATACTTAATATACATAGGGAAACAGCCAGACCAGAACAAATATTCATGTTCATGCACACAAATATTTGTCCTGTGTGGGAATCGAACCCACGACCTCTGGAGTGAAGTGCAGGTATACTGACCTCCACGCCATATCGGTCGTCAGAATAAAAAGGTATTGGAAGAATCCCTATGCCCCCCTATCCTTAAGTTATCTATCTATCTGCAGAATACCCACACGACTTAGGTGAAGAAGCACTGGTGTTCAGCAGGCACTTGCTTGCCACCAAGTTTTGGTTCATGAAGATCTCGAGCGCCAACAAAAAACGGTTCATTCTGGCATTACTTGCTGATGTCCACAGCGCCTGGACCCTGTCTTTGCTTCTCAAGTCTACGTGGAACTGTAGGCCGAAGGATGCTGTTTTGTCTGTCAGCGAGTTAGTATAACCAGCGGTTACTATTCAGTGATATCATTTTTATCATCATCATTATTACAGCCACATAGAGTCCACTGATAAACATCTTCTCCTATACATTATACTTTTGTTATTTGCCCATAATCACCGTAAGCAGCGTCAACGGTACCTTAGGCATGATCGCTAGTCGTCTAGATTGTGTGTATATAAATCATTGCTGTACAATTTCGAGTGGAAATGTATAGTCTTGATTGGTATTGTGTTGTTTTTATTGTGATTATTAGTGTGTACTAACGGTAGGTTAAGTAAATTGTTACTAACAAAATGGACTAACTATGGTTCGAAATAAATGATTTTATTTTATTAATTTATTATTATTCTAGGTCGGTACCACACGGCTCAGTAGTATAGAGGCATTTAAAGAAAAGTTCTTTACCAGACCAAGTTGACGCCTCTTCCGCTTTCTTTAGAAAAATATTTGTCTTTGTTACCGGCAAATCTTAGCAAAGGTTTCCTATTCAAGGGTCTTACTAAAGCTATAGGAAGGTTATTTAAATAAACGCGCTAATAATGTCGGATCTGACTATTATGTATTACATTATGATACATTGATCGCTAGCTCGTAAGAATATCAACTCTAGTCTACTAACTACTCTACCACTTCAGTGCCGCAGTTTAGTGTCTCATGTATAGTACACGCATATTACCCAGCCACGCAGGATGTGACAGTTGCGTGCCGTATGAGACTGTCCTTAGCCTACGGAATCTAGTCAAAGTGACAAATAATTACTTAGGCCTCCACTCAGCATGCTATAGGGTACTGCCATCATAGTTGTTCCGAAAACGAAGAAAGCAAACGGCGTTGATTAACAACTAATATAGTTAGTGCTGCTGCTTACTTGGTTTAGTATCAATTGGTGTTTTGTGAAGGTCAAACGCGTGGAGTAGTTACGACCAGGCCCCGATGGACCACAATCGCACTGCGCAGCCCATGACCACTCTCGCGCACGTCATGAAAAATGATCGCATTTGGTTTCTAACTTTGGATTCAGTACGTTACTCTTTGTTTCTTTCTTAGCATTAAAACACGTTTATAAATACAGAATGATGAACTCTTTGGAAGATCTATTGATCAGTCAGTCCATTAACGTCCCTCACTGAGCACAAGCCTCCTTTCACAAACCAAAATGATGGACTCCGGTTATTCATCCTCCACCACGCGGAACTTCTAGTAGTAGACTAGTATTGGTAAAAAATCTAATTACACATCGGCTGCAAAAGAGAAGGTAGCCGGAAACAATCACTTTAAGATGTAGACCGATAACTAGAGATCAGTCCTTGTCTGTCCTTGATAGATCTTGATGATGATTCGGATCGGAAGGTTATTAACCCGTTAGCCAATAGGCAGCTCTATTGTGGTAATCCGTATTAAATACGTGCCTTTGATTATAACTATAGTCTGTAACATTTAAGTCTAGATAGAAGCACATTGACCAATTTTTGCCACAATGTGCAAAATTGGGAGCGATATCTATCGTTTGTCATAGAAACTAGCGATAGTTATGATGCGAAAAGCATTTTAAAAAATTTAGCTACCAAGGTTGCATGTGCAAACCTTACTTCTGCTATGAAAAGCAAGTGCAAGTTTAGTGATAGTGATTAAGAATAGAAACCGCGTCTTATCCAAACATCCAGTATAAAATATCTCTATGTCCTAAGGAACAACAAGCAATAGTGCTAGCAGAGCTACTATCCCTATCCGGTGGTCCAATAATGTGGGAAGTTCACAACCATGCTCAGGCCATCTACGAGAAATACCGAGCTGAACAACTTAAGAACTTGCAGGAGTGCATTGTTCTGAACGATCACGGGGCAAGTCCGGACAAATCAGCTAAATCCAATGCGGGAACACCTCATGAAAAGGTTTGTAAAATAATTAGATCGAGCAAAAACAACAGTAACATTCCTATGTGACCATATAATTATTTAAACACACTCAGAGAGCATGGCATTCAGAAACTAGGTGGTCGAAAACAGGTTGACTTAAGGTGAAATTTATTATGTTATGTTATTTTCTGTTATGTTATATTCGCTTGCATTCATATGATTACAGGGTAAAAAAGAACCTGCAAGTCAAACTCAGAAGAGCTCTGATATCGCTGACATGAAACGAGCGCCTGATTTAGGGCAGGCTCAAAAGGAGGTTGATTTTTTCTTTTATTTACTGTTATTTCTAAGGACGAAACGAGTTAGACATTATAAATTACTATTCTTATTTGATTTTATTTATTTATTTTTATGTATTATCATATTACATAGCATGTTAAAGAGTCGCATACTTAAACCACTAAGGTTTGTAATGACGCAACTCGAGTCGACTACATAACTAAAGCTGAAATATAAAACAAAAAATATTGCAAAAATAGTCACTACTCCTAAAACATAAGTGAAAAACGTACAGAAATATAATTTTACAATTATAAGTTGTTTTCGAGAAAAATCTTTTAGAATACTCTTTAAGTTTTAAGATTTTATATGAGACCTGTTGCTAGGTGAAGCTGTTTTTAGAATATTCTGATCAGCATTGCACAGCGTTCACTAAAATAATAAAAGTAAACGACGGATATGTCGTGGAGTTTAGTATAACTGCATTCCAATCCTGAGGTTGTGTATTCGATTCTTATATAGGACAATTTTTGTTATGTACGGAAACGAATATATTTGCAGGTCTGTTATTTTCTATTAGAAATATTATATTTATGTGTGTAAACAATATTTAAGTGTTTTTATCTGTTGTCTAGAATTTATCCATATGACATGGTTAGAGGCAATGTGAGAGATGTAAAATAAATCAGATTATTTTCTGTTCATTCGACAGTTAGAAGCAAATCTAAATGCTTGGAATGGATACATAAAATCTCTTCGAGACAGCGTTAAATTGGAAGAAGTGGAGATGACCTTTCTAGACGGGACCACACAGAAGATGTGGAAGGTGAACAGACCTAAACCAGAGGCCATAGAAACAGTAGACTTCGTAAGTTTCCCAAGTTTTCTACTAACTAAATTCTGATATTTTTTACATTTATGTTGTATCAATTACTTAAACGAGAGTAAGTCTTCGTTTCAGCGTTGGTCGTGTGGAAATCGTTGTTCTGAGATGTAAGGGTGAAACACGTGTCTATTGTCGTTTGTTCTCGATTTTTCGAGAAATTATTATTGCGCGGGAATTGTCACAAAGATATTATTTATGATCAAATATTTTAGTGAATTTATATTAGTTTAGGATCATTCCAAATACGGCATTAACTTCTGCACAAACCAAACAGTGAGAGTATTTAGTCTATATTTAGCTTTTAAAACTCTTTCAGATCCAACTACTACCAGCTGCAATTGGAAAGCAAATCTTATCATATGTACCGAGGGCTACTATTGGGGACTACGCTCGGGTGAACAAATATTGGGCTTACTTAGTGGACGACTTTCGGGCCGAATTGGCTGCTAGACAGAAAATAAATGCTGACTTAGATAAACTAAAGGTTTGTAGCTCTGTTGAAAGACTAAGATATATTAATTAAACTTTTTAGAAACGTCGTATCTCTTCTCTCGCTAATATAAGTTGTCCAATAACATACTTCTCATTGCCCAATTATAGATTAGTGGAGTAAAGTCAATGTGATGTTTTTTAATGAAGTCTGGCTCATCATAGCTTTTATGAACTTTAACATGAAAACTAACGCGCTAATTCTCTGCGGGCAAAAACTTTATACAGTCAAACTTCGACTTCAAATATATACAACATGGCACAGAATTAACGCACACCCTCAGACACCCCAATTAGAATATTTAATTATAATTAAAAAACATGCAAAATAATTTTACTTTTATTTAATTAAATATGGTTTATTTAAGTTACTAGTTATACTCATCGAGGGCAAATCGTATGGGCATATTAGCGCTTTAGCCTACCGACCTACACACACAGAGAGACACGCACGCACACATCGCTTAGCACCGAAAAGTGCCGCAAAAAAAATTAAAAAAATTAAAAAAAAAATTTTTTAAAAAAAAATACCAATTTTTTTATTATTTTTAATCGATTGAGTAGCCGATTTATAACAAACTACTTTCTTGGTGTAACCCTTATTCTGTTACATGTTGTATATGTTAGGGTAAATGTGAATAGTGCGGGTATTATGTATAATTACCGGGAACTATGCATAATAACCAGTGCTCGTGGTAAAAGTTTTAAAAACTTTCGAATTAATCACATTTACCGGCAATTATATAAAATTACTAGCGGTCGCCCGCGGCTCCGCCCGCGTGGATGTCGGTTACCGCTACAAAATGCCTGCCCAGAAAAGACACGGCCAGCAAAATGATTCCCAGGTCAATTCACAGACACCGACACTACGACGACGCAGTCATTATCCGCAGGCTGCATAGATTGTCTTTATGTGGATGTTAAAGTTGTTAATAATGAAAATATTTAAATGTAATTAATACTAAGTTTTCACTCCTACCGGCCCGGAGTGCAACCCGTTGTTTTGGGATAGATAACTAAAGCGATTATTGTAAAGCTTCTCTATAAAAACATTTGACGTAAAATTATTTTCAGGTAATAATATAAACTGATGGCCGGGAGCCTCGACCCGTGATAGGGCGCCGTCCAGCAGAAATCGTAATAACTTCAAAACCAAACGTCAAATTTTGATCATTCAAAGACTAAATATTATCTACATAAACTGCACTTAGTGATGAAATAGATTATTTTGATAAGGATTAATAACATAAGTAAATTTAATGCGTTTAAATGTAGTACAATAAAAAAATGGTTGTTATGCCTCACTCGACATAAATAGGTATTTTTACGCGGACTTTTTAGTAGATATTTATAAGATCTACAATTAATTAGCACATTTTGTGGTTCTATCTAATGTAAAAGAATATTTATTTATTTATTTTATCTTTTATAGTTTAGGCTGCGTACGCAAAATGAGTAACTGTCCTGGTTGATTTTTTACACTTTGTGTCCGAAAAACCCATATCTTACGAAACCCTATTTTTTTACAAATTAAAATTTTGCCTATGTTACTCACTAATAATGTAGCTTTCTAATAAAAAAAAAAATTAAATCGGTCCAGTACTTTTTGAGTTTATTTGTTACATACAAAAATAAAAATCTTTCCTCTTTATAATATTATTACATTGACTCCCCCCCCCCCCCCCGTACCCCAGTGAGCCTACATCGCATGCTGGCTAGCTGAGCGCGGTGAGCGGCAACCACGCGACTTTTTTCTAATACTTGCATTTTTAAACTCGTGATATCTTCCAAATGAAATGTCCGAATTGAATAATTCAAAAAGTTATAAAAAGGTGTTGAAGCCGTCTTGAATATAAAGTAATTTTTTTTGATAAGGATTAATACCAAGGTACTAATATAGAGCCTTTTCAAGCGGCGGCATATAAATTAAATTTTTAGAATAAAAAACCGCTTACTGTGACGTAACTATAATATTTAGACATATGCTGTCGCGACACTTTTTGTAGATAATGATGAGTTCTGCAAAGTCGTAGTACATGATTTTGTTCTATCATCAATAGTTTTCGCTGCGCACGCTACGTAAGAAATTTTTCAGGTCATTTTTTTACACCTTGGGTTACATTATTGGATTTTTAGTAAGGATCCCTAATTTTTTAAAAAATATAATATAGCCTATGTTACTCGGGGATAATATAGCTTTCCAAAGGTGAAAGAATTTTTGAAATCGGTCCAGTAGTTTCGGAGCCTATTCATTACAAACAAACAAACAAACAAACAAACAAACAAACAAATCTTTCCTCTTTATAATATTAGTATAGATTATACTCCTTTAGTAAATGTAGTAAATCAAACATCGGAATCAAATTTTTATTGAAATAAAAACAATTCTAGTCTTAATTAGAATAAAATTTGGTTTCAAACAACATCACTCAAACAATAATAATAATTCTCAAAAATCAAGAGATCAAAGCTTCTGTTTAGTTAAGCAAAACATAAAATATATTCTCATTAAATTAACAAATCAAATATCAAGAAACCAAACCTTTTATTTGGTTAAAAAAAACAAACTTATAAAAATAGAATCAAACAAAATTAACAAATTGACAGGCAACTATCAGTAAGACTCTTAAAATTCTTTATCTTTTATTTATTTCTGCAGGTCCAAGATTTGTGACATTTGGAGTTGCACATTAATTGTGTTTTCTTGTATTTGCAGCGATTTGAATTGCATTCTGAAGTAAGTACAATTGCAATGCTGAAAACCTTGTCCACCAAAATATGAATCCTTACGTGCGCATTCTCTCAGAGTTATATTAGTTTCTGGAACTTCTTCAATTGTGATAAATCGTTCTTTGCAGACATCGAATTCGTTTCTTGAGTACAACTGACTTAAAATCCCTTATTTCGTACCGAGTTTGTGAAGATTTTCATTCTCGATCGAAATTACAATGGCTATTATATTTCGGCCATCTGCTTTGGCTCGATCTACGTCTGGTACCTTAATTCTTACACATTGGCCTATTTTTACAGCGGAAAATTTAGCATTTGAGGCTTTTATCATTTTTCTGGCTGCTTTTCTAGCGACTGCCTAGCACCGATTCTAGCTTCTTTAATTTTTCGAGAACATACATGTAGATTACATTACACACAGTACATTTAGAGCCGTATTTTCGTTAAATTTATTTATTTATTTATTATGATCAACCAGTAGCTGTGACATTATTTTCTTATGTCTAAGTAAATATTCATTACTAGCGGTCGCCCGCGTGGATGTCGGTTACCGCTGCAAAATGCCTACCCAGGAAATTTATTTTATTTTATTTTATTTATTTTAGGAAAATTTACAGCTTATTATATTTATAATACACAGTATAAAATAACTTAACGCTTATTACAAATTTCCACTTATGAAAAGAAAGTGATAGACACGGTAAGCAAAATGATTCCCAAGTCAATTCACAGATACCGACACTAACATCGACGACGCAGTCATTATCCGCAGCTGCATAGGTTGTCTTTATGTGGATGCTACAGTTGTTAATGATGAAAATATTTAAATGTAATGAATACTCAGTTTTTACTCCTACCGGCAGTCCCGGAGTGCAACCTGTTGTTTTGAGATAGATAACTAAAGCGATTATTGTAAAGCTTCTCTATAAACAACATTTGACGTTAAATTATTTTCAGGTAATAAAATAAACTGATGGTCGAGAGCCCCGACCCGTGATAGGGCGCCGTGCAGTTGAAATCGTAATAATTTAATTTCGCCATAACTTCAAAACCAAACGTCCAATTTTGATCATTCCAAGACCAAATATTATCTACATTTATTTTGATAAGGATTGATATCATAAGTAAAATAAATGCGTTTAAATGTAGTCCAATAAAAATTCAAGATTTTTTTAATAAAGTAATGGTTGTTGTGCCTTACTCGACGTAGATAGGTATAGTGTATCGCGGACCTTTTAGTAGATATTTGTATGATCTACAATTAATAAGCGCATTAAGTGGTTCTACCTTTTATAGTTTAGGCAGCGTACGCAAAATGAGTCTGGCTGACTTTTTACACTTTGTGTCCGAAAAACCAAAATATCTTACGGAACTCTATTTTTTTCCAAAATAAAATTTAGCCTATGTTACTCAGTGATAATGTAGCTTTCTAATGAAAAAATAAAGAATTATTAATATCGGTCCAGTACTTGTTGAGTTTATTCGTTACATACAAAAATACAAATTCTCCTCTTTATAATATTATTATTATTATATAGTGTAGATAACAAGCTAAATGTACAACATTTGAAGGTCACAACATGCATATAAATACTCTTACAGGCTTATTATCAAAGTAAACTATAAGAAATAAAAATAAGATATGGGATGAGAACGAATTAAATTTAAGATTGGTTTAAACAATACAATACAACAAAATTACAAGAAATAAATACTAGATTCTATCTCTCAACAACACTAAGACAACTTTTTTAAATTTGGTAAAGTATCCTTAAAAATATCCATCTCTCCGCACAAATTATTATATGCTTTTGCCAATCGTGGTATCAAAGAGAACTGTTTTAAATTTGTTCTGGCATACGGCTGATACATTAATCCTGCACAAATCTGTGTGCGTCTAGACACCCGGCGCGGAACACGAAACCCAATCGAACTTAAAAGCGATGTACAGTCCAATTCATTCCTCAGAATTTTGTAGAGAAATATCATGTCATGCATTTGCCTCCGAGTTTTTAAGCTAGTCATACCAAAATGTTTCAATTTGTCGCTAAAAGATGGAAGTTGTTTGTGAAGTCCACCAGAAAATGCTAGTTGCCTTAGGAATCTTTTTTGAATGCGCTCTATTCGAAGTTGATGGACACTATATCGAGGTGACCAGACTACACAGCAATATTCATTGCCACTTTCAGGGTTATTTTCAGTTTCATTTGGTTCATAAATAATCTCTTCATCTTTATCTTTTTCTACATTGTTACAATCATCATTTTCCTTTAGTTGATTAGTCGAAATTGACTCTTCCTTATCCGAAGGTCCTGATTCAATAGTCGCTTGTTGTGTTGTAATCTCGGTATGAATGTCGTTATTTATACTGCCCTCTAAATTAGTATCAATATCTTTGCTGGCTTGGCCATTTTGATTTTTTCCCATTGCCTCAAGATCTTCTTCGCTCGTAATATCTGACATTGTTTCAAGAGCTGGCAAGAACGTTTTCAAACCCACTTTTGCTTTACATCCAAACATAGCCTCATAGGGGCTACGACTTATTCCTGAGTGATGAGCTTTATTTTTCATAAACTGAATAAATTTTATTCCTTCGGACCATTTTGTGGTTTTATTTGTTTCTAACCAAGTAGCCAACATCTTTTCAATATCTTGGTTGGCCCTTTCTACTGAACCTTGTGATAGGCTATGACGTGGCTTTCCATGTACAATCTTTAGTTCATCCCACATAAGACACAACTCCACAATCACCTTGTTTGCAAATTCTCGTCCGTTATTGCTGTGCAATATACACGGTGCACCAAATATTGTAAATACTTCCAGCAAATGGTAAGCCACTTCCTCAGCAGTCTTGGTTTTTAAAGCTCTAAGTTGAACAAACTTTGTTAGGTGGTCTTGATATACCATAATGAACTTGTAATCGCCATCTGCTTGCGACTGCATGTCAATGAGATCAACTTGGCATCTTGAATTTAATTCGTTGCTTTTAATAGGCTTAATAACTAGCCCTTTTTTAGGGATATTCATTTTTTTCTGGCACGGTTCACAAAGATTTAAATATGTATTAATTAGCTCAATGGTGATATTTTTGTATTTATTTTTAAGTTCCGCCATCATTCGGTTTCTGCCCCCATGTCCTATGGATAGGTGTCTTACGTGGATTATATCAAATACCTCCTCTAAGTACGTATAATAAATAATTGGATCTCTTTCATTTTTTATTGGAACTATTAGTTTTTGTACATTTCCAATCTCTACTATATCATACCTCAACAATCTTCGATAATCTTCAGGTTTCTTGTTCGTTTTCTTGTCTTTGGACGCCTTTACATTAGCCAAAAGCGAATAATATGCATCTTTGGAAAACAGTTGATTATTTGGTGCTTTTTTGGAAATTAACTTTTCAACTTCTTCATAAAAGCGTTTTTTTGTAGACTCGATATCTCCCATTTTGTATCAATATAAAAACAAACTAAAGAACAACACAAATAAATTCAGAATATAACTCGAAATAGCCTTACTACTGCAACGAAACTTCAACTAACCGCTCTCAATAGCTATACGCTAACAAATGACAGGTCCCGACGTGCGCGGCTGCAAGTATGACCCTTCCCGCGCCCCGCCCGCGCCCCGCCCGCGCCATTCGCTCTCCATTCCAAACAAATTCCAAAGCTTATGTCGACATAATTACCACGGTCGAGCGGAAGTTTTCTATAATTACCGGTAAATGTGGATAATTCACTACATTTACCATGTGCATTGGTGATTATCTATAATTACAGGTGATTATAGATAATTACGGGTTGCTTACGTTTACCGTAACATTTATACAATGTGTTCGGTTATGGACTAGCGATATTATAGGGGCGTCAAATGTAACTAATTTATCGTCAAAAACACCCATAAGAGTGGTCAACCAACTCTCTTTTTGGAAAAGCGGTCATTTTAATTTTTAAATCTTTTTTTGTTACGTATTTTTAAAGAATATCGATTTCTCTGGACATGAAGTTAAAACAGTCATTTAAAAAAATGTTATACCACCTTTTATTTACAAGAGATCAATGTGTAAAACTTTAAATTTAAAAATGAGTAAAAAAATTTTTAACGCTGTTTTTAAGCGTAAAAAAATACTGTTTTTTACAATTTTGCATACCACTAAAACTAGCACATTAACGTAGGTATTTTTTGTAACATTCTAACAAAAAATGATATTATCTACAAAATGACATCAAAATCATTTCTCTAAGTTGCATAACTTGAAAGTAAGTAAGTGGCAAATTGGATGAAGTGACGACCATTAGATTTATAGATCATATTGATAAAATCGTCAAGAATGCTAACAAATCTTTGGGATTTATATTAAGAAGTATAAATCCTAAAGGGGTATAAACACCCTTACACTGTAAACCTGCTTTACAACAGCTACGTGAGAAGCCAATTAGAATACTGTAGTTCTGTATGGAATCCAAACTTCAACATTTATTTTATTTATTTATTTAATCTTTATTGCACACAAAAAAAAAGTGATACAAAAGGCGAACTTAATGCCGAAGGCATTCTCTACCAGTTAACCATAGGGTTAGCAGAGATGGTTAAAGGCGGTGCTACAAATTAATAAAAAAGGAATATTAATAAACTTACATAAATCAACACACTAATATAATACACTACATATACATAAATATACATAATACAGACAAGATGATAGTAGGGAGACTTAAACCGACGAGGACTCACTTAAATAGCAATTATACATTCAACCGTAGACAAAAAGTACAAAAAAAGTTTACTCGCAGCATCAATTACAGATTTAGGATAATAAGAGATTAAAAACATATAAAGAAAAACTGGATCACTTTCGGTTGGATCCGCTCTCTAAGCGACGTGCAATTCTTGGTATGTCTTTCCTCAACAAGTTGCTCAATGGCCACATGGATACACTGCTGAGCAAATTACAATTTAACGTGCCAAATAGAGTGCCATGCCATCCTAGTGTTCAGTAGTTGTTCAGAAAAAGTTTTGCAGAACCACAATGGGTCAAAATTCAGCTGTTGTTTGTCTGTCCCGCATATATAATGATCTTACTAAGAGGATTTCCTTCCAAACACTGCTCAAGTTTCTGCCTTCTCTCAGAGAATGTGACTTACCTTAGCACGCTTTAGTAATTTCTAGGTTATTAGACGACCGATATGGCGTGGTAGCGAGTATACCCGCACTCCACTCCTAAGGTCGTGGGTTCGATTCCCACATAGGACAAAAATTTGTTTGTATAAATATGAATATTTGTTCTGGTCTGGGTGTTTTCCTATATATCTTTAGTATGTATTTACAAAAAAAAGTATTTATATATGTTTATCCGTTATTTAGTATCCATAACA
Organism: Musotima nitidalis; assembly: GCA_949126915.1. Taxonomy (NCBI): domain Eukaryota; kingdom Metazoa; phylum Arthropoda; class Insecta; order Lepidoptera; family Crambidae; genus Musotima; species Musotima nitidalis. The sequence continues at coordinate 5,716,401 of OX421422.1, forward strand.
CAAGTTCTGAATGATACTTATCTTGGAACTAAATAATTGGTGTAATTGTCAGAAATATTTATTATTATTATTATTACAATATTTTTTTCTTTTATATATCACTACTGTTTGTTTCACTTTGTATTTTTTTTGATATTATGTTATTATGCATGCTGTAATTACCTTTAATTGTAAGAACAGTTCGCCTATTTATGTATAGTTTTTACTTGTTACTCGTTTATGCTGTTTTATGTTGGTGATTCAATAAATAAATAAAGTTTTGATTCAAGGAATTAATGCTGCGCCACGACACCAGTATGGAGGTGATAGCCCAAATAGACTATCAAGTAGCCCCTAGCTCAGTGGGTGTGATGAGCAGCGCAGCCCAGTCGGCCAGGGCGCGCCAGTTCCAGCCAAGTGTACGACCCAGCGAGCGTTCAGCCGGGGCGGTTTCCTTTCGGCATTTGCTCGGCGACAAATTATATAAATCCCCAATGGTAGGTAAAGTCATCTTTCAATGAGTTTTTTTTTATACCTACTGCTATCCCAATGGGACGTGTCTCAGTTTATGCCGAGATTCACTTCCAACATGCCTCCAGCTCAGTAGGTGTGATGAGCCAACTGCTTAGTCAGCCAAGGCGCGTTCCAAGTAAGTTTGCGACCCAGCGAGCGTTTCCTTTCAACAATTGTTTAGCGATGAATTATATAATACATAAAGTAAAAAACCCCGTATAAGATAAAATTTAGGGTATTCAACGTGTTTTGATATTATATTGACCGCTTTTATTTCGATCGTAATTGCACTTTTTTACAGAAATATTGGAGCTGAATAAACAAAGTATTTTACCCATTCGATACTACTACAATTCTGTAAATATTCTATGTTCAGATAGATACATAATTAAGTATGTAAGAATGTATGATTGGTTCTTCATTAGGTTCAGAAACCATTTCGCAATCTAGCTGAACTGGCAGCAAGACTAGAGCGGCGTGGGGCAGCCGATGAAAACCTGTGGAGCTGGTGCGAAAACATCTTCAAGCAAACCAAGGGTGTCAAAAGACTGGAAAAAGTTAGTTGACGTAATAGTTAGATCCCTATAATTAACCATGTCTTAAGCGCGAAAGCTGTATAATCATCAAATGCGTGTAACCAAAATCTACAAGCAAATGTGTAGGTGGTTGTTGCGAGACTGATCGAAAAGGTTACCACGGCCTCGTGACATGCAGGCTCAAGCAGCAACATGGATGGTTTTTAGTCCGTTAAGGTCAAACAAACAGCGCGAGACGATCATTTCATGATTTTCCATCCGATTAAAAAAAAGAAAAGATTTGTGAATCGGTGAATTTGTCGTTAGATGGGTCATGTCCTTACATTCACAAGGTAAACTCACTAAGGCGTTACCTGATAACTCTGTCGGTTGCATAATTTTATAAGACTCCATACGCCTAAGATTTTTCTTGATGATCATGGTTTTGATAAGTCTAACAGGGTTCGGCATAAGATGCGTATTTTAATGAGGTATTATTACGAAGAAACAATGACTGAAATGCTCAGGGTAATAAGAAGTCATCTCATATCCTAGCATTATCCCGGTTGCCCTAAACTTAAGCTTAAGGCCCAGGGTCTGCTCACTGGTTCAACCAGATTTGACTAAATTTCAGTTATTACGTGGAGCGACTGCCGTCTGACCTCAGGGTAATAAGAAGTAGTGGGTATAAATTCATAATATTAAGCAATTACTTTTTCAGCTTAATAGAGGTGCGTCCGGCGAAAGTGTGATGCATTTTAAAAACCTGCACTTCCCATGTCCGCTAATGAAGCTGAGCCTGGAGGTGCCTCTGAAGGTGCCTCTGTGCAAGGATCCTGCTGTTACGTTAGTTTTATTCTTGTTTTTCGTATTTCTCTCAAGGAACTTCAACTACGTAGGGAAATTGCCTCCCTCAGAGTGTACTACCGGAAATACCATGCTGTGTTCTGAGAACCTTTTCTATCTCATTTCGCCCTCACCTTTCCTCTCCCGAGCAATACGTGCTGGTCTTAGGAACCATCCATATATTGGGAAGAAAATCAGCACTCGAACCAAGAAATTTGGTAAGTCGTTCCTGTGTAAGATCATTAAGCTCTGGAATTCGCTGCCGGCTTATGTGTTTCCTGGTTCTTATAATCCCGGATCCTTTAAGCGGAGCGTGAAACGGTTTTACAGCAGGCCGTCATGAGGGTTAACGACTGCTTACCATCAGGCAGTATGTAGCCATTATGACTTGTCACATTTAAAAAATGTGATATATAATTTTCGTTTTTAGCAAAAGGTCCATTAATCAACACCATTCGCTTATATTCAAAAATTAATTTGCAATTTTGCACAGAAATCGTTTCTGATAAAAGGTTAATATATTAGGGAATATAACCCACCACTAATGTGCTGCAAAAGCCAACCATTCTATAGAATGTGTTAGCAAAAACCTCCAATGCTTTTGATGAAAAGTTATGGTCAGCCGTTTGTGCGTGCTATGTTCTATATGGTTAGTAATTATGAATGAATGAATGAATGAATGAACACTTTATTGCACACTAAATATCAAAAAAAGTAATAAAAAGGTAATTATGTAAAATTGGGGAGATCTATAAAGTCCGGGCAAATAAACCAAGAAAAGAGAGTGTAAGTACACATATTTACATAGCAAGAAATGAGTGAAATAGTTCAAAACATAATTAAAAATAACATTCCAAAATTCTTAATGATTCCGGTCACTGGAAAAAAAACATAAATTCATAAAATAAAAATAATGATTGGCGATTTTCATAAAAATGGTAAGTCATAGTAAAATTACTTAAAGTCTAGTTTATTTATGTTAAAATTGTAGAGCCACCGTTTCCGAGATACAACTATTCATAAATTTTCAATCGTCTGTTATTCTTAATGTTTTGAACTAATTCTTCGAAACTCATTTTCAAGTATTTATGCAATTTATATGTCTTCCAATGTGAGTACCACCCGCTCCCTCCACGACTATTAAGCGTGGTTGTAATCTATACCTATAATATGTTTGAATAAATAATTGTTTACAGTAAGACAGCAAAACCCAGACGAAACATATCAAACGCAGCGATGGAATGTTCTTCGAAACAGCAGGGCATCAAAAGATACAGCCTCTGGACTAAAGACTTCTCCAAACTTTATCCTGTTTTCAAGATATCGTCTCATCAGTCTCCTGTATAGGAGGGGAATGTGAAGCAAATCACATAAATAAATGCGTCTTGTATTAAACATTACTGTGTCGTGTGAATTGTTTCACTTGGCCATATAGCATGGGTGATTCACGACCAACCTTGAATTTGTTGTTTTTCTACATTAAATAAAATTATTATACCACTATTATACAATAGCTTTTAGTGGGCACGCTCTATGATGACACTTCAATCCGATGCTGGTAATCTTATTTCTTCAGTTTGATTTCTTGCCCAGCCTAATATACTAAGCACATAATATGTGCACAGCATTCTATCGCGCGCTTTCCACTTGGACATGAACAATAATAGTTTATTGTCTTGCTCTTGCACACATCAATAGGCGCCGCGCCGGTGCCCGAAGCTGATTGTTTAGTCGCGGGCGCTGGTAAGCCAACCCTTTTTTTCGGATGGAAAATCATCAAATGACCTTCCGCTATGGGCGGAGCGGGAGGATGTGTCAGACTTTTACTGACTAAAGACCATCCATATTCCGTCTTTAGAGCCTGCTACGTCCCGAGGCCGCGGTAACCCATGTACGACCAGCCCGACGAAATAGTTTTGTTGGCATTGTGATCGTTAACAGAAGTTGTGTTAGAGTTTGAAGAAAATTCATTACACTAATACGTGTATATACACGCATGAATAATATTCATTGTATTCCATGCAATTCAATATGTTATATATAATTTTTTTTCCCACATATATTCCAGTGCAACATTCATATCTAAAGTTGTTCCTGCTTTTATTTGACGATTCTTTCTTTAGTGGCCGCCGACGCCCAATATCTCCATTTATTGAAAATACATGTACTTAATAATTAATTATGAAATGACTTAAAGAAGTCAAATCTATGACCGCAAAAATAAACAAGTACAAACTGTCAATGTTGAAATTGTCATGTCAGACAGAAGAGTGAAAAGTCAAATTGGGAGCAAAAAAGAATTTGTTTTTCTAGAAAGCAATTTAAAGAAATTCTCAACTTAACAGCTAAAAAGCTGTGTTTTGTACAATTGCAATAAACTGTTTTCTTAGTTCTTGTTCCACTTTATAATGATTTGATATTAAAATTTAAGAGCACTCAGTCGGTAAGAAATTTTAGAAAAAAGAAACACCAAAATGAGCAAGCATATGTATTCGACGGCAAACTTGACTGACAAAGAATTGAAGGAGCAAGGGAACAGACTGTTTAGCTTACGGAAGTTTGAAGATGCTATGAACTGTTACACTAAAGCCATTGTAAGTAAATAACCTGCTTGTAGTACATTTGTAGTTCCACATCAGTAATGTAAAGTGAACAGTGTTGTCATGTGTCCTCTCAATTTTCATGCTCTGTTTAGCTACTGAGAACTGGAGAGAAAACTTCCATACACTGTGACACACATCAAGGTTTTATGAAGCTAGTCTTGTTTTTGTATCAGATAATGATGTAGGGAGATGTTAGGCTAATTAATCTGACTGTAACTTCATTGTAAGCCTATAATCGCCTTCATATGACTCATGAAGAATGTATTTATAAAATTCTCAACAACTATTCACGCTAGGCTTCTTTCTGAGGCATCATCTAGGGACACAATTTCACAGGGGTGGGCCTTTGATATGAAGAAAAGTTGGCAAAAAACTTGGCAAGGTTCTGTCTGTCAAAAGAAAAGTATCCCTTGATTGTATAATATAATCATGATTAGATCCACTTCTTAGATGGTTCATAATGGGCTCTTTTTATACTTATTTGTTTGGAATTGATAAATTACCAAAAATATTCAATTATTGTTTATTACTCTAAATAAAAATAAAAAAAATTGTGTAAAGAAATTACGTAAATATATTCTAATATTTCAGCATTTTTGCATGTTAGTACTCTCACATTTATCTTTAATTATTCAGATAAAAAATCCTTCTGTGTCAACATACTTTACGAACCGTGCACTATGCTACTTGAAGATGAAGTGCTGGGAGGCCACGTGCCAAGATTGTAGGAGGGCCCTGGACATTGACACCAACCAGGTCAAAGGACACTTCTTCCTGGGACAGGCTTTAGTTGAGCTGGAATGCTACGATGAGGCCATCAAACATTTACACCGAGGTATAATTTATGACAGATAATAAGTAGTTACTTAACTTATTAGAAGCTTTTTAAGGGCAACCTTCAAGCCTACTAGGTAGTAGACAGGAAAAAAGAATGACGCCATGGGTGACATGTACTTAATAAACATAGAGTATGGGCTTTTTCACTATGTACATTTTTTACATATTATATACCATCTGGTTGATGAAAAAGAACAGATAACATTCTATTGGGGTTTGGTGGTGGCTAGTGGTTGCAGTTCAAGCCAGTAGGAAAGTTGATGCAGCTGCCAATCCTTAAAAGGATTTCTCTTTGTCTATATAGATTCTTTACTGTAGATCAATTTAAAAATAAAACAAATGTAAAAGAAAAGCAGTAAAATTGGCAGCCTTGTCGCTTTACTAATATTGATAAAATTAATTTGAACATGTCAACTTCAAATGTTAAAATTGTTCAAGTTAAGTTTTATATTCCTTTTCATCGCACCTTATGATATAGCTAACGAGCAACTTGCAATAAAATATTATACATATTATTAAAGTTTAATCTAATCACAACTCATTTAGTTAAATAGGAAATCAAAAAGTAAGTCATCTGAGATATACATCTTAAGACATTACTAATCTTTATAAATAAAGTGAATAAGGAAATTTATTTTTATAGATTAGTTATAGGCCACATACAAACAAAACACATTAATATATGCACGCACTGGCTTCTATGGGATGATAAAGTATTACAAACCAGACCTTGAACTTTAGCAAAACAAACTAATTATATAATGTGATTATAAGATTTATGAGTGAAACTCATTGAATATTTTTAGAATGGATTGAAATGGAATCCATAGAGTTACTGAAAGTAATACTTGTATTTCCTAGGTGTTCCTTCCCTGTTTAAGTATATGATCGGGACCCCTTCGGAGCGTGTGGCCGATCTAGTTCTACTTACGGCGTATGATCTGCTGGTCGATAAGGCTTTTGTGACAGCGTTCTCGCAGACCTTCGTTCGAGATTTTTTCGGGATAGCATATACCGAGGTTTCCACGCAGGCATGGTTGATAAAAACTTAGGGCTGGCGCAAGATAGCCTTGGTCACTTTGCACGTTTCGCATCCGTATAGAAGCACAGACTTGACGTCGGACCCGATTATTTTGAGCTTAGCTCTTCGGGTCTGTTTGCTTCATTTTAGAACTGGGCGCAGTTGGGCAAAAGTTGCTCGCGCTTTGCCGCTCCTAAGAGAAGAGATGTTCTCGTCTGTACTATGTCTGGTGTCAATGTGTTTGTCTAGTGTCATGATACCTTGGTACGTAAACCGGTGGACACGTTCCACCTCATTCGTGCCAAGCTTCTAGTTCTGAATTACCACAATTAAAATTGAATGTCTTGATAATAGAACTATATGCCCTTTTGATAATAGAACTACATGCCTAGGGAATGAAACGTTTTTTAAAGGGTCGGCAACGCGCCAGTTATGTCCCTGGTACTGCAAGCAAGTGTCTATAGGTTGCGGTGATTCCTGTGACGCCTTTGGTGGTTGCACGCTTAGGTGCCATCATATGGTATCAATAATTATGGTGCTTTATGTAATACTGCATTTAAAAGCTGAAAGTGTTTGGAAGGTAGTAGCTATTATTCAATATCTAACTGCTACCTTACACTGTAACTTAAATTTTGTTAACCTCTTCTTCACCCTCGCTGTGCAGGATTTTTTCGCAATCGAACGTCCAATGTGTCCTTTTTGCGTTGGAGGGTGAAAGCTGGATTACTCCAGCCATCCCATTTCCTCCAGGAATCCCGTCAGCGACTTTACGTCGCTAAAGGCCTTCTCCGGAAGGCTGCCTGGTGTCCTCAGGAACTTTGCGCGGTAGCCAGCCAATACCCTCACTCCAGCAAGACGTGTCTCATCAGTCCCAATGCATGCACCGCTCAGAGGACTGTTTGTTATACCTATGCTATAAATATCTCTGTTAAAGCTATCATGACCTATTAGAGCGCTTGTGACCCGGCTCATATTTATTTATCTAATCTTTATTGCACTCACATAAAAATACATTGTACAAAAGGCGGACTAAATGCGATTAGGCATTCCTTATCAGCCAACGTTAGGGTTAGCAGAGACATTAAAGGTTAGCATATGCTGTTTTTAAAGCTGCATTAAAATTCTGGAGAAGCGTGGTTCGATCTGCGGTATTGCAAGTATAAAGTATGTATTTGTTGACCATAATAAATTGCTTAGAAGTTGAGAAATATAGTTAAGGGCTGATAAAAAAAATTTCATCGCCATTTAGAAGCAGCAGCGTCTATGAGCAGCTTCACATAGTATTTATAAGAGAAACACGTAATAATACTACTGCATAGTAGGCGTTTATAATGGATAACACTCAACAAGACCTTTTTTGCTTTTTTGCAGCAAACGACTTAGCTCGTGAACAAAAATTGAATTTTGGAGACGATATTGCTGCTCAGCTTCGCATCGCTAGAAAGAAGAGATGGAATGTTCAAGAAGAGAAGAGAATAGCACAGGAAATTGAGCTGCAATCATATTTAAATAGGTATTTTTTAAAGTTTAATCTCTCACTAATGTTATAAACTACAGAAAAACCTTCATGCAAATATCTTATATAAAAATAGAGTACAGTTATTTTATTTACCTATAATAGTTTATTACAAATTAATACATTTGTAGATACTTAATCATTTTTTTTTATTTAAGTTCTGGTGATAAAAAAAGACAAGCTTTAAACTTAATATTGAATAAGCTGTCGTGACATCACATCTTACAATCGTCACTGTTTTAATAAAACATTATTATTTAAAATGTATACGTTCAGAATTACCGCAGCATTGCTTCTTTTAAAAAACATGCGAAAGTTCACTTTTTGTTCTTATCTAAGATCAGTTGTTCTTTGTTCAAAAGTTTGCATTGTATGTTAATATTCTGTTTGTATCTGTCTCCTTCGTTAGTATATTTATCCATATACCTACATTTTTTTAAAAAGTATTATTGTTTTTTCTTGTGTTTATTGTATTATAATGCACATACTTTCCAAGTATCAAGTTTTATCTTAAATCTTTTCTATCGCGGGCAAGCTGAAAGATATTTCCTTTTGAAATAATGTGTGACCTGTACACAATTTTTTCTTAGTTTTAAGTTTTTTGTAGTTAGATTTCTATGTGTTCACCAAATTAGTAAACAAAATATATATTCCAATGTTTCACTCCTTCAGGTTAATAAATGAAGATATGCAACGTAGATTAGAAGCAGTCAAAATTGAAAATGGCAGTGAGGAAGAAACTAACTTAGCCACAACCAAAGTTGAAGAGGAATGTGTAAGTAGGATAGGGATGTATTATAACATTATCCTGGTACATTTCCCTTATCATAATGTGGGTCTAAAATCTCTGCATAGTGCTAATGACGTACGTACTTACAATATGTATGCATATTATACGTCCACATTTCGAAAATTATATCATTAGTCCGACGTAACAGGTGGCTAAACTATGCCGCTTACCGGGAACTGTTATATTCGCCAGAACTTGTCCGTTGATCGGCAGGTGCACCACTTGCAGTGAGATAGGCTTGGGTTCCTCAGATTTTGGTAGGGTTTCTATGCACCATAATTATGCTATGCATTAGTGCTAGTTAGTATATTATGTAAAACAATTAAAAACTTATTGTGAACTTATAATACCTCCGTAAAATTCAGTCCAACACAAAATCTATATATATAAAAGAAAGTCGTGTTAGTTACAGCACTTATAACTCAAGAACGGCAGAACAGATTTGGGCGAAAATTGGTAGGGAGGTAGCTTAGAGCCAGGAGACGGACATAGGATACTTTTTATCCCGTTCGACAGCGTTCCCGTGTGACTTGACATGAAACGTCAGTCACTATAAAACGTGATATAACAAAAAAGAATCAGACTTGGAATAACAAAACGCAAATGACAGCTATGTAATTGACGTATAATGACAGCTATGTAATGACGTATGGATGACAATTTGATATTTGTAAGAAATCAATATTCAAACTATTTCTGACTTCTTGGCGGGTAAGTGAAGCGTCATTCATGTCTGCAGTTTTGTTTTATTTTCTAAAATTTGTGATATTTCGAACATTAATGTGTGATAACGGTGGATTATTAACCGTTAAGTGTTTGTGAACGTACATGAGTGTTGGTAAATAAAACAAAACAGTGCAACATCACATTTCAAATTCTCTAAAGGAGTCCATGTGAGATCTCAGTATAGTCCCACATCTTTACTGAGGACACAAGAGTCTTAGGGGAGGGTATATCATTTACCATTTATCATCTTTATCATCAAACATTCTCATATACTACGAATTATCTCATTTCCTATTGATATATCACTTACTTGACACTGGCTAAATGTGCAGGACGCACGACGCCATTATTTAAAAGAAAGAAAGTTTCCATTAAATAAATAATTGACTTCTTGGCGGGAAAGTGAAGCGTCATGCACCTGCAGTTTTGTTTTATTTTTTAAAATTTGTGATATTTCAAACATTAATGTGTAATAACGGTGGATTATTAACCATAAAGAGTTTGTGAATATACATGAGTGTTAGTAAATCAAACAAAGCAGTGCAACATCACTTTTCAAATTCTCTCAAGGAGTCCATGTGAGATCTCAGTATAGTCCCACATCTTTACTGAGGACTTAAGGGACTTTGGGGAGGGTATCTCATTTATCATCTTTATCACCACCCATTCTCATTTACTATGAATTATATATTATTAATATATCACTTACTTGACTAAATTTAATTAATATTGCCGCGAGCAAGGCTATCAAAATCTTTCCCGACAAATGCAAGAAGAATACGAAATACTGCAAATGAAAGGACTGAAGAAGAACAAGAAATTGCACGTGCCGATACAGCGCCTTAATAGTATGGCTCGACTTCGTGCTTCTCAATAAATAATAATAAAACAAAAAATGTCGTGTATCACAAGGTACTTAAGTGAAGAGCAACTTATATATTAGGTCGGGGAAAAAGTCTTTTCGCATAACGTAGGTATAAACTTATTATAAAATTTTTTTGACTGTACTATTTGTGTCTGGCTGGTTTTGGTAACATTAAAAAGGTTCCATTATAAAGAAAAGAAAAAAATAAAAAAAAAGTTGTTTCCCGCTATTTTTCATTTGTTTTTCTCTCCGTTAAAATGAGTGAATCTAATGAAGAAATTCGATACATTTTAAAATTTTATTATAAAAAAGGCAAAAATGCAACTCAAGCAGTGAAAAAAATTTGTGATGTTTATGGACCTGATGCAGTGTCAGTAAGAGTAGCACAAATTTGGTTCAAACGTTTTCAGTCCGGAAATTTTGATGTTAAAGATGCACCTCGGTCTGGTCGCCCTGTTACGAATAAAATGGACGCCATTTTTGAAAGAGTGGAGCAAGATCGGCATATTAGTAGTTACGATGTAGCTGAAGAACTGGGAATTGACCACAAAACAGTTTTGACCCATTTGAAGAAAGCTGGTTATACAAAAAAGCTCGATATTTGGGTGCCACACGAGCTCACTCAAAGAAACTTAATGAACCGTGTACTCATGTGCGATTCATTATTGAGACGTAATGAAACCGAGCCGTTTTTGAAGAGATTGATAACTGGCGATGAAAAGTGGATCACGTTCGACAAGAACGTGCGAAAAAGGTCGTGGTCGAAAGTTGGCCAGGCTTCACAGACTGTGGCCAAACCTGGCCTAACACGAAATAAGGTGATGCTGTGTGTATGGTGGGATTGGAAGGGCATTGTTTATTATGAGCTTTTACCGCCCGGCAAAACCATCGATTCTGATCTTTACTGCCAGCAACTGATGAGATTAAAGGAAGCAGTCGAGAGAAAACGGCCGGAATGGATCAACAGGAAGGGTGTGGTCTTTCATCACGATAACGCTAGACCACACACATCTTTAGCCACTCAGCAAAAATTAAGAGAGTTCGACTGGGAGGTCCTAGTGCATCCACCATATAGCCCTGACCTTGCGCCTTCAGATTTTCACCTGTTTTGGTCTCTGCAGAATTCTTTAGGTTCTGTAAGGTTGACCTCAAGAGAGGACTGCCAAAACTATTTGTCCCGTTTTTTTGATCAGAAGTCCCAAAGTTTCTACAGTAACGGGATAATGTCTCTGCCCACAAAATGGCAGAAAGTTATTCAACAAAACGGTACATATATATTGTAAATAAATGTAAATAAACTTTGAAAAAAATGTCTTGACTTTTCATACAAAAATACGAAAAGACTTTTTCCCCAACCTATTATAATACTAAAATACAGAAATAATAACGAATGATGAATGTAGGTATTTACATTTTATGGATTTTTTCCAATAAAAAAAAACACTATCGGCTTATTTATTGCCATTAAGGCGGAACAAAGTTCGCCGGGTCAGCTCGTAAGACATATAAAAATGTGGAAAGAGTTCATTTACAAATTATTTGCCCTGTAAGGGAATCGAACCAAAGCCCCATGAAGCACATAGCGGATATACATTGTCGTTTAACTGATTCTATAATAGTTCTATTAAAATGTTTTTTTTTCTATTCCAGAATAATTACAGCAGTGAATTAAATAATTTATTTTCAAAAATGGATGAACGAAGAAGGGTAAGTCGATAATTATTTCAAAGTAATAATTTACTCTCTCATTATAACAAACCTCTTTGGTAAAAAAATGCTGTAATTGTGTACATTAAATGATAATGAATAGAAATACCTATTGTGTGAAGCAAAATATTTATATGATAAGTAAATATGATATGCGCGACGCAAGGTTAAGTAAAAGAAACTGATATACATGTATCTGAAATATAGATACAAAGCACTTATTCTCATCATGTTAGTGATTAATTATTAGTAATAAGTATTTTGTACATCTATGATAATAAAATATTATCGGTTCTGCTAACTTTAAGCTTTGTGTCGAATATTACTGTGAAGTTATATTCAAGGGTGATATAAATATAATTAATATTAATAAATATTTTCTAACAATGACACCAATTATTTAGTTCCAAGATAAGTATCATTAAGAACTTGTGTTATGAGTACTAAACAACGAATAAACATACTTACATACTTTTTTTTGTAAATACATACTTAATACACCCAGACCAGAACAAATATTCATGTTCATGCACACAAAGATTTGTCCTGTGTGGGAATCGAATCCACGACCTCTGCAGTGAAGTGTAGGTATACTGACCTCCACGCCATATCGGTCGTCAAAAATATATGTTAAGAGACTTATCAGACTATTACTATTATTAAATGATTCTGCGTAGTCTTGTATAAGTAGTATTTTTCTGTATACAGAAGCGGGACGTGCCAGACTTCCTATGCGGCAAAATTAGCTTTGAGATCTTAAACGAGCCAGTCATCACACCTAGTGGCATCACATACGAGAAGAAAGATATTGAGGAACATCTTGAGGTGAGAAAACATACTCTTCATGAATGTAAACAAGCGCGACAGGGGCAAAATCATGCCCATGCAGTATAAAAAATATAATATAATATAATATTACTTTATTGCCTTTAAGATCAACAGGATCATTTGGATTCGTCAAATTTTTATACACAAAATGAAAATTCCATAATTTTTCTTCTCAACGATATGAGCGGTACCTACTATAATCAGGAAATAAAAGCAAATGGATTCTTTGTCAGAATTTGTCAAGGTTTGTCAGTTTATTTGTCTGTTGTGGATTATTTCTCAAGATTTGTCAGTCTGTCGGTTACTTATAGGGGGATCTGTCAGTCAGCCTGTCGTGATTCTAAAGGGGGAGGAGATTGTCCGTCAGTTAGTCAATCGGTCGGTGACTCTAACAAGGCTTCCAAAAAGGCAACGACATTGAGAAGAATGCCTCAAGAAACTCATCTCAATCAACAACTTAAGCACTTGAGGAAACACGAATAGCTACTAAAAGAGGCGAACGCTGTCGGAAAAGTTATCAAGTTAAAAAACATCCTGAAGGCGCCTGCGATGCAGGCCACCCATATTGATTGATTGATTGATTGTCAGTGGTTCTGAGAAACCAGAGCCAGCCTCCCCTAGTTTGTAGCCTAATTACTGGACACAACCAATTTATTTAAATTTTTTAAGTTATTCATATTCAATCTCGGGTCAAGTTGTTTATATGATTTTTCGATGCACGCATACTTATGTTGTTTGTGCACCATGCATTATGCCTGCAAGACGGGCGACATGATATAGGCCGCAGGATCACGTTGGACACAAAAGATGCTTATGGAGGAGGCCAATATTCAGCAGTGGAGGTTTTTGGTCTGATGATGATTGTGCCTGTGTAAGCAGTTCAATTAATATAAAGCTTATATAGTCAGTTTCATTCTCGTTGTATGTCAACTTCAACATCAAAAATCATTTATTTCATAAACTATTACATAGTATTTGGAAACGTCATAATCCTAATCTTCTATATATATATAAAAATCAATGCCACTTTTCTTTGTAATGTTATAACTCAACAATGCCTTTACCGATTTGGCTAATTTTGGTCTTGAATTATTCGTGGAAGTCCAGAGAAGGTTTGTACGTAGAGAAAATAAAAAAAAATCTTGAAAAAGTGTAAAATCAACATATTTGTATACTCCCATATACAAACAATGTATGTAAATAAAGGGAGCGATATGGCTGTTCTTGGTGTTGCTGGTGATAATAGAAATAGTGCACAATGGCGAATATTTTTTTTTTTAAATATTTTTTTTATTATATTTAGGCAACAAAGAAAACAAAGTTAGAAATAAAAAATCAATAGAAGAATTTAATCGAACAATGCAAGATTTACGCGGTAATCAACAGCTTTTTGGTGGTGCTCTGATATTGCTGTCAGGGGACTTTCGTCAAACATTGCCTGTCATTCCTCGATCAACTCCTGCTGATGAAATAAACGCCTGTTTGAAGTCATCAGTTCTTTGGAGATATGTACGAAAATTGACAATGAACATTAATATGCGTATTCACCTACATAATGATGCAACTGCCCATGAGTTTTCAAAACAATTGTTAGAAATTGGTGATGGCAAAATACCAATCGACAGTACCAACGGATTGATCACTTTACCGAACAATTTTTGTACAATTGCGCAATCTTTAGATGAGTTGATTAAATGTGTTTTTCCGAATATTCTTCAGAATTACAGAAATCATGATTGGTTGAGAGAACGCGCCATTTTAGCATCGAAGAACATTCATATCAATGCCATTAATTTTTAAATTCAAGCGAAACTGCCAGGTGTAGTCACGACATATAAATCAATTGACAGTGTTATGAATCAAGATGAGGCAATGAATTATCAAATTAAATTTTTAAATTCATTGGAACCGGCTGGTATACCACCGCATTGCTTGAATCTGAAAACAGGTTCTTCGATTATATTATTGCGACATATTAATCCACCAAAACTGTGTAATGGCACCAGATTGGCAGTAAAAAAGTTATTTCCAAATTGGATTCAAGCTACAATCTTAACTGGTAAATCAAATGGAGAAGTGTGTTTGATACCGCGTATAACTGATATGCCATTTGAATTCAAAAGATTACAATATCCTGTGCGTTTATCATTTGCGATGTCCATAAATAAGGCCCAAGGGCAAACACTTCATGTTTGTGGTGTCAATTTGGAAGAATCATGTTTTTCACATGGCCAACTTTATGTTGCCTGTTCCAGAGTGGGTACCCCCAACTGTTTACTTATTCATGCTCAAAATAGGAAAACAAAAAATATTGTTTATCGAAATGTTTTAGACTAACCCATATAGACCCACCATAGTAAGAATAGTGACATGTTTGAATAAATGATCATTTTTTTTATTACTATGCCTTATACGTAGCAAAGCACGTACCGGGCCGCTAGTAATATTATAAACGTGAAAGTTTGCATGTGTGGATGGATGTTTGTTACTCTTTCACGCAAAAACTACTGGACCGATTCTGGACAGTCTCCTGGACTAACATATAGGACACTCTTTATCCCGATATTTCGACGGGAACGGGGACCACGCGGGTAAAACCGCAGGGCGCTGCTAGTTCAATATAAATATAAATCGAAATATGATTACACTGAAATCACGAAGCTTAGATATAACACATACAGACATTACATGCAACAAAACAATTAAAAAACAAAATATATTTAAATGTAAGTGTATCTAACGGGTGTATGGGGATCCATTAGACCTGAGGAGCCCAAGCCAACCTCACCTGCAAGTGGTGCACCTGCCTATCAGCGAATGTGGCTCTGGCGAACATAACAGTGCCCGGTAAGCGGCAATAGGCTCGCCACCTATCACGTGGGCCCATCTATATAATTGGCGAAGTGTGGGCGTATAATATGCCGTTTGCCTTCAGGGAAACAGGTGTGAATGTTATATGTAAGTGTATTTAAGTGCCAGTTCCGAGCCACCGCTTTGTAAGAAGAACTGGCAAAGTAATACAAAAATGTATCTAACACAGTTCAACAGTGTTTTGTTTATATAAAATAAAATAATTAACAAAAAACCCTTTCTTGTCCAAAAATAACGATAATAGAATTAAGAGTACAATGGTGGACCAGCATGCCTTAGCTGTAAAGATTAATACTACGTTATTAAGTTTCATTTATTTATACCGTCCCAATTGAATTCATCAGTTCTTATCAGTTTTACTATACATCACTCACCATCGCTTACTTTAAAAACACTAATAATTAATAATACTTTTTTTAATTTCCAGCGTGTAGGCCACTTCGACCCAGTGACCCGCGTGAAGTTAACGGCGGACCAGCTCATACCAAACTTTACGATGAAGGAAGTGGTTGATGCGTTTCTTCAAGAAAACGAATGGGCTTTGGACTATTAATTATAATCAAGTGATAATGTGCGTAATATTATGTAAAGGTGTTTATTTTATAGGCGGTCAATAAACTTTTCAAGTGAACGATGTGTAAAATGTCATGGTTATACAGAAAACTATAGGCGGCGACACTTAAGTTGAACAAAAATAGCGATTGTCTGCGTTGGTACAATCGTAGACAAAAGAAAGAAAGTGACAAAAACAGTAACTAATCGCATGTGTGAGCGTAGCGTTGCCGCGTTGCGTCGCTTTTCGTTAAAGATCCGATAATAATCAAAGTCGTTGCTTAACATTGTGCCGCGGACTGTAACTAGGGTATCTAGGACAAAGATTATTACGTAATCTGTAATTTTCATTGTCTTATCCCCTCCACATACACATAATATGTTGCCATAAACAACATAATTAAATAAAACTTCCTAAACAGTTTCTATTCCGTCTATAAAGTGTTAATGTCCCCTAAGATCGCAACACCTTTCGACGTAAGTCAAGACGTAGCAATGGCTTAAAGATGTAGTCCTTTTTTATAAAGATCAGTCCGTAAATATATCTACACTTGTAAATAGTAAGTTAAATTTGCTGGGATATATTTCAAGGGGTTAGGGGTGAACTCGATCCAAATGAAACTCGTCCTAATATTTTAATTTAATGTTGCTGGTCACGGCTGGCGATAGCCCAGTGGGTACTTGAAAGCAGAAGGGGGTTAAAATTATGGCCGCACTATAACTTTTCAAAGTTCCGGAATCCCGGAAAGAACGTTACGCCTTTAATTCCGGTTGTCATAAATATCAATGGCATAAATAAAAATTTTGTGCCTTTTAAATATTCTGACAGCTGTTTAACTTTATTTCATTGAATTACGTTTTCCTCTGGGTTACGAAGGTCAGACGGCAATCGGTTCGTGTGATAACTGAGATTGAGTAAAATCTGATAAGACCAGTAAGCGGACCCTGGGCCCTAAGGGTAAGTCTGGGCACAACCAGGACAATGCTAGAATGATGATTACTTGACACTATTCTTACCCATTCCAACCAAATATGTTTCGTAAAATAGCTTCTTGTTAATATTACAATTAAAAAAAACGTTAAAATATACTTCACCAAGAAGAGGTAAATATTTAGACGACTTTCTCCTAACCCCTGTCTATAGTCTTGTGAAATACGTATGTAATTTATGGGTATCTTATATGTAAGTAAAATAAAAGTATAAGTTAAGTGGATGTAACTATTGTTTTCGTATATTTACGTGATTATTAAATGTTAGCAATAAAAACCCTCTGCCTACCTCTTTCGGAAAACAGGCGTTATTGTATGTATGTATAAATAAAACACATTTACAGGTAGACACTACCGTGTGAACACAAATCACTGTAAGTTATTCAAAACATGGTAATTCAATAAACGATTTAATCCGTAAAATGTGTTTTATTTTGAAGTAATTTATTGCTATGAAGGACTGAGTTATATAAACAACCATAAAAAAAAGTATGTGAGCAAATGATGGTTTATATAATTACTTTATGCCAATTTCCGCGCAACTGTTATTTCCTAAATAATCAACACGACCCTTGTTTCGCCCATACACAGGGCATCTCGACGTAAGATATCAGACAACTTCAAAACAACGATGTCTTCACAACCAGCGCTGAAACGAGAGTTTCGGGAAATTATTGTGGCGCGGAAATTGTCATATAGATATTTTTTAATCCATTACTTGGTTACATTGGCATTCCGCAAAGTAACGCTTGAATTAATAAATAAGACACTATGTGTGTTTAGATTGCGGTGCCACTAGTTATATCTCAAATAACTTTATTCAGTTATTTAGTAGTAGTTTAGAAAGTTTTGTAGGCGCGCTTTTGGATTTAGCATAGCAGTTTAGCCGAATGCCTCAAAAAATACATGAACTTCCAAATGCACACTTCTAAACACACATTCGTCACACACCTCTCTTCGCTAATCCGCACTAGGCTGCCTGACGGAGAATTATTATTATTTAACTAACACTCTCACTCTTACTAATAGTAGAAAACTAATGGGCTGGGATAAGGTTGTAATGTATGCATTTTTTAAAAAGGGTCCCTGGTGAAAGTCACCCTATTTTAGTCGCACAGTACAGTAAATATAACGACATTACAATCCTATATTATATAAGCGGATGGTTTTAATATCTACTAAGTTATATTCAAGCATAAGCAGATAAATGTATAAAGTAGATAGTAAGATAAGATAATGGGTCACAATTTGTCACAAATTATAATAACATTTGCTTTTGGTATAAAAATGTTTGCACTTTTGCATGTCATGTCCAAAATGCTGATGAAAAAAGGTATAAATTTCCTGTTTCTATCTTGCATATTGTTAATGACCTCTTTGCTATAATTACTCATGTTTTATGAAATTTGTAAGGAACGCTTTGGTATTTTATTTCAATGGCTTAGTTTACATTTCGCACTGCTATATTAAAACTGTTTTAACTCAAAAAAAAAACGAATTTTGAAAAACCCATTTTTTCTGATTCTCCATTCGATTACCTATATGAAAATGTTAATTTCTTACAATAGCCTTTTTTTTTAGCTGATACAGTTTTAAAATAGCATAGCGATTTATACAATGAGTGTAACTAGTTGGTAGCACTCATAGTGCCATATATATAGGAATACATACATACATACAGAAGCATATTACAAGCCCAAATGTCGCCAATTATACGGTTGGCACCACGTAAATACGTGGCAAGCCTAATGCCGCTTGGCAGGACTGTTATGTTCGCCCGAGCCTCGTCCGTTGATCGGCAGGTGCACCACTTGCAGGTGAGGTTGGCTAGGGTTCCTCAGATCTTGGTAGGATCCCTATACACCCTCAATATATTAGGTCGGGGAAAAAGTCTTTTCGCATAACGTAGGTATAAACTTATTATAAAATTTTTTTGACTGTACTATTTGTGTCTGGCTGGTTTTGGTAACATTAAAAAGGTTCCATTATAAAGAAAAGAAAAAAATAAAAAAAAGTTGTTTCCCGCTATTTATCATTTGTTTTTCTCTCCGTTAAAATGAGTGAATCTAATGAAGAAATTCGATACATTTTAAAATTTTATTATAAAAAAGGCAAAAATGCATCTCAAGCAGTGAAAAAAAATTGTGATGTTTATGGACCTGATGCAGTGTCAGTAAGAGTAGCACAAATTTGGTTCAAACGTTTTCAGTCCGGAAATTTTGATGTTAAAGATGCACCTCGCTCTGGTCGCCCTGTTACGAATAAAATGGACGCCATTTTTGAAAGAGTGGAGCAAGATCGGCATATTAGTAGTTACGATGTAGCTGAAGAACTGGGAATTGACCACAAAACAGTTTTGACCCATTTGAAGAAAGCTGGTTATACAAAAAAGCTCGATATTTGGGTGCCACACGAGCTCACTCAAAGAAACTGAATGAACCGTGTACTCATTTGCGATTTATTATTGAGACGTAATGAAACCGAGCCGTTTTTGAAGAGATTGATAACTGGCGATGAAAAGTGGATCACGTAGGACAAGAACGTGCGAAAAAGGTCGTGGTCGAAATTTGGCCAGGCTTCACAGACTGTGGCCAAACCTGGCCTAACACGAAATAAGGTGATGCTGTGTGTATGGTGGGATTGGAAGGGCATTGTTTATTATGAGCTTTTACCGCCCGGCAAAACCATCGATTCTGATCTTTACTGCCAGCAACTGATGAGATTAAAGGAAGCAGTCGAGAGAAAACGGCCGGAATTGATCAACAAGAAGGGTGTGGTCTTTCATCACGATAACGCTAGACCACACACATCTTTAGCCACTCAGCAAAAATTAAGAGAGTTCGACTGGGAGGTCCTAGTGCATCCACCATATAGCCCTGACCTTGCGCCTTCAGATTTTCACCTGTTTCGGTCTCTGCAGAATTCTTTAGGTTCTGTAAGGTTGACCTCAAGAGAGGACTGCCAAAACTATTTGTCCCGTTTTTTTGATCAGAAGTCCCAAAGTTTGTACAGTAACGGGATAATGTCTCTGCCCACAAAATGGCAGAAAGTTATTCAACAAAACGGTACATATATATTGTAAATAAATGTAAATAAACTTTGAAAAAATGTCTTGACTTTTCATACAAAAATACGAAAAGACTTTTTCCCCAACCTATTATAAGAATACGCCCACAAAAGAGACTTTTGTCGATCTTTGTGGTGCTTTGCATGTTCCTAACTCTATTAAGCTGACTGTACTTACTACAAAAAAATATTATTATAAAAATCAAGGATTTTAATAAATATTATAATTAGTACAGGTTTTTGAGCAAAACAAATGAAATTGGCATATTTTGATAAGAGCTAAATGTAATTTAGTTAATTTGAGTAATTTATTGATTCAGGCGTTACTTTGCGGAAATCCATTGTAAGCAAGTGATGGATTAAAAATATCTTTGTAACAATTCCCGCGCTACTATAATTTCCCGAAAAATCGAGAAACTATTCAACACGACACGTGTTTCGCCCTTACACAGGGCATCTTCAGGTAAGGTAGGAGCCTCAGAACAACGATGTCTTCACGACCAACGCTGAAACGAGAGTGTACCCTGTGAGATGCCCTGTGTAAGGGCGAAACACGTGTCGTGTTGAATAGTTTCTCGATTTTTCGGGAAATTATAGTAGCGCGGGAATTGTTACAAAGATATTTTTAATCCATCACTTGCTTAATTTGAGTGTAAAAAAGTAAAAAAAAAAAATTTGTGTTACCTACCTGTAAGTGTGAACTGAGCCATCGATATAAGTGAGTATTATAAGTAGTATAGAGAGCTATATCACAAAAAATATGTAGAATATATGGTCGGTGACATATAAAGCCCCATATCGGAATTCACTCTAACGCCTATGACAACAGAGACGTTTCTCGATCTAGATGGCGCTTTCGATGTTTACAACTATAGGCTGTACTCGACGATAAGGACGAGCGTTCTGACAAGATTGTTGCGAAGAGGCAGAAAATGTGTACCTTTACACATGCACCTTGATTTGCTATTAAAAATTCTAAAATGTATTACTCAAAAAAAATGTTCTTTCAGTTTTCTTAATAAAAAATGACACTGTGATTTTTAGTGCTGACTCTATGTTGGTTGACACTCTATCTTGCAATGTAAACCTTAAGTAAATGTTATTTTATACAAAATGCTTTTATTTTATTACCACCTAAATTGCGTCCTTCTATCTTACTAACCCTACAAAACTGTGTATATTTCTAAACCTACTTTTTATGGAATTTTAATGAATCTAATAGAAATTCAAGGCATTTATAAAGCGCTCGTTCCGACTACTGCATCTAAACATAATAGGTACTAAGTTTAGTCCTTGTATCGGTTACAGTTTGTTTGACATTTGCCATCGAGCGCTTCCGAGTTCATATAACCCTCCCAGTTACCACTGACATATTCAAAATATCGGGATGACAGTAGACCAAAATATGTATTTTAAATGTCCCAGTGGGGACTTCTTGGCGGGAAAGTGGAGCGCCATGTCTGCAGTTTGGTTTTATTTTCTAAAATTTGTCATATTTCGAACATTAATGTGTAATAACGGTGGATTATTAACCGTTAAGTGTTTGTGAACGTATATGACTTTTGGTAAATAAAACAAAACAGTGCGACATCACTTTTCAAATTCTCTCAAGAAGTCCATGTGAGATCTCATTATAGTCTCACAGCTTTACTGAGGACCCAAGGGGCTTAGGGGGAGGGCATCTCATGAACCATTTATCATCTTTATCACCACTCATTCTATACTTAATATGTTATTAATATATCTTTTACTTGACACTGGCTAAATGTGCAAACCACACGAAGCCGTTATTTAAAAGAAATAAAAAAAAACGTCCCAGTGACACCGTAGTCGGGGGCATTGTCCAATATTCCTACTAGTAGTAGTACTTTGCTTTTAGCTAGTAGTACTATATAGTGGATCACGATGAAAAAAAAACTATCGAATAGTGTATCTATGATCTAGGCTTACAGTCTTGGGTCTGATCGAAAGGGTTACCGCTCATCAGGCTAAAGAAGGATAAGGACTAAAAAAATCAACCACTCCTCCAGTGGTTGATTATTTAAGCCTTTTTTTTATTTTTATTTTTTATCGTCGGTAAGAAAATGCTGTTTACGCACTGTCTCCCGGCCAAAGGGGGAGACCGGGCGGGGGTTGTGGGGCTCAGTGCGGCAGACGCGACCACCGCAGTCCTACCCACTAAAAAACTTCCGACGACGCCCACCGCTGTTGACGGAAGGGGCCCCCTGTCCCCCATTTATCGACACTCATGTACGTTCACAAACACTTAACGGTTAACTATCCACCGTTATTACACATTATTGTTCGAAATATCACAAATTTTAGAAAATAAAACAAAACTGCAGACATGACGATGTTATGTTGATATAAAACTCTTTGGCAAATAATTGCCAATAATGCATTAATTTCGACCAAATTTCATTACCATAAACAGGTTCTAGTGAATCAATTTTAAAAAGATAGAAATTAATATATACTGTCGCGGGCATTTATTTATATATATTATAATTTCCTAGAAATAATTTATATGGCAAAACAAGCTAGACATTTAATAAGTCTACAAAACTTGTGTTCTGCAGTCACAAAATTTAAAAGAAAATAAAACGGTAACTCTTTTAACAAGATGAACGACTTCTTGGCGGGAAAGTGAAGCGTCATGTCTGCAGTTTTGTTTTATATTCTAAAATTTGTGATATTTCTAACATTAATGTTTAATAGCGGTGGATTATTAACCGTTAAGTGTTTGTGAACGTACATGAGTGTTGGTAAATCAAATAAAACAGTGCAACATAACTTTTCAAATTCTCTCAAAAAGTCATGTGAGATCTCAGTATAGTCCCATTTCTTTACTGAAGACTCAAGGGGCTTAGGGGTAGGGGATCTTATTTACCATTTATCATCTTTATCACCACTCATTCTCATTTATTATAATTTTTATGATATTAATATATCTCTTAACTTGACACTGGCTAAATGTGCAAACCACACGAAGCCATTATTTAAAAGAAGAAGAAGAAGAACAAGATGAACGTAATTATGGATAAATATAGTAGACCTGAGCAGACCAGTCCTCATTAGCGGCATTCGTTCTCGAGTATGAATTATTAACCAGCTATCGTTTCGCTCATTTTTCGGGAACATAACGACTCGACGCATGACACCACCACCGCAGAGACATATAAGTGAGCATGACATAGTCAAGCTACAGGATAAACGGATTTTTAACAAAAATGACATTAAATTTAAAAAAATAAAATGTGCTGCATAACCACAAATCTACTAAAGTAGTATTAGTTAAGCTATCCAGCAACAAGACATACTCGTAATAAATAATTTGTAGTTATATAAGCAGTTGTTTAAAAAATAATGTAAAAGCTATGTCACTTCGAGACACAAAAACTTAATAAATAAAGAACAGACAAATTGAATATTTAAAGATATTGAAAACTTCTCTTATATGCCGTAACCTATAAAGTAGTACTAAGGGAACCTGCCATCACAGTCAAGTAAATATGTAACAGATAAATAAGTATTTAATAGAAAACTGACCTAAATTTGTTGAATATGGGATGAACACAACAATACTCTGATTAATTTTGTATTCAAATTTATACAATACAAGATATAAATGTTAAACCCAAGCTTGGTGGTCTAACAATCATTTACATTATTATACCTCTTTTGAAGTAATTGCTTTCTAACCACACTTTTAAAAGTTGGCTATGGTATTTTTCGTTTTGTGTGGTCGACAATTTCGCAGAGACAATTAACATAACCTACCATACCATGTTTATTTCTAGTATTCAAATTTTTCCGTTTTTGAATTTTTATTAAAGGTTTTAAGGTTTTTGCGAACATACATTATATTATCGAATTTATACTGTGAAGAGTGTGAAGCAACCGTTAATATGTTATTTTTTTAAACATCTCTCTGAGAGAATCTTTGGACTTAAAATTATAGGTAGCTCTTATAGCGCGCTTTATTAGTACAAATATATTATCGATGTTCGCAGCTAAAAATTGCTAAAACAGACTAATTTCGCTGTTTCTTCGTCTGTTAAGAGTCTTATTTTTTTGATGGCATAGCACGCTGAGCTAAGCCTTCCGGATAAATCCATTATATGTTTATTGTGTCATTTAATAACTCATATTCTTGCTATTCATTTTTAAGTTATATAGTCGAAACTTGTGTAACATACGGCAATGAGAACTTTACACATTTAGTTTTACTTGCGTTAAGAGACAGATTATAAATTTACCGTGAACCAATGTAAAACCTTCGTAAGAGTATTATTTATTACGTCAGAATGATCTATTCACTTTAAATATCAGAGACGTATTACCTCAAAAATACGGTGGTGTGTCTTGACTAAATAAAGTTGATAATGACTGTGAAAAATCGTAATATATTAATGCTTCATTATTTCACCTAATTTGTAGGTGACACACACACGTGTAAATAAATAATATAAATGTATTTAAATTTCGCTTATTCTTTGGAGTTTTGAAAAGCTCGAGATGTATATTTAGATATATTAATAAATATTACTTATGTCGCATAGTTAGCCAGCTGTACGCAAGCTATAACGCGATTTTAATGGTATTTATTTTCTAAGCAAAATTAGTTCTTAACATACCCATTTTACGAGCTTCTTTATGTTTCCAATTGAACGTAAGCTGGCTGCTAACTCCAGCGTGATTTAAAATAAACATGCCTCCATTAGGGATTTTGAATTATCGATATCGATTTACGTCTCCAGCCCCACGTGGCCAAACGTAGAGATCACATTTTCCAATAGGCATAATAGTATTTTTGATCTTCTAGTACCTCCTCATTATAGAAGGCTGGCCCCTTATTTCCTATTACTCTCTCTCTTCCGATAACGAGACGAAACAGTTTTACAACGGAAGTGACAACGGTCATCACCCGACTGTTAATAATTTATGATCATACCTGAAATACAAATGCACGTCCTTGATTTTGCGTGGTGCCATGATTAACACATACAAAAATAAAGCTCACTTTTGTAAAGCATAATAGGCAAAAACAAATTAACTGCTGATTTTATAACACAACAATGATTGCATGTTTTTATTACATCAAGTTAAGATAAACATAAAATATTTATGTTTATAAAGGTCCCGAGTAGATACCGTACGAAATTTTGCGACAAGACCCCGAAATCTTAGAACAGCTGTTACTTACAATCATTTAGTACAACTTTACCCCGAAACTTGGCTGTAAAAACATATAACTCAGAACAGTTTTGGCGGCATATTCCTTACAAAGCACACGAACAACGGGGCGATATGAACAGGGATAGGACTTGGTGCCAAAGTACCGCACGCTGTGTTGGTAAGGCAGTTCATTGCAAGCTTGCAAACTGTTGCGTCTGGCTACGGTCCAGGGAAGGTGCTTTCAATTACGCATTAGCTTGGCTATGTGCATTTAGCGGAGTTGAAACATTGATAGTGTTGCAACTGTCGTCTACAAATCGTAATGCAAACTATTATTATATACTTTATTTTTTACGTTTTCAAGTACTATGTAATAGTTTATGAAATAGAAAGATTTTTTTTTGAATTTTTATTGCACATTAACAACATACATAAAAAAACATCGTAACAATATAAATCATTTTATGCATATTTTAATATTAACTAAAAGTTCACTGCTAATATGTTGAATATATATGTTACACAATTATGTAGTCATAGTTGGACGACATACAAGGCGGGAGGTCATTGTAGATATTCTTTTAAAGTGGTAGGTTTGATTAAAAGGGGTACAAAAAATATACATAAAAAACTAACATTTGTGTTGATCAAGGTGTGTGTATTTGAAAATAAAAATGAAAGATGTCAGTACCCTTGGTACAACCTCTGCTTATTTTTATTGTTTATTCGCTTCTAGCAGCTATAATCTAAGATATATTTTATACTTTTTATTAAAGCCGCAAGAAGACCTGTAAAATATAACTGAGAGCAATTATTTATTTAATTTGTGAATTTGCAATATTACTACTATCTAATATGTAACGGAAAACGCTTGTACGTCGGAAGATCTAAAAACCGGCAAATTGCCATGTGGAAATACCTAAGTAGTTATTGCGGTATACGGCTAATTAGTTAAAGGTTCGGTAGCCATGAGAAATTGCTGGCAAACACCCAAAGTATCACATTATAAAACACTAACTCGGCGGTGTATTTATTAATCAATAAATACACCGCTGTATGTTATTTTACAAAATATTAAGGACAAGTTGAGAAATATTATACTTAATAAGACTGATAAACAAACTGACAAACTGCTATGCAGTTTGGCGGAATGTTTTCAAATTTAATTGTAATTTGGAAATAAAAGTCTTAAAATTTTAATTTTTTTTTTGATAGCTAATCTTCACGAGGATTCATTGATTTTACATATATAGGTGTATAGGGATCCTACCACCCTCCAAGAAGCCCAAGCCAACCTCACCTGCAAGTGGTGCAACTGCCGATCAACGGACGAGGCTCTGGCGAACTTAACAGTGCCCGGTAAGCGGCAATAGGCTCGCCACCTATTACGTGGGACCAACTACATATTTGGCGAAGCGTGGGCGTATAATATGCCTCTGCCTACTCTTTCGGGGAAACAGGCGTGAATGTATGTATGTATATATATTCATTGATTTTGAAGCTACTATATCCACCGTGGATTTTTGGTAGTTCTCATCGTCTCATCTCATTACCGTCTTACTACTGAACTCGAACCAAGGTGAAAGGGGTTCAGGTCATAGGTCTGCACCACGTGCCCTCAGTGCGGATTGGCGGAGGCCGTTATATGGCCTTTAACTTGGCTTAACATTTACCACATACAGACTGAAATCAACTACTCAACGGGTCGACCGAAGCCATCCAAGAACCGACTTCTATAAACATTGCTTTACTTTGGTAATCGTTTTCGATTATCTCAAATCTATTCTAGCGGCGCTTCGAGCGCTAATTCACAACTACATAAAAATAATCAGCTCAATTATTGAAAAATTCAGTTCTAATTTTCGACAAATGTCCTAATTCTTCAAAAAGAGATCCCTTACATAATTTAGTTTCTTAACAAGTGAATTTATTTTTTTAATGTGAATTACAATTAGTTTATAGCACCAATTTCGTGTCAACTAGCTTACTATTAAAAAGGGGCTCTGTGACACATGGCCGTAATAGAAATTCCAAAGGGCTTACATTTTAACAGTGAACCCCTTAAATAAACAAAAATATGGGGCTTATTAGGTCATTGTAACAGACAAACAATTTAACGGTTAAAAAATTAAAAGCGGAAAACCGCCCATGCTATTTATTAGCATTAAATATTCAGAGTGCGGCACAATTCTGTGGGGACAGAAGGTCAGCTTTACATTGGAAGCTCAATTATATTCTATCAATCTATATTGAGAAGAGGATACACTTGACGACTTAATAGGCTAATTATTCTTCACTAAAGCCACTGTCCATAGTGAATAGGCGCATTTGTATTAATATTTTTCGACGTACTAATGTGCATTGTGTGTACATTAATTTAAAGAGTATTTACTATTATCGTATTAAATTAGTCTATTAGGATGCAGACAATACTATTGGCAAACAAAGAGCAATAGCATACACGTGTTTTAAAAGATTAAAAAGCTTGAACGCAATTGCACTTGCAGACAGATTATGTTTATTACTGTTAAACTAATCGATTGGCCGTGTGGTATCGGCTTAAAATAGTGCCAGAGAGTCCTTTCATCTCATAGGGAGTCGGAAGAGTCGACGAAGAGAAATCCTACCGGATGATGGGCAGCATCGTCATCCTGCGTACTGGCTGAAACTGCACACCCTTAACATAATGAAGTGTAGGGGGGGCCAACGGCCAGTAGTGGACTTTATATGGCTGAAATGATGAAACTAATAGGTAAAGGCAACTTAAGACGCAGCTTCTAATGCTGAAATAATAATGACGGTGAGTAACGAATTTGGAACAATTGCGTAGCTGTTATTTGTAATACATAATAATTGTTATAACTAAGGGATGAGATAAGCGAAGCTTACTTAATTAAGTATGATTTTTGTTGTTAAAACACAAAAACACTCAATTTTTAAGTATGATATTCGTACTCCTGATCTCAGAAAAGTACCTATAACAAATGTTACATGAAATAATATGGCTAAAGGGCAAAATGTTATAAAATTGTGCTTCGCCTTTCTATGGCACGAAGCCAACCTACTGCATTAACATTATCAGTGGCGTGGTGGAGGTGTGGATAACTCTGTTTACGCAGCGCGGGCTGTTTGAGTCATTTTCCGTGTAAAATATTAATCGCTCTCACGGCGTATCACAGAGGCGATTAAGTCCACTTCCTGACTGCGGGAAAATGTTGGTTTTTTCAAGTGTGCAGTTTGTGCGGTATACCTGCGTTCATTGTAAATAATTCATATGCTTCGTGCTGATGTACGCATCCATACGAATATCATTTACAAAACCCTACAAAATACCTACCTACCAAATAAATTTATTAACAAAAAATATTAATTTAATTCCGAAAGCAGAACCCCTTTAATCTTGGCTCCATCAAATGGCACTAGAACTATTGCGACCGGGCATCAATGGTGAGGTGGAGGTTGACCTCGATCCCTAATTCCTTATATTACCTGTAAATGTTGTAAGAGATTATATTGCCATGATTATATTGTGTCTTGTGTGCTTAGGCGTAAGAAATATTATAACTTTCTCTAGAAGTCCATTATCTTCCTGGCATTATCCTGGTTGCCCTGGTCTTAAGCTTAGGGCTCATCGTCTGCTCACTGGTTGGTTACCTGAATCCATTTTCTTATAAAAACTGTTTATGAAATCCGGGACCCAATAGCTTGACGTGATTTCCGAGGCACGGAGCAACCGATAATTACGCACATAACTTCGAAAAGTCATTGGTTAAAACCCGAGAGCTTCTGAATTATAGTGTAATCGTCTCACCACTCTATAGCTGCTCAAAAATATATTCTAAGTGTATGAAATTCCTATTCAAATGATCACTAACATCTAATCAATCGCCTTTCAAATAGAATAGAGGGATTGACCTAGTTTCTAACTGGGCTTAGTAACCGTAATCACACCGGACGGCACCTGAACTATGGTTACAGAGAGATGCAATTGGGAAGTTATCGAGTTGGGTAGGGAGGACCGAACTTTTAGTTGTCTAACTCTGATGTTAACCGGTTCGTGGAAAACCTGGTTTTGCAAAATGTAAACGTAATGTTTAAGTTTACAGTGTTAATATGTCATGGTGCATGGGTTGGGTGCTCAGTTTTTAGTTGATATTCAGTTCGTACTGAGTTAAAACAAACTATTAATTATCTAACTCTGAATAGACGGTTTGTGGAAAACATTGAAATGGTTTTATTAATAAAACGTATCACCGTATACATTTTATTACCGTAGATGTCGTGATCGAGTGTTCAGTTGTTTACGAATTCAAACTTTGCTGACTTACAACAAAAAAATAACTACGGTAGTGCCAGTTCATAATAATAAGCTTATCATGAAAGTTAAACAGAATTTTTATTTATTTTAAACGTCTTGTTTACCTCATCAGTAAATTACTAATAAAAAAACTACACGAAGATTCTCACTAAAGTATTCGAAAATATCTCAGCAATAAATTACAAGTAAAAAAATATACACGATGATTTTCACTAAAGTGTTCGAAATATCGGAATAAAAACATTTATTATAGACAGCGATTAAAATCAGTAAGAAGAAAATCATATCATACTACGAAGGCGGGTCTGAAAATATCGGGAATCAACTATAAAGTTTTTAAAAATATATTTATTGCTTTTCGAAGTATTCTCCGCGAAATTAGACACATTTTTCCATACGATGGAAGCAATCGTTGAAGCAACCATTCCATTCGGAAGTTGGGGGCTCCATAAAGGCCGTTTTGTAGACGTCCACAGCTTAAAGAAGGTGATGAAAACCTCTGATCACGCAATGTATTCTTTATTTAAGGGAATGTATAGAAATCATTGAGGCTTAGGTCGGGGCTATACGGCGGATGGTCTAATAATTCTTTGTTTTCTTGCTCTAAATAACTCTTTTGTTCTGTGCGCGGTGTGAGAACTCGCATTGGCGTGATGGAGGATGATGCGGCGATTGCAGCTCTCTTTACAGAGTTCAGAAACTACCTTTGGCAAACAAATGCTAGCATACCATTCTGCATTAACCAAACTTTGTCCCTCAAGAGGAATAGTCGCAACATGGCCGGTTTTGGAGACAAACGTGGCCACCATTTTTTTTGACCACCCTCCGTGAACGGACAATTTTTGTTGGCTAAAGCCAACCTCATTTTTGAACACACAAACTCGTGATTGATTTTTTGTTTCGGGTTCGTACGCGTATATCCAGGATTCGTTACCTGATACGATGCTGTATTCAGCATTTGAGGATCCTGCGTGAAATCTTTCGAGAGGTCTGAAGCACCAAGTAACGCGAGCCGCTTTTTTGCTTTTCGCAGAGCGAATGCGTTATCCATCGGGAAAACATTTTTATTACACCTAATTGTTCATGCCAGATTATTTGTATTTCAATCATGCCAATGTCTAAAGTTGTCTTAATTTCGCGGTATATCCCATGTCGATCTTCCTCAATCAGCTTACGTACAGCATCAACGTTTTCTTGGGTGACTGCAGTTTTTGGACGACCTTGACGGGGATCATCACTGAGCTTGACACGGATTAGATAGGGCTTCATCAGCAAATGCAGAAATCATCCGGTCAATGTGCTGTTTTTGTATGAAACCACTTCGAAAGTCATAATAAATCATCGCTCTTGAATTTTCTCGAGTCAATTGCATTTTCTCAACGACTAAACAAGTTTGACAAGACCTTGTGACAAGACCGAGATTCTTTTTTTAAATGAATAAATGGTATTCGATAGTTAAAACCAAGTAATTTTTAATTAAACAGATTTGAATATGACAGTGGAAATATTCCATTCCCGTTACTTTTAGTGCAGCCCTCGTACAATATTACAGCGGAAAAAAAATATTGTCACTAACGCACTCATTTCAAAAAATCTTGCACTATGAAATTGCTACATTATCACTGAGTAACATAGGTTATTTTTTTTATTAGAAAATACTTCTAATGGGATAACTAATAGGAATCCAAACAGAAACTCCAATTATGTAACCCAAGGTGTAAAATATTAAATTATAAGCGTTTGGTGCTTTCCTATGTATATTAAGTATGTATTTACAAAAGAAAAGTATTTATGTATGTTTATCTGTTATTTAGTATTTATAACACTAGTTCTTAATGATACTTATCTTGGAACTAAATAATTGCTGTAAGTGTCAGAAATATTTATTTATATATTCTAAAGATATAAACAGATTTATCAGTTCAATGTAAGTTATAAAAAAAACATTTAACTTATGTAACTTGTAACAGATTTGGCATAGAGTAGAATAAAACCCGAACAGTAACTTGCATAACAAATTAGTATGACTTATAAAAAACATTTTCGTATCAAGAAGTTTTCCTTATAACTAAGAGCTCTGACACAACACCGTTTTTTTCAACGCGCGTTACCCGTGCTGCTCAATATAATTAACAAATGTTATGTTAATATCACGTATGCAGCGCGTTTAAGTGTATCGCTTTATATGTGTGGTTGGCAGATTGTAGAATACGTTATTTTACAAAATGTTATATGTTTTTTTTAAAATTTCAATGAAAGCAAGTGGTAAAGTAATAGCTGTTTTTTTAGGTTATCTTGCGCAATTATCTAAAAGCCTTTCAAGTGAGTTGTCATAAGCTGCATTCTATGCTATATAAACACAAACATTACTTAAACATCACAATTTGTCTTGTCGTTTTGTAAAATGCCGCATTTCTTAATCTGCCAGTAACATATACATGCGACGGCAGACTTTGTTTTAAATTATTTCTATATCTTTATCAACAAACTGCCCTTGCTAGAAAGTGCCACACCAAACATTTTGTCTCCCGACGACTGTGAGCATGCAGAATGTTGCTAATTAGATTCTGCAAGCGTGTTGTCGGTTATGTGTGAACGAGAAGTTAAATATTTATGGAAAAGCAAGGAACATGGTCAATGGTTCTGAGAAATGAAATGCTTACGACAAGTCTTCAATTTCTAAGAAAATCGTGGTGTGTAAGAGTCCTAAGTTCAGTATCTCTCGTTGAAAGGCTTCAAGTCAGCGCTAGGGCGGAGACGGGTGTTAAAGCGTGCGCGCGCCGCGGGGGTGTGAAGAAACTCGAATGGTGGGGTAAATTGAAGGGGGGGGGGGGCAGGCCAATTCATGTTTACGGCGCGTCAGCTGTTCGCGCGCCCGCGCCGAGACCATTGATTGATACCTGAACACTTGGAATGTCTGTCTAAGTACAGCTGGGTAAAAGGATGTTTCTGTAGGTCAAATATGACAATGTTGATATCGTTATATGGATTGTTGTTATGAAACTGTGCTGGTTTTGACTTGACACATATTACATAGATTTCAGAGTAACGTTTTCCAAAAAATATTTTATCTCAATTTTTCTTTGCCGAAATAAACTTTATATTTTAAAATGTTACAAGAAAATTTTTATTAGAATGTTTCCGTTGTGCGTTATAAGAAAAAGACATACACTATATAGTCATAGCACTCTCACTGTACAAGGCCATTCATAAAGATTTTGATGTAACTTAATATCATCGTCAATCAAGTTTCTTATAAATGAACGTTATCAATAGATTAGATGCAAGTATTAGGCAGAATTGATCATTTTAACAGCTTAATTTCGTCCTAGCGCGTTTAGAAGGCTAGTGTTCCAAAAAGGATTTGATCGCAGGTTTTATGCGAGCGTTCCTCAATGGCTTCGATATCTGGGCGAGGGTCCCGACGAAGGCGCGGGCCACGTGCGCCGCTCGTCAGTACGGCCGCGACCGCCGGCCCGCGACCACGTGTCCCCGCGCGTCATGTGATCCGAACCAAACCCTCAATGGATTCCACTAGCTGACCGCTCCGACGCACCCATCTATCCAACAAGAAACGTAAGCATTTTCCTTTTTTACAAAAAAGTTTCTGTTCTTTTACATAACGGCAGATCTTTATAAATCGATTGGTTAAAACTTCGAACGCTGTGAATTTATGAAATTCGAACTTCACGCACTGATGTTCGGAATGAGCCGACAAACATTCCGATTTCAAAATCGAATAGCACGACGCTCAATTGTTATTTTTTTTACTTCATCCGTCAATAATTCAAACTTCGGCTGTCAACTTTTTGATTTTAAAAGCTAATTTCCTTAACAGAGAACGACTAGGTAAAAAACAATTTTGAAAATCAATCAGACTTAGACCTCTTTTTTTAAAATGCGATCCGGCATAGATTTTTCTAGTATTTCCTTTGGGACTCACGAAATTCCCTCTTTACGTAACCGAAGGACGTCGCCGTTTGTTATTGGAAAGTCACGCTTATCTAGGCGTGTGTCCGTTGACAGATTACATAAAATGTGTCCCGACCGTTTTCGATTCTCGCATGTTCATGTATTGTATTGTTTACTACGGATAGTAAAAGTAATGGGTACTTTGCCAAGAAATGGGTGGGTTCGGTTTTCAATATCACTTAGGTTTATGTTTGTATGCATCATTACATCATTAAGCTAGATTAAGTTAAAATCACAAACATTTCGGAATTTTGTAGAATAGATTATTTATTCGTAGCTGCTACGAAAACGTAGCAGCTACGGCGTAACAAACCGTAGCGCTTGTCATCAAGTCAAATCTGACATGCTTTTACTCAATTTGTTTTCGTATAAAAAATTCACGTCACTTAACGAAATGAATTTTACTGAAATATCCGAGTAAATATATATTCTAATATTCCGCTAGTTTTTTGGCGAGTTTATTAAAAGTATAGCGTTTTTTAAAATTACCTATGAGTATGATCCCTGTTAATTCATTCATAATTATTTTTTTAAAGAATGTCACGGCATAGACCAGAGTATATATTCCTACATTACGCTTTATGATTTGGCGACCTTATTGACAATATAGCGTTTTTAAATTACCTAAACTGCTGTGCTTGTTGATCATTATGGTCCAATTATTATAGATTATTTAAAGTGTGTCTTGGAAAAGTCAAACTTTGTATTACTGTATTATTTGGCAAACCTCGTTGACAGTATAGTGTTTTCGTATATTACCCTTGACTATTGTGCTTGTTGATAATTTGGGTCTAAATATTATTGATTTTTTCATGTGTGCCTTGGGATAGTCAGGGCCATTTATTCATATATTCTGCTTTTTTATTTTGAGACCTCATTAACAGTATATATATATTGATTTTTTTAAACTGTGTCGTGGTATAGTCAGTCACTTAAGAAAATTGAAGTGTTCGTAGACGGCTTTATTAATTGTATAATTACTTGAGTAGATTGTAGTGCTGTTGACGTCATGTTTTAAATTATTATCAGCGTTTAATGCACTTTTGTGTGTTGTTGTATCGGTAATTGAGCCAGAGGGGGTTTAATAGATTACCAATATACGCTGTATATTTCTTGATCCTCTTTTAATTAAACAATTGTAATAATAAAATATGTTGAATGTAATTGTGTAATCATATCAGCCTTACAAAGCCCACTGCTAAACATTGGCCTCCTATATAGATTAAAAATTCAAATTCATTTATTCAAGTTTGGCTCAAAAGAGCTCTTATGAAGGTCAAAACTTACAAACTAACTAACTATTAGATTCTATATATAAGCCCATAATCACTATGCTTTTTTTTTTCGGATGGAAAATCATCAAATGACCGTCTTCTGCTGTGGGTTAAGGGGAAGGGTGACACTTCTTCACAGACTTTTACTGACTAAGAACCATCCATGTTCCTTCTTGAGCCTGTAACCCTTTCGAACAGTCCCGCAACCCCGGCAGACTTGGCCCCCTCCCCAGGGGCCCCTCAGTGTGCTGACATCTCTTTGAGGCGCGCGTGGAACACGAACGCGCCGTCGACGCAGCCTGTCGCCTATAGTAGGCGGACGGGCGGCGAGTTACCCATTACCCACCGCCCACAAGCTAGCGCCTACGGTGGCCGGGAGTCGTCTCGCGGCTCCCGACGCGCTTCGCAGAAGGAGGCGACAGCATCCCATTCCCTCTCGCTCCGAACCATGGTCTCCACCAGGGCCGAACGCGAGAGGTCGCCGCTGCCGATAGCCGCTACGAGGACACGTCGATGCGCCGCCCAAGCGGGGCAGACCGCGGTGGTGTGCGTGCTCCACCGTGTCCTCCGGCCGATCCTCACAATGGTTGTCACCATTGGACCCGGACGTTTCCTCTCGCCTGATTCTGTGCAGGAACCTACCGAAACAGCCATGCCCGGTTAGAACCTGCGTCAGGCGAAAGGTGAGGGCGCCGTGGCGCCTCTCCAGCCACTCCTCAAAGAGGGGACTTACCGCCCCTATCGTGGCGAGCCCTGCACGGGGTTGCGACAGTCGTTCCCTCCATGACGCCATGAGATCGCGTCGGAACTCCGTCCGCTGCGCATCTAGCTGCCGTGGCAGCAGAGTTTCCCTCCGACGTAGTATCTCTACGCGCCACTCATAGAGGCGCGCGAGAACTATCGCCTCCAGATCCCATGGCGGCAATCCGGCAAGGAGGCTTGCAGGCTCGGATCAGCCTAATGGCTACCACCCTTTGGGGCGCGTTCAAGTAGTGAGCGGCTCGTCGCCGCAAAGATCACTATGCTGGGCAAGCGGGTTTGTGATCGCAGTTCAAGCCAGTACGCAAGATGAAGGTGTCAATGATCCGGTAGGATTTCTCTTCGTCGACTCTTACGACAAACCATTAAATAAGACGGGGAAGCACTATTTTAGATCGGTACCACATGGCTGCTGAATACATAAGTTTAAATGAATAATAACATTAAAAATAACAATCATAGATTTTTATTGTATGTAATAAAAACTGTTTTCTTTTATCTGTCACTATAGTCAAATGTGACATAAATAATAAATATTTTCATAGTTAGTAATTGACCTCTCAAGGTCAATCACAAAGAACTTGTTATAAATTGTAATAATACGTGAAATCTTATTGTCCCACGTTAAAGGTGGTGAGCCTAATTATTGCCGCTGACCGGGATCTGTTACGTTCGCCAGAGCCTCGTTAGTAGTTGATCAGCAGGTACACCACTTGCAGGTGAGGTTGGCTTGGTCTCCTTAGATGCTGATGCGATTCCTGTACACCAAAATATATTAAATACAGCGATGTCATATCTAAAGAAACGACAATGTGTAGAAGTAAATGTGTTTTTTTAAATATACTTACTTATAACGTTACCTTAATGGCCATTGAAGTCCTAATTCTGAGCATGGGCGTCCTCTCACCAACCAATGCGAAAGGGCTTCAAGATTTATTTTACCACGGAAACCCAGTGCTGAATGAAAAAGCAGGTATGTCACGTTTATACTGTTGAAATTTTAAGAGAGAATAGACTCTATCTTATCTTAATTCGTTCATTGCAAAGGAGCTTTTCGTCGAATGATAATTTCTACGTCGTACTTAAATTTATATTCAGTTGCTATCAAGTTTCACATATCAAAATAATTACGAAAATATTAATTAAGAGACCAATATGGCTCAGATGTCAAATAATGTACTCCGCTTCTGAGTTTGTAGGTTCGATTCCCACACAGGACCAATCTATGTGTGCATATACATAAATAATTGTTCTTTTCTGGTTATTTTTCTAATTATTTCGAAAAATCACAAGTTTACTACATAATATTTCGTCGAAATACTTTTTTTCTTTTATCTCTACGTTAACTTATTAAACACAATTCAGCTAGCTATGTAATACAATGTTGAAATAATCATTCTTTCATGTAACTATTTTCATACTCATTTTTTACAGCCATTTTACAGTTGGTACACTCAAAGAGTTCTCGTTCAAAGGCTCCATTGTGATGTAGTCCTTTTGAGACTCAAGACATTGTACCGACAGCGGTGCTTTTAGAAAAAATCCCCTCTTTTCTGCGTAAAAAGAAACGACGGAATTTATTTGTATGAATTATCTCTTCATATGTATTGTGAATCAATAGATATATGCTGTGTGTACATTATGATGTAGACAAAATAAAAATAACAGTGACGACGTCAGCGTTAAAAATAAATAAGCTAACTTTCACATTTAAGTATAACCATGAATATATAAAGAATGGCAAGAATATCGAGTTATTAAATGACACAAAGTTCTTGGGCATCAATATTGATTTTAAATTGCAGTGGAACCCCCATGTAATGGATTTGTCCGGAAGGCTTAGCTCAGCATGCTATGCCATCAAAAAGATAAGACTTATAACAGACGAAGAAACAGCTAGATTAGTTTATTTTAGCTATTTTCATAGCATTATGTCATATGGTATGTTATTGTGGGGATCTGCTGCGGACATACATAATATATTTGTACTACAAAAGCGCGCCATAAG
This sequence comes from Musotima nitidalis, assembly GCA_949126915.1. Classification (NCBI taxonomy): domain Eukaryota; kingdom Metazoa; phylum Arthropoda; class Insecta; order Lepidoptera; family Crambidae; genus Musotima; species Musotima nitidalis. The sequence continues at coordinate 5,754,135 of OX421422.1, forward strand.
AGCTATCTATAATCTTAAGTCCAGAGATTCTCTTAGAGAGATGTTTAAAAGAATTAACATATTAACGGTTGCATCTCAGTATATATTTGATAATATAATGTATGTTCGCAAAAACATTAATACATTTGATAAAAATTCAAAAGTACATAATTTTAATACTAGGAATAGAAATAAGCTCTCTCTGCCAAATTGTCGACTTCACAAAACAAAAAATTCATTTTTGGGTAATAGTATCAGATTTTTTAATAAAATTCCGCAGGAAATAATTGATCTACCATTGGCAACTTTTAAAACTGTAGTTAAAAAGCAGTTTCTTCAAAAGGGGTATTATGCTGTTAATGATTACTTATCGGATAAACAAGCTTGGGCTTAACATTTTCAACTTGTATGTGTATATTAGAATAAAAAGTCAACCAGATCATTGTCGTGACCATCCCTTATTGTACAGGCTCAGCTCAGTTTCACAATACATACTTACTTGACTGTGATGGAAGGTTCCCTTAGTGCTACTTTATTGGTTACAGCTTCGGGGGACCCTTTCAGTATCATCAAATTTACACTGTGTGTGTCATGTAACAAAAATAATTTAAAAGAGCATAGCCTGTGAGTTTCTTGTCAGTTCTTCTCACAGAGCGGAGGCTCGGAACTGGCACTTAGATTCACTTACACCTAATTTTTATTTATTTGCATGTAAGTGAATCTAAGCTTCGTGATTTCAGGGTTGATATATATTTTTTTTTAAATTTTTATATTGTTTTGACGTTTTCAAGTGCTATGTAATAGTTTATGAAATAAAGAACTTTTTACTTTACTTTACTTTACTTTACCATATCAATGATCTATGTGTATTAAGTATGTATTCACAAAAAAAAGTACTTGTGTATGCGTACTAGTTATTTAGTATCCCTAACACAAGTTCTTAATCAGATAAAATAAAAGAAATATTTTATAATAATTTAATCTAAATTACATAACGGATAAACATACTAAAATACTTTTTTTAATTGTTGGTACATGCTTAATATAAATAGAATACACCTCTGGGTGAGACCAGAACAAATGTTTATGTTCATGCACACAAAGATTAGACCTGTGTGGGAATCGAACCCACGACCTCAGGAGCAGAGTGCTTATATACTAACCTCCACGCCATATCGGTCGTAAAATTATACTTATCTTGGAACTAAATAATTGGTGTGATTGTTAAAGAATTATTACTATCTTCTCTCATAATTATCTAAAAAGGTTCCAATTGATATTATACAAATTTTCTATGGTTTATTGAAGACACATAGTAGTCAGTGCATATGCAGACGCTTTTTGCTTTGTAACAAACCATTTCCCCGTTTAGATTTGCAGGAGTGTGGTGTCCTGCAGTTATAATTGAGCCAAAAAGTGCCACTAACCTGGCTAGCGATTATAATTCAGCGATTATATTTGATCGTTTTCGAACAACTAATACATTCCTCGGTGTCATTAGCTGTGTCCTATGTGTCCTATGAACTGAGACATCGACATGTATTTCTTAAATTTGAGCAATGAAGTTTCTAATATGTCCCATAGACTAAGATGTTGCATGTCTTTTTTTATGTGAGCACAATTGCGCGTGTTTCCAACTGTTGTTCCATTTAAGTTAGCGCATTTGCTCGAGATTCTCTCTATTAATCTTTATTGCAACCAAGGATTGAATGAAATAAGTACTGGTTTATATAGAGTATAAATATCTTAACACTTTAAAATCGTTTGTCGCAAGCACCGGCTTAGTTCTTATAATAATTTTCTTTATTGTGTCGAGGTACCCGCTAAGGATTTTCAGGCGAAAGCGCAGAGTTTTTCAATCTTGGATTAAATCACTGAGGGCTCTTTAATACAATAGCTATATATTTATTCCTCAATATCAGTTTTCAATAAAAATGTTGTTCCTCTTTGAAGTTTGTTTCTGTGGTCGTTCTGCTAAACGTTGCACTTTGAGGAGTGTTAAGTTTTATTGCTAGCCTATTTCGTACTGATTTTAGTTTGATTCCAAATTTATTTATCGTTTTAAGCCAGAAGAGGCAACAGACAGATAAAAAGTAAAAAAAAAAAAATCCTCTTACAATCACACCAACTATTTAGTTCCGTCTTAAGTATCATTAAGAACTCATGGATACTAAATAACGGATAACCATACATAAAACATTTATTTGTATATACTTACTTAACATACACAGGACACACCCTGACCAGAACAAATATTTATGTTCATTCAAACAAAGATTTGTCTTTTGTGGGAATCGAACTTACGACTTCAGGAGCGGAGTGCAGGTATACTTAAGTTTACGCCATGTCGGTCGTATTAATATTATAGTATATATATAAATAACTATATAATATATGCTAAGTTCTAAAATTATTAATAACTATATTATAAATGCTCAGTCGTAATGGGTTGTTTTGTTTTTCAACCACTAAAAAAAATACCCAACGATATACAACCAATAACAACTTAAAACCTTCTAAAAGAATTGCCGATTTATGCATTAAAAGATTAATGTATGCAGACAGAGTTACATTATTTTTTATAACATTAGTATGGTTATCTCTTATAAACTCTATGATTTTTTTTCTTGTAAATAATTTATTTTTAAATCAAAACAAAAATACAGGAATTGCTAATTTAAGCGTAAAAACTAACTTAAGGTAAAACAGGCAGACATTTGGGTATAGAAAACTACCTTTTTATTCATAACATTAGTGTGGATAACTTTTACACAACTAATTCCTTTTTTCTCATTAGCCCAAATACCTAACACACACGACAAATTAAAATATTCCAAATAGTTTTGATATAAACTTGAAAAAGTAACAATAAGTAAAGTTACATTCTTATTACTCATTTTAGTCAGGATAACACTTACAAGCTCCACAGGCGTGGAGGAAGAGAAGTATACCTGCACGCCGCTGCCTCTGTTGCTGCCGCAAATATTTGTGCTGTGTTTGAAATCGAACCTACGACCTCAAGAGCGGAGTGCAGCTATACTGACCCCCACGCCAAATCAGTCGTCAATTGTCAAATAAGGATTCATATTTGTGTGTATAAATATGAATATATGTTCTGGTCTGGGTGTTTTCCTATGAATATTAAGTATTTATTTCCAAAAAAAATATTTATGTATTTTTATCCGTTATTTAGTATCCATAACACAAGTTCTTAATGATACTTGTCTTGGAATTAAATAATAGTGTAATTGTTAGAAAATATTTTTTTAAATTTATTTATTAATTGTCGTATAATTGTAAGATAATTACTTTAATTACGTTTCTCCATTAGTTCACTTAAAACACCCAAAACATACAATGAAGAAACGAAAAACTCAATTATAAAACTTAACAAAGAATCACACATCTTCTGTGTGTTTTGTAAGGTACAGGTACGTCAGAATCAAATAGTTCGTCACTTATATAGCACATACGCATAGTCTCTATTATAAAGATAACTAGGGCGTACATATATACATAATATCACGCCTGTTTCCCCGAATGGTAGGCAGAGGCGTATTATACGCCCAAATTTCGCCAGTTATATTGTTGGTTCCACGAAATAGGTGGCGAGCCTATTGCCCCTTACCGGGAACTTTTATGTTCGCCAGAGCCTCGTCCGTTGATCGGCAGGTGCACCACTTGCCCCCCCCCGACTGGTCTCCACCTTGTCGTGGTGGGGGGGCTGAGTACCTCCCAGTAGGGCGTAGGAGGCGCTAGGGAAAAGGTAACACCCAGAGATTGGCGACTCTGGGTGCCCTTAGTACTGACTACCGGGGGGGAAACTAAGAGGGACCTGTGGAGGGCGCAGCGGGTGGTCCAGGAGGGCCCATCAAGCAGCGCCAGGAGGGTCTTAGGCAGCGGGGACAGGGGGCCCCTACTGTCTAACCATGGACCCTCCGAGAAGTCGGCCACACACGCTATGGTCGCACAAGGAGGTGGGAGGGGCGCGTCCGCTGCGTCTCTCTGAGGAGGTCCTCCCGGTTTTGGTCCGGGGGACGTTGGCCGCGGGCGGTGTGTCAGAGCTGCAACCCAGGTACTGGCCCCCCGCCTCTTTCTCAACAAGCGGCGGGCGTCGTCGGAAGATTTTTAGTGGGTATTACTGCTGGCGGTCGTGTCTGCCGCTGGTGAGTCCCACACACCTCTCTCGGTCCCCCTTTGGCCGGCAGACACTGCGTAAACGCATTTTGTTACCGACGTAAATAAAAAAAAAAAAAAAAGGTGCACCACTTGCAGGTGAGGTTGGTTTGGGCTTCTTAGATCTTGGTAGGATGCCTATACACCTTAGGACGTGGTCTATCATATCAGCCATAGATGGGCTCCCATATATTCCGACATATATCGCAATTTGGGTGCTACCAAGTATTCGCACATCCGGCACATCGCGATATAGTCCAGGTGAATCCTGGTGTTCCGAATATTCCGTTTTACACCACACAGGGAAAACGAAATAACATGTCGGAAGGAACATAAATAAGTGGCTTCTATGTCAGCGCGGGGTTGCATCCCATTTGCATTTTTGTTGTGTGTAAAGCTTTTTAATGCTTTCGTGGCATAGTTCTTGCATGTTTACGTTGAATTTTTTACAGTCGGATTTGGTTTATAGTGTAGTCTCTTTTTATGACTGAGGTTTATGTTACTGACAGTAGTGACGGTTAAGGTAAAACGGCAAAAGGAATCAGTAGATTATAAAAGGTCTAATAAGATTTAAAATAATTTTGAGATGTGAGATTAGTTATGTAGCTAATTATATTTTTACTCTGGTATATGAAAGCATTTCTAATAAATATTGTAATATATGTCTGGCAAAACATAAATATGTTATTTCCCACCCTAAAATAAAGACAGCAATAAATAATCAATCTATCAATCAAAAATCATTTATTTCATAAACTATTAAAAAACAATAGAAACAAAATTGTTATACTGACATCACAAAGCTTAGATTCAACAAAACAATTAAAAACCAAATAATATTTAAGTGTAAGGGATTCTAAGTGCTAGTTCCAAGCCACCGCTCTGTAAGAAGAACTGGGAAGAGTCGAACAGGCTATGATCTTTTAAATTTATCAATTGGTTTGGTACTTGAATTACAATCTTCATTTGTCTGTGAAGCTATACAATGCAATAAAATATATCATTAACAATATTCATGTTTTAAGTCATTCATATTAGAATAGCCTGTATGAAACGGCAGTTTAATCCCAAACATTTTTATCTGCCATATTATATACTTTTAAAGAAAGCTTGCAGCTTTATTGTTAATTTAAATTTATTTAGGCTTAATTGCTGTATATTTTAGCCATTCCATACAGAAGTAGGAACGTAGTAGCAATAGCATGCAAGGGAGATTAGGCCCTTAGTTGTATAAAATATCTCTCGTTGCGGATAACATCACTCCTATGATGTCTCACTTCTGCGAAATGACAGCGTATCCCTCCCCACCAGATTAAAAAAATCTTTTTTCATAGACGAGCTTAAAAATCTTTCTATTTTAACCTATTTATTTATATCTATTTAGTAATAAAGATAATTGGGTCTTCATTCCCACTTCATAAGTTTTGTTAAACCTTCTCCTTTAATTATGTAGGAGCACTATGAAAAGAGCAAAAAATAAAATGTTTCCTAGTTCAAAGACTTCCAAGTAACTTCACTATAAAGCTAAGTGCCGTAAATACATGAGCAGACATAAAATATATTTCTAACAACTTGTGGAATTTGTTCTAAAGGGTCGTTTGATTTTTTCACTTTGACATATATTTTTTTAATTTTATATGTGTAGTTTTGATTGCAAAAATTAAACTTCAAAAGCAGATGTTACAGGACGTGAAATGTCGGCACACTTACCCGTGCCGTGTGACACCGGCTTAGAATTGTGCCAATCCTTCTGATCGTATGAGTTTGAACTGCGATCAATATAGAATAATACGTACAACCGAAACGAAAACTTTGTTTTCAAAAGTATATTAAAATATACTTTCACATTTAAAATAAATGTAACAAAAAGTGCAAAGCACCGCCAACTTCAAATCATTTACCCCAATAAAGACTTTTAAAATACGATCTACATCTGCTAAAACTTTCCACTATGATTCCACAACGCAACTTTATGAATTTTTCAGATAAAATAAAGTGCAATAAAAATACCATTAACCCGCTAGCAGCCTCAAGTTACCGAGAATATTTCAGTGTATCTCTTTGTCAACAAGTGTATTGGATTCCATTCAGTATTTCGAAGCACAACCTTTGTATTGTCTAATGGGCGTTGACAGTATTTGATGATGAATAGTTAATGTAAGAAATAAAACGTTTCCTACTTAACCAATTTAAATGAACTTTAGTATAGTAATTTTAAAAAGCTTATGGTATTAAAAGCATTCTAACATTTTATTGAAACACTACGACATACACCTTTTTGTAAGTATAACTATTACTTTTTACCTACAACCTTTGAAATGTTATTTGTGCGTTGACAGCGATTGATGTGTTGGAAGACTAATTAATCAATCGTTCACTACATCTAACATCAATTATTGAATAAAGAGATTTACAGACTTGGCAATGCTTATACATTCATACATTTACGCCTGTTTCCCGAAGGGGTAGGCAGAGGCATATTAATACGCCCACACTTCGCCAATTATATAGTTGGTCCCACGTAATAGGTAGCGAGCCTATTGCCGCTTATCGGGCACTGTTTTATTCACCAGAGCCTCGTTCGTTGATCGGCAGGTGCACCACTTATAGCAATGCTTATGGTGTTAGAAATCGGATTATCATACGTAATTCGCTTTATATTTGTGAAATTGCTCTTTGTCTACAAGTCTCTTGGGTTTCAATAATTATATCGAACCACAGTATTTGGAATTTTACATGGGCGTTGACAGTGTTCGATGTGTGTTGGAAGACTAATAGATCAATCGTTTACTATATCTAACTTAAATTATTGAATAAAATTGATTTTCAATCTTGGCAAAGCTTATGGTGTTAAAAAACGAATTCACGTACGTGATTCCCCTCCTAGTGTGTAAAAAGAAAAAAAATCTTTGTTTATAACTGTATTGGATTCCATTCATTGAATCTCAACATTTGGAATGTAATATTGGCGTTGCTAATTTTCGATGACTAATAGATTAATGGTTCACTACATTTAACTTTAATTATTGAATAAAGAGATATTCAAACTTGGCAATGCTTATGTTGAGAAAACGAATTTACATACGTAATTCCCAAAAAACTTACTCGTTGTCTACATTGTGTATGGGTTTCAATCACTGTATCGAACCACAGAGTTTGGAATGTCTAATGCTCGTCTACAGTGTTTTATGTGTGATACCCGTCTTTGAATATTAATATATTAAACATTTATATCGAGTTTCAAGTATCTGATACAGAGATTTTAAAACTTGACAAAGCTTTAGTATTATAAAAAGGATTAATAACTGGCGGCCATCCGTGACTTCGTCCGCGTGACCTATATATAAACCTTACTCTTGAATTATATTATATATTAAAATAAACCGCATCAAAATATAACAGATCTAAGCATATATAGGGACAGACAGCGTAAAGCGAGTTTGTTGTATACTATATATTAATACAGCTAAAGCCTTCAGTTTTAAATATAAGAAGGATAATTTAGTTGTTCGGTTGTAAAGCGAGTTAAAAGTTTCATGATTACATTAATATTTAACAGTAATGACTGATGACCTGGTCAACTACATGGGGAACAAATGTCTGGCCATGGCAACTCCACCAAGCCGAAGTAGATTGGGCAGGCCCAAGAAGAACTGGCTTGACGTCGTAACGGGTGACATGCGTGCCAATGGTTTAATGGTCTACAAAGAATGCTGATGACCGAGTGAAGGGAAAAGAGCAATAAGGTCGTACCCAGGCCAATAGGGTGGCTACCGGGATAACGCTCGGATGATGAAAATGATCTGGTCAAGGTGGCGGGAAGCCGGTGGATGCAGGCGGCTGGGGACAGATGAATGTTGAAATCTATTGTAGCATTTGCCATGTTCAGAAGTGAACGTCTTATGGCTACAATTTTGATGCTAATAAATTAAAAAAGATATAATTCAGTCACATTTAAACTTTACTTTGAAATAAATAAATTTAGTCGAGAAACTAATGAAGTATGCGTTCATATTTAAAGTATGCATTATTTGAATGTCAAACACATTTTCATTTAATTATGATAACCATGATTATGGAATAAAGTGATGTCTCGAGATTAGAGTCCAAAATAGTATCCATTCATTTTATAGTCGATATGTTCAAATACCAAAAGAATAAGAATAATTTAAAAAAAAAATTCGCATAAAGTTTTAGTCAACATACATAAAAGTCATAATAATTGAGGTTAGTAGTACTATGTTCTGAAGGGAGCCCGAGTAGATTTGTGATATTCAATGTTAACATTTTGTTGTTCCCGCGAGTATGCTAAGATATTCATGGAGTGGAAACAACTATGACGAGGGCTATTTGGGTAGAATGAAACGCGCCATTTTTTTACCTCTGTAGATGTACCTGTATTAATATTAATCTTTTAGGTAAAAAGTTTCTGTTTTAAAAGGTATTTTGTGTTAAATATTTTTTTTAAATATACAAGTTTTATAAATATATTAGCGATAAACGATTAACGTAGTTACCCATCGTTAATAGAGGTTAGTTTTCTAGAAGAGAAGTTAGAGGTAATTGTCAGAAAAATATTAATTAAATTATTATTTATTATAGGTTAGTTTTTGAAATGATTATTGTGCGTAGCGTTTAATCATCATCACCATCTTAGCCAAATGACATTTACTGCTGAACATAGGCCTCCCTAATAGGTTCTCACATTGAGCGACCCTAAGTCGCCTGCATCCACCGGCTTCCCGCCGCCTTGACTAGATCATCGGTCTATGGGGTGGTGATATTTAATATCGACCGTTTTTTTGTTTCGTACGGCATGTTAAGGTAATTACTGTTATCACTGTATTTAGTAGTCGTTAAATTCAGTTAGATGCCCTATTCTAACACCAAACACAATTTCTGTCAATCTATGTGGTCGGGAACAACCCAGTATACTTTCACCTTGATTGTTTGGTATAAGAACGCCCGAGCCAGTATCGAAACATTAATAGGCTGAGATAATAACATAGTTACGTTACAAAGAAGTTTAAAAATTGCTATACCGGTCTACAAAATGTTAAAAAATTTGCAACATATCCCTTCGGGAATGAAAGAGAATTTATTTGACAAAGAACATTTTACTTACTTACTAAAATAAAATAAAAAATACTTTATTGTCTTTAAGATCAACATGATCATTTAGATTCGTCAAACATTCAGACACAAAATTGAAATTCGATATATTTTTTAACAACTATGGAAGAAATATGAGCTGTACAATAATAAAGAAATAAAAGCAAATGGGTTCTTTGTCAGAATTTGTCAAGGTTTGTCAGTTTATTCGTCTGTTGTGGTTTTTCTCAAGATTTGTCAGTCTGTCTGTGACTCTTATCGGGGGGATCTGTCAGTCAGCTTGTCGTGATTCTAAAGGAGGGAGGGGATTGTCCGTCAGTCGGGCAGTCAGTCTGTCGGTGACTCTAACGAGGCTTCCAAAAGGCAACGAGATTAAGAAGAATGCCTCAAAAAACTCATCTCGGCTTTTTTCAAATTATGTCTTAAGATCTAACACAATTGTCGAAATAAAATATTAAGATTACCGCTGTTCTTAAAACTAACAAAATCTAATATCTAAAGATCATACATATCTTAAGAAAGAAAGGAGCAATTCATGTCACTTCCAGGCAGACTTGTCGTTCATAAAATCTTTCACACTATAATAAGCCTTCTGGCACAATTTACTCTTTATGTAATTTTTTAATTAAGTTATAGATAAATTTGCCACATCATCTGGCAGCGTATTGTACATGCGAATACTGTTCCCCGCAAAAGAATTTGTAACTTTATAGAGCCTATACTTGGGCATAGCCAGTTTATTCTTATTTCTTAAGTTAAAATTATGACTATCACTATTTTTATCCAACTTACTTTTATTTTTATGAGTATGCAGTAAGTTTTCATAAATGTACTTATTATAAAGAACAAATACTTTTGTGTGCAATACAAAAAGTATACAAAACAAATAAAACTTATGTCTCTGACAAGGTCTTTATCTTATAAGGGTATGTTAATGCAGTGTTTCAATATTACTCGTCTACTACTTCTACAAGGTCATTCTGAATACCTATTTAAATGCATTTATTCAAGCAAGTTGCATTCCTTGTGAATGTCACTTATTTGTAGAAGCGCCACTTCCCTAAGCTGGATCCTGCTTAGTGAAAATCAAAATCATTTATTCAAGTTTGGCTCAATAGAGCTCTCATGAAAGTCTAAATTAAAACTTAAAAACTAGCGTGCCTATTCACTGCGGGCGGGAGCTTGATCGTAAAAGAACGTGTGTGAAAATCGTCAAAGTTAGTTATATCTCCCGCCATTTACACGAAAATGTACTAAATAGTAAAACAATTTACAATTAACGCCCACCGCTGTTGAAAAAGGGCCTGGGTTTGTAGCTTCTGGCACCCCGCCCGCGGCCAACGTCTCCCGGATCAGAACCGGGAGGACCTCCTCAGAGAAGCGCAGTGTGTCGCGCCCCCCCTACCTCCTTGTGCGCCCATGGCGTAACTAGTATATATGCTCCTGCCATTCACCTATTTCATTCACATAGTTAATTCCTCACCGTCTCACTAAAAAGTTGTCCATATAAGTTTCCATTGAATAAAAGTACATGTAATTTTCATCAAAGTCTTACTTTGAAGAGGTAATACCCTACATTGAAAATGAATCTCTATGTATAAAGCAGTAAGCCGGCTTACATTTTTAAAAGGCACCTATTTGAGGCCGCAGCCCGCTTCCATTTCCTGTTTTCTCCGTCCGATATCTGCCAATCCCCAGATGGTCTGGAAAATTGCTAACACGTTATACTTACATAAGGTTTCGTGGTTTCAATTTTTTTTGAAAGAAATAGCAATAGTTTCTAGTAAGTTCCATAAGGCGAATTTGTTTTTATAAATCTATTATTATAAAATCGGGATATATATCTCAATTAAATTACCCACATTCACCTTTAAGTGAAAATCACTATTATCGAGATGTCATTTGATGTCATGATCATCATCAATGATGTCAACAATTATTTAAAAATAAAAATATATTATGATTTTAATATGTTTGTTAATGGTGTTGCACAAAATACGTTACAACACCATTTTTTTTCTTCTTTGGTCTGTTGGAAGGAATTCTTTTTAAGGGATAAGCAGTACCGTTGTAGGTACATGTCTTTCATAACTTGTCCTTGTGTAGAATTGTTAAATAAATTTAAAAAAAATTATAGGCCGAAAGCTAGGCTCGTTTTTCAACTAATTATTTTTGATCATACAGGAATTAAATAAAATGGAACTTCTCTATGCAAGCAGCGCTAGATCCATAAGTTGTTAATGTTGCGTGTTGTTTGCGTGAGGTATTTTCACGCTAAAACTCATATTAAAAAAAGAATGAAATGAATATATGTGTATTAAAAGAAATATAGGAAATTAAGTAGACTTTTTCATAGATCATCTTCTTCATAAATCTTTAGTATAATTTTAAGACAAGGTGAAGGTCTCGTTTTTAGGGTTCCGTACCCAAATGGTAAAAACGGAACCCTGTTACTAAGCTCCGCTGTCCATCCGTCTGTCACCAGGCTGTATCTCATGAACCGTGATAGTCAGATAGTTGAATTTTTTTTATAGATCATATATTTCTGTTGCCTCTATAACAAATATATACTAAAAAAACAGAATAAAATAAATATTAAAGGAGGCTCCTATACAACAAACGCTATTTTTTGCTCGTTTTGGCTCGATATTGATAACGGCAACAGGAAGACTTGACTTTTATGGATATGATTTAGAATTGAGCATTAGATTTATCAACATACAACATTCAGTACCATTGTTATATATAATAGTACGGAACCCTTCGTGCGCGAGTTCGACTCGGCCGGTTTTTTGTATAATACCTACAACGTCGATAATCGTAATTGACGATTAAGTTCATAAACATGAATGTTATTAACTAATCGTACATATTGTACTATTACTATAACGGATACGTATTAACGAAAATTAATGAACGTATTAACGAAAGTTAATAATTATCGTCTATGTCATCATCAACCGCTGTCCACTGCTGAACATTGGTAACGCTAAAAAAGCGTCCACCAACACGGTCTTCTGCAAGCCGCATCCATCCGATACCTGCAACTCTTTTCAAGTAGTCCGTCCATCGTGCAGCAGGTACAATACAGAACATGATTATAGTAAGGCGAAAAATGCTGAAAAACGTATGTAGAACCACTGAGGTTTGAAGAGTAAAAAATTGACGAATCTAAATGATCCTGTTGATCTTAAAGACAATAAAGTATATTTAATTTTAGAGAGTATGGGTATGATGTAATACTTCCTTACGTTGCTGCATCGTTTCATGGTGAATGAGGCGAGTTTAAATAAAAAAAACATTTATCCAAAATTATTACACGTCACGTGGAAGTGAAATTGTGCGGCGTACCGTGACTATTATATTCGATTTTGTGCTTACCCTTGTATTTTTCTATATTCCCAAAAATATCTTCGCTATAATGATGGTTAGCTCTGATGACGTCTCTGGCAGATGGAAACCTTATAATCGTGTTTTATTCATGTCAGTCATTCATGGCAATGAGGTCCATTCTGCAGGCAGAATAAGTGTCACAGATCGACTGCATCTGTCATGTAGTGTCTGTCACCCAAAGAGCCGTAACGCTCGCATCTCACGTGGAGTCGGGAGGGGATAAGAGTACACGAAAAAATTCTACCGGATGAAAAGTAGCAGCGTCATTCTATAAACTGGCTGGAACTGCAATAACCAACCCGCCTGCCCAGAGCGTTGTGACTATAGGCATTACCTGTCATCTATTGGGAATGCAAATGTCGGCAGTGGACTTTATAAGGCTGTAATGATGTTTATGATAGTGTTACACGTAATAGTGTGGTGAAACAATATTAGTCACCAATCGACAAAGGGAGGAGTTTTAAATTTACGATGCAAATTATGTCACGGACTATTTATTGTTCCTGCTCCATCCGCGCAATATATTCCACAAAGGCCTAGCACGGAGGTTCGTATTCCCTCGCCGATCCTGAAAGTAGGTTTACCCGTTCATAGTTCATTATTGGTTCGATTCCTGAGGAGGATTTGTGAGTATAAACATGATCTAAGTTTAGTTCAGTAAAATTATATAGCATATTGATCCATTGTCTAGTACACATTATAAGATCGGCTTAGTTTGGGACAAGAAACGATGTGTGAGACGTGGGTATGAACCTTTGTCGAACTTTATCAACGTTTTATAACCTTTTTTTTTCTATTATTACACTTCTATAGGGATAGGTATATTTTAGTGTAATCTTTATTTCGATTTCTTTTTTTATTAAATTTTGACGTTTAAAAGTAATAATTTATAAAAATAAATATGGTTGATGTTGGATGTTTATAGAAAACTATTAGTCGCCAAGCGACAAAGGGAGGATTTCAGAAAACGGAAAACAGCAGTCCACCCCAGATGTAAATTTACGATGCAAATTATGTCACGGACTATTTGTTGTTCCTGCCCCATCCGCGCAGTATATTCCACAAATGCCCATAATCTTTTTCCGCGCGACATTCGCTATATTTACATAATAACCCCGGGAGGGCTTGCAATTCCGCCAAATAAACAACATCTTGCGAATACCCTGTGCAACGTTACAGGAGTTCCTATTGTAGTGCTTCTCCATTCGGTGGTTCTTCAATAAAAGACTTAAATACTTTTGTTAAAACTCTTTTATAATTCACAAATTAAATACACACTCTTTAAAACACAAACGAACAGCGATTCAACTAACTTAGTTGCTACATCTAAGACACAGAAAGCCCCTTTTGAGGCAGGTGGCCGGCTTTTTATAACCTCACCAAAACTTGTCTATGACTCCGATCAAAGACTAAAAACGTTATTATTAAAGAACGAGTTAATCACTGTTATTATGTTACAGATACTGAAAATATTATCATTAAATAATAGGTTGGGGAAAAAGTCTTTTCGTATTTTTGTATGAAAAGTCAAGACATTTTTTTCAAAGTTTATTTACATTTATTTACAATATATATGTACCGTTTTGTTGAATAACTTTCTGCCATTTTGTGGGCAGAGACATTATCCCGTTACTATAGAAACTTTGGGACTTCTGATCAAAAAAACGGGACAAATAGTTTTGGCAGTCCTCTCTTGAGGTCAACCTTACAGAACCTAAAGAATTCTGCAGAGACCGAAACAGGTGAAAATCTGAAGGCGCAAGGTCAGGGCTATATGGTGGATGCACTAGGACCTCCCAGTCGAACTCTCTTAATTTTTGCTGAGTGGCTAAAGATGTGTGTGGTCTAGCGTTATCGTGATGAAAGACCACACCCTTCCTGTTGATCAATTCCGGCCGTTTTCTCTCGACTGCTTCCTTTAATCTCATCAGTTGCTGGCAGTAAAGATCAGAATCGATGGTTTTTCCGGGCGGTAAAAGCTCATAATAAACAATGCCCTTCCAATCCCACCATACACACAGCATCACCTTATTTCGTGTTAGGCCAGGTTTGGCCACAGTCTGTGAAGCCTGGCCAACTTTCGACCACGACCTTTTTCGCACGTTCTTGTCGTACGTGATCCACTTTTCATCGCCAGTTATCAATCTCTTCAAAAACGGCTCGGTTTCATTACGTCTCAATAATGAATCACAAATGAGTACACGGTTCACTAAGTTTCTTTGAGTGAGCTCGTGTGGCACCCAAATATCGAGCTTTCTTCAAATGGGTCAAAACTGTTTTGTGGTCAATTCTCAGTTCTTCAGCTACATCGTAACTACTAATATGCCGATCTTGCTCCACTCTTTCAAAAATGGCGTCCATTTTATTCGTAACAGGGCGACCAGGGCGAGGTGCATCTTTAACATCAAAATTTCCGGACTGAAAACGTTTGAACCAAATTTGTGCTACTCTTACTGACACTGCATCAGGTCCATAAACATCACAAATTTTTTTCACTGCTTGAGTTGCATTTTTGCCTTTTTTATAATAAAATTTTAAAATGTATCGAATTTCTTTATTAGATTCACTCATTTTAACGGAGAGAAAAACAAATGAAAAATAGCGGGAAACAACTTTTTTTAATTTTTTTCTTTTCTTTATAATGGAACCTTTTTAATGTTACCAAAACCAGCCAGACACAAATAGTACAGTCAAAAAAATTTTATAATAAGTTTATACCTACGTTATGCGAAAAGACTTTTTTCCCGACCTAATATATATGACAGTGACTGGTATTAACAATATAGTGAAATAACTGTTACACTATGTGGAAATGATTAAATTTAGTCGCCTTTTAAAAAGTAGATCAAAACATTTCTAACTGAGATTATCTCAAAGCTTACTTTACACTTTTACTAAGTAATTAATATTTTTGTTGAAATAAAGGTTTTGTAACACATGTTAACACAACCAGAGATTACTCACACATGACTAAACTGTGTGCTCATTAGGTTTTTGATGGAAATAATTAGAATATTTGAATACGAGCAACGATATCATTTAGTATATTAGGGTATAAAAATGACATTTGCAGATTGCTTGTGTCATAAGGAAAAATTAGAACTACTTTTTAACTTAAAAATATCGAAGAACGTAGGCGCCCGCCATTACACCTTTGTCAAATGTAAACTGAAATAATTGTTATCGCACTTTTTTATATCGGACGTTTTGAATAGTTTACAATGGTTCATATGAATGAAATGACGAGGCAACCGATTTAAACAAGATTTCGTATGAATTCTAGAGACATTCAATTTATTATTAGATAGTTTCTATAAGGCGGTGGTATTTAGTATGGGGAATCAATTAAGCGTTTCTAGAGCTGCTCAATGCTAGATAGCGTGTGAGATGAACAAAAATATTTGTATATATTAACACGATCCGTAAATTTTAGTATAGAAAAGCTGTGTCAAATTTAATAAAAACATTACCGAATAAAGACGCCATCTTTGTTTTATTGAGGTTAGTACAGACGCTCAAAATAACTCATACACGAATCCCTTGCCGCTATCAGATCACAAAACCAACAACTAAGTTTCAGACAAACAGTAGCCGCAACACGTCTTCGTGATAAGACAAACTTACCGGCGCCCGTTGTACTGTCCGTAGAACATTGCCAAAAGTGTCCGGATTCCTGCCGTCCGGATTTTGTCCCACTCCGGACACCGCTGCCCAGGTTTCCGCTGGTATGTGGGTCGTGTCCTCATTACGAATCGTATGAGCACACCGCTATTCGAATGTTTTAAATTTAATGGTGCAAACTATTATAAACCCTTTGTGCTAAGAATACCGTGGAGAACGGGTAAATTACTTCAAATTGTTTATGGGAATAAATAAATAAACTTTTGTGCATACAGTGCCATCTACCGTCTCATTAAGAAATATATTTGTTTATGATTTTTCGATATCTTGCCCAATCTTCTCCTGGATGCCCACAGTGAAGGAGTTTGTTAGTTTTAAATTTAATTTTGATTTTTTCCAATTGTTATACGTAATATATAACATTATGTACATGTAAATATATAACATTATGTACATGCAAATATATAACATTATGTACATGTATAACATAATGTAAATGTAAATAAATTATATTATTACGATATTGAGATCTCAGTATAGTCTTACATCTTAACTAAGGATTCAAGGGGTTTAGGGGGGAGTGCATCTCATTTACCATTTATCATTTTTATCACCACTAATTCTCATTTAATATGCATTTAATATTATTAATGTATCAAAAACTATTTAATGTTTTTGTTATGGTGGACGCTGTCCAATTCGCTTAAATTAGTCTATTGTAACCATGCTATGGAAGAGCGGTGTTACCTAACACAAGCATATGTTTGCTTAAAAGGTAGTTCCATTCACTAATATTGTATTAGACACTAAGTTAATTAAATGAACATTTTGTATCTTTGACTTGACACTGGCTAAATGTGCTTAACGCACGAATTCGTTATTTAAGATAAAACAATATAAATTTAGTGTCTTTGTCTTAAATATTTATTAAGAAATCTGTCATCCCCGCCTTTGCGTGACCAGGAATCACTTAAAAGTATTCGCAGATTCATCGTTCTGGTAGTAAAATAGTTATAGAAATCGCAATATAAATCGTTAATTTTGAGTAATGTATTTTGACTTTTACTTCTATTACGTAATAGTTTCCTCAATAGGTGATCGCTACGGAAGATCAGCGTCGCGACATCTCTGTGATGTTTGACAATATGCCGAGTGGACACCATTTCAACACAAGTTGAGTTCTTCTTTAGCTTAAGTTCTTATTAAACTATTCTTGATTTGTGTTAACTATATTTTGTACTTATTTTATGTTTTTAAGCTATTGCATAGCTTCTATCGCGAGCCTTGAGCGTGGAGACCGAATTTATTTAATATTATTTATTGCACATAAACATTCATAAAAACACAGTAACAAAAAAACATGTACAAAGGTGTGCTTATTTCTATGAGAAATCTCTTCCAGCCAACCTTAGCAGAAGTGTCGGAGATTAGTGTGTGGGATCACAATAATAAATTGATATTTAAATAATGGGGAAAAAAAACAATAATAATAACAACTAAACATAACAAAAACAAATACATACAATTATAATAAAAACATATACATAAAAATATCAACAAATAAATACATTCTAAATAAGTGTTAGCTCAATTCTAAAAGCAACAGGTAGTGATTCTTTAATTTCTGTTTGAAAGACGCTACTGATGGACTATTGGAAATATCGGACGATAACTCTCTTTCATTGTTGTTAAATAAATTATCGAATTCTATTCTGTGTGTAAATATTTGACAAATCTAAATGATCCTGATGATCTTAAAGACAATAAAGTATATTTATTATTTATAAGTGTTGAACAGTGCTCAGTATGCATTTACTGAAGACGTAATGCATACTCTGCAGCAACCATAAGCTCAGACCTCGTGCAGGGTGTTAGGGCACGCCGGACAGAATTTTAGATGGATCATAATATGGAGAGAGAAACCATACTCATGGAAGGTCAGAGTCATTGAAACCTAACCACGACTTCCTCAATGAAACTGAACATATGTCAAAATTAAAGTTTAGCATTTAAATAAATAATATTCTCTTACAATCACACCAATTAATTAGTTCCAAGATAGTATCATTAAGATCTTGTGTTATGGATACTAAAGAACGGATAAACATGCTCACTTGCATATGTTTTTATTTGTAAGTACACACTTAATATACATAGGAAAACACCCAGACCAGAACAAATATTGGTTTGTTTGTCCTGTTTGGGAATCGAACCTACGACCTTTGGGGTGAAGCGCTCACCACGCCATATGGGTCGTCATATCGCACCTTTCATACTAAAAGGGACCCACTTCGAAAAATAATGATTTTTGGGAAACGCGTTTTTAAGATTTTTGAGCCCATTTTTCACAAAATCGATCACAACATTTTTTTTTTAGATGTATCCCTATATTAGGAAAGCTGCAATATATACATTCATATTGTCACGCCTTTTTCCTACAGGGTTAGGCAGAGATCACATCCTTCCACTTTCTACGATCCTGGCACACATTCTCAGCTTCAATCACACTCATTAACCTTCTCATACACGCCCGGTCGGTTCAGGGTACTTTTGACCTGCCCTTTCTCCTCCTGGATTTAGTCATGGAAGGTCTATCGTGGTCTTCATAAACTTTAAGGTTTTAATAAAACAACCAATAATTTTACTACAAATTAAGATACACCTAACACCATCGACCCGATTGTTAATTGGCTGTTACGTTCGTTTACATAACATTAACATACATTGGCTCTCATGATTTGCAAATTTGCCATAGACACCGGGGGCGCATACATAAATTACAGAAACGCCTAAGAATATTAAGCAGACAATATTCTTAATGTTCATTATATTTTGTTTGTGGGCTTGTTTTTCAATTGCCTTTTAAAAAATAAGAGTTGTATAAAATAAATAATTCTCTAAAAATCACATTAATTATTTAGTTTTTAGATAAGCATCATTAATACATTATGAGGATAGATACTAAGTAGCGATGAAACATACATAAATACAAAAGTAAGTGTAAGTATATAACTTAAGATACATAGGAAACCCAGAAAAAATATTTGTTATCAAGCTCAAAAAGATTTGTTCCGGGTGGGAATGAATCCCACGACCTCAGGAGTGGTGTACAGCTATACACACCACCACGCCATAACTAACGTAATAGGTATGTTAAATTTAAACGTGATGTAGTGGTTTTATTAAAAGTAACATATTTTTCAATCAGTTTTAGCTGTAGAACGTAAAGTGCGTAGTTTTAATAGGGTAATATCCCACAAAAGTATCCATCACTCCGTGGTACTAGGTTGTCAGAAACGATAATCAAAGTACAGCAAAATTTATCGAGGTCAGATTTTGGATGGGTGACCGTTTGTGTCGGAAAGCACGTTAAGATGTTGGTCTACGTTTATGTGATAATTGTTGAGCCCTATTGGCAGCTTGAAGACAAATATCAGGACACCATTCACTGGCCTCCGCCTGTCCGTACTGAGTCGGCGTGGTGGAGTGTCTCCTACCCTGTCATTTTGGTACGTAAATGGAGCACTTTTAGTACCCGGACTTCTAGTTAACAGCCTTATAACCGATATCCCACCATGTCATGATTTGCGGCGCATAAATTAAACAACGATCTTGGATGTGCAGTAACATATTATCGGGTTCGAATTCAATATTCATATTTAATACAGGACAGCGGCCTATCTTGTCAGCTGATATTTCATAAATATATGTATACAAGATTGATTTTAGGGAATTTAGTATCTTAGACTAGAACAAAACAAAACATCTCCCCATTTGCCATATAATGTATTATTGTTACACAATAAGTGTAGTAGTTGAACTAGAAAATTAGACATATCCGTGTATAGTTTCCTGTAGTTCCAAAGATTAATTAAAACTAATGTGTTAGCGACAGTAGGCCGGAGCAAAAACTTATAATATTGACTCGCAACATCAACCAATTACGCGCATATCTCTTTGGCAAACAACTTTTGTGTCATAGTCAACTTGTTATAGTGCGGTAGGATTTCTTGTTAAGTCCTACGTGAGCGACTATTGAGTAGAAGCTACGCAACGCAATTCGTTAGGATAATATCTAAACTTAGCTGTATGTTTTTGCTTTGCAATTTCTCCTAAGCTTATGTTAGTGGCGCGCTGTTAGCCTTATATCAGGCCGACTATAATTGTGTAATGATGCAGTGTGGTCCCTCATTGCAATAATGTTTTATACTTGGGACAGAAAAATACAATAATAGTATCTAGAAGAACTTATGCTGGAACAATACTTTTTGTATCAGGTCTTATTTATGATTTTAGTCTATTTATATGTGCTGCATTTACTTTTCATCTGAATGATTATATTGCAAGCACTGCCGTATAGTGAACAACAGCAGGAATAAACAGAATTTAAATTGTGTCTTAAAACCGTTCCATAATTGGTATTTTGATAAGAGACTTTACTTCTTTGAGAACTTTAAAAGAGTTTCAAACTCTCTTTTAAAATATCGTTTAAATTTAATGGAAATTCTTGCTAGTTCTTTAGTTATTCTCACAGAGCGGTGGCTCGGAACTGGCACTTAGATTTACTTACACTTAAATATTTTTTGGTTTTCCAATTTGTTTTGTTGCATGTAAGTGAATCTAAGCTTTGTGATTTCAGTGTAATCATATGTCTATTGTTTATTATATTTTCAATTATTATGTAATAATTTATAAAATAAAAATATTTGAAACAGTTCAGTATTCACATGATTAACACACTGTAATGTGTATTCACTATGTGCTAATTCGGCTGTAGTTCGCGCGGAGAATCACTTTGTTTGTGTTTACCTCGCCTACTGCCGCGATATCTCTGCGGAGCAATGAGACGAGCAGCCAATCTCGAGTGCCTCTGATGCTCAACTACTGTCTGAATATTATTAATATATGAACCGAAATCCTACATATTTTAGTGGTTCCCACGAATCAATTAATGGTAAGTTGCCTGAAGAGAAATAAGACGACCATTCAACCTCGAGTGCTTATAAAATAAATTAAAAATAAAAAGAATACATAAAAAATTCAGCAAAAACAATCAACATCTATGAACTGTGATTCTGCCCTCGCCTCAGTTATCGTTTGATTATTATTATTATAAGAACTGAAAGTATTAATGTTGAATGTATGAATGTCTTAGTATCTTATCAAAGAACAGTAAGGTGTTAATAGAGAAATGAGACGAGCATTCAATCTCGAGTGTCTATGATGCTGTCGTCTCGACTCAACTACTGTCAGAGTATTATTAGTTTAGAATCTTATATTATTAGTTTAGAAGAATAAATATGGTTAAGCAAAACGATGGCTGGTTCATGCGTCATACTCCAGAACGGGTGCCGCCAGTGGGGACTGGTCTGCTCATGTCTACTATGTTTATTCGTAATCATGCTCGTTTAACTTAAAAAAAGTTATTTTCTTCTTTTATTTTAAATCTTGTGACTGCAGAACACAGGTTTTTGTAGACTTGTCAAATTTTTTTCCTACTAGTTACATTTTCTTGTAAATGGCGGGAGAAAAAACTAACCTTGACGATTTTCTTGCCCGTTATTTTACGATCAAGCTCCCGCCCGCAGTGAATGGGCGCGCTAGTTTTTAAGTTTTGACCTTCATAAGAGCAATTTTGAGCCAAACTTGAATAAATGATTTTGAATTTCGATTTTTTTTTAATCCGAAATCTTCTAGTTGAAATCCATAAAGGAATGAAGCAATCTATCTCGAGTGGATATGATGCTGCTTGTCAACTACTGCCTGAATATTATTGTACAGGCACCGTAGTCCCATAGAATTATGAGAGAACCTCGTTTCTTATTAATGACTAGCCTTACTTCTACTGCTATTTAGAATACAGTCAACTAAGAAATGAAATGAGTAGTAAATATTGGTGCATCTCTGCGGAGAAATCGAACGAGCAGTAAATCTCGAGTATACTTTTGATGTTGCCGTCTCCTCAACTACTGTGTGAATATTGTTGAATAGGAATCTAATGAACATTCATGGGCTTATTACAAAACCAGACCTAAAGTTAAACCAGGTTTAAAACTAGTGCTCACTGTCTGCATTTTATCAAATAAAAGTGACAGCAGTTTTAACCCTGGTTTGACTTTAGATCTGATTTTGTAATAAACGCCCTTCACTCTTTATTAATATCGTCCTCTGTTTAGAGTAACAGCTTAGAACATATTTTTCGTGTACCTAAGTTAAATATTAAAACAAATTAAGAACAAACGAATTTGTCAGCATTAAATTTGACACTTTGTACACATACTGCGATTTTTCTCAAGGAAAATGGTTTACAGAGAAAATTGAGTATCTATACATAGAAAATATATAAAACACTTTCTAAAAATCTGAAAATGTGAAGCGAGGTCACTAAAGTGTTTATTTTGTCAACCGCCAGATGTCGCGTTGATCGATGGATATATGTTTGCCTCGAGGCGAGATGTTCACTCGAATGAATTTTACAATTGAGTGATTTAAATGAATAGATGATATCAATTTGGAAAGCGTTAATTTTCATTTTATTTTGTTTCATATTACATAGTACGTTTTAGGGAAATTCGAAACATAACAAAAATTCTTAAGCATCGCACACAGCGTTCGTTGCCATAAATTTGAGCAAAGATTGAGTTTTTTTAAAGTAATTTACACTAAGACTAATTATTTGTATTTAACATAAAGGCAAGACCGTATGAACCAGAACTCAACCAAGGACCAAAACCGATTACTTAAAATAGGTTTAAGACAAGGTTTTGATAAAGTTAGTTTCAAACTCCTATCATATTGTTAAGCATATCGTTGGCTTACCTTATCGATATGCTAACAAATTCTTTTCAGTAAGAACTTATCAAAACAGACATAATAAATTATGATGCAGTCACTCTATTTTAATCCATACGCCGCAATACAATTGGATTTATTATTGAGCGGTGGCCGTACGAATGACACTGTTTGGCGACCGTCAGAAACTAAGTAGAATTAGTTATCCTGATCTCCGGCTTGGACTTGTGAGAATGATTAAAAAAGAGACCGAGAGAGATTAAGACAGAGATTAATCAATGAATATGGTAACACTTAAATAGGGGTAACTTTAAAGCCTTCTCCAATTAACGAATTGGTAAAGTAAACCTCACCTGTTACGTAGGACCAACATTATAATTGACGAAATGTGGGTGTAAAATACTTCTGCCTACCCCTTCAAGGAAACAGGCACGATTGTATGTATGTAAAGTAAAGCATCCATAGGATAACCCTATTGTTTGAGTAGGTAACTTTTTGATAGGATCATCATTCTATAAGGCCTAACTTAAGCCTAAAAAAAAACCATTACGCTTACGAATAAAAACCAAGAAGGGAACCTCAGACTTAGGCAATCTGAATTTCCATTCCCAAATTGACGCAAAGACACCTGCTGATATTGAAGTTTGTCAATTATTTTCGATGAAAATTGACTGAGTAATTAGGATTAAAGACAAAATCAAAACACATATTATTTTTAATCCTTATGCGTTAGTTTTAAATCCAAAATATATTTATTTATTTATGTAATCTTTTGCACACACATAAAAATACAATGTACAAAAGGCGAATTTAATGCTTTTCGGCATTCTCTACCAGTCAACCTTGGGGTTAGCAGAGACAGTAAAGGCGGTGCGAGTAAGAGATAATATTTATAGTTATGGTATACTTACATAAAATAGTACGCTGATCTACATAAAAATACACACACATACACATATATAAACACAAATACATACATATTTAAAAATAAATAAATGGATGACATTGGGGGAAATTTCATCGATGATCCTTATAATATAATAGATAAGAGATATAATATATTATATAATAGATTTTTAAAAAAACTATTTGTATGAAGAGTGACCATCACTAAAAAGGATGTATTCTTGACTATCACTCTCCGCACAAAGAACCATCAAAGACACCTCTTTCTTTAATTTGCATCTGTGATGCAATGTGGTTCGCCAGTGAATATGACAAAAACACCCTATATTCACCAAAACGCATTCGAATAAAGAACAAACAAAGAGCATAATATTATTCCGCAATCTAAATTTCAATTCGCAGATTAACGCGAAGATACCTGCAGCTATTGTTATAGAATCAACATCTCCATTGAATCGATTAATTCCATTAGCCGGTAAACAATCGCTCATATTTACGTTCGCCGATATACGCGAGATTTGTGAACGATGAATAGACACTTTGTTATACTGTTATCTTATTGGGATTAGTTCCAATGGTATCAAAAGTGCGTTGTCAGCATTCTGTTTATCGGGTTATGTACTTATGATGCCGATTTGTACATTTACTATAATGGTACCTGATTTGTGAATTTGTTCATACATCCATACATAGATTCACGCTTGTTTCCCCGAAGGGGTAGGCAGAGGCATATTATGCGCCCACACTGCGCCAATTATATATTAGGTCCCACGTAGTAGGTGGCGAGGCTATTGCCGCTTACCGGGCACTGTTATGTTCGCCAGAGCCTCGTCCATTGATCGGCAGGTGCACCCTTTGCAGGTGAGGTTGGCTTGGGCTCCTTACGTCCTGGTAAGATCCCTATACATACAATTTGTTCACTGTAGTGAAATAAACAATAGCTTATTCATAGCTGTTTATTTTTGCGGTATTATTTACTAGCTAGACTTATAAAGAACTTGGGTCCACTGAGTTGTAAAAAATAAGAATTAAGTTATCCGTGATTAAAAGTATCCTATTGCTAATTCATGGCAAGTTTTACTGAAATGTTACTGGTGATTATGATTACATCTTTTGTGGTGGTTTGCAGTCGATGCAGTCCAGAAAATAACAGCTCTTCATTCTATTGAACGGTAACAAGCGCATGCACTCATCTCAGCGTGCAGAAATGCCACTTCACGCTCGATTTAAAAGGCCCGGGACTATCTCATGCAGGGACTCGGAGAAAGTGTTTCAGACGCAAAAAAATACTTTTTTGTTGTCACCTGCAAAGAACTTTCTGGCCTGCTATTTACAAAGGTCAAATTTCAATTCAATTTTGGCACCTTTTCTTTTGTTTCCTTTGCAATGATAATGTTTTAAGAAACAAAGGCTAGCACATATTTTATTATAACGAGCGCTCCGTCGGGAGGCCCATTTCGCCTCTTTAGATCTCGGATTGAATTTTCATACATTATATAAACTCATACTATGTCTACTTATTTATTCGTTCGAAGATAGTTCTAAATTCATACCACTTTAAATCAATTTATTAAAAAAAAATACTTTATTGTCTTTAAGATCAACATGATCATTTAGATTCGTCAAATGTTCACACACAAAATGGAAATTAGATATATTTTTTTAACAACAATGAAAGAGATATGTGCTGTACCATAATAAATAAATAATAGCAAATGGGTTCTTTGACAGAATTTGTCAAGGTTTGTCAGTTTATCTGTCTGTTGTGGTTGTTCCCAAGATTTTGCAGTCTGTCGGTGACTCTTATCGGGGGGATTTATCAGTCAGCCTGTCGTGATTCTAAAAGAGGGAGTGGATATTTTGATCGTGTCCTAGCCTTACGCTGAACGCCAACTCAGTGTCTGCTTACTGGTCTAACCAGACTTGGCTGCATTTCTGCTATTTAATATTAGTTATTAGTTTCATACATAATTGAATATTAACAATATTACAAGCTGCTCTCATCTCATGGGGATTCGTAAGAGAAATCCTACCGGATGATGGGCAGCAGCGTTATCCTGCGCACTAGTTTAAACTGCGACCCTTCTGCTCAGCGTAATGAGCGAAATATAAATAATGAAAACTGTTGGAGAGGCTATTGTTCAATTATGGACTTTTTGAGGCTGAAATAATGATGATAATGGAGCTCTGCTAAGTTTGGGATATAAATGCACGGTCATAAGGTCATTTAGTACTAGTGGGTTGCTTGCACTTTGCTTTGGTATCTTTTACTTAAATATTTTGGGTTACACTATTGGAGTTTACAAAGGAACAAATAAAGCCTATGTTACGCAGGAATACTTTCGGAATCAAATAAAAAAGAATCAAATTGTATATTGCGGAAAACAAATTCTGATGATTATATTATATTGGTAAAATTGGGTGTATTATATAGGGTTCCTACAAGAATCTGGGGAGCAAAAGCCAACCTCACCTGCAAGTGGTGCACCTGTCGATCAACGGACGAAGCTCTGGCGAACAAAACTGCGCCCTGTAAGCGGCATTAGGCTCGCCACCTATTACGTGGGACCAACTATATAATTGGCTAAGTGTGGGCGTATAATATGCCTCTGCCTACCCCTTCGGGGAAACAGGCATGAATGTATGTATGTATGTAAAATAATGTTTATAAATCGATCAAGCAGCTTCTGAGTTTTTTTTCTAATTTATAAAAATACAACCCCTTCACGCCTACCCCTTCGGGGAAACAGGCGTAAATGTATATATGTATGTAAAAATACAAATGTTTCTGTTTAATAATAATAGTATGATACTCGTATAAATCCCTTACTACTTATATTTTAACTCACTCCCTAAAACAAACGACTCAATTCCTTGAACTGTTTCATAAGTTATTCAGATAATACGTCCCACTATTAGATCACAGAATATTCCAAAAGGAGAATTAAGGTAATGACAAATCCGTTTACTAACACAAACTGAATTAAGGATGAGCACGTCCCTTCAGCGTGCCCTTTATAGGCTGTCGGTTCGAATGCTTTTATCACGACGTATCGACAGGCACTTGAAGTATTGGGCTTAAATCATCATATCAGCCCATATACGCCGATCTACTGAGCTGGACTCCGTGTAATAACTGAAATTCAGCTAAAGTCTTGTTAAACCATAATAATAATAAATACTTTCTGACAACTACACCAATTATTTAGTTTCAAGATCATAAGATCTTAAGTATCATTAAGAAATTGTGTTATGGATACTAAAGAACGAATAAACATACATAAATATTTTTTTTTTGTAAATACATACTTAATATACATAGGAAGACACCCTGACGAAAATAAATATTCATGTTCATGCTCATAAAGATTTGTCCTTTGTGGGAATCGAACCCACGACCTCTGAAGTGAAGGGCAGGTATACTGACCTCCACGCCATATCGGTCGTCATTGAGCAGACCCTGGGCCCTATGCTTAATCCAGGGCAACTGGGATAATGCTATAAAGATGAAGAATGGGCTCGAACCTCTAAGAAGGCTTCACGACTACCACATCATCATCTATCCATCATTATACTTACGCTTACAGAGGAGCAACGCGCATGTAATGTTCAATTTAAATAGCATCTTTTTTAAAATTATATGTTGAATTTATTTCATCGAATTCATTTATTTCTCTAGCTGCACTTGTCACTCAACTTGTGTGAAGTTCTGTACCGTACCCTATGTAGGAATGTATTCAGGTCATGACCCATATATGTGCCGAATTTCATTTCATTCCGTTACGGCTAAGAAAGAATATTGACCACTAGCTTTTGTCTTTGACTTTCCCCGTGTGGTCTTGCTGATTTGGATTTCTTATAATGATTTTGTCGTATATATCACATTTTACTATAATTATTTTATGATCAGGACAGAATAGGGAAATGTGTTTATCGTAGTTGTATAAAATAGAAATTATAACAGTGTATTTTTTAGGAAATAACGTATGACATATTTTAGCCTAAGGTTCACATAAGTCCTAAACGGGTTCTAAATAGCCTTGGACCTAATTATATAAGCACAAGTAAGGATACTCATCAGCGTCTTAACACTATTAAAGCAGTAGAGATGAGAGCACTCAGAAGTATTCTAGGTGTGACATTGAGTGATAGGAATAGGAATAAGTGATAAGAGTCGAAGCTGGTGTAAAGGAAGATATAGTGACAACAATTGAGAAAGGTATGCCCTGATGGTTTGGTCATGTTGAGAGGATGAATGAAGGTAGACTAACAAAATGTTGAGTGATTTATGATGGACAAGTGATTGGAAGTGTTGGGAAGGGAAAACCACGTAAGACCTTCCATAACCAAATTCAGGAAATTTTGGAGAAAGGGCAGGTCCAAAGTACCCTAAACCGACCGGGCGTGTATGATGAGGAGGTTAATGAGTGTGAATGAAGCTAAAAGTGTGTGCCAAGATCGTAGCAAGTGGAAGGATGTGATCTCTGCCTACCCCAACGGGAAAGAGGCGTGTCATTATGTATGTATGTCTCAACACTATCCCGGTTGCCCCAGACTTAAGCTTAGGCCCCAGGGTCTGCTCACTGGTCTAACATATATAATTGTAATAAGTAAAAATAGATACTGACTCCCGTCAGATGACTTTATGAAGTAATGAATTCTCAAGAATTGTAATTTTAATTATATTGTGTTATATAGTAATTTAATTGTAAGTATCTGAAAAGACATTTTGCTTTATTTTAATTTACATAATTATTTACCGTTTATTTTTATTAATTTCATTTATATTCCGTAATTCAATTGTTATTGAATTTTTTTATTTTGACATTATTAATTTCTAATAATATTGTGATTTAATTGAAATAATTCTAATAATTATGTACCTATGTTTTCTTTTCTATGTCATGTAATGTTGTATTATTACCAATAAATGAGTATTTGAGATGTCTTTAACCTACTTTTCAAAAGAAGATTGGTGCAGTTGCGAATTATTGTTGAAATTTGTTAAAGTCCCCAAGCCCGACGACAACGACGAATGCAGCGGGTATTCTAACGTGTTTATTGATTCTTAGCGTTCACTCGTGAATCTGTCTGTCTTCTGTCTGCTCGAACCACAACCATTTTTATATTTGTGGAAAAAGTTGCACTTAATGTTTTCTCTAATATTTTATTAAAAACCACATATACGTATATACAGCTTAATGCTTGAACTGTAATAAAATCACTATGCCCGTATCATTTCTTAAATTCGGTAGTTACAAAACATCTATGTGAAGTTCCATAATCTTTAAAACGGCGAACAATCGATCTTTACTTACCTTTCAAAGCTTTAATCTATACTTATCTTACTGCTAGAGCATCCATTCTATACTCATTTCACTCAGAAGGCGCTTTTGTTACCAATGGGAAGTCGTATATAGTAGAATTTAATTCATACTTAACGAAATTACACCGCCGCATTGCAACGCATCACGGGTAACGAGTTAATTATAGTCTTTATTCATATAAAATGTATAAGCATTTTGAATATTAACAAAAAACTTTATTGTAAAAGGAACTAAATTCTCATCGCTTAAATAATTTATCGACTTATGGTCTATTTGTCAGACAAATTTAAAAAGCCATAACTTAAAGTAATTATACGTTTCGTTAAGTCATTCCGATGAAATATTAACATAGCAATTTAATTTCTAAATACCCTTAGGTACTATGTCAATGCCATGGTAACAAAACAAGTCCTTCAAAGTTTCAGCGGTCGGGAAGGAGAGCTATACGTTGAAATATAACTTTAACCTTCAGTTAAAATGTGCTATTTTGTTATTTTACGACCGCACCGCGTACGCGCGTGTAAACAAATGCTAGTGATGTGTCAAAAGTGTTATATTCGTATCTCTGTATGTGGTTTGACCAAACCTGCTCCTTGGGTGGCGTTATCATTAAAAAAAAAGCGTAACATGCAATCCTGAATCGCGCTAGGAGAATCCTATCCATTATCTAGATAACTTTGAATTCCAGCACATTTTTATTTATTTATTTACTTAGAACAATAAACAATTACACTATAAAGCTTACATATAAATCACACACTTACAGTTACTTATAATGTAACCAATAGCGTTATTCACAAAATAATTATTTTAACTGTGCTTTAAAAAAGAAAAATAACATTATTAAAAAAAAAATACATAAAAAATAACAATATGGATGAAATAGATGAAACAAATTTACAAAATAGACGAATTACGTTTACATTTATCAACTACACATTTCTATACATACCTTTGAGCTGCAGAAATACTCAGTCCCTAAATTTTAAATTTATATTATAATAACAAGCATAACTTAGTTACTGCGAAATATTTTTATGTAAGTAATTATATAAAAAAATTTAGAGCGCTTTTTAGATCTATCTATCTTTCCACCGAGAATACCAAAACCATAGGCAACAATTAGTATGTCAAGAAGACGTTGTATTCTAAACGATAATCACTATGCATGTTTCATATAAAACCAACCTTACTTAACACATTTCATTCAAAAGTTTGAAATGCGTGGAGTTCACCGCAAAATACCCTAGCTTCTGTTAGAAGAGTGTTTCAGCGTGGCTGGAGGACTTTAAGGGCCAAAAAGGGCACCACAATGCATCGTTAAAGGCTTCAAGAACACTTAAACGTTATTGTTGTGTTCCCAGCTATAAGCGAGCTGGTGCACTAATACTCATTCTTTTAACCTAGTATATTTATTGTTTTAGTGTAAAGCCACGTTAATTTGGCAGTATATCAGTTGTATCGAAAAAAAGTTTTTTTACAGAAGTTTATAAGTCGTTCTGCTTGCCCGCGGAAGGCAATATTTAGATAGAGTGAATTTAAAATTCTAAACTGATAATGCGGATGAAATACTACTAAAAATGACAGCCGGGCCGAACCACAAACTCTTAACATTCCTTTTAAAGTATGACTATAGAACCTCGATATTAAATGCCACACAAACGAAGACTGATTTAAGGATTGACCACTGATTGACTGAGCTTGGAAACCTAAAGAGTATACTAAGAAATAGCTTATTTTAAGATACACATTAATGCATTGTAAATATCGAACAGTTCATGATATAATTTTATATAGTGCAAGGTTACGCGATATGCTGCCCCTTAATAGCGACAGTTTGACCTTGTTTTGTCAGGTTATTTATTTAGCACAATTATGTTTGAAATGGAAATTAAATTAAGGTATAAGTATATCTATACTTCTTTACAGAAATTGTGAAGGAGTTTTGGTCTCAGTTGGTTGGGGACTACATAATGCCCGTATGAAGAATATAGTACACAAGTACATGATACTTTTTTTACTTGACGTTCGCAAATATATCTAATCAAAAGATAATAGCTAAATAAAGAGGTAGAACATATGACAAGAATTCTTTTTGTAAATTTTTAGGTCGTAATTACAGTACCGATTTACGCACAGACCTAGATTGAGCTACTTTTTATCCTGAAGAAGTGCGTGGTTCCTGAGGGAGTATTTAATTTTATTTCTTTCTTTCAATTTAGATATTTCTTACATACATACATACATTCACGCCTGTTTCCCCGAAGGGGTAGGCAGAGGCATATTATTCGCCCACACTTCGCCAATTATATAATTGGTCCCACGTAATAGGGGGCGAGCCTATTGCCGCTTACCGGGCACTGTTATGTTCGCCAGACCCTCTTCCGTTGCTCGGCAGGTGCACCACTTGCAGGTGAGGTTGGCTTGAGCTCCTTATGTCTTGGTAGGATCCCCATACACCTATGGATATTTCTTATAATACGTTTATACGAGGCTCTTAACAAACCCTTAGGAACCCAAATCAATTTCACTGGCAAGTGGTGCATCTGCCGATCAACAGACGAAGCTCTGCCAAACGTGACAATTCCCGGTAAGCGGCAATGGGCTCGCCACCTTTTACGTGGGGCCAACATTATAATTGTGGGAGCATATTATACTTATATGTAAATAATTGTTCGTAGAGGCTATACGGCCTATGGCTATGCAAACATTTCTTTTGACAGCACACTAATTATTATACATTAAATTAGACAAAAAAAAGAGAATATATATAATTCAAAATAAAACATTAGTAAATTGAAATAGTAGTATTATGAGATTCCAAAAAGGCTAAACAACTAAGATCTTGTATGTATGGGACTATTATTGTTATAAATTTAAGATAAAGTGAATATGAATATGAAATAATGGAAAAGTAATGATATTATTGTTACTAATAGCAGTTGCTCAGCTTGAATTGTACAAATTTATTCGCACTGCATTAAAAAGGTTAAACTTTTTCTGTGGGAGAGTTTTACAGAAACTTTTGCTCGGAGCGTTCAGTTCGGTTTGTGGCTACTGTATACGTTCTTATATGAGTCATGCTATATAGGTTTATTCGAAACAGCTTTTAAACAAAATTAGGTTGAATCGGAACAATACTTAGCTTTTTAATGGATAAACTTATATAGATTCAGTTTACGTATATGATTATTTTTGCTGTTTAATGTAGGTAAGAATATTGATTTCAAGTATAGTTAAAGTAAGTGAGTCATGCTATAGGTTTTTAATCGAAACAGCTTTTTAACAAAATGAGGTTAAAGTGGAACAATACTTATTTTGATTGCATGAAGATAAATTGATTCAGCATACTTTCTTTCTTCATATGGGTATGAATAGCTACGTACTTCTTTTAATTGTGTATATCTGAATGCGAAAACCTTACTGTCCGGCCTATTGAACAAGCGATTAAGTAAAAAATATAACATAGCATAAAACTTTCAAGTCACCTGTACTTCATGAAATTCTACAGTTTTCTGTCTCTTTTCCTGTTATCGCTTACTCCATGTCTCGGAAACACTTTTAACCCATGGTCATGGCTGTCATGAACATCTAGGCACTCGTTTTTAGGCAATCAACGCCTTCTATTAGGCTGATGTTTTCCCCTACGTGGTGGAGGTCAGACGGCAGTGTATATATGTAATAACTGAAATTCATCTAAATCTATGAGCAGACCCTAGGCTCTAAGCTTAAGTCTACGGTACAATCCGGATAATGCTAGGATGTTTTTATAGTTTCCTTTTCATAGCCCGCTTTTCAGATATAATTATTTTTGTTATTATGATTTTTGTTTATTTTTATTTTTCTTTGTATTTATTTATGTATATAAGTAGGTTTATATATCTGATATGTATCTTATATCATATTTTCTATATGTATATTTGTAATATTATCATATTGTAGTGTGTTATTAATGCCCTCTAACTATCTCTCCCACTTCAGTTAAGGTTGACTGGAAGAGATTTCTTTTAGAAATAAGTCCACCTTTGTACATCGCCTTTTTCACATAAGGCTTTTTTTTGTTATTGTTTGTTTTTTGTGCAATAAAGAATATATATATAACATCGAAATGTAACCCACTATCTTTTTGAAGATACAGAAGATAATAAAAGGAAGCAATTAGTGAGATATTGAGGTCGTGCGCTAATTGATTGCAATTTCAAAAGCACTTGGGACTGCCTCGCCTTTATCCGAGTTTTAATAAATATCGACGACTCTATAACGATATAAATACGTTTTAATTTAAACAACCTTCAAACAGTGAAAGTGGAAGTGAATAAAATTTTATGTTTTTATCATTGATACTGGGTTATAATGAGTTACCAAAACAATGATATTTTCACTGTGATACTAACTAGGTACCTCAAATAAGAATCGATCGTAGCTCCGGGGTCCTACGGTTGGAAGCAATCACTGAAACAAAGCAGAGTTCACAAAAGTCAATTCTTGGACGGTTCACTGGTTTGCGTGGTGTTGTCATAGAGCGCTTCTGTGCTTCGGAAGCCATGTTAAGTCTTTTGTCCTGGCTATCACTTTAAGTCGTAGTCGTGAAGACCAAGTGGGGTTATCAAACGTAACCCTGGGGGGGGGTTACGGTGCGGGTTCGGGGCAGTGCTGCGAACAAGCCTTGGGGCGATCAGCGAGCGTGGTGTCTTGTTCAGTGAATGGTGTTAGGTCACTTCCTAGATCTCCCGAGGGATTAGGCTTTGGCCTCCGGTAGTCGAGCGTGCAGCGGCGCCAAGCCACGGAGATGTTCGTGACTTGAGGCATCCGCCCGCTCGAACATCGGTTCCGCCAGGCGACCCACGAAGGCTTTAATGCTCTCTATTTGCAAATCCCTTGCGATCGTGGCATTCCTCACGTAGCGTGGTGCTTGAACGATGCGGCGTAGGGTGGCGCTCTACAGCACCTCCAGCTTCTTTTTGCATGTGGGGCTCAACAGTGCATACCAGGCTGGCGCTGCTTAGGTAATCAGGGGTCTTATGTAGTCGTGAAGACAAGATATATTTATCAGCAGGGTGACAATGGCCTTCGCCGAATCGCACTAGGTCTGCGAAGTGGAATATGTTCCAAATCTCTCTCTCTCTTGGTTTCTCTCTTACCTTAGTTTGTGAGAGAAATGGCCCGTGAGATATAGTTACAATGACATTTTATAAACATCTGCGCCTGAACTTAACTTAATATCTGTGCTTCAGGCAGCAGCGCTCTTTGGAAATGGAATGACGTGAATTTCATAAATACCTAATTCTATATAACCTCGGAGGGCAAAGAGCCCTGTTTTTAAATTCCAGAGTCGTCTTTGAACCTACTCAACCGAAATGCAACCTTTAAAATTATTTACTGTAGTTGCTCAACAATAGCACAATGCTTCTGTGCCACGTTTGCAGGAATATAACCGATTTAAACTTTTATGAAGGTCTGCAAGGATCGGATTTCTATCCGCAATTACCTTGTACCAGCATTTTATTTTTTTAGTTGCTTGTGAGCAATTTTAATTTCATTTATGCTTATATCCGGATCACAAAAATATGTAAAGTGCAGCATATAGGCTCCACCTAAATATCACATAGATAAACCTGTTAATAACTATGAAAAGACATAATATGCATAAGGCGACAGTGATAGGTAAAAGATTATCTTATATAAATTAAATAAACAAATATGTTTTGACAATTACACTAATTAGTTAGTTCCAAGATAAATAACATTAACAACTTGAATTATGTATACTAAGTTTTTTTTTCTCTAAATACATACTTAATAAACATAGGAAAACACCCAGACCAGAATAAATATTCATGATCATGCACACAAAGATTTTTCCTGTCTGGGGATCGAACCCACGACCTCAGGAGCAGAGTGCGGGTATACTCGCCACCACGCTTTATCGGTCGTCATACACATTTTTAGCATGACTATTCCAAATATAGAAAAGACTGGATCCATACTGCTGCATTGAATATGGAATTTTTAATCCACTATAATGAATATGTATGAACAGCGCGACATGCTCTTGCAATAAATCAAAACATTTATACTTCCACAAATGTAACTTTTCCGTTCAAATACTTCAGAATGTAGGTATATGATTTGCCTCTTTCTCACGCACTAAGCCAAGTTAGATCTGAGAGGGGTTGATATAGCTGTCCCTTTCTGAATTCCAGGTCATAAAGACAGGGTCACATGAATCGTTAGTGAGCATTGACTTATATAATTTATTTTACAAGAAACGAGGTTCAGTACGTATTATGGCTAAGTTCTGTGACTTATTCCGATGTCAACTTGAGGGGGTAAGTTTTACAAGGTTTTGTGTTTGCGTTTCATAGTATTCATGTGCTACTTTTTTAAGCGTTATGTTTATTGTTACTATTACTTACTACATATAAGTTTAGAAGTAGTTCCTGAAGGTTCTTTCATAACAATTTTTTTAAAGATAAAATACTTTGAAGAAAACCTTTACTTTAAAGACGGACATGAAAAATGTTTAAAGAAAAAGAAGTTGATATAAATATTAGTTCCTATTTTAAAAGCCTGAAAGAGGTGTATAGAGATCCTGCCAAAACCTAAGGAGCCCAAGCCAACCTCACCTGCGAGTGGTGCACCTGCCGATAAACAGACAAGGCTCTCGCGAACATATCAGTGCGCGGTAAGCGGCAATAGGCTCGCCACCTATTACGTGGGAACCACTATATAATTGGCGAAGTGTGAGCGTGTAATATGCCTATGCCTACCCCTTCAGAATACAGATGTGACTCTATGTATATAGTTCAAAAAGCCTTATGTTTTCTATTTTTAATACATACTTAAAATTTCATAAACATATTTATTCATACTTTCCTTCTTTTATTGACTAATTTGTATAATTAAATACTGTTAACATTTCCGAAAATATCCAACAGTGGAGACCTTGATACGGCACTCCCACAACCTCGCATGAAGAAAACAACCAAATAGCATACTGCCACGAAAAGCTACGGCCCAAATAACTTCCTATCTATCCAAGATAAGTGCTGAGTTTGAAAAATTGCCTCAATTGTGTACGTAAACCCTGTTAGTGTATGTATGAGTTACGTCATGTTGGATTTAGATGGCTTATGAAGGTTGAGCGTATTATGAGCGTTCGTGGGGTCTGGTAATGACTTACCTGCTGCAAGCTGCTTTATTCCTTTACATTACCTTAAGGACAGGAAGTAGTCGCTTTGCAGATTGGTTTACGACAGCGAGGCATATGTCATGTTCACTAGGTGATACTAGTTATACCAAGACGGTTATGACACGATAAACTATATAATTGGCGAATGGGCGTGTGCCTCTGTCTATCCCTTCGGGGAGACAGGCGTGATTGTATGTATATATGTAACTTTATCCGCAATAATAATTTTCAAAATGAACCCAATGGTTTAGACATGAAAGCATAATATGAAACGTAAGGTTTATAACATCAATATCACCTCATCATATTAAAATATTACACTAAGCTACTTTGCATATTCAAAGAGAACGTTAACAGCTGTATTAAGTATAAAACCGTGCCTCGAGTGAACGCCCTCACCCAAGGTCTTCCTGTAATTATGATGATATGAACAATTATTTTTACAATAGAAACTTTCTTTATAACTTTTCAAACCACGATCATCTATATCGACTTCGTAGAAATACTCTACTCATTTAATTTTATACACGTAAAAATTGTAGAATCATTCATAATTAGTTTTCGGTAGTTGCCTTGTCGTCGTCGATGAAGGAGATTTCGCTTATTTATTGTTTTTTAAAATTATATTTGTTATAAGAATGCAAATAAAAATGAATTAATTTTTTTAAAATTAATATTTCCTGTAATTTTTATTAAGATATTTACTATGAAATTAAGAGAAAGAAGAGAAATTAAGACTGTAGCTTGATCCAAAAATAAATAAACGTACTCATTTGTGAAATATAAAGGCAAGACGTAAGAAACTTCGTCGACTCGAAAATTAGTCTCAAGGTATTTAATCAGGAATCCAATTACATTTTTGAAGATTTACTTTAGGAGATTCTACGAGGTTACTACGCAAATGGATGCAATGAGTGCGTAATTAATATGTTCCATCTCTTTCCCTGTTTAAATAACTACCCTGTGAAAAGCGTCTTTTATTTAATTAAAAAAATGGGCAAGTTCAAGTCGTGCTTGACTCGTACAAGATTACATAAATGTTTTTTTAGTTTCAAGATAAGTATTATTAAAGACTTATGTTATGTATACTAAATAACGGATAAACATACTTATTACTTATTAGTATACGAAGCAAACCCTCAGGAGCGAGTTACTGGTATACTGACCTCCTAGCCATATCAGTCGTCAATATACTTATTATAAATAACAACAATACAATACTTAGCAATTTTTTGATAATTATGTCGCGTCATAGGACCCACATGAAACCTGATAGCTGTCGACAAAATGAAAAAAGGGGGGTTGGACGCTGGCGGGGTGTCAGAAGCTGCAACCCAGGTACTGGTCCCCGCCTCTTTCTCAACAAGCGGCGGGCTTCGTCCGAAGATTTTAGTGGGTATTACTGCTGGCAGTCGTGTCTGCCGGTGATGACTCCCACAATGTCCCTTTCGGTCCCCGTTGGCCGGAAGGCAGTGCGTCAATGCATTTTATTACCGACGTATAACAAATAAAAAAAGGGCTCCTTATGTGTTGGTAGGTTCCCTATACACCTACCTACCTACGGGATTATGATTTGACAAGTTTTGTGGTTATTACTAAGGCGTCATAATAATGTATATTATAGTTTTAGACGGTCGACTGTAATCAAATATTGCATTCTTTACACACATCACAAATTTATATAGATATATTGAGTTGAGAGAATAATAATATTCTTGCCCATACTTTTACGATCAAGCTCCCGTCCGCAGTGAATGGGCGCGTAAGTATTTAAGTTTGACTTTTCTAAGAGCCCTATTGAGCCAAACTTGAATAAATGATTTTGGCTTTGGCTTTAAGTAAGTTTTAGTTAAAACAACATACTTTTCTTTGCTTCTTCCTTGTTTTATTAACACTAGTTTAAAATCTACAACTATAACTTTCACTACTTATATTCTTAAGTAATAACTTTTCTATCATTAAAACCTACTTACGGATTCCAATAGAAAATAAATTCATCTAAGAGCAAATTCTTTAATCAGAGAAAAGTAATCAGCCGAGAACATAGGCCACATGCTACATCTTACCTCGGAATTGATTTTTGATTTTTCAAGTATTTAAGGAATCTTCCACGAGCACCTTAGAGTCCTAATAAGCAGTATTTTTCTTGTCCGATACTTTAAATACTTTAATATAATTTGGGATATTTATTTTAAAATAGTTCAAGGTCTAAAAATTTAATTTTTACTTTTTACCTTCTTTATTATTAAAACCTACCTTACTTACTAACCTACCTTAACCTACTTACTAATTCTAATGAGAGAAAAAAATATATTAAGTTTCATCAAAGAGCCACTTCTGAAACCGAGTACGTAAACCACATGCCTCCTCGTACCACGAAATTGATTGAATTTCAAGAAGTATTTAATGGGAATCTTCCACAAGCACCTCAGAGTCCTAATTAGAAGTCATTTCCTTATCCTTATTTAACTGTTTACCTTTTTTATCACCTTAACCTACTTAACATTCTTATTAATTTCGAAAAATAAAAAAAAACATTTCTAAAAAGTTTCATTCAAGAGCCTCTTCAATAAAAGCAATCAGCCCAGTACGTATGGCACATGGTACCTCATAGCACGGAATTGATTCGTGATTTTTCACAGGAAATTCATTGGGAATCTTACACAAGCATAAAGATACTATAGTATTATAACGAATTGATAAGAACTATACATACGTATCTTAAACTAGTTCAAGATCTATAAATTAAACTTTCACTTTCTTTAGTTCTACCTATTAAACTTTTTCATAATTAAATGATCTTAACTTACATATAACTATTTTACCATTTTTCATAATTTTTATACATTATTAACTTTTATAACGTAAGTAAGCTCCATATACCGCGGCATTGATTCGTGATTTTCCACAGGTAATTCAATGGGAAACTTCCACAAGCACCTCAAGGGCCTAATTGGAAGTCCTTTCGTTTTCCCTTTCCGATACTAATCTTGTGAAAGCTTGGCATGTCCGGACGATGCTCGGCAATCGTTCGCTTGGATGCGTTAAGCCAAGCCTTACAAACGAGGGCTTTGTAGTATTAATTACGAGTAATCTTATTTACTTTTAGTAGAACGTTGGCAGCCTGTGTTTCATTAGGATCTGTTTTTGCTTTATATTAGCTGTTGCCCCTGGGTTCGCTTATTTTTATTATCATCCCAGCCGCATGAATCCACTGCTGAAGATCTTCCAAATTGTTTTTCACGTCGATCGATCTTGAGCCGGCAGTACACTACCTGCTTCCCGCCGCCTTGAACAGATCAGCAGTTTATCAGATGAAGGCGTCCTGTACGCTTTCCGGTTCGAAGTCATCATTGAAGAGCCTTAACGCCCCATCAGTCGTCGATTTTTCGAGCTTTGTGCTCTATTCACTGCGGCTTCAGGATAAACGTCTTGTAATATTAAACTTGTGCCGACATGTAAATCGACGTGCTCTTACTTTTCTGGTCTGCATCGACTGCTTTCCATGAGACGGGATGTGGACACCATGAACTATCAAATCAAAAAGAAAAAAAATCTTAATGATACTGTTCTGAATGATAGCGTTCATTTCTACAGCAGATTAATACAAACATGTTTATAATGTAACCCACCACTTTGATTTTACCCGTCACAATTGTAAGTTTAGCCTTATAAGAGTAGCTTTAAATCAATCTGTCTGGTGTTTTCCTCTGCTACAGTTTAGTTAGATTGGATTGTAGCTAAAACGGATTACACTAGATTTATTTAAAATGATAAACAATTAGCTGTTCAATAATATGTCGTGTTTGAGATTCCCAGACAGACGATCTGGGCAATAAAACATTCATTTTAAACGATATGTGTATTATCTAAGAATACATATGAATCGAACTCATGTCCTAAAAAAATGATTAAAGTGTTAAGCAATATTTGGCCTGATAGTTTATGATTTGATTGTTTTCACAATTTTATGATGACTTAATAATAGTATATATTCGAACATTTCTAGATTTTTATACTTAGAAGCTTTGCATTTACAATGCCATTACAATATATAAAACGAAGACTAGGAAAAATTAAAAATGTCGTTCTATAATTTCTAAATTTCTTTGAGAAAAAGCTTATGGAAATGTGAAGCATCGAGTAACATTTGTTCGTAACTGCTGTTTTATGCACAAAGCCTCTTTCTATTCCTTTTTCCCGGATAGCAGCCCGGATGCGGCGACCTCCCAACGTCATTATACCGTAATTTTCTTCTACCGGAAAACAGAACCGTTTTTAGAGATGGGCGGAATCGAACGTTTCATTTGAAACTCTCGAATAAAATCTTATTCGAAGTTGTCGATTGTGAAAACCTACTGTTATTTGGTGGTAGTTTTCTTCGTTTATAAAGGACGCATAGATCGTATTGAAAGTATCGATTGCGGTACTATTACAAGAAGAGCATTTCGTTATTTAGAGTTGCAGTTTTAAAGGTATCGCACGGTTATATTATTTTTTTTTTAGAATGAATTTATTAACTAATACGGCTCTTAATGATACTCAATGGTTGGTGCTACAAAGTGACGAAATAAATATAATTTTACTACACTTATTAAAGATAAGGCGTATAACTTATTGTACATTTTTTTTGTTTTATTTTTACAGCAATCTGTATCCTATCTACTATCAATATGACACGAAATCATTTCTCATGCGCTCGGAATGTTCTGAAAAGACGGCTTTTGGTAAATTTTAGCAGTCTCACACACAAAAAACAACCTTAATAATGGCTTATTAGTTTTATATAGATTTACAGCGTAAGATAATAAGTTCTGGGAATACACTTGCTTTGCCAAACTAAGACGGGTTTAGCCGAGTGTAAGGGGTCAGATTAAATAATTTTAATTCAACCAGGCGCCATAAACTTATTTTGTGCTTATATAGGAATAATAATGGTAATATCATTTAGAATTTAATATTGATATAAAATTTAAAGTTTCGTTGCCTGATCCTAAAGTGGCTCGTTTAGATTCTTCCACTATCAAATGTATTTGTTAGTTTAGCCCTAAGCGCTTTAACATTTTATTCGTTAGTTAGTACGTCCAAGGCACACTAAATGCACTACTCTGCCACCGCTTGCCGTCGAGATCCTCAATATAGACCGATAACCGCCTAAAAACCGACTTCAACCTAAAGCGATTTTGAGCGATTTTGTGTCTTGCTATTAACCCGTTCTTTATGAATTATAAGAGGAAGTCATATCACGGATTAAAATGAGTATCAAAAAGGAAGGAAGTTCTGTGTAATTTTACATGACACGAGACATAGGAAATGCTTAATGTTTATCTGACAGAAACCTCTAATGTTGGACTTCTTGGCGAGAAAGTGAAGCGTCATAACTGCAGTTTGTTTTACTTTCTAAAATTTGTGATATTTTAAACATTAATGTGTAGTAACAGTGGATTATTAACCGTTTAGTGTTTGTGAATGTACATGTGTGTTGGCAAATGAAACAAAACAATGGAACGTCACTCGTTCTCTCCAGAAGTCCATATGAGATCTCAGTATAGTTCCACATCATTACTAAGGACTCAAAGGGTTTAGGGTGGCGGGCATCTCACTTATTATCTCTATCATCACTCATTCTCATTTACTATGAATTAAACATTATTAATATACCCTTACTTGACACGCACAAACCTATTATAAAAAAAAAAACTTTAAATGATATGTTGACATGCTTTTAATTTTATTTAGATCAATCATTTGAAGAACCTACACCTTTTGTAAGGTCAGTAAAAAAGTGATAAATCTCTTTTTGTTCTTGATTCTTGATTCATTCGAATGTTATTATTCCAACAGCCCCATCTCTAGAGCCCGTACCGTGCCTCAAGTCGCAATATCTCATTGTTTAACCCCGCGTATTGTTATATTTTCTCGACCTCTTTAGGGTTTTAGGGATTGCGGGCTTCTATTGTTAGAAATTGGTAATTGTATGGGTTCTAGTGTTATTAAAGAGATTATTGTTAATAGCGAAATTTACGCTTGGAATATTGTAAGGGTTTTGCGTAATTATGATAACAAAATTTTGATCAGCTCTTTCTAACACTCTCTACCCTAGACCTGAGTTTGGTGATTAAGTAGGATTGTAAAATCAACTTACTGATTTGGAGTGGAGGTCAGTACTTATACCTGCACTTCACTCCAGAGGTCGTGGGTTCGATTTCCACACAGGACAAATCTTTGTGTGCATGAACATGAATATTTGTTCTGGTCTGGGTTTTTTCCTATGTATATTAAGTATGTATTTACAAAAAAAAAGTATTTAAGTATGTTTATCCGTTCTTTAGTATCCATAACACAAGTTCTTAGTGATACTTATCTTGGAACTAAAGAATTGGTGTGATTGTAAGAGAATATTTATTTATTTATTTTATTAGCCACTTACTATGTATGTTAACTCGTACATCCTCCCGAAAGATGGACTGACCGCTCTGTCGAAAAGAACTGAGAAGAAACTCACAGACTATGCTCTTTTAAATTATCAATAGGTTAGTTACTTACATGTGTCCTATTGGGGATACCTATGTTCAGCAGTGTACGTCGAATGGCTGAGAGAATGATAATGATGGTAATGGTAAGGAATTCAATGGAGTTTAATGAAGTTAAGATGAATTAGCGGAAGGAGGCATTTATTCGTTTTCTAATAGGGTCGTATTTTAGCTATGCGACAACCACATAGCCGTTATAACCGGGCTAAATGCTTAACCTGCAGTTTAAAGTAGGGAAGCGCTTATCATCAAATGCCACATGAACGGTCACCATCGATAGATTAAACCATATGAACGCTATTTAACTTTGCTGAATCGGGTCTATCCGTTTACCGGGCGCCACAAGCTTCCCCTAAATAGGCGAAAATATTGCCACAATAAATAAGTTACCTTATGGAGTGAGAATAAGGTTGATAACCATACAGACCTTTCAACCATAAAGTGGTTAAGCTAAGCCACGTGATTGAATTTATTTGTTATTAATCAATACTTATCATAGCACCCCTTAATAACAGGGTTCTTTGATCATCGTATCACTTGCCATCGGTTCAAGTTCATTCTCACACCTTAGAAATGACTGGAACGCGTGTCTGTATGGGTCGATTATTAATTTATTGCGTTCCCTAAGGTTTTGATACCAACTTCTTAGAGAGATTGTCCTAGGGGTGCGTCTACACCTGGCAAATTTGCAGCGCGCGAGCATTCTATATTTGTGCGCCGCTTATGTATTCGAATGAGTTGAGCTAGAAAGGGAGCATCATACAATTGTAGTGACTGTTTGCATACAACGCGTGCGCATTCGTTAGATTTCTCGTCGACTCTTACGACTCCCCGTGAGCTGAGTGATGATGAGTAGACGATAATGATACTAAGAAATGTTACCTCAATTCATGGGTAAAATCGAGAAATCATAAGAAAAAAATGTACCATTCCAAAGGAACATAGATAGAGCACACAGGAACTTTCAAATATTTCATAAAAGTATCAACGCTTTGTGAAAATAGACCTCTCAAAAAGTTGCCAAGAGAATTACAGTTAAATATGCTATAAACAGTCAAAAGTTAAAAAAATCTTTATTCCATGAACTATACAAACTAAGACATAGTACTTGAAAACGTCAGAATGAAATATAATTACACTAAAATCACGCTTAGATGTGGACGCACCCTAACAGATCAAAAATGGCGTGAAAGCGAAGAGAGGTCAATACGCTAGTGATGATCTTAGAATTGCAAGCGTCTATAAACAAGAGGGCAGCCGAAGTGTCCTTTTATAAAATGAAAAAAATCTTCTGTGATACGGTTACAAAATGAGAATGCTTCATTCACACATGAGCCATAATTAATGAGAAGTGGGGAAAACGAATATGAATGATAATAAATGAACGGAAAATTAAGCCGTAAAAGGGAAGGTGCGAGCCCGTTTCAGATTTAATGGACGCGATATTCATCCACTTTTTAAACACATTGCCACAGAGCAGCTGAGTGCAAAAGGCATAGGTTACTTCGCCTACTCATGGTCGAGTATAGTATTCTTACTCAAGAGTCTGCAGGGGTCGAAGTGGAATTAAACACTCCA
This sequence comes from Musotima nitidalis, assembly GCA_949126915.1. NCBI lineage: Eukaryota > Metazoa > Arthropoda > Insecta > Lepidoptera > Crambidae > Musotima > Musotima nitidalis. The sequence goes on from OX421422.1 coordinate 5,798,744, forward strand.
TTTAATATAGAACACATTGCCACAGAGCAGTTAAAGCAGGATTTTGGGAATGGAAAATCTACTCCGCTCCAGTACTGTGATGCGGCATTATGCTCACCCATGAGTACGCAATTCAACATCAAATGAAATTGATAGAAGGTATTGTGGGCAGGTGTATAGGAATCCTACCAAGACCTAAGGAACCCTTTTTTAGCATCGGTAAAAAAATGCTGTTTACGCACTGTCTCCCAGCCAATGGGGGGACCGGGAGGGGAATGTGGGGCTTACTGCGGCCGACGCGACCGCCGCAGTCCTATCCACTAAAAAAGGCGGGGGGCCAGTGCCTGGGTTTGTAGCTTCTGGCACCCCGCTCGCGGCCAACGTCCCCCGGATCAGAACCGGGAGAACCTCTTCAGAGAGGAAGACTTTATTTTTTTATTTACGTCGGTAACAAAATGCATTTACGCACTGTCTCCCGGCCAAAGGGGGACCGAGAGAGGTGTGTAGGACTCACCACCGGCAGACACGACCGCCAGCAGTAATACCCACTAAAAATCTTCCGATGACGCCCGCCGCTTGTTGAGAAAAAGGCGGGGGGCCAGTACCCGGGTTGCAGCTTTGACACCCCGCTCACAGCCAACGTCCCCCGGACCAAAACCGGGAGGACCTCCTCAGAGAGACGCAGTGGACGCGCCCCTCCTACCTCCTTGTGCGACCATAGCGTGAGTGGCTGACTTCTCGGAGGGTCCATGGTTAGACAGTAGGGGCCCCCTGCCCCCGCTGCCTAAGACCCTCCTGGCGCTGCTTGATGGGCTCTCCTGGCTCGCCCGTTGCGCCCTCCACAGGTCCCTCTTAGTTTCCCCCCCGGTATTCATTTCTGAGGGCACCCAGAGTCGCCAATTTCTGGGTGTTACTTTTCCCCTAGCGCCTCCTGCGCCCTACCGGGGGGTACTCAGCCCCCTCACCACGACAAGGTGGAGATCGGTCGGGGGGGAGAGAGGGAGATCTAAGGAACCCAAGCCAACCTCACCTGCAAGTGGTGCACCTGCCGATTAACGGACGAGGCTTTTTCGAACATAACAGAACATTATGTGGGACCAACTATATAATTGGCGAAGTGTGGGCGTATAATATGCCTCTGCCTACCCCTTCAGGGAAACAGGCGTGAGTGTATGTATGTGAGTGAGTGTAGGTATATATGTATTTTGAGTTAAGAATAATATAACTATATCCTCTTACCCAATTAATATTCTACTAAGGAGTAAAATATTATTTTATGCTTATCCGTTATCTAGTTGGGTACTAACTAGATAACAGATAGTACAGGCTATGCTTAGTTCAGCGCCTCGACAGGTCTTTGCTGCGGGAGGCAGCCCTGGTCGAGGCGTGGCCACGGGAGCCACCGCTGGTGGACGTGGAGGGGGAGGCTGCCAGGGTGTGCGCGGCCATGGCGCGTATTTGTGACGTGGCCATGCCCCGTGTTCGCGCCCCCCCGCGCAGATCCCAGGTCTACTGGTGGTCGCCGGAGATCGCCCAGCTCCGCCGAACCTGTGCGGTGGAGCGGCGCCGCTACCAGAGCTGTCGCGGAAGGAGAATCCGCGACGACGCCGAGTTGGATCGGCTCTACGCCGCCTATAGAGAGGCGGTGAGGGCCCTTCGCGGGGCCATTAGCCGGTCCAAAGCCGCAGCGTGGGACGAGCTGCTGGAGGCCGTTGAGGCGGATCCATGGGGCAGGCCGTACAAAATAGTACGGCAAAAGCTCCGAGCGTGGACCCCTCCCGTCTCCAGCAGTCTCGAACCGGCGGTACTCGGTAGGGTGGTTGAGGCACTGTTCCCAGACAGGGGAACCGACTTCGTGCCTCCCACTATGGCGGCGCCAGATGTCACCCGTGACTCGGGCACTGAGGATGTGCCCGAGCTCACCGAGGAGGAGGTAGGAAGGGCCGTGCTACGCCTGAGGGGCAAGAGCACGGCCCCAGGTCCCGACGGCATTCCGACGAGGGCGTGGGACCTGGTTTTGAGCGGGGAGGAAGCGCCTTTTCTTTCCCGCGTGACCTCCCTCTTTGCTAGGTGTCTGCGGGATGGGGTTTTTCCGCGGCGCTGGAAGGAGGGCCGCTTGGTACTCCTTCCCAAAGGGGGACGTCCGGCCGATGACCCTTTTGGTTATCGGCCCATCGTGCTGCTCGACGAGGCGGGCAAGCTCCTGGAGCGTGTCATCGCCAACCGCCTCGTCGAGCACCTGGAGGAGGTCGGACCAGATTTGTCCGACCACCAGTTCGGGTTCCGCCGCGGCCGATCGACGATTGACGCGATCGGCCGCTTGCAGGACCTGTCGGAGAGGGCGGTTTCCCGGGGTGGGGTGTTGATTGCGGTGTCGCTCGATATCGCAAACGCCTTCAACACCCTGCCCTGGTCAACGATTATGGAGGCGCTCCGATTCCACGGGGTGCCTCCATATCTGCGGCGGTTATTGGGGAGCTACCTGTCGGAGAGGGCGGTAGTCTTCCCAACGATGGGCGGAGGAGGCTGTCGTCGGCGTATGGTGTGCGGTGTTCCACAGGGGTCTGTCCTGGGACCACTCTTGTGGAACATCGGATATGATTACGTTCTGCGCTGAGTGAACTTGCACGGCGTGGACGTGATCTGTTACGCCGACGACACCCTCGTAACATCCCGGGGTTCTGACCCCCGGGATGCGAGAGTGTTGGCCACTGTCGGCGTCGCGGCGGTGGTCGAGAGGATACGGCGGCTGGGGCTCGAGGTGGCACTGCATAAATCCGGGGCCATTATTTTCCATGGTCCCCGGAGGCGGCCGCCTCCAGGCCCCAGTATCGTGGTAGGAGGAACTCCCATCCCTGTCGAGAACACGCTGAAGTATCTCGGCGTCCTTCTCGACAGCAGATGGGACTTCGAAGCGCACCTTCGGCGCCTAGGCCCGAGGTTGGTGAGCACGGCGGGAGCTCTATCTCGCCTGCTCCCCAATCTCGGAGGGAGTGGCGGCAGTTGTCGCCGCCTTTACACGGGAGTGGTGCGGTCCATAGCCCTGTATGGAGCCCCAATCTGGGCGAGCTCCATATCGGGTCGCCATCGACAGATCCTGCAGCAGTCGCAGAGGGTCATGGCGACCCGTGTCGTTAGGGGGTATCGCACCATCTCCCATGAGGTGGCATGCGCGCTCGCCGGGTCCCTGCCGTGGGACTTCGATGCCGAGGTTCTCTCGGCGGTCTACTGGCGTGGCGCGCAATCCCGGAGCCAGGGTCTCCGCCCCACACCGGACACTGTGGTGCGGTGGCGTAGAGACGCTCAGACACAGGCTCTGGGCGCATGGCGGCGGCAGCTACACAGGAGCGCTGAACTACGTGCCGAAGGTTCGAGGCGCCGTATCCTCGAGGCGGTCGGGCCCATCTTAGAGCGATGGGTCGGCCGTCGGTGGGGGTCGATGACCTTCCGACTCACGCAGGTACTTTCCGGGCACGGGTGCTTTGGGAAGTATCTGTGTGACGTCGCCGGGGGGGAGTCGACCCGGTGTTGCCACCACTGTGACTGCGCGGAAGACACCGCGCAGCACACTTTGGTGGCGTGCCCTGCGTGGGCGGGGCCGCGGTCGACGTTAGCCGCGGCCCTGGGTGGAGTGGCTCTCTCGCTGCCGACCATCATGCAAAAGATGGTCGACAGCGAGACGGCGTGGGAGGCGATGGCCTCCTTCTGCGGAGCGGGAGAGGGAGCGGGATCCGCTCTCTCTCCGGCTACGCCGTTGGCGCAGCGGGCGGGCCAGGAAGGCCCGCCAGGCAGCGCCCGGGGGGTCTTAGGCGACGGGGGCAGGGGGCCCCTTCCGTCTCGCCATAGACCCCCCCCGAAGTCGGCCAGTTACGCCATGGCCGCACAAGGAGGTAGGGGGGGCGCTGCAAATTGCGCCTTCCTGAGGAGGTCTCCCCGGTTCTGATCCGGGGGACGTTGGCCGCGGGCGGGGTTCCAGAAGCTACAAACCCGGGCACTGGTGCCTCGCCCCTTTTCAACAGCGGTGGGCGTCGTCTGAAGTTTTTTAGTGGGTAGGACTGCGGTGGTCGTGTCGGCTGCAGTGAGCCCCACACCCCCTCCCGGTCTCCCCCTTTTGGCCGGGAGACAGTGCGTAAGCAGCATTTTTTTACAGACGATAATAAAAAAAAAAAAAAGGCTATGCTTAGTTCAACTAGTTCTGGCCAGAATATAAGAAAATATGTTTAAATAATAATTTAAAGATATGTGGATTTATATATATTCTAATGCTCGAATTTTCTGTGGATTTTGAAATCGACCGCATAATTTCTATTCTATACTCCTGCACAATTTCTATACTGTACTACGTTTAGAGCAAAAAGGTTAATCGCTTAATTGAATACCGTTTTGACGACCAACATGACGTTGGAATACAAACTTAAACAGATTAGTTAGCTTTTTAACATCTGGTGAAACATATAACAGATAACAGTGCCCGTTGAGCGGCAATAGACTCGCCACCTATTACTATATAATTGGCGAAGTGTGGGCGTATAATATGCCTCTGCCTTCGGGGAAACAGGCGTGAATGTATGTATGTATGTAACTCTCAAACGCACATTGCCTCGCACTTTCCCTCCAAGAACAGGCAAATTGTAAAAGCGTCGTTTTACAAATCAGTAAAGACAATTATAAGGAATTATGATTGAATATTTTTTTTAAAGTTACTGAAATCAAGTGGCTCTTGAAGCAGATCTAGGGATTGTTAGGTTACCTTGTGCCCTATGAGGTGGCTTGCGCGCTCGCCGGGTCTCTGCTGTGAGACCTCGAAGCCGGGGCTCCCTCGGCGGTGTTCTAGTGTGGCGCAAAATCCCGGAGCCTGAGTCTTCGCCCCTCACCGGACACTGTGGTGCGGTGGCGACGAGAAGCCCAGACGCAGGCTCTGGGCGCATGGCGGCGGCAGCTGCCGAAGTTGCTGTCGGTTTGAGGTGCCGCATCCTCGAGGCGGTCGGGCCCATAATCGAGCGAGGGTCGGCCGTCGGTGGGGGTCGATGTCCTTCCGACTCACGTAGTTGCTTTTCGGGCACGGGTATTCCGGAAAGGGAAGTACACGCTGTTGTCACAGCGGGCCCAGCTCCAGGGTGGTCTTAGGCGGCGGGAGCAGGGGGCCGCTGCGCCTCTCTGAGGAGGTCCTTCCGGTTCTGATCCGAGAGACGTTGGCCGCGGGGGGAGTGTCAGGAACTTTAAACCTTGACACTAGCCCTCCACCCCTTCTTCTTCGACAGTAGTGGGCTTCGTCGGAAGATATTTAGTGGATAGGACTGTTAGCGGTCGCGTCTGTCGCAATGAGCCACACACTCCCCTCTTGGTCCCCCTTTGGCCGCGAGGCAGTGCCTACAGGCATTTTGTTACCGACGTAAAGCAAAAAATCGGTTGCCTTGGGCCACAATACATAAAACCCTGAACCCGTTAAAAAAGACCGTAGAAAGCCGTAGTAAACCGTTTGTTTAAAGACAAACTTGAGGTGTATTATGGCAAGTTCCCAGTGTCGTACATGATCTGGCGGTTTGCCAACTTCATAAAATTAGAGTAAGATGCACTGTTTGCTCGTTGACAACATCTATGTGTACAGTGCATGTAATATGTTTTGGTATTCCTTATACCATCAATATTTGACAAAACTAATTTAGGTTTTGCGACATCGTTTATACTTTAAGTGCGTTTAATAGTTAGTTTAATGGCTTATAATTTATTTTGGAATAATCATCTAATTTGTTTGATGCATAAATTAAGTAAAAGTTTAATTCAAAGCGTTATCATTATTTTTAAAATGCCTACCTAACATTATTGCACCTCAAATTACTATCTCGGGCTGAGGTATTATAATGCTGGCATGTTGTTGAATTATATTTTCGAATATATTAAAGTGATCCTCAAATAAAAGACACGTTCAATAAAAACATATTTTATGTTGGCAAATCTATAAAATTATACTCAATATACCCATTTATTTCCAGAACTTTTTTAATCAGCTTCAACACAACCCATTAGAGGCGCTGATCTGTCGTAAGGTGGGGCACCAATTGGGACATATAATGAGTGAAACAATGCAGGCCAGGCCCAAAGGCTGGACGTGCTACTAAAAGAACTTCCCTTCGTACACTAATGTTGGAATCGCACGAGAAATGCGCCCTCGTAATCTCTCGTGCGATTATCGCCGTTTGGTTGATGATTTTTTTATCAAATATTTTAGAATTTAAGTTTTTTTGGTATATCAGTTAAGTAAAACTTTACAGTAATTAAGAACGCTTTTGATTACTAAATTATTAGTAACATTTGGTCTGGCTTTAGTTCTGCAAATATAAAAAAATAAGAAACAAACAAGTCTCCTAATGGTATATTAAATTAGATAAAATTATTTTAGTTGGGGTGTATGCTTGCAAGAAGTGCACCTTTTTTTCCTAACCTAAAAATCTCCCGACATCGCCCGCCGCTTGTTGACAGAAAGAGGGGGGGTTGCAGCCTCTGACACCCCGCCCGCTGGTCTATGTTTAGACAGCAGGGGCCCCTGCCCGCGCCGCTTAAGTGACAGTCATAGTGCTGCTTGACAGGACATCCTGGCCCGCCCGCTGCGACCTTCACAGTTCCTTCTTAGTTTCCCCACCAGGTAGTCAGTACTAAGGGCACCCAGAGGTTTCGGTCTCTGGGTGTTACCTTTTTCCCAGCGGCACCCCCGACCTACCGGGAGATAGTCAGACTCCACCACGTCAAGATGGAGAGCCTGAAGTCCGGGAGGGGACCTGCAAGTGGTGCACCTGCCGAACCTCGGACAAAGCTCTAGCGAACATTAAAGTTCCCGGTATCCGGCAATAGGCTCGCACCTATTACGTGGGACCAACAATATTATTGGCAAAATGTGTGTATAATATTAAGCCTCTGCCTACTCCTTTGGGAAAAAAGGTGTGATATTACGTATGTTTAAATTACATAGCGAATGGTTTAAGAATTACTCGCTTGAGTTGTCTGTTGCATGCCATATGGGATTCGACCTCGGATGTGGAGCTTATCTGGCTGAAACACGCTGGCAGGCGGAGAGGGTAGCGAAGCGGAATGTTAACAAAATTAAAGTTTAAAATTATATGACATCTATTTTTTACAATAAAAATATTGTTACAACATTACGATAGGATACTTTTAACCGCGTGAAGTATGTCATATCCGCAGAAAAACCTGACCATACTTTTAAACAAAGTCCACACGGCAGAAAGCTAACTGCACTTATCTCTGTTTCATAAGTCATATACACAAAAACGTTAAATCTAAGTTGCTACGACACAGAAGTCAGTGCCGCGACTTTGGACATACTGACCCCCACTCCATATCAGTCGTCCAATTTTTACTTGAGATACTTTTTGTCGTTTAAAAATATCTTTTTGCCACGGTTAACTTACATGTAAAATTAGAGTCAAAACTGCATAAAATATTTAATTTTCCATACATACATAAAGACATACTAAACACAGACGTACAAATCTGAGTTGCTACGGCAAGGCACGGGAACGTGTGCCGCGATCCGTGCAGAGTGTAACGAAGCCAATAACTGGGTTAACATACGAAAGGCATGCACTAGGTAACGTTGGGCAAAACTTTTTTCATAAAAGACGAACTAAGAAATTCTTTAGCGCACTTTAAGGTTAAAACTTTAGTGAAGTATAAGGTAGATGGGTACTTGAATTACCTATTATTTTGTAGTTTCTACAACAATCATACTTTTTTGAGTAGAGTTTTTGAGGACAGGTATACTTTGCTTTTAGATTGATTGTCTTTAGATGCCGTATGATTTTGAATTAATTTCCAGCGAAATTGAAATCTTTGGTAAACAAATCGATATATTTTAAATATCTAAATTGGTTTCTTATTAGGAAGTTTGTTTTTATTTTTATTACATAACAGAGATACTCAAGATATTACGAACTTATAAAGAAATTAGTAATAATTAAATATAAAACGTATGTAGCTTAGGACTAAAGTCTAAGCATAAATAACTTTTTGAAAGCAATTTTTTTAGTAGGCTTTAGCCCTATCTATTCTGTGTGTATTGAATAGCTTCATGGGACTTACTATAGCTCGGAATCAATCACAGCAGTTCTGATTAGATGATTTCCATACTTGAATTGGTGACCATTTATGTGGTTTCGAGCGCAACCGTGCTTTGGAAGACACGCTAAGATGTTGGTCTTGGTTATTACTATAGATGCTAGTCGCCAAGTAATATTTGGAATATGGTCCTATTGGGTGGCTTTAATCTAAGAATATGCGATGCCAACATCTATCTATGATAATCAGCACTCGGTCTACTTAAGTCTGTCCATGGGCATGTCACATTCTATTGGGTCCCCATTTTTATTTCAACCATTTCAGATAATGAAGGAGTAACAAATATGCCTTTTGCTTATTTTGTTGTTGGTAGAAAAACTAGTACATTGTGCAACTAAGGATCCAACGGAGCTACTTTTCCTTATTCTCATGTCTCCATAGTAACGGTAACAAGCAATTTAGCCTGTCCTTATGCTCGAATAAATATTTCTTAGCGATTCAAATGTTTCTCTTGTTACGACGTTTTGAGGAAAATGTTCAAACTACTTCACAAATTTAATGCTTCGGTCCAAGTTATAAGTTTTGTTTTAACTTTACAAGTCACGGGTATCAAAAATAACTGAATCTCCTGAAACAAAACAAGATGAGAGGAATTCGAATTCTTGTTAATGGGTTGCATGACTATCTGCTGTTAGTTTTCAAACATTTTGTTACGCACTGCAATTGCTTTTTTGCCAGTTAGCAGAAACGATATTTTGTTACTATTTATAGGACCCAGGAAAGAGCGTTTTGAAAGCAGCATTACAATGCTAAGATAGAAAGAAAGATATACCTCTATTTATTTCTTTTGTTTAGCTTTTAGGATAACATCACCTCTTTCTTTTGTCATTTCACATCTTTCCCTTCCACCAGATTGAACTTTTAAATTTTGTACCCATTTTTTTCTAGTTCATTTATTCTCATAACATTAGTCATAAATAATGTTCCATCCATTTTCTTGTTTTTGTGCTTTGTACTGAAATAAACGTACTCGTAATAAATATTCCCGCTTTATATGTCCGCCATAAGTCCGTTCGTGGACCGCGCCCTTAACACTGCAGGGGTACCAACAGCGCGGCAAACGCGGCATATAGTTGTGGCGGAGTGTTGGCGGCCTTGCTTAGGTCACGAACAGAACATCTGCACTAGTTATCGTGAAATATTATGATTGAAGATAATATATTGCTAACTATTCTGTTTTTCAGTAATAAATTTTGTAGAGCAATTTTTTCTAGTTGCTATATATCTCAACTTCATTCATCTCAACATTTATCATGTTTTTTTTAAATTTTACTACCTACCTCAATTTAAATGTAAAAATCAATTGGCGTCGATTAAATAAAGACCCTACTCTAAGAACGCGAACTAACCCGGTTTTCCGTAGACATTATCCATCCGGTACCAGCCTCCTATCTCACGTTGCCTGTCCGTCTAATCACAGGTCGTCTTACAATAACCATTTACTTAAGTAGTTTTCCATATAACATTGTTCCCTTTATGTCAAATAAAAGTTGGATATTCTCTGAAATGAAAAACAAATTACAACACTTTAAAAATTGTAATAAGTTGTATCACAAAATGGCTAATTATGTGATTTAACTTTGTTTCTCTAATTTAAAAATAAACTATCTTTTATCGGTTAAAAACATATTTACTATAAAAGTGTAGTGCTTAGTATTGCATGCCAGTGTATTTTGACTTTAAACTATGTTAAAATCACAGAATTCACAATTCAATAAAATTTGAACCAAAGCAAATCCCAACTGCGCTGACCGCTGCGTTTATTTTGTGAAACCACAATTGAATTCATTTTGCCTTCAAAAGTTCGCATTATAATATTTTCTTTGACACTTTTCGCTTTTTAAATATATCTAATGTACGTAATAAATGTAACTTTCCCACCAGATTTACACAGTCATAATTTTCGCAGTTCATAACCATTAACCAGTAGGTCGCAGACACACGTTTTATAAATAAATTAATATTTCCTGAAAACTACATCAATTGTTCAGTTCCAAGATTTTGAAGTTAGTAGGAATCAAGCCAGACTGATAATTGGGGCTCTAACAGGGCATTATGCCACAAACAACGCTCCATAGGATGCGACTTGTGCAATCACCGTTATGTCGTGGATGTGGAGACGAAGAGGAGTCTATGGAACACCTGCTGTGTACCTGGACTCGCTGGCTGCATGCCGGATGGATCTACTGGGGGTGGCCTACCCACAACCAAGAGACTATGGGCTCCAATCTGCAAAGACTTTCATTAAGATGATGACAACAATATTTGGAGATATGGAGTGAAAGGCAAGGGGATGCACAAAAGATCCGAGCTAAGAGTCAAAGTGCGCCACGAACAGTCTGTGGCCCCGTGATAAGATAAGATTAGTTCCAAGATACATTTAGAACTTGTGTTATGGGTACTAAATTACGTCTGTAGTTGGATGCAGGCCCCTGCAGCAGGTCACATTGTAAGGTTATGGGGGAGACCTATGGCCATGATGATGATGATTATATAGGTTCCCTCTCAGGACCAAGGTGAGATGGTCTTTTGTTTCTCTATACGAAAGGGTTCGTAACCATACATTTATACAAATAAAATAGGTTCTACATTGTTATGCCCAAATAAATATATATTTTTATGAAATACGAAATAAAGTATTACTACGCTACTCATAAAAAAACATTTTTATTTTGGTTGTCTGTTGTGGTAACATCCGTAACAGATGGTCCGATTTTGGCGATATTTTTAATATCAGATATCTCGCGTCACTAGATTTTTCGCAATCCTTATCGAAATAACTAAATAAATAAAATTTAACACACACATTACATATAAATATTTAATAAAGTACTAAACTATCAAAGTAGGTTTACAAAATAATTTTACAGTTTATTAAAGCAACAGTTAGTTAGTAATTGCCCTGTTAATTACAATAATTAACTTGTGTTGATCTCAAATGTCCGATCATTTAATGCTGCGGTCGCGAATGCACGCTTACACAACTTAACACATGGTTTATGAAAAATACAATATAAGCGTCACAGGCAAAATTTAAGCGCTCGTAGGTACTTGTCTTCTTGTCACTTGCTCCGTGCCTCATAAACACGCTAGGCCGTTGGTCCCGGCTGTCATGAACATCTCGTGACATATGACAGTCGATATTAGGAAGACAGGCCTTATAGCATTCTGACAGCTGGTTTAACCATAGAATTATGTTTTTCTTTAGGTTGCGGAGGTCAGACGGCAGTCGCTCCAAGTAATAACTGAAATGTAGCTAAAATTTGGTTATACCAGAAAGCAGACCTTTGGCCCGAAGCTTTAAGTCTAGGGCAACCAGGCTAATGCTAGGATATGACGAGCTTGGCGTTACTCAGAGGTTGGAAACTATAATCGAAGTTAAGCAGAAAGAGGTCAATACTTGGATAGGTGATCCTTTATGTAGAATTTCTCCATCACGCTTCAATTCAAGTTGCTCAAAAGGGCCTCTAATTTCTCCATCACGCTTTAATTCAAGCTGCTCAAAAGGGCCTCTTAGTTAAAGTGATAACCAGAATCAATAGCCTAACGTGCCAAACCCAGTTCGATATGACTACGACATAAAGTGATCCAGGGTCAACGGTTTAGCGTGCTTTCTGAAGCACACATGCGCTTGATATAAAAAGGCCATACAAACGGTCACCCATTCTCTGCGGTATCTGCTTAACTTCAGTGATCATTATCGATCACTTTTCGCAACGCTTTAAATGTGGTTTGTAGATTTCATAGTTTTAAAGAGTAACGCTTTCTCTCTTTGTTTTCACTTGCTTGTGGGCCCGACAGGGCTCGTAATAATGGTCTGAAATATTGTTAATAAATATTGTTATGGTTATATGAAAGTTTTGCAATAAAGAATTAAATTAAATAATATATATTTACATGGTGCCCGTGTGGTACTGACTTGGAGTAGTGCCACCCTCTTTTATCTCATGGAAAGTCGTAAGAGTTGACGAAGATAAATCCTACCGGATGATGGGCAACAGTTACATCTCACGTACTGGCGTAAATTGTTATCAAGCCGCTAGTAGCAGCCCATAATCGCCAGCGTGGTGATTATGGTCACATATCCTCAATAAAGTGTAATCTACTGGGGAGGCAATATTCAGCTATGGATTTATTCGGCTGATATGCTGATTCAAGCTGCTCAACCGACCGATATGGCGTGGCGGCGAGTATACCCGCACTCCACTCCTGAGGTTGTGGGTTCGATTCCCACACAGGACAAATCTTTGTGTGTATAAATATGAATATTTGTTCTGGTCTGGGTGTTTTCCTATGTATATGAAGTATTTATTTACAAAAAAAACAGTATTTATGTATGTTTATCCGTTATTTAGTATCCATAACACAAGTTCTTAATGATACTTATCTTGGAACTAAATAATTGGTGTAAGTGTCAAAAATATTTATTTATTTTATTTATTTATTCCTACACAGATCAAAAATTAATTACTTACAAGTTTCGCAATTACACATGTCACCGTAAATCTTGTGCTTGCGTGTGTAGCGAACCCTTGCAGTGCATTGTTCCTGACTTAGTTAAATTAATTAGCAATTTCACATTTCCGCAATGCAATCGTGCCGTGCTTCGTTCCGGCGCTGAACTAATTGCTTTGCACTTTTTTTGTTGACCTTATTTGTGTCTAAATTTAGTAAGGAGCGTAATGAGCCTCGAGCTATTATTTGGGTAAAGGAAATTATTTTATGCACTATTTGTCAAGGTGCTCCCCTATCAAAGACATTCATTCACCATAAATGTAACATTTCAGATTCGATTTTAAAATTTAAATTACAATATGTTATACTCAGGTTCTGTAGATTTTTATTTCGAAATGTTTCTTGAACTTTCAATCAGGTTTTAAAAGAAAGAAATAGTTAACATATAACATATTACTAATAATATTTGTGTGTAAATCTGTCGGAAAATGAATAACGTCATTTGTTTTAGTTTTGCGCACGATTATTTTATTGATGTGTTATCCTGTTTTGTTTATGAGTTTTGAATTTTACTGTTATTTTTAATAATTATAATCGTTTCTTAACAACGTTCAAATGAAAGTAAAATAAACAAATGATCATGACCCCGCGCACTTAAACTTCATTCTGAAGGAGGAGACGTCTCCTTTGTAATGATTATGTGATATGAATATTATTATTATGAAACCCGTCGGGGCACTACAGTATTAAACATAAAATTATTGAATATTTTAAAAATGAACTCAAAATTATAATCTAATTAAGTTATAAATAATAGCTCTTGATTTTTTTGTTAAATGTATAGGGATCCCACTAGAATCTTAGGAGCCCAAGCCAACGTCACCTTTTTTTTTTTTTTTTTTACGTCGGTAACAAAATGCATTTACGCACTGCCTTCCGGCCAAAGGGGGGACCGAAAGGGGGTGTGGGGCTCACCACCGGCAGACACGACCGCCAAGTAATACCCACTAAAAATCTTCCGACGACGCCCGCCGCTTGTTGAGAAAGAGGCGAGGGCCAGTACCTGGGTTGCAGCTTCTGACACCCCGCCTGCGGCCAACGTCCCCCGGACCAAAACCGGGAAGACCTCCTCAGAGAGGCGCAGTGGACGCGCCCCTCCTACCTCCCCTTGCGACCATAGCGTGTGTGGCCGACTTCCCGGAGGGTCCATGGTTAGACAGCAGGGGCCCCCTGCCCCCACTGCCTAGACCCTCCTGGCGCTGCTGAGCGGGCCCTCCTGGCCCGCCCACTGCGCCTTCCACAGGTCCCTCTTAGTTTCCCCCCCGGTAGTCAGTACTAAGGGCACCCAGAGTCGTCGGTCTCTGGGTGTTGCCTTTTCCCTAGCGCCCTCTGCGCCCTACCGGGAGGTACTCAGCCCCCCCACCACGACAAGGTGGAGACCAGTCGGGGGGGAAGCCAACGTCACCTGCAAGTGATGCACCTGCTGATAAACGGGCGAGGCTCAGGTTAATATAAAAGTTCCCGGTAAGCGGCAATAGGCTCGCCATCTGCTACGTGGGACCAATAATATCATTGGCGAGTTGACTCTTCCTACCCCTTTGAGGAAACAGGCGTGAATGTATGTATGATGTTGTTTATGATTACGAACGGTCGAATTTAATGTGTAAAAAGATAAACACAACTCTTCTTTTATTAGATACTTAATCGAGTAACAAAATGAAAAAAAAAATATATTCAAAATTATATAACATTCCTACAGTCTAGAATTTATAAATCTATACATAAATCACTTAAATTGTAACTGCTTATTACTTATAAATGGCGTTTGCATAATTTTTGTTTTACTTTTTGCATTAGTAATTACACAATACTTATAGGGGCTTATAACATTATAGCTATTATTATTACATTATAGCTATCTGTCTTTATCTTATCAAATGAAAGTGACAGCACTTGTTTTAATCCTGGTCTAACTTTAGATCTCGTTGTGTAATAAGCCCCTTAAAGTTTAAATTTAACTTACTTTCGATATCTTACATGAAGAGTTACTTGATTAAACTCCAATGAATGTATAGAATAGATATAGTATAATATAATCATGGTAAGAATAAGTTTTTTTTTTTTTTCGTAAATATTTTAAATTTTGTTTACTGTAAATTATTAACAGAAATAAATATGTTCATGGTACACACGACAGAATCAACAATAGTATTCACCGTATGACAGCTGTCAGAATATAAATATAAAAATAATGATCCCAATATCTTTTACCTTTTGTTCAAATTATATTTTTTGTGCGCTGTGGTCTGAGTTCAGTAGTCAGACGTCAATTGACTACATTTATTTTAAAATTATGTTTTTAAGTATCATAGTTGAACCAACCAGTTGTTTTTAAGTATCATAGAGACGTGAACCAACTTTAAACACAAACGCTTAAAGCTTAACATGTCTCGATCATTTAAAATTAGTTAACAGGTAATAGGTACTTTGTGATAATCAACTGAAATATCTACAGATATATTGATTCCAACTTAACAAATGCCATATAATTTTGGTAAAAGAATATTTCAGGACGTTATGTAAAATAACCTTTGAAATAGGTTTTATTATGCTTATCAGAAGCTAGACTACAAGCAAAACGATCATATTTTATCACTCGATACACAATTTATTGATTGATACCAAGTGTCATAAGCATGACTGATTCTTCATTGTTTCTCGAGAACTTTTTAATATTCCGAAGGTTTATCTTCGCATAGACACGGGGATGGCTGACGTAGCCTGATACGGATTGTTGTACGTGATTGATGGTAACATTATAGCTATCGGTACACTGCGGAAGTGGCGGGACGGTAACTTAACGTATATAATGGGGTTTGGGGTTTATCTATTTTATGATACTTATTGACTGTTATTAAGGCTATATTTTACCTGAATAATAGTGCACCATACACCTCACGCTACCCTCAACTAAAGGTCTGAATGAATATAGCGACTGTGATGACGTAAAGCTTTCGTGGCTCCTTAAATATAACTAAAAAGGAACAAAATATTTGTTGTTAGGTACTTTTGTACGTAACAAAACTTGTTTTGTACTTGTGTATGTAAGATAATTATTTTGCAACGGGGTCTTAGCGGCCAAAGATTTGCAATTTGGGAGACTGCTCGTCTATGTAGCGTTTATATCGACTATTTCACAAAAGTCTTAAATATCATATAAATGGCTTAAAAACAGCAAAGCAACACACAAACAGACAATACCTTTTGACACGTTTTAACTATTATAACAACTTTTTAAAGTTTCAACTTTTGTTGTTAACTTTTATTAAGTTTTATACAAATATATTAATCCCTTTTAAAAGTTGTAACAAGGCTCCTGGCCACCCCAAATGGGATCAGTTCAGTTCAGAACATTAAAATCAATAGAGTTGTATGACGACTGTTATTGTTTCAGTGCATTGCAAATGCCAGCGTGACTTCGCGTTTCCCGTCCCGCTACAGCTCGATGTGTGACCATACCTTATATCAACTGTTGATCCTCTTGACAACAGAGCAACAGAGGCGCTGACCTTTTAATGTAAAGCCTTAATATATCATTTAAGCTTCAATGACTGCTTTAAAAGGTTCAGAAGGCGTTTGCCCTAAACTGATCTTCGTATTGTACCAGTAACGATCAAATAAATTATATTAGGACTTTTTATATATCTCTACTTTTATAATTTTAAAACATTATGTTGCGTTGGGGTAGCAAGTTTTTTTTAAAATCAAATATATATAACTTAATCAAATAACTTGAAAACACAACCATCTGTTCAAAATTATAAATTTAGTTGAAGTGCTCGTACACCAGGCTTGGAGGTAAGAATCGAACACCAAAGTTAAGTAGCGTTCAAAGATTCAGGATGGATTTGCGTGCTAAGTAAGAATTACCTATATATAGAGTATGGAATATAACTGGAGTAAGACTTAAATAACTGCACTTTGGCTTTTAATACTCATTCTGAAAGCTTAGTGGTAGGTAGTAGTTTTTTACACATACATACAATCACGGCTGTTTTCCCAAAGGGGTAGGCAGAGGCGTATAACACGCCCACACTTCGCTAATTGTATAGTTAGTTTCACGTAATAACTGGCGAGTTTATTGCCACTTATGGGGATCTTTAATGTTTGCCAGAGCCTCGTCCGTTGATCGGACCAAAAAGCAGTTAAAAAGCAGTAAAGCAGCTGCAGGTAAATTGCAAGTGATTTTTGGCTTGGGCTTCAAAGAAGATGGTACGATCCCTTTACAGTTTTATATAACAATTTCACTCAGACTAAATTGCATGGGGAAGACCACGTAAGACCTTCCATGACCAAACTCAGAAAATTTTGGTGAAAGGGCAGGTCAAAAGTACCCTAGGCCGACGGGCGTGTATGAGGAGGTTAATGAGTGTGAATGAAGCTAAAAGTGTGAGCCAAGATCGTAGCAAGTGAAAGGATGTGATCTCTGCCTACCCCTACAGGAAAAAGGCGTTGAATTATGTATGTAAATTTCATAATACTCCACGGGTAATTAACCATAATGAGGCCAACATACTTGTTGAACATACCTGTGTTTCTATCAATATAATAAATGTTAACAGAAGGTGACGTAACAAATTTCTATAAAATTAACATAGAACTCTTTGATGGATAAATTTGCTTCTATGCAAATTTTTGTTTTCTTATAACAATAATCTGCAGTTCAAGGTCGACAATCACAGGTAATTTAAACAATTTTACCGCCAGGTCAAATGTAGTCTTTACGCTTTCTAAATTTTTGATTAGTAATAGGTAGGTGAGTCGGTGACTTAGAATTCAGTAGGTTTAGTTAATTAGCTTGTACTTTATTATCAAACATATTGAAAACGTTTGAAGCTTACAGGTTAATATTTTTTACGGATAAGTTCAGGATATTACCGTAATTTGAAAAGAGCATTCAAAGTCAAAGTCAAAATCGTTAATTATTAATAGAGCTCTTATGAAACTCAAAACTTAAAAACAATCGCGCCCTTTCACTGCGGGCGGGAGCTTAATCGTACAAGAACAGGCAAGAAAATCGTGAAGGTCGTTTGACAAGTCTACAAAAACCTGTTTTCTGCAATCACAAGATTTGAAATAAAAAAAGAAAATAACTTTTTTTTTCAGTTATATGAGCATTCAACGTGTTATCATAATTAATAAATAATAAGATAACATAAGTTATCCTTATGGACATCAAAAATATTAAGGCTGTATTAAATTCTTCATACAATTATCATTTTTGAGACACAAAGGAATAGTCTTTGTAAATTATTTGTAAATTTTAGTAATATACGTCGGTATACGAAAATTAAATACATTAGATTTATTTAAGAAATCAGTCTGATAGCATTATGTTAGTAGTTATGTATGTAACTTTAAATTATATATTTCATGTAATAATATGTATGTGTGAATTTATTAAATTTACTTGTAAGTAAGCAAGAGCACTCTGTTGTGCCTACTCTATATCATTATTTTTTTATTCATTTTTTCCTGTCCATCCTAAGGTTGCCTGGAAGAAATTGCTGTTAGCAATAAGGCCGCCCATGGTACCATAAATTTGTTTATGTGATTTTATTACTTTGTTTATATTTAGTGTACAATAAAGTGTTCATTCATGCATTCATTTTTAATATCATCATTATCTGAGCCCAAATTCTTACTTTAAAAATATGTAGAAGTTTAAGTTGAAAATAAAATTACTTATTAGACTTTACTTAGAATAAATTGTAAATGATATGGAGTACTTAAGCCACCTCTCAAGAACCAAGTTAAGAGGGATTCAGATCATTATCCACCACGCGGACCCAGTTTATTTTCAAACTCATTTTATATTATTTTGTTAGAATATTACTCGCAAAAAGGTTTAGACGGTTTCGGATCATACTCCACGCAGACCGAGTGCAATCGCAATACTATTTTATAAGTAGTATGTTGTTTGTTACACACTTCTTTATACCATTTTCGTCACTGCAAAATTAATTTCTAAATAAACCATCATATTAGAGAGGCACACTTTTCACTAATGTCAAGGCTTACCAAATTATGGTTCAAATATGAACAGGGTTGATTGGACATGCAGCATGCCGCGCACCGTAAACGTTTCCCCACTGAAAGCGCTAGATGGCGTGACTTTACACTATTCAATGTAACTGTTTCATGGTTTAACAACTTTTCCGTGGAAATACAATTATTTTTATAGATTATAACAGCTTGAATTTAGTTCATATGCAATACAAGTATACTGTTATTGATATTAATTGATTTGACACACTGTTTTTGTTTTAAGTTCTATTAATAAGAAATGAAAATGTATATTAAAAATCTAAGCATACATATGGATTGACAGAGGCAAACGACTTTGTTTGTGCTTATTTATTCTGTTATCCTACAAATTGAAGTACTTTATAAGTATGTATTTAATAAAGTATATTAAATATTTTGAACTTATATGCAAACTGCTAGAATTTAAACCTATAAATCTTTTTTTAAAGTAAATAATTCATTATACATAATCTTTATTTTGTAGAGCTTCGTAACACAGTGTTTACGCGGCCTAGCCAAGCGTCTAAGTTAGGCACTTATTTTATTCCCCTAACTTAATGACCTCATTAAAGTGACACATTGTCAGCTTAACTATTTTCGTGGAATCTGCCGCCATTATCTTTACCCAGTTACCAAGATTGATGTTGCTATGAAATAGCGGTCATGTTAATTACAAATTCATACGATTTAGTAAAAAAATATCAATACTTATTACTAGTACTTATAACTTTTTTTTATGTTACACGTATTATGACTATGTTCTGCCTGATGGCAAGCAGTACTGCATCATCCAGGAAATGATAGCGTTCCATACCTTCACACTAGCTCGATAAATAGCGCTACTCATGACAGATTGCATAAATGATATTTCACGCCCCGATAATAAGCGACACAAGACAGAAGACTATGAAGACAGAAAATTCTGATCGGTCTTACAGAGGAATGACTTCTTGTCCAATTATTTACTACTCAAACTCCTGCTCGCAGTGAATGAGTGCATTACTTTCTTCATTTAAGCTTTAATGCTTAAATTAAACTAAAATAATTCTACCACGTGGAAGGCACCACGCAATGGACCGATGATCTGGTCAAGGCGGCGGGAAGCCGATGGATGCAGGCGACTCAGGATCGCTCTATGTGGAAATCTATTGGGGAGGCCTATGTTCAGCAGTAGACTTCAGATGGCTGAGATGATGATGATGAATTCTACCACTTTTTCTGGCATAGCTGCAACATGCGACTAAGTGCATAGAATCTCGTCTAGTGTCCATGTTGGCAGAAGGCTAACCTTTTCTCACCAATTGGCACGTTCCACCTAGAGATCTTTAGAGGGCTAAGAGTGAACTTTGATACAACTCATAAATATTTTTATAATACATACATACATAAACCCATGTTTTCCCGAAGGGGTAGGCAGAGGCATATTATACGCCCACACTTCGTCAATTATATAGTTGGTCCCACGTAATAGGTGGCGAGCCTAATTGCCGCTTATTGCGAACGTTAATGTTCGCCTGAGCCTCGTCCGTTGATCGGCAGGAGCACCCCTTGCAGAGTTGGGCTTGAGCTCCTTAGGTCTTGGTAGGATTCCTCTGCAGCCTATATTTTATTATAGTTGTAGCGAAGTTTCCGCTCACCCAAAATGGGACTTATGCGGATGAGACTACACGTACTAGTTTGTATTTTTAAATAACTGTGACTTCAACTTTGACAAAGAATACAACGATTTCCGCATCATTTGGTTTGAAATTGTAAAATCATCGCATAAAATACAATAAACCACAGTCTTTTATCGACATTTATGAGGAGTCAAACAATGCCTTCTACTTCATTAATCGTTACCCATATGTTGGTTTTAGCCGTCAACGTACAATGGAAATATCGACAATATTACATTAACATTCTGAAAGCCACACTCGATGTATGCTCCCGCGAAATAAGGCCTATTTTCCTATACGCATACCAGTATGATGCGAGTGAAATTGGACTATTATTGCAGCTTTATGGGTGCCACGTTTAAAAACCAAGTAACGTTAATTTTTAAGTACGTGCAATATTTTATATTAATTTAATCCGCATCTATTGATCATTCATTCAGCCAGGCAATTTTTTAACCGTGAAAACTCCGGTCCGGACAGTTATAAAAATAGAATTTACTATACCTACAGCATGCAATAATCAATTAACATTGCGAATAAAAATGACAGACTAATGTTGATAATAAATGATGTAATATAACGCATCTATGTTCATGTTCCTAGATATAGCTTTTTTGTATATTTATTTTCCTTATATAAAATCAGGATACTGGTAGTGTACCTTAAAACCAAACTGATCTTGATAGGCAGAGGTTTGGTCTCTCTTACCGTTTTGTTGTTCGTCTTTAATTTTTCTTGATTATAAACTGTGATTATGTTGATATAATAGAAGTTTTGTTTAGGACGCATAATATTCACATGACATACTCGTATGTTAGCTTAAAACTTTAAAACGTTGGGTGAGATATTATCTTTTTAAATATATTGGTGTTACTTACTAGGTTGTACATGTGTACACTAACGCTGATTGATGATTCATGACGCCAGTTGAAAGGGTCCGTGACCCGTGTTACCCACTCAACTCACTATTTCTATTGCTAAACGGCACTTTTAGTGCAGTAGTGAGAGTTTTGGGTTTTATACAATATAAAGGCACGCCCTCGCTTCGCTTTGGTTATTAATTAACTTCATACACACCATCCAATTTCTTTACTGGTACCGCGTAATAGGTGGCGAGACAATTACCGCTTACCGGGAACTTTCATATTCGCCAAAGCTTCGTGAGTTGATCGACAGGTGCACCACTTGCAGGTGAGGTTGGCTTGGGCTTCTAAGATAAATTTTACATTCTATATTATTGAAGATTAAGAAAAGATTACGAATATTTTCTAGTAAAAAAATGCTAAAAGAATTATCGAAATATGTCCAGTCATTTTTGAGATAATTCGTAACAACAATCACATTCAAAAATACAAATATTTTCTCCTTATAATAATTGATTTTTAATAGAAGCTTAATTACAGAAGAGCGTGCTATTTTAGTGGCCAATTTCAATTTTATATTTATAATGCTATCATCATACTAGTCTAATAAAGTCGACTGCTTAACATTGGCCTCCCCAATAAATTACAATCTATTGGCGGTGTTTGCCTATAATTACCACGCTGGGCAGGCGGGTTGGTAATCGTAGTTCAAGCGAGTACGCAATATGACGCTGCTGCTCATCTTCCCGTAGGATTTCTCTATGCCGACTTCTCATAAGATAAAGGGAGTGGCACTATTCGGTAGTTCGGTATCACACGGCACTAAAACAATTTTATCCCTGATTTGAACGTATAATAATATTTATAACAATATGATAAGACAAGTATGACAATATAATAAAATTGCGTAATTTTTTGCTAGGTGTTTAGGGATTCTACCAAAACCTGAGGAGTCCAAGCCAACCTCACCTGCAAGGAGTGCACCTGTCGATCAACGGACGAGGCTCTGGCGAACATAACAGTGCCCGGTAAGCGGCAAAAGGCTCGCCACCTATTACGTGGGACCTACTATATAATTGGCGAAGTATGGGCGTATAATATGCCTCTGCCTACCCCTTCGGGGAAACAGGCGTGAATGTATGTAATTTCTTGCTCTAAAAATAATTTGTCATTCTTTGCCAAACGCTATGAATGCTTCTATGAATAATGAAGGTGATGCAGATATCTTCTGTTTGTCTTCGCGTCGATACCGTTGAAATATTGACAGCCAATTACAACCTGTTGTTGAACTGCAACCTACTGAATATGCGATCAGTTAGTTTGTGTGCTATTGCAAGGAGCTATGATCGTAAGCGCCGTGTTTTATGAGACTAGAGGCCGCGCGTGACTTCGTCCGCGTGGTCTATATGTAAACCTTTCTCTTGGCTCACCCTATTTATTACAATAAACTGCATCAAAATCCGTAGCATAGTTTAAAGATCTAAGGACAGACAGAGAAAAGCGACTTTGTTTTATACTATGTAGTAAACTTAGCAGGGAACTACTGGATTATTACAACTTAATCGAAACGAAAGGTTGCAACCGGTATAACTCTCATGAAATACTCATTTATTGGTAATACAACATTACACGTCACAGAAAAGAAAACTATTTATTATCATTCATCATCTCAGCCCATAAACGTCCCACTACTGAGCACGAGCCTCCTCTCACATACCAAGGTGAGAGGGTATTGGGTCATAGTCCACCACGCGGACCCAGTGCGGATTGGCGGAGGCAGGTGTATGGCGTCCTGCTGTTAGAATTTATCAAGCCGCCCATTAGGCCTCTAACATGGCTTAACGACTACCACATTTAGTGATAACCGGGACCAACGGCTTAACGTGCTTTCCGAAGCACGGAAGCGCTCGATATCAAATGCCCCACAAACGGTCACCCATCCAAGGACTGACCTCTGTAAACTCTGCTGTACTTCGGTGATCGTTTCCGACCACCGAGCACCGCAGAGCTACGAGCGCTTCAATATCATTAGAATTATTAAAATAAAATTCAATCAAGAGGTGGAGGAAGAGGAGCGAAAGGGAAAACTTTTATTGACTAAAAATCATCCACGTTTCTAGTGGGACATTCATGGGCTAAGATAATTATGTCATTTTCGTGATAGATATATTTTTTGAAACAAATATCAAACATTTATATGATTATGACTAATCATCACCATCAATTCATGTCCATATCCGTATCATCATATTAGGTCGGGGAAAAAGTCTTTTCGCATAACGTAGGTATAAACTTATTATAAAATTTTTTTGACTGTACTATTTGTGTCTGGCTGGTTTTGGTAACATTAAAAAGGTTCCATTATAAAGAAAAGAAAAAAATAAAAAAAAGTTGTTTCCCGCTATTTTTCATTTGTTTTTCTCTCCGTAAAAATGAGTGAATCTAATGAAGAAATTCGATACATTTTAAAATTTTATTATAAAAAAGGTAAAAATGCAACTCAAGCAGTGAAAAAAATTTGTGATGTTTATGGACCTGATGCAGTGTCAGTAAGAGTAGCACAAATTTGGTTCAAACGTTTTCAGTCCGGAAATTTTGATGTTAAAGATGCACCTCGCTCTGGTCGCCCTGTTACGAATAAAATGGACGCCATTTTTGAAAGAGTGGAGCAACATCGGCATATTAGTAGTTACGATGTAGCTGAAGAACTGGGAATTGACCACAAAACAGTTTTGACCCATTTGAAGAAAGCTGGTTATACAAAAAAGCTCGATATTTGGGTACCACACGAGCTTACTCAAAGAAACTTAATGAACCGTGTACTCATTTGCGATTCATTATTGAGACGTAATGAAACCGAGCCGTTTTTGAAGAGATTGATAACTGGCGATGAAAAGTGGATCACGTACGACAAGAACGTGCGAAAAAGGTCGTGGTCGAAAGTTGGCCAGGCTTCACAGACTGTGGCCAAACCTGGCCTAACACGAAATAAGGTGATGCTGTGTGTATGGTGGGATTGGAAGGGCATTGTTTATTATGAGCTTTTACCGCCCGGCAGAACTATCGATTCTGATCTTTACTGCCAGCAACTGATGAGATTAAAGGAAGCAGTCGAGAGAAAACGGCCGAAATTGATCAACAGGAAGGGTGTGGTCTTTCATCACGATAACGCTAGACCACACACATCTTTAGCCACTCAGCAAAAATTAAGAGAGTTCGACTGGGAGGTCCTAGTGCATCCACCATATAGCCCTGACCTTGCGCCTTCAGATTTTCACCTGTTTCGGTCTCTGCAGAATTCTTTAGGTTCTGTAAGGTTGACCTCAAGAGATGACTGCCAAAACTATTTGTCCCGGTTTTTTGATCAGAAGTCCCAAAGTTTCTACAGTAACGGGATAATGTCTCTGCCCACAAAATGGCAGAAAGTTATTCAACAAAACGGTACATATATATTGTAAATAAATGTAAATAAACTTTGAAAAAAATGTCTTGACTTTTCATACAAAAATACGAAAAGACTTTTTCCCCAACCTATTATATAACTCCATTTAATAATTCAAATATCATTGGTATTCTATTTTTTAATAACTTACTATTTTTAAAGAAAAAATACCTCCCTTATCATCCTCTTTCAAGTATATAACGGGTAGATAATAAAATAAATAAAATATACGTCTTTAAGATCAACAGGATCATTCAGATACGTCAAATTTTTAAACAGGAAATGGAAATTCTGTAATTTTTTTCTTAACAACGATGAGCGGTACCATAATCAAGAAATAAAAGCAAATGGATTCTTTGTCAGAATTTGTCAAGGTTTGTCAGTTTATCTGTCTGTTGTGGTTTTTTTCTTAAGATTTGTCAGTCTGTCGGTTACTCTTATAGCTATTAAGCGTTACTCTAATATATACCTTATATGTAAGTATATTGACAAGTTTTTATTCAGTAACAACTAAGCTTACTCCGATCGCTTAACCGACGACCTTAAATTGTTTCTTTCATTACAATTTTAAAAACCTTAACGAAAACAAACATTGTTGACTTTATTGTGACTTATAAATCAGCCTGTATGTGCAATAGACACAGCACACTTAATATCGCGACTGTGAAACCAATATACGTTCATGAATTATGGAGGACTATGATTTAACTAGGTCCCCCTGACGGCGATGCGCTCCGATTTAAAATGCAACCAAATTATCCAGCGCGGGATTTCTATGGGCGCCGTGTAATGTGATTTCTCGCCGGGAGGCAATGAATGGCGTGCAAATTTTCACGGTTTTTACGTGTCATTGATTGGTAACTTCATTAGTTGTATACCATTTCTGGCCGTGATTTGAGTGAGATTTTCAATTTAAAATATTAATAAAATGTTAGAGTCATAATTGTTGGTCTCTTATGAATGTCAACTTAAAACTAACCCGGATATTAATTGCAAGTATTTAAATAGAAAAGAATGTGACACATAACTCGACACATAACTCGACACAATAACGTTTCAGCACAATTAATGTCTCACAACTGGGCACGGGTCTTTTTGTCGGGTCGACCGATATGGGGTGGTGACGAGTATACCCGTTCTCTGCATCTCAGATCGTGGGTTCGATTCCCACACAGGACAAATCTTTTCGTGCGTAAACATGAATATTTGTTCTGGTTTGGGTGTTTTTCTATGTATATTAATTACGTATGTACAAAAAAAAGTATATATATATATGTTTATCCGTTATTTAGTATCCATAACAGAAATTCTTAATGATATCTTAAAATTAAATAGTTGGTGCGATTTTTAGTTCTTTTAAGTACACGACTGTGCTTTGATTTTTAATTTTACAGTTTCTGGAGCGGGCGAATCGCTCACTACTAGTTTTTGAATTTTTGGGTCGCATGGGATGAAATTACATTCGGGCGAAACACCCATAAAAGTAGTATTATTATTGAAAAGAAACGGTTCACACGTGCAAACGAATTTCGTGCGAATCAACTACTAAGCCGGCATTTCTTACAAACTAACGGGAGAGGTTCAAGGTACCCGCAGAGGCTTTCGCGCATACCCAGTACGGATAAAAGAAGGTGAAGGTGTGTGGCGTCCTGCAATAAAATATTTTTAATCTAATCCATTGGAACCTTAAAAGTTGAAGTTACGACCACATATTATAGTGATAACCGAAACCAATAGTATTATGTACTTTCCCAAACATGACACATAAATGGTCACCCAATTTAGGATTTACCTCTGTAAAACCTGCTTTGTTTTCAATAACCCAATGTTGCATTGCTGTGTGGCCCTGGCCTAGAAATCCTACCGGACGACGCCCGCCGCTTGTTGAGAAAAAGGCGGGGGCCAGTACCTGGGTTGCAGCGTCTGACACCCCGCCTGCGGCCAACGTCCCCCGGACCAAAACCGGGAGGACCTCCTCAGAGAGGCGCAGTGGACGCGCCGCTCCTACCTCCTTGTGCGACCATAGCGTGTGTGGCCGACTTCTCGGAGGGTCTATGGTTAGACAGCAGGGGCCCCCTGCCCCCGCTGCCTAAGACCCTCCTGGCGCTGCTTGACGGGCCCTCCTGGCCCGCCCGCTGTGCCCTCCATAGGTCCCTCTTAGTTTCTCCCCCGGTAGTCAGTACTAAGGGCACCCAGAGTCGTCGATCTCTGGTTGTTACCTTTTCCCGGCCTCCGGGAGGTACTCAGTCCCCCCACCACGACAAGGTGGAGACCAGTCGGGGGGGTCACCAACCCACCTGCCCAGAGTGATTATGGACAAATACTCCCAATATAATGGAATCTATTGGGAAGGCCCATGTTTCAGCAGTGGAATTTATAAATAAATAATAAATAAATATTTTCTGACAATTACACCAATTATTTAGTTCCATGATAAGTATCATTAAGAACTTGTGTTATGGATATTTATAAGGCTGACTTTCGTGATCACTTACTGCAACGCCATTCAAAAATGAAAAGCCATTTATTTTTGTGATAACATTCAAATTTTAGCTATTACACTAAAGCAACTCGCCTCATAAATGTATGTAATATTAAGAATTTTATGACGTTTAATGACTATGATAAAATGACTTTTCGTGTTGAACGCCCTTCGTGGCAATACTCGTTTCGTAGCAGATTAGTCGTAGCAATCGTAGCATTTCCCGTAGCATAATTTTATGTAGTAATATATTTTCATTTAAGACATGAATCTTGTGCCTGCAAGTAATATTAACATGTTATTATAAAACTCAAATTAACAATAATTTATGCGTGTAGAAATTTCAATCTTATATTAAAGTAACTAAGAGTTAAGTACCTTTGCAATTAATTTGTCGTTTCATTTATTTATTAAGTTGGGCATTATTTCGTGATGTATTTCATTGATTTCAGTACTTTAGGATCTGATATATAGTTGTTATGTTGTTTAGTTATAATTTTAGTTTGTATGTGAGCTGGTGGTCTCCTCATATTAATTTTAATAAATTAATTCATCATGTCAATATAAAAGTTGCTGGATCAGAACTTAGCGCGGTCGGTCGTTGTGGAGAAACCCGAGGGGCATATTTAAAAAAGCAGGCTTTTTTGAGGATGATAATAATTTTTACCATGCAATGTTTATATATAAGTTTGTTAGGGCAAATCAGTTCAGTTCAAATCAGTTATAAGTTCTATATAGAGTTGGAGCACCGGTAGATAAAATTTATAAACCAATATGATTAATTTTCTTCTAATTAACTCTGTCAAAAATAACGTGTCTGTGTTCTTTATAAATGTATTCATCTCAATTCAAAAATTGTCATTAAATCCTGTATATTTTTATTAGAAAATAATTTATCACTGCTAATAAACACACCTATTTATAATTATAAACACACCTATTTTTGTAGAAATTATTTGAAAATGCTAATAAATACATTGAACCGCATTATTTATGTGAAACATACTTAGTCAATTTTATTTGACGACCAATTTGGCGTGGAGGTCAATGGCAGCATACCTGAACACAAGTTCTTATATATATAAGAACTTGTGTTATGGATACTAATACTAATACTAATCAACGTATAAACTCATCATTCATGTTCTTGCACACAAAGATTTGTCCTGTGTGGAAATCGAACCCACGACCTCTGGAGTGAAGTGCAGGTATGCTGCCATTGACCTTCACGCCATATTGGTCGTAAGAACTTATCCTTATATATCCTTTATAATTTATTGCAAACTTATCTTGGAACTAAATAAATAATGTGATGGTAAGAGAATATTTACTTATTTATATTTATTCATAAAATGCAGTAAAACGAAGCAACAAAATGCATTAAGGAAATGCAATTAACTGACTAGTCATAAATGAGTAATGAGCGCAAGGCTTCCGTAGTTCAAAGAGCTGTGCCGACAAACCTTCGACTTCGACCGCAAAGCCTTCAAATATTCAGTACTTATTGGGCAGAGGCGAATCTGGTTTACGAATAATAATTTTTATTATAATTTTAAATGTGATTTCGTAGTTCCGCTGTTGAAATAAAATTAAAACTATTTTATTGTTTTCTTAATAATAAAATTTTAACCTAAGCAAATGGAAAAACCATTTACACATAAAAAAAAATAACAAAGGAAATATAAATCAAAGGATAAGACACTTAATAGACTTAAAAGAACAAAAGAAAACAAAAGATAGTGGCTCAGCTTGTGCTACCCGACGTATGTTACGCCAAGCGACGCTGGTTTTCAGCCGCCCCCGTTCTACACATTATTAAACAAAAACTGTCAGGGCCCACGCCCATAAAATAAAGAAGCATAGAAAAAAACAATTATAATAACTTAATATGTAACAATATATAATTTAAGGTAATTAAAGTGAATTCTGTTAAATAAAATATTTATATCTATTTCAACATAATATTTACGATTTTTACTGTTCTAGGTCGAAAACGATTACAAAAGTAAAGCAGGACTCGAAGAGGTTATGTTCTTGGATGGGTGATCGTTTGCATGGCATTTCTTACTAAGCGCTTTCTTGCTTTAAATTTTACATACATCAATTCACGCCTGTTTCCCCGAAGGGGTAGACAGAGGAAAATTATACGCTCACGCTTCGCCAAATATATAGTTGGTCCCACGTAATAGGTGGCGAGCCTATTGCCACTTACCGGGTACTGTTATGTTCGCCAAAGCCTCGTCCGTTAATCGGCAGGTGCACCACTTGCAGGGAGGTTGGATTGGGCTCCTTAGGTCTTGGTAGGATCCCTATACACGCTTTAAATTGTATATATTTTTTTAAGTATATAGGCTTGGTGCGTTTAGCACATTTAGCCAGTGTCAAGTAAAATATATATTATTAATACATAATTCCTAGAAAATGTGAATTAGTGGCGATAAAGACGATAAATGGTAAATTAGATGCCCTCCTGTAAACACTATATTGAGATCTCACTTGGACTTCTTGAGAGAATTTGAAAAGTGATGTTACAATGTTTTGTGTAATTTACCAACACTCATATACGCTCACAAACATTTAACAGTTTATAATCCTCTGTTATTGTTCGTAATATCACAAATTACTGTTTAAACCATAATTATAGAAACACTCAAAGCAAATTGTACAAATCTTATGTTAAATGTATTATTATATTGATAACTGTAGCGCCTATAAATTGTAAAAATGCACAAATTGTAAACATTTTCTTTAGGAAATAAATTATTATTATTATTATTATTATTATATATTATTATGTCATTTAAATTTAAAACTTGGAACTCTATAGTTCCAAGTTAGTTATAGTTTAAAGCCTTAAAGTGACATATTGTTTTTATTTAAATGTTGTATACTTTTCTAAAAACAATTTTTAAATATAGAGTTAGCGGTTGAGTCGATTGGGTTACTCGCGAGTGTAGATCGTATTGAGTTCAAACCTTCGCTGTGCTAAGTAGAATCATAATATTAGACATACAATAAAACCATGACCTTCTTAACATTATCATTATATAATTGTTTTGTCGAAAATAAAACTATTATAATAAAATACTTGGAACAAAAATGACATTCATTAACTAATTAGTACAATTTAATCAATAATCAACCCAATCGTGTTCATTGGGTTGATTATTGATTAAATTGTACTAAAACTAAAAGTTAAACATGTTAAAATTATTCTATGAATCTTTATTTTCGTCATGATAGTGTGGTGATTTTCTTAACTTTAAATAACCATAAAAGTTTTAAAAAATAAATATTAGTATCTTGTAGTCTAAAACAAACATTATAAGTAGACGCTGTGCACTGGTAGCTTACCGGATAAGTGTTCGGTTTAGTGCTAATTGCAGTTGGCTTCGAGTTCACACCTCGCCGACTGTAAACTCGAGAGCTTACTTACCACAAGGGGTTAACGAGAATTTTAGTAACTAGGTTTTCCCCGTGACTTTCACTTCACACGCGTTGAATTCATTTTTGTAAGTCATAATTGTGTTTTTAGTAGTATATGTTTCGAAGTAAAAAGTAAGTAAATTGTTCAATAAGTACATTGTAACAGTTTTCATATCCGTAGATAAGCAACTGTTTTTTCAAAATTTTCCATAAAACTGTTGACGAAATAGTATATGAAAAAAAACCATATTATGTATATATTCTTTATTGTACAAAAAAAAACAATAACAAAAAAAAACCCTTATGTGAAAAAGACGATGTACAAAGGTGGACTTATTTTTAAAAGAAATCTCTTCCAGTCAACCTTAATTGAAGTGGGAGAGATAGTTAGCGGGCATTAATAACACACTACAATATGATAATATTACACATATACATATACAAAAACTATGATATAAGATACATATCAGATATATAAACCTACTTATATTAGGTCGGGGAAAAAGTCTTTTCGCATAACGTAGGTATAAACTTATTATAAAATTTTTTTGACTGTACTATTTGTGTCTGGCTGGTTTTGGTAACATTAAAAAGGTTCCATTATAAAGAAAAGAAAAAAATAAAAAAAAGTTGTTTCCCGCTATTTTTCATTTGTTTTTCTCTCCGTAAAAATGAGTGAATCTAATGAAGAAATTCGATAAATTTTAAAATTTTATTATAAAAAAAGGCAAAAATGCAACTCAAGCAGTGAAAAAAATTTGTGATGTTTATGGACCTGATGCAGTGTCAGTAAGAGTAGCACAAATTTGGTTCAAACGTTTTCAGTCCGGAAATTTTGATGTTAAAGATGCACCTCGCTCTGGTCGCCCTGTTACGAATAAAATGGACGCCATTTTTGAAAGAGTGGAGCAAGATCGGCATATTAGTAGTTACGATGTAGCTGAAGAACTGGGAATTGACCACAAAACAGTTTTGACCCATTTGAAGAAAGCTGGTTATACAAAAAAGCTCGATATTTGGGTGCCACACGAGCTCACTCAAAGAAACTTAATGAACCGTGTACTCATTTGCGATTCATTATTGAGACGTAATGAAACCGAGCCGTTTTTGAAGAGATTGATAACTGGCGATGAAAAGTGGATCACGTACGACAAGAACGTGCGAAAAAGGTCGTGGTCGAAAGTTGGCCAGGCTTCACAGACTGTGGCCAAACCTGGCCTAACACGAAATAAGGTGATGCTGTGTGTATGGTGGGATTGGAAGGGCATTGTTTATTATGAGCTTTTACCGCCCGGCAAAACCATCGATTCTGATCTTTACTGCCAGCAACTGATGAGATTAAAGGAAGCAGTCGAGAGAAAACGGCCGGAATTGATCAACAGGAAGGGTGTGGTCTTTCATCACGATAACGCTAGACCACACACATCTTTAGCCACTCAGCAAAAATTAAGAGAGTTCGACTGGGAGGTCCTAGTGCATCCACCATATAGCCCTGACCTTGCGCCTTCAGATTTTCACCTGTTTCGGTCTCTGCAGAATTCTTTAGGTTCTGTAAGGTTGACCTCAAGAGAGGACTGCCAAAACAATTTGTCCCGTTTTTTTGATCAGAAGTCCCAAAGTTTCTACAGTAACGGGATAATGTCTCTGCCCACAAAATGGCAGAAAGTTATTCAACAAAACGGTTCATATATATTGTAAATAAATGTAAATAAACTTTGAAAAAAATGTCTTGACTTTTCATACAAAAATACGAAAAGACTTTTTCCCCAACCTATTATACATAAATAAATATAAAGAAAAATCAACAAAAATCATATGACTAGCTCGATAGCAAGTGCTTCTTTAAGTTTGTCTTAAAAGACACAATTGACGGACTGTCCCGGACATCACTTGGCAACTTATTCCACAACTGTGCACCACGGGCAGTGAATGAATTTTACTGTAGTTCCATTAACAAACGAAAATTTAAAAGACATATACCCAAAAGAAACTATTGATGAAGAAGTCGGTCGTTTTTTTAAAATGTAACTTGTCATTTTGGCCACATTCTGCCCGATCTGAAAGACTTAATATAATTTAAATGGGAAACATCCAGACCAAAACAAAAATCATATTCATGCACACAAAGATTTGTTCTTTGTGAGTATTGAACTAACGACTTAAGGAGCGAAGTACAGGTATATATACTAACATTCAGGACATATTGGTCGTTAAACATTAAGTGGTAACTGGGATTAATAGCCCCCGGAGGCCTTCAAATGTTTGTCACATATAATCAAATAATATAAATTCCATAACAGTGTGTAGAAATTACAAATATTTTTTTTTTTATATAAACGAGTATAATCAATTATTATTTTAAATATTCGGATATTCGCTCTGATCTTTATTATGCCATAAAGATCTAACTAATAAATCAATCAATAAATCCAGTGAGACACAGATACATTTCCTTTATTAATATTATTATTAATATTAATATTTTATTTATTAATTACTTATCTATTAACATATATACAGCCACGCCTGTGTTAAGGGTTATGCAGAGGCATATTATGCGCCCACGTAAAAGGTGGCGAGTCTATGCCGCTTATCGTAAACTTTTATGTTCGCCAGAGCCTCATTCGTTGATCGGTTGGTGCTCCACTTGCAGGTGAGGTTGGCTTGGGCCCCTTAGATATGTATATATCTCATAATAATAATATATTGCAGCATCTGTCCGGTGTTGACGACCGATATGGCGTGGTAGCGAGTATACCCGCACTCCACTCCTGAGGTCGTGGGTTCGATTCCCACACACGACAAATATTTGTGAGTATAAATATGAATATTTGTTCTGGTCTGGGTGTTTTCCTATGTGTATTAAGTATGTATTTACAAAAAAAAATGTATTTATGTATGTTTATCCGTTATTTAGTATTCATAACACAAGTTCTTAATGATACTTATCTTGGAACTAAATAATCGGTGTAAGTGTCAGAAATATTTATTTATTTATTATTATTATTTATCTGTAAAGGTACCAAAATTGTAAGACGCATTATAATCTTAAGACAATAAAATGGCAATTAATAAATTAAATTTAATATTGTATTTGTAACCCAAAGATCTTTTCTTGCATAGAATTTCCCTAATCCTCATCTGTGAAACGTTGTTTCCTTTACTGGTATCTAGTTAAACGCGAGTTTAATGAAAAGTGCGAGCAAATTGCCTCGACGCTCTGTGGCCTTTGAACTTTTTTACTATTCTATTGCTACTACACTCATTCTATTCATTTAGTTCCTGTGTGGAAAGGTTAACTGAATCAATTTCCTTGTAGAAACATTACAGAAAAATAATAAACATATATTAACGTAATAAATATTTCTGACACTTACACCAATTCTTTAGTTCCAAGATAAGTATCATAAAGAACTTGTGTTATGGATACTAAATGACGGATAAACATACATAAATACTTTTTTTTGTAAATACATACTTAATATACATAGAAAAATACCTAGACCAGAACACATATTCATATTTATATACACAAACATTTGTCCTGTGTGGGAATCGAACCCACGACCTCAGGAGTGGAGTGCGGGTATACTCGCCACCACGCCATATCGGTCGTCAAGAAAGAATAAAATTGCATTGTGGATTTTTCTGATATCAATATTAACATAAAGGGCGTTGTGCGAGCTGAAAAAATAAAAATTGTATTTATTGAACTCTTTGTAGAATACTTTGTTTTAGTTTGAACGATAATGTAGATATATAAGGTGTATAGGGATCCTACCATCGTCTTTGGAACCCAAGTTAACCTGACCTGCAAGTGGTGCACCTGCCAAATAACGGATAAGGCTCTGGCGAACTTAACTGTGCCCGGTAAGCGGCAAAAGGCTCGCCACCTAATACATAGAACAAACAACACATTTATTTATTTATTTAAATAAGTACACCAACAAGTTCACATGCATACTTTAAACATTTAAAAAAGGTATAGGTTCCGGACTCACATGAGAACTGATAACAGGCGTACACAACATTGTCGATACAGAGCACACATTAATTTACACAAAATGAAAATAACAGAATTAATTAAAATAAATGAGCTGTGACGAAAATTATGTGCAATTAAATTCAACGGAATTGATTACAAATTATACACATAATAATAATATAAAAACAAAAACTATTATGTTCATACTATTTTAATACATAATGACAGCTATGTAAAAGCATTTGGCAAAGAGTGGGCGTATAATATACCTCTGCCTACTCCTTCGGGGAAACAGGCGTGATTTTATAATCTCGGGGTGAAGAAAGCAGCATAGAGCTTTATTATTTAGCAAGTGATACACTGTATTTTTACTGACAAAGAATCCATTTTGCTTTTATTACTTTCTCTTTCTTGAATATTTGAGTTCAAACTGCATAAAAATTTCTAATAAACTGTAATAAAATAACCATGAGAAGCCCGCACTTATAATAATTTTTATACAATGTCTGTATAGTAGCAAGCTTATACTAAAGCTTTCTGTGACAAACGCTAACAAAATACCCAATAGAAGCCTGCACTTACAATAATTCCTCTACAGTTGAATAGTACAACTTATATAGCAGCAGGCTTAAAGCCACTGAGCCCCGGCGCGCCGCAGTCTGTCTGCTGTCGAGTTTACAATGCCCGCGCCTCGGGACCACAATTACACGCCCAATAACATTATCTGATGATAAATTGTACCTACATCACTGCACTAAAAGACGTATATACAAGTCTTTCAAATTTATTTAATTTCAGGCCAAATTAAATGTGTTTTGCATGTCACCGTAAGTCAACATCTTAAAACTAGGTGATGTAGGTATATTTGATGTCTGTCGTGTCTAACGATATGCAATAAACCTCACCTAGATTTAATATTTTAAAAATTAACTATTTATTATTCCTAGTTTATATTTATTAGTTATAAATAGAATTCAGGAAAATTATATTTAATAAATATAACGCTCTCGATTTTTCGGGACATTATAGTAGCGCGAGAATTGTTACAAAGATATTTTTAATCCATCACTTGTTTGATTGAGAGCTTTTTGTATAAGAGCACGTGTCTCCTGGCTCCTTAAACTCCACATGTTAGACGAGTTCATGTTGTATTCTACCACGCGCACCCATGAAAAAATCACGGAGAAAGGTTTGTGGCCCTCTAGCATGGCTTTACGATTACAACATATACTTCATCTGACGACCTATATGGCGAAGAGGTCAGTATACCTGCACTTCACTCCAGAGGTCGTGGGTTCGATTCCCACACAGGACAAATCTTTGTGTGCGTGAACATGAATATTTGTTTTGGTCTGGGAGTTTTTCTATGTATTAGGTCGGGGAAAAAGTCTTTTCGCATAACGTAGGTATAAACTTATTATAAATTTTTTTTGACTGTACTATTTGTGTTTGGCTGGTTTTGGTAACATTAAAAAGGTTCCATTATAAAGAAAAGAAAAAAATAAAAAAAAGTTGTTTCCCGCTATTTTTCATTTGTTTTTCTCTCCGTTAAAATGAGTGAATCTAATGAAGAAATTCGATACATTTTAAAATTTTATTATAAAAAAGGCAAAAATGCAACTCAAGCAGTGAAAAAAATTTGTGATGTTTATGGACCTGATGCAGTGTCAGTAAGAGTAGCACAAATTTGGTTCAAACGTTTTCAGTCCGGAAATTTTGATGTTAAAGATGCACCTCGCTCTGGTCGCCCTGTTACGAATAAAATGGACGCCATTTTTGAAAGAGTGGAGCAAGATCGGCATATTAGTAGTTACGATGCAGCTGAAGAACTGGGAATTGACCACAAAACAGTTTTGACCCATTTGAAGAAAGCTGGTTATACAAAAAAGCTCGATATTTGGGTGCCACACGAGCTCACTCAAAGAAACTTAATGAACCGTGTACTCATTTGCGATTCATTATTGAGACGTAATGAAACCGAGCCGTTTTTGAAGAGATTGATAACTGGCGATGAAAAGTGGATCACGTACGACAAGAACGTGCGAAAAAGGTCGTGGTCGAAAGTTGGCCAGGCTTCACAGACTGTGGCCAAACCTGGCCTAACACGAAATAAGGTGATGCTGTGTGTATGGTGGGATTGGAAGGGCATTGTTTATTATGAGCTTTTACCGCCCGGCAAAACCATCGATTCTGATCTTTACTGCCAGCAACTGATGAGATTAAAGGAAGCAGTCGAGAGAAAACGGCCGGAATTGATCAACAGGAAGGGTGTGGTCTTTCATCACGATAACGCTAGACCACACACATCTTTAGCCACTCAGCAAAAATTAAGAGAGTTCGACTGGGAGGTCCTATTGCATCCACCATATAGCCCTGACCTTGCGCCTTCAGATTTTCATCTGTTTCGGTCTCTGCAGAATTCTTTAGGTTCTGTAAGGTTGACCTCAAGAGAGGACTGCCAAAACTATTTGTCCCGTTTTTTTGATCAGAAGTCCCAAAGTTTCTACAGTAACAGGATAATGTCTCTGCCCACAAAATGGCAGAAAGTTATTCAACAAAACGGTACATATATATTGTAAATAAATGTAAATAAACTTTGAAAAAAATGTCTTGACTTTTCATACAAAAATACGAAAAGACTTTTTCCCCAACCTATTATATTAAGTATGTATTTACGAAAAAAAAAGTATTGAAGTATGTTTATCCGTTCTTTAGTATTCATAACACAAGTTGTAAGTGATACTTATCTTGGAACTAAATAATTGGTGTGGTTGTAAGAGAATAAGATAATATTTAGTTATAACCTGGACCAACAGTTTAACTTCCCTTTCAAAGCAAGAAAACGCCCGATATTTAATGCCGCACTTTCGGCCACCATTCTAAGAACTGATATTTGTGTACTCTGCTTTACTTCGGCGATCGGTTCCGACCACCTACTACAGCGGCTTTATAACGATTTATAACATTATAAGTGCTAAGTGTACAATCTACAGCGGTGATAATTTACTATCGCTATACTACGAGCGCTTTAACAGGTTACCCTTTGCCCCAAAATATTAGTTAGGTTATTTATTATCTGTCTCCTTTTCGTGACCTTCAACAACCCATAAAGTAAAAATTTCTGTTAATTCAGTATGTGGGTTGGAGTTGGATGCCAGACGATAAAACGGTAATGACCTTTTATTACGTCATCTATTGGTGGTTCACGCACGCGAATAGTTCCCTAATTCGCTGAGAAATTAATTGTCATATTCCTGTAAATCTAGAATCAGTGGACTGTCTTTAAAAGAGGTTTACAAGTATTTCTATTCGTTTATTTCTATATAGCTACTACCCGCGGCATAGCTCTTCGAAAATGTGATTCTATTTTTAAGTCTACTTTTACAGAGATTCTTAATCTAATGTTGCTGTCACAGGTATATAATAAAAAAAATAAACAATATACTTTATTGTCTTTAAGATCAACATGATCATTTAGATTCGTCAAAAATTTACACAAAATGGAAATTCGATATATATTTTTTAACAACAATAAAATAAATATGAGCGGTACCATAATAAAGGAGTAAAAGCAATTGGGTTCTCTGTCAGAATTTTTCAGTTTATCTGTCTGTTGTGGTTTTCTCAAGATTTGTCAGTCTGTATCTGTCAGTCAGCCTGTCGTAATTTTAAAGGAGGGAGGGGACTGTCCGTCAGTCAGTCAGTCTGTCGGTGACTCTAACGAGGCTTCCAAAAGGCAACAAGATTGAGAAGAAGGCCTCAAGAAACTCATCTCGGCATTTTTCAAATTATGTCTTAAGATCTAATACAATTAAAGAAATAAATTATTAAGATTACCGCTGTTCTTAAAACTAACAAAATCTAATCTAATAGGTATATGTATGTGTATTTTTAATATTGCTAAGGGATATATGTACCCCTGACTTTTCGCTTGACTATCAAAACATATGATAAGTAACTGTTATTCCACCCTCTTCACTCAAATGCTAATATTTGATTTTCCTATGGATATTAAGTTCTAGTGGAAAGTTTGTATCCTCGCGTCTACGCTATCTATTATTCTATTAAAAATAATATCTATTAAAAATAAATATCTATTGATATCACACACAATTTGCTTTTTGAAAGTATTTACAAAAGATCAACACAAATATTTGTACTTATGCACACAAATATTTGTCCTCTCTGATTACTGGACCCACAACATCAGGAACGAACTGCATACAAAATAGCCTTAAAATTCCGTATATATCCTCTATTTATTTTTTAAAGCCGACACGAAATAAAACATGTCAGACGCAAAACAATCAAATTTACAATAGAAACGTTTTATAAATTCCATTGAGCTGACCCGCTAGCTGTGCAACAACAAATTAAAGTTTTAACCCATCCAAAGCCGGGCCGCCAACGCTGTACCTTCAATTTGGAAGTGCATAAAGGCTCTCAACCACAGGTGCTATAATATGCAGCGATAATAATAATAAACATTTTTATTTTTAATATACGACTTTGTCTGCGTATATTTTTTCACGTGCGTGTATTAGGAGGTTAATGAGTGTGAATGAAGCTAAAAGTGTGTGTCAAGATCGTAGCAAGTGGAAGGATGTGTACTCTGCCTTCCCCTTTTTTTTTTTTTTTTTTTTTTTCGGATGGAAAATCATCAAATGACCGTCTTCCGCTGTGGGTGAAGCGGAAGGGTGTGTCAGACTTTTACTGACTAAAAACCATCCATGTTCCTTCTTGAGCCTGTAACACCAAGGCCGCGGTAACTCTTTCGAACAGTCCCGCAACCCCGGCAGACTTGGCCCCCTCCCCAGGGGCCCCTCAGTGTGCTGACATCTCTTTGAGGCGCGCATGGAACACGAACGCGCCGTCGACGCGGCCTGTCGCCTATAGTTGGCGGAAGGGCGGCGAGTTACCCATTACCCACCGCCCACAAGCTAGCGCCTACGGTGGCCGGGAGTCGTCTCTCGGCTCCCGACGTCTCGGGCGTCCCCCGCGGCGGCTGGATCCGTGACGAGAGGCACTCTGCCTCTCTCGTTCCGCCGCCTCCTTTGCTAGCATGACTGCTTCGCAAAAGGAGGCAACAGCATCCCATTCCCTCTCGCTCCGGACCATGGTCTCCACCAGGGCCGAACGCGAGAGGTCGCCGCCGCCGATAGCCGCTACGAGGACACGTCGATGCGCCGCCCAAGCGGGGCAGACCGCGGTGGTATGCTCCACCGTGTCCTCCGGCCGATCCCCACAATGGTGACACCCGGACGTTTCCTCCCGCCTGATTCTGTGCAGGAACCTACCGAAACAGCCATGCCCGGTTAGAACCTGCGTCAGGCGGAAGGTGAGGACGCCGTGGCGCCTCTCCAGCCACTCCTCAAAGATGGGACTTACCGCCCCTATTGTGGCGAGCCCTGCACGGGGTTGCGACAGTCGTTCCCTCCATGACGCCATGAGATCGCGTCGGAACTCCGTCCGCTGCGCATCTAGCTGCCGTGGCAGCAGAGTTTCCCTCCGACGTAGTATCTCTACGCGCCACTCATAGAGGCGCGCGAGAACTATCGCCTCCAGATCCCATGGCGGCAATCCGGCAAGGAGGTTTGCAGCCTCGCCAGAGATCGTGCAGTAGCCCCGGATCAGCCTAATGGCTACCACCCTTTGGGGCGCCTTCAAGTAGTGAGCGGCTCGTCGCCGCAAAGAACACGCCCACACCGGGGCCCCGTAAAGAGCCATAGACCTCACGATCCCCGCGTAGAGCTTCCGGCAGGAGGCGTTTGGACCTCTCAGGTTGGGCAGGAGCCGCTTGAGGGCAGCACCAGTCCTTTCCAACCTAGGAGCCAAACTTCGGAAATGCTCAACAAAGTTCCACCGGCTGTCGAGGACAAGCCCCAGGTACTTCATCGTCGACTCGACGCCGATGTGAACCCCTCCTACCGTGAGGCGGGAGCCCGACGGTGGCGCGTTCCGAAGGCCATGAAAAGGCATGGCCTCGGACTTATGCAAAGCCACCTCGAGACCCAGCTGCCGGATTCTCTCCACGACTATCGCAACCCCGCGTGTCATTAATTCAGCCGCCACCTGGTGCGACCCCCCCTGTGCCAGGATAAGCGTGTCGTCAGCATAACACACTAAGCTGACGCCACTAGGGAGGTCGGCGCGCAGCACCCAGTCGTATCCGATGTTCCACAGAAGCGGCCCCAGAACCGAACCCTGTGGAACACCGCACGACATTTCTCGCCGGTTCCACTCTCCGCTGCGACCGGGGTAGATAACGGCCCTATCCGTCAGATATGCCCCGACTATACGACGAAGGTAGGTCGGCATCCGGTGATACCGAAGTGCCTCCCTAATGCAACTCCAGGGCAGGGTGTTAAAGGCGTTGGCGATGTCAAGAGACACTGCCAAGACGACCCTGCCCCGGGACACCGCGTCCCCCGTCGTGAGGGCTCTCACGCGCATGATGGCATCCATGGTCGAGCGGCCTTTGCGAAAACCAAACTGGTTATCCGCAAGATCCGGCCCGATTCCCACCAAGTGCCCGACGAGGCGGTCTGCAATAACTCTCTCAAAGAGTTTGCCCACCTCGTCAAGCAGCACAATGGGCCGGTATGCGGACGGTGTGTCCGCAGGGCGCCCGACCTTCCGTATGAGAACCAGCTTCCCAGTCTTCCAATGTACTGGGAACTGGCCCCTCTCCAAACACGCGCTTAGGAGCCCCTCTAGTCGGGGCCCGAGAGCCTTTAAGGCCAGGACCCAGGCCTTACCAGGCAAGCCATCGGGCCCTGGGGCGGTATTTCTGGCCTTCATCCTTACTACCGCCGCCCTCAGTTCTACCCCAGTCACTTCTGGGATGACGTCGTCGTCCATGTGGTCCGCTTCCAGCATCGCCAGTGGCGGAGCCATGAGCGGGGGAAAATGTTCCTCCCGCGAAGGGAACAGAGCGCTCACCACGCTCTCCACGAGCTGGGGCCGGAGACTCTGTGTCAATGGGGGAGCCCAGGGACGGCACTTATCCCGAACAGCCTTATAAGGGCGTCCCCACGGGTCCCTGTTCAGAGACTCCAGCATCTCTTCGCGGCCCAGTCGCTTGGAACGCTGGACACCCTTTTTAAGGGTGGTCTTCGCTGCTCTATATCCCTCATACAGCTCCGCCTCAATAGCTGCCGCATCCGGAGGGCGGATGCGGCGCCTGCGATACCTGGTGTACTGATGTCGCGCGTCAACGCAAGCTTTCCTAAGAATATTTAGCTCCTGCGACCACCAGTACACCTGACGTTGGGCGCTTCTTGGTTGAGCCCGGGGCATTGCCACGTCGCACATCTCCGACATGGTCTCCTGAAACCACTTCGCCTCAACATTAACATCGTCAGGCCTATCCGGTGATGACACCCAGGCCTGGACGATGGAGGCTTCCAGGAGAAGCTCCCGGTCCAGCTGCTTTAGCGCCCAATGCGGACCATTCGGGGCCTGTAAAACCGGCGCGCTGGAGGACTGTGCGGAGACGTCAAACCGGATATACCGGTGGTCGGAAAAAGTCTCCACCCCCTCCATGACACGCCAGCCAACGGCACGTGGCGAAAGTGCAGGGCTTGCGAACGAGATGTCCACTACGGACTCGCCCTGCATACGCACACACGTGGGAACAGAACCCCGATTTAGGACGACCAGGCCTGCCTCTAGGGCCCAGTCCTCCACCATCCTACCCCGTGTATTCGTGTACCGGGAACCCCAGGCCACGTTCCTGGCGTTGAAGTCCCCGAGAACAAGCACGGGAAAGGGATTGCTTCCGACGACGACGTCTTTTAACTCCATGAGGGAGTTGTGGAACTCGGCGAGAGTTCGGTTCGGAGAGAAGTACACGCCCACTATGACAATCTCCCCAAACTGTGCTGCAACGCACCCCTGTCCTTTTCTGACACCCTCAATGGAAGGGGTACCGGCGGCGGCTGACGAAATGATGGCCACCGAGCCGCTATGGTCCTCGACCCAGTCATCCCTGCGCGGGACAAAATACGGCTCGGCTACCACGGCAATGTGAATCGACCACTGCGCCATGCTCTGGAGCAACAGATCCTGAGCGCAAGCGCAGTGATTGATATTCGCCTGGAGGAGGTGTAACAGGGCCGCTATTGGCAATCCATATCAGCCTCCACCCGGGCCCCCTCTGAGGGCCTCACTGCAGCAGCGGTGGCGGCAGCGGTAGTGACAGCGGCGGTGACATTACTGGCGGCGGCGGCGACGTTGGGGCCTGTGGTGGCGGAGCGCCTTCCCTTGTCGCTGGCTCTGGGGGGAGCACAGGCCTTGCTCCCCGCCCGGTGGTCAGCCGGCTTACCAGCAGCCGCACATACGACGCAGTGCGGCATGGCGCTACAAACTGCGGCCTTGTGACCAGGTTGACCACAGCGGAAACATAGGTCG
Organism: Musotima nitidalis; assembly: GCA_949126915.1. Taxonomy (NCBI): domain Eukaryota; kingdom Metazoa; phylum Arthropoda; class Insecta; order Lepidoptera; family Crambidae; genus Musotima; species Musotima nitidalis. The sequence goes on from OX421422.1 coordinate 5,841,666, forward strand.
CTTCGGTCCACCTCCGAGGTGCATTGGGCTCCCACATGTTGCCCCACGTGGCATCGGAAGCACCTCAAAGGCCTAGGGTCCAGCAGCTTGACCTGCGCCGACACCCAGCCCACCAAGAGCCTTCGGCTCTCAGCAATTACTTTTGCCGCTGTGACGGGGCAGCTCACCATTATGGTTTGCATGCCCGTTACGTCAGGACGTATGGTTCCTGCCTTCACCTGCTCAGCATAGCAACCACCAGTCTTGACAATGGCAGCCACCACCTCTTCCTGGGTAACAGAGTCGTCGAGGCCCATAATGCGAAGTTCCGCGCACTTGACGGGTCTTGATACTCGAGCCTCGTCCGCAAGAGACGCCCTGAGCTTTTCAGCTAGTGCGTCGGCGGTAGGTCCACTAGCCGCTCCGGCGACCTCTAGAATCCGGGCTCCGGTGGCCGTTACCCTCAGCCGGAGGCCCTCGGTGATGCCAAGTTCTTTAAGGTCCACCGTCCGCTTCGCCGTGGAAATCACGTCGCGGTACGACACGCCCCGTTTGACTGCCTCCGGCTGTAGTGTTAGCACTATAGCTGCACTCTTAGGGGTACGGAGCCTGTCCGCAACGGCTCGTTCCTTGCGACGCCGCCTCTGCGCCTTCTTACTTGCCGCCTTTCTACTCTTTTTCTTATCCCCGACTATCTCCCATACGGCTTCGGCTGATGAAGGCTTCGGGGACAAGAGCGGTTGACGCACCTCTGTGGCCGAAACATTTGACACATTTGGCTTAGCCTTCTTAGAAATCACAGGCTTGGTGGGAGACTGACTGGATGGACCCGGTCTAAAGTTAGACGTCACAGCTGCCGCAAATGTGGCCGTCCTTGAGCCTGGGGGCGGTCCACTCGATGCGGTAGTGCGCAGTGCCGCTTTTTCTAGAGCGGCGAACCGCCCATCGAACCGCTTTTCCATTGCAGCCAGCTGCTTCTGAATTAAAGCCACCACCTGGTTTACCTCAGGTGCAGGCTGGCCTGGGCGCTGCGGCTGGTTGATCAGTGGCAGCTCCTTCTGAGATGTTTCTCGGGGGTTTGAGTCGCGTAGACCGGCTAGGTCCGTTTGAAGCCTCCTGTTCTCCTCTTGGAGGAGCTTCATTGCGGCCGTCATTCGGGCGACCTCCACCCGCAGTTCTGCAACTTCGCCTGCCGCAGGCCCCCCGAAGTTGACCTCTGCCGCAGCCATTATGGAAGCTGAGGCCGTGCCAATAGCCCTAAACTTGGACGACTTAAGCTTCTTCATTGCTACACTGGTGACGGCACCCTTTACCACTTCCTCGAACCTTAACTTGGCCTTACGCTCCCGATCGGAGTCCCCAGCTGCACTCGCCTCGCCCGAAGATCCCGAATGCGCCATCTCGCAACTCACTTCAGCGAGATTCGTGGTCTCCTCCTGGGCAACGAGTCCTCTACCCTTGCCTCGCTCTCGAACTCCACCCCGGGAGCTGGTAGAGATTTTACGAACTGAGGCCCGCTCGTGGTCAGAGGACGATCCCTGGTCGCCCTTCGATAGGGGCCGCTTGCGGAAAAGCATGTTACTTCCCACGCTAGGCTCCACCGTCATGGAAGCAGAGGTATCGGACATACTTTCTTCCAAGACTACAACTGCGCCACCCATTTGCGGACAGGGCGCTTTGTCCAATACTGTTTGGCTCCCGCCGGAGCGATTCTCCTTCCCGACACTGCCATGCGGCAGGATGCGATCTTTGCCCCCCCCAGATACGATGGGGCTGACGCCCTCCGAAGAGGACGCGAAGGATTCTCCTGCGTCGCAGGTACCTTCCTGGGGAATCTTTGTTTTGAGATTCGCCATCATAAATTGTTCCTTTTTGACAGGGTGAGGTCCCTGTTCCGGCGCTCTAGACTGGACACCCTCCAGCCATTCATCCCATCGCCACGCCGGCAAGCTTAGGATTAGGGCTGTCAACGCAGAATCTCCTGTTGTCTCCCGGCACCTCTTCTGAAGAGGAGGTAGGGAAACAACGAACATACTCCAGCAACGCAGCCAAGCTCCTTCTGGGCCGCTTTCCAGCCGCGAAGTGCGACCGGGGGTGCGCCCCACAAAACCCACCAGTTTTGGTCCGCGCCGAACTTAAATGCCGGTACCACAATGTGTGGCATGCCCCTATCCGCCACCTGGGGACGCGCCCGATGGGAGTCTGGCAACTCCACACGGGACTCTGCCTTCCCCTACGGGAAAGAGGCGTGACATTATGTATGTATGTATTTTTTCAAATCGAATTACTACGGAAAAATTAAAAGTAGCTTATAACCGTCCTGTTTTCGTTTTGGTAGTCCATGTTGGTTGCGTTTTGTCTTATGGCACATCACGCGACAACGGTATATAAAGTATCCTATGTCAGTCTCTTGGTTCTAAGCTACCTCCCCATCAATTATCAGCCAAATCGATGCAGGTGATCTAGAATTAAAAATAGTGTAACTAACACGACTTTCTCTTATTTATATAGATTTCTATAATAGGGATCCTACCAAAGCCTTAGGAGCCAAAGCCATTCTTGACTGCGAGTGGTGCACTTGCCCATCAAGAGACGACACTTAGCCTAAAACTTCACAATAAATATGCTCGCCGCTTATTATGTGGGACGGACAAAATAATTAATGAAATGTGGGCGTGTAGAATGCCACGGCCTACCCCGTGTTCTATATTTTGTATGTATTTATTTATTTATTTTCTTATTTTGTATGTATGTATTACCACAGACGTTTGTACTATATTTTGCGTACATTAATGTAGTATTAAAATAATTAAAATAACCTAAGAATCGGAGCCTAATATATACTAATATATACTATATATATATAACATACCGCAAAAATGAGTGCCGCTAGTTTCACCTCTACCGCGGTCATTTTACTATAACAAAATTTGCTGAAAAGTGATATCCCATTCGATATTATCCCCAAATAGAGACGCATCTGTGGGGGTGAGCCTTAAAAGCTCGAAGCACGTTAGGTGAGCCCCATTTCATTTTTGTATACAAAATTCCATGTCTACCTTTGCTATTGTCACTCACGCTGTGATTGTTCATTTTGTTTTTCTACTAGCTCGCGTTTGGGGCGCTCCAACGTTAGTAGATTTTATTTGGCATTTTTGGATTATTTAGCTTTCACCTACAATGTTCTTTGACGTGAAAATATTGCCCTCTTTTGTTTGTACCATTCCCTTTTTTTTTTTTTTTGGGATGGAAAATCATCAAATGACCTTCTCCCGCTGTGGGTGGAGCGGGAGGGTGTGTCAGACTTCTACTGACTAAAAACCATCCGTGTTCCTTCTTGAGCCTGTAACACGCGATCTGGTTTAAGACGCAAGGTCACGATGGATGCAGGTCGCCTACCATAGGTTACGCTGGAAACTTATAGGGGAGGCCTATGTTCAGCAGTGGATTTAGATCCTTGGGCTGATGATGATGATTTAATAAAGGTAGGTAAGATAATTTCAGAGAAGCAAAAATAAGCACTTTGATAAAGCGAGGGAAGTGAATAATAAGCTAAACTCTAACTGGTATTTGAATCTAATCACAATTGATATTGCCAACATATACCACATATAAGATAAAATATCTTAAAAATTATATGAAGATAAAATTCATGAATCTTAAAAAAACATACATACGAAATCAAATATGTCAATCATCATCATAATTTCAGCTTTATAAAGTACACTGCTGAACCCTTCTAATAGCTTTATTGAGAGTATTTTCCCTTAATAGATGTATATCCTACCAAGACCTTAGGAGCCCAAGCCAACCTCACCTGCAAGTGGTGCACCTGCCGAACAACGGACGAGGCTCGCCAGCATAACAGTGCCCGGTAAGCGGCAATAGGCTCGGGCAATCAAGCGTGAATGTATGTATGTATGTTGCCCATAATCACCACGCTAAAGAGGCGGCATGGTGATGGCAGATTCAGCCAGTACGCAGGATGATACCATCATTCGGTAGGAGTTCTTTTCGTCCCTAACGACTCCCCGTGAGATCAGAGGGCAATACCAATGAAACTAAGTAAATATAAGGCAAACATACTAAAAAAGTTTGCGAATTCCCCAAATGCATTTGTAGTACATTTCCGACAAATTTTCAGCATTATACACAAAGGATTTAAATAAAATTTTCCCATTAATGCACATAAAGAAGTTGTTATGCTCATATTCGTTCTGAGTCAGAACGTTTTGAGGCCTTTATAACTAAATTTGCCAGTACAAGACGTTTAAAAGTGTATTATATTAAAAGCTGTGTTTTTACACTGAATCTCGGGGCCACTTAACCCGTTTGCTTGGCAGGATTCCAAAATATTAGAGCCGGCATGTACTACATGCTATTACTATCAGCATAATCAGGTTCCCGGGGGCTTAAGCATTCAGGTTTTGATAAAATCATTTCTGAGATGGGTTTGTCAGAATATCGAGTTAGAAATATGAAACCTTTAGAATTAATTAGAACATCTTGCAAAAAAAATGTGACAAATAGTTATTTTGACTGTGTGATGGTCGTGAAAATTAGATAAAAATGAATTTATTTTGCAGATAATAATTAATAATAATTTTAGAACCAAACGAAAGTTGCCTTAACTTTAAACAACAGTAAACTTCCAGTGAGGGCCTTATCAACACAGATGTGTTTATTTTATTATTATTTGATTAGAATTTTAATTTTGTATGCACACAATGTGAGTAATTTAAGTTGTTTTGTGTAAAAAAAAACAGTGAGCAAACATAACCAAATTTTTGGCATAACCGCAATTTTAGACAGTTTGCGATTAGATCTTCTACTGACGACATTATCTATTTTTGTTAAAAAATATTTTTATAATATATTTTAGATCATTTTATTAAGACATTAAGGCACAATTGGTAATTGAGATGGTACCATTTTCTTTATGGTTAAAATATGTTTGTAAAGAGCGTGAATCTGTTTATTCGTTTGTACATTTCATTATGTTATCACGTAAAAAACTATCCGTTTTATATGCAAGCTTAAACTGTAGCTTTAGCTTCAAGGAGCCTCTTCGTCTTCTTTTCTTCTTCTGTCATGTCGATGAAGAATCGTTTTATCACTGATACCTATAAGCCCTTATAAAGCTATACCATCGTGAAAAAAAGTAAAAAAAGCAAACCGTATCTTGCCAAAAACTCGTAGTCTAACTTCCTAATGCGTGCCAAACGATCACAGTTAAGTGTTAACACCGGGCCACGAAGATTTGGCACCTCTCGGTGTTTTAAATGTCGTCACGGGCCATCGGGCTTGGCGTGGGTTGAGATTAATCTGTCCCTTAAAGTGGGGTTCGTGACTTTTCTGTCATCGACGGCGAATATTGCTGACAATGCACTTGAGGCTTGAATCTTTTATATCCGAAGAGGGCTTGAGAACTGCGAGGTTTTTTGTAGTTCATGCCAGTCGAGAATGTACTTGATTGTAGCTTATTTTACTTTATCAGTTTTTTTAGAGTTTTTAAATGCAAATATAATGTGGAATACATTTAAGTGTTGCATTATTATTGCAAAAAAAATTTTTTTGGGTCTAAGTGTTTCCATTTTTCATGTTTTAAAAGTATGTACTGAAATAAAGTAAGCTATAATTTTCCATTATAAAATAAAAGGACAGCAAGAACATACAATTTAAGAACCTTCTTGAAGGTAGGAATAGTTAAAAATCTTATATAAAGTTTCAAATTGTCTCATCATCATCATATCCGACGACCGATATGGCGTGGAGGTCAGTATACCTGCACTTCACTCCAGAGGTCGTGGGTTCGGTTACCACACAGGTCAAATCTTTGTGTGCAAATATGAATATTTGTTTTGTTCTAGGTGTTTCCTATTTATATTAAGTATATATTTACAAAAAAAAAAAAGTACTTAAGTATGTTTATCCGTTCTTTAGTATCAATAACACAAGTTCTTCATGATACTTATCTTGGAACTAAATAATTGGTGTGATTGGAAGAGAATATTTATTTATTTAGCAGTATAAGTCCACTGCTGTACATTAGCCTCCTCAAGAGTTCTCTGGTTAAGTGCCCATAATCACCACACTGGGCAGGCGGGTTGATGATCGCAGTTCACACCAATATGCAGGATGACGCTACTTCCAATCATTTAGTAAAAATTCCTTTCGCCGACTCTTACGACTCCCCATGAGTTGAGAGGCGGTGGCACTTTAAATTGTTTACTGTCAGAAAATGCTACGGCACAATTTCTTTACATATTCAACAGGCATGTATTTAGTGAGGCATTTGTAATAATTATGTCATATTACTCGTTTGTTATTCGTGTTATGAATTATTCATATTTAGTGTACTACACTATAATTACGGCCATTATTGCTTAATTTTAAGCGGGATACGAGTGTTATAGCTTACGTGTAGAAAGAAATTTACAAGAATTTACTAAAAGTCATGATGCTTGTAAGCATTTCAAATAACAAGTATTGCGCTTTAAATATGTAATATTGTTTGTCATGAACCACATGGTAGAAAGTGGTTACTATAACCAATAAACGCATTTAATACCAGAGGCATAAAGTTCGGTTTGCGGAAGGAATAAAAAGAAATGGAAGCAATGCCTTTGATTATTAAGGGCTATATTTTACTGTCAGGACGTGAGCATATCCGCGGGCAATAGCTAGAATAGGTATCCATTATCATCATCATAACATCCATAGAACAATTAGCCTGCTTAATAGATTACATTCTATTGGGCGTATTTGCCCATAATTAGTGATGCAACGGATCTGTGTTTCTGTTTCCGCAAGTGCGGAAGTTCCGCGCGATTTTCAACATCCGTTTTTGCTTTTGTTTCCGCAACTTTTATAACGGAAATTTTTGAAAATTTTAAATATTATTAAAATGTTCAGTTGCAATATTGTTTTCTATAATAGATTTCTGATATATATATTTCTAATCTAGATTTGGTGTATTTGATACTTTATATATATTTGTAAATTTGTTTTTCACATTATTTACACTTATAATTCTGCATCCGTTTCCGTTTCTTCTAAAATTTACTTTTGACATATGTTTCCGTTGCAACACCACGCTGGGCAGGCGGGTTGATGATCGCAGTTCGAGCCAGAACTCAGGATGCTGCCCATCATCCGATAGTATTTCTCGTCGGTGAATTTTACGACTTTCCTGAGAAGAGAGGGGGTAGCACTATTTTAGGCCGGTACCACACAACGTGTATGTAATCATGTAAATTAGTTAAGTTTAGTAAATTATAAGTGGGTTGTGTTATACTTGTCATCAAAATTATTGAATTTGCTACGAAATCTAACTATACATCAAAAATACTAGCTCAGCTCGCCGATTTCCCACTTAATTAAGTATTGCTTGGAGAAGGAGTTTTTTGAACATTGTTAATTATAAATTGCCAAACTGACCTAACCCTTTTTGCACATAAAAAATAATAGCTGCCTGCAAGTTCCCATTTAAACAGTTAGACGCTCAAATAGTATTTTTAACGCACATTAAAAGAGCGTGTCTTTTTAGAGGATCAATTTATTCCGTTCTGTTATTAATGGATCATTCAAAGTACTTTTGAACATAATACGTGTTGGCCAAGCTTAATTTGTTGTGCCAACGCGACAATTAATGTGAAATCAATCATGTCTCTTGCATGGAAATTGAAATTTGTAACACGAATCCGCAAGCAACTAATTTAGGTCAAACTTTTCATGCTATGTACTGAGTTTCTGACTTGGAATAAAAACTCTTTGCTTTAGCAACTTTTATTGGCACACATTTTATTTGATTGATTAGTAATTCTTATAAATAATAATGCTTAATTAATGTTAGTCAAAGCTGTAATGGAGGTAATTACATTTTGGGTGAATTACGTCGCTGTTGGCACGTAGGTCTGTGTATCCTTAAATCCTTTTTTGTTAATATATTGTCTAGTATTTGTAATAGGTTGTGGGTTCGACTCCCATATTATATGCTCGTATGCAGAAACGAAGAAATGAATAGTTCAGTGGTGTGTTAAATGTAAACAGTAGATATTTTTATTTTATTTTATTTTTATTGTATTATAAAAGAAAGCTTTGAAGTAAATATATTGTTTATTATGTCAGACCTTGCTAAATGTGGGACTAAAAAGAGGTAGCGGCTTGTTTTAAAAAAACAATTTTTTTTTCTTATTTCTGTGAATAAATAAATATAAAATTTCTATCACTAAGTGAAAATGTGTATACTAAATGACTTTTCAGTTTTGTCTGTAATAGGTACCTACATAGACGAAATAACGTCGTAAGAGGACAATGACTGATTAATAACCAAAAATATGGATATTTAAGGAAAAACCCCAAGGTCGAACTCATATAGAAATGATCGAAATGTGCGTGCCTAGGGCCCTTTGCGTAACGGCCGTCTGCTCAATCCTAAGCCAGTATAAAATAAGCGAAATTATGCCGCAAACGGACGTGCAAAATCAGCGGCGCGGCCGCTCGCGTGCACTTCGATCGTGGCGAAGCAAGGCGCGGAGGAAACGTCACTAATGTCAGAAAAATCGAATTTCCACACCGGCAGGCAGTCGAGGCTCTGGCGGCGCGGCGCCACAACGCGCGCGCGCCCCCGCCTTCTCCCGTTCGCGCTCAAACTCTTCCAAAAAGTTCCAAATATCGCGAACGCGCACCTACAAAAACTTTACAGTGCTCAATTTGTGACTGTGCCTCATAATACGATATTTCAATGGTTTTTTTCCTTAAACATATTTATTTCATTGTTTTATATGAATTCGTTAAAAAAATTTATAGCTTAAATAATGATGACGTCAACGGGCCAATACCTAATTATGATCGCCATTATGATATATCCGGCTAATTGGTCGGCTTGTCATCGTTGCATTGCCCCAAGTCGCCGCCAAGTGTTGCGGCTCGGTATGCCTATCCTTTGAATTACGGCCTTCGAGTATTATTGATTATTAAACAATATTGCATACTTTGCGAGGCATGTAAACACCTCCGCAATCACACTGCCTACATTAGTTTTAGCCTAATGCTTCTTTGTTGGTGGACTCAAACCAAAAATAAACTTATTTCAACCATCAACATTCATTAAAGAATGTAATGGCAAATGTTCTATGTAATCGTAATATGATATGATTTATGTGAATACAAAGTACTGTTATATTTATAAAGAAAACATGTGATAACCAACTAAAAACATTTGTTGCAAATGTGTATGTACTCTATAATCATCTTAAAATTGTTTATAAATGGAAGTTACATTAGTTAAGCTTAACATTTGAGTAGTAATTTCAAAACCAATTCAGTAGATTACGATAGATAATATTCAATACGAGACAGTAGTCTTGCTGGTATTAATTCAGTAGAACCTTAGGATAAAATATGTGAATAAACAGACCGTATATTCTGCTACCAATAAAGCCTTTTTACAGCTCTGTCGTTGATAGTAATGTATTGTGTTTCTTTATCTTATAAGATTAAGTGCCCACTGTATTGTTACGATATCTATCAAGATATATGAACGAGTAATATGATCCAATCAATGTTCAAAAGAAAATTCAGATTGTTGTATTATAACAAAGATTCTTAAGCCATGTTTGTATCTTAAATTTTAAGGTCAACAGCCGAGCGACATAATATAATAAAATTTCAATTGTTGTATAAAAAATTTAAACAAGACTAACCAAAAAGTTTTTAACTGCTTTAGACGTATGTATTCTAACTGGCCCTAAAATTAGTTACCACTAACGTTCACAACAATAAATGATCACAACACAATAAATACTTTATCCATTTGAACACTTATGAATATCAAAATTACAATAACACACCCATTCGCTACTATACTACTGAAATAAATGTTTTAAAAAAAATACTACTAACTTTATCAGACAAGGCACTTTACAAATTTTAATCACCCGCCAGTAAAATATCTAAATAAACTAAGAAAAGGAGTCCTTATATCGGTCCGTTCCATATATCACCAAATTTAATGTGTTATTAAAGGTTTTAAATCGTTCTGGCAACGCACTAGTGGTGCTTTTGGATTTGCAAGCGTTTTTAAGCTGCTTTTATTCCATAATGTGGGTCATATACCAAAGAACCAACTATGTAGTAGTATTAAAAAGGACAGTGAAATCATACTCTACGTCATAAGCTGCTGCCATTAAAACAATTACCAAAGTATTACATCTTATTAACCTGTCAATCTACAGGTACCGGTGACACAATTGACATTCTATTGTTTTCTGTTTCCCTGTAAACGTTCAGCATAAGACATATGATAATGCAATTAAGAACGAATCAAATCCTTACAATTCAATATTTCCAAAAAAGTCATAATGTTATTAATTTAATTTCTACTTAATAATGCGTAATAAGTGCCGTGTGATGATAATTTCAGTTATATTGTCGTTAATTTACAAACCACGATAATAAGGTTAGTTTTAGTCTGGACATCTACACAAAACTAGCATAATAATGTCCCTGATTGCTAAACTGTTTGTTTCAACTATTTTCACGTGTGTGTGAATGATATATTTGAAATATGATATGGTTGGTTATGTAAAACAAATTTTGAATACAATTAATGATAAAAAAGTCTCTTATGTTAACAATATTAGACTATATTACTGACAACGTTATTACAATGTATTCTATTAAACTGCACACTTATGTATCCTTATATATAAGAAGACTTGACGGATTGATGTCTGATAAGGTACTTTGCCATTTCTCATCTATTTTATAACTATTTTAAGTTATATTGATACCATTAATAATCGTCCAATCGTTTTTAGTCCGCACGTGCCATGTCTGAGGTTGTTTTTAGGACACCGAGGGCAACTTTTAGCGGGAACTGCTGGTATAAAATGTGTGCTTGTGTGACTACCAATGTAATTTCTAATTAAGAGCACCTTTTTTGAGATAGTTGAGATAAGGTGAGCAATGTAGCTCTGATAGATTTTAGATGCTACAGCGTCGTATATATGAACTTTATAATGAATTTGTGGTGTGTGCTAAGGGGCTATAAGGAAACTAGGGAATATTTACTTTTGGTCGACATTAAAACAGTGTTGGACACCTCGTTACATTATGGATTTCCTCATGGATTCAATCATCTGTTAAACGTCAGGTAAGATAAGTTTTTAATTATTTATCATTTTAAAAACTACACATACCTACATACAGCCACGCTTGTTCCCCCAAAGGGGCAGGCATAGGCATAGTATAAACCCACGTTTCGCCAAGTTTATTGTTGATCCCACGAAATAGGTAGCAAGCCTATTGCCGCTTACATGGAATTTTATGTTTGCCAGAGCCTGTCGCGTTGATCAGGTGCACCACTTGCAGGTGAAGTTGGCTTGGACTCCCAAGATGTTAGTAGGATCTATAAACAGGGATCTTTATATAAGTTGAAATATTTCATAGTTACTTAAAATTTGTTAATTACAATTACACTTAATGTTTGAGAGGTGGCAATATCTAATATTTATTGTTGACTCAAAGAAAAAAGAAATTGTAATTAACGCTAATAATTTATTGAATACTTTTAAATAGGTTTGTTACATTAAAGAACTACAAAGTAATGTAAAAAGATCATACTCGCACCTTCCTAGAGGGAGATGTAGGCAACGACTGTAGTTTTATTTGACTCTTGTCTTTCATTCTTATCCGTTGCTCTTTTTACGTGACGAGTTTTGTGTTCTACAATAATTTATAAATATTGTTATAAAGTGAGTAGTCATTCTTGCTAGCTTTTTCCATACTTATCTAAAGCTCATTTTAAGTTACTTTTAGTTTAAATATTATTTATAGTAACTGGCTTGTAGTTGCTATAAATACTATACATAATAATTATCTTGCCATCACTCAAACTATTTAGTTTCATTTGAAGTATAAGTTAAGAACCTAAGTTATGGGTATTAAATGCCAGATTACATAAGCTTTTACTTAATATATATATATAGAAACCAACCAGACTATATTAAATATTTATGTTCAGGCCCACAAAGACTTGCCTGTGTGGAAATCGAACCCACGACCTCTGGAGTGAAGTGTAGGTATTTTGTGATCTGTACCATTTACGGGCCTTTGAAATTAATCTATAATATTTATAAATTTTTTGCATAAATTTGTTTGGATATCTATTCCCAATTTATTTCGGATAACTAGTAATAATTACATTGTAATTGAACTAACTTAAGGGGCCGCGACTTACTTAAAAACTCTTAACGACTACTAGTACTACTACTACTTATGGATAAAAACATATGGTGATTTGTTTTTGTAAATATAAGAGTTACTATGAAGTATTTTAACCTACAGAAAAATCATAGACTCACCTTCCTAGGAGCAAGGAAGGGAAGAAAGGGCCACGAGAGACGCCAGTAAATACTCGTATTATATTATAATTACAAGGCGGTAGCCTTATATGGCCTTGAACATAGGTGTTAGTAGAATGGCGTACCATAGGAAGTAACACACACACAAACTATTGTTAAAGTTAACCATACCAACAATGTAAGGTGAAAGGAAAAAAAATAATAAAAAAATAACATTGATGTGTAAGTTACCTTTACACGCTTAAAGTATTGAGATAACATTTTATATTTTAAAACTCACACTACTCGAGAGGAACTGAAAGCACTGCGGTGAAAGAAACTTTATGTGATATTAATAATTTCATAACTTTACGTGTCATAATTTTATAAACGCATTAACTTCCAAGACACTTATAACTTAAAACGAAAAGAATTGTTATAAATATTAAATAGTATGTAAAATAAAATGTTTTAAAATTAAAAAGTATCTAAACGTAAAGCTTAAGATAAGATATATATTGCGGGCTATGTAAGGCCGGGGCTACTACTACAGGCATTTTATGCTTAAAAGGAGTCTCCAAATACTATAAATTGTGAATAGAATTACCTTTTGATGAAATAAAATATTTTATATTTTTTGTATGTGTATTTTGTATGAAACTTATTTAAAATAAACGTAAGAATGTGTGTCAAGTATTAGTGTCATCATATCAGCCTTATGAGTCCACTTCTGAACATTAGCCTCCCCAATATATTACATTCTAATGGGGATAATTGCCCATATCACCACGCTGGGCAGGCGGGTTGGTGATCGCAGTTGCAGCCAGCACGCAGGATGACGCTGCTGCTCATCATACAGTACTTATTCTCTTCATCGACTCTTACGACTCTTCATGAGATTAAAAGAGGCACTATTCTAGGCCGATACCACACCGCATGTTTCAGCATAAACAAAAATGTTATACTGAAGTTAGTCTGTGAGACAATATATGCAGATCATTGTGATTTTCTCACATTTATTATTCTTAGAATCACTAATTAAATATTCATATTCAATATAACATACATACTAATATCATTTATTTTATAAAATTTATTTACTTGCACACACTATAAGACAAAAATAAATGAATATTATAGTGTTAAACAATTTGTTTGTTTAAAAAGTGGAAGCCAGTTTGTAATCTGTAAGTTAAACTTAGATCTTAATACCTTTGTGTTAACGGGCTGTAATCACGAAAGGAAAAGAATTAAAGTTTTTCTTTAAACTTTGTTCTTTAGTATACTTGAACATTAAATAAAATTGTAAAGGAGATTAAAAGTGGCCTGAGACAAAATAAAACCGTAGTGTCTTATTACCTCGTCTTATAAAATCTTTTGTTTATCTAGTCGCAACGAATTTCACATAATATGCTCATACATTTCAAATTTTAGATGAATGAAATTAAAAAAAACAAAATATTAAATCTCAAAATAAGACAGTATAGTGGTATGTAATTCTATGTAGAGGTTAAAAGCTTAGTAGTGTACTACAATATTTTGTCCTTTTTTTTAAAATAAAACTTGTATGTTAACAATCCTTAAAAAAAATAAAGAAGTTACAGCTCTAACTCCAAATGGTACAATTGGTAATGAGGATATTAGACATGAACAAAATGAAATATGTACACAAAATAGGATGTATGTGAGAACCTTCTACGCTTTATTGCAACTTCCAATAGTAATACTCAAAGAAAATCATAACAACAAGGTATACAACCCATTAGTGCAGATCCGAACCAGTGCGTATTGGCAGAGGTGAGACAATATTTTTGTTAGATTCCGTTGGCTTATGAATTACTACAATAGGTAAACTCTCAGGACGATTCTAAAGCTTCAAAATGTGTAGTCATCACTAAACTAAAATCAGAAATCAATGAATTCGTAAAGTCGTAATATATTTACGTTCTAATGACACCTTAGTAAGTGTCAATGTGAAATATTTAAATCTGACCTAGATGGTGGTTACATAAGTATACACATTCTAATAAGCCAGTGGTGGCTGGCATTTTACTGTATAATTAAAAATACATTAAACACATCGCCTTGCCTACATAGTTAATGAAAACGAATAATGGAAACTTTCTATATTATTAATCGAAGTGTTGAGTTAGTACATATAAGTTAATCTGGCTATTAAAGCATTATTTATAAATTTAAATAGAAATTCATTGTAAACAAGTGCAGGATAAAAAAATGGTTTGTGACAATTCCTTTGCAACCAAAAATTTCCTGACAAATTGAGTAACACGTCACTTGTTTCGCCCTTACGCGGTGCATCTTCAGGTACGGTATCAGACAGCAGCAGAAATACGATGTCTTCATGACCAACGCTGCAACACTTCAGCAAATTTATTTTTCACATAAATTATTAAGCTTGACTTAAACTCAACTTGTACAGAAACTTGAGAGCGGCTTTTCATATATAGGTTTCGGTTGAGGGTTGTTTTCTGAATTTTACTGGCTAGCGACCACACATTTGCTGAATTCTGTCGCCGTTATGGGTAACTGGTGTATGGAGATCCTACCAAGACCTAAAGAACCCAAGCCAACCTCACCTGCAAGTGGTGCTGCTGCCGATTAACGGACGTGGCTTTGTCGAACATAACAGTTTCCGGTAATCGGGATTAGGCTTGCCACCTATTACGTGAGTCCAATTAAATGACTGGAGAAGTGTGGGCGTACAATCTGCCTCTGCCTAACCATTAGGGGAAAAGGCTATGTAAATAATATATGTACTATATTATTTATATAGCTTTTAATGCCTTCTTAAATTAATGTACTATCAAACACAATTTGTTATTTAAATTCCAACGCATTAAGTACTATACGTATATATTACGTATATTTAGTTCTTGATTTTTTTCGCGTTAAACTAAATAATAATATAATAAATAAATATTTCTGACACTTACACCAATTATTTAGTTCCGAGATAAGTATCATTAAGAACTTGTGTTATGGATACCTAATAACGGATAAACATACATAAATACTTTTTTTTGTAAATACATACTAAATATATAGAAAAACACCCAGCCCAGAACAAATATTCGTATTTATACACACTAATATTTGTCCTGTGTGGGAATCGAACCCACGACCTCAGGAGTGGAATGCGGGTATACTCGCCACCACGCCATATCGGTCGACAAAATGAACGTACAAACTCCTCAGGCTTATAATATTAGTATTAATTCTATTCAGAACCTATCTCGAAACATTTTATTCCTGCAATGCACTTTAATGGCAAACAATATTAGAATATTGTAACGGTTATAGAATGGAAAGCTTACTGAAACCTTTCTCGAAAGTGTATGTTCACCGTCCAACAAAAGAGAATTTATTTTATAACACGGACCGTTTCAATATTCACAGTTAAACCTGTTTTATAGTGTTGTCCTATTCAATAAACTTTATGCTCATAGATACTTTCATTTCATTTGTGTACTAAGTATTTCAATAACCTATTTAAATGTAAGTAAGTATAAAGTATATAACAAGTATGAAGTTTACATTGTTGTTAGTTAAAATTTAATATCATATGATGTTTAATTTTATTTTAACGCTGAAACGAGAGTCAACTTTCTCGTTTCAGCGTTGGTCGTAAAGACATCGTTGTTCTGAGGCTCCTATCTTACCTGAAGATGCCCTGTGTAAGGGCGAAACACGTATTGAATAGTTTCTAGATTTTTTGGGAAATTACAGTAGTGCGAGCATTGTTACAAAGATATTTTTAATCCATCACTCACTTATACTTTTAATGGCTAACAAAACCTATAAATAACTCGACCTTGTCAATGCTGCTTTGATTCGGATTTTGTCTCTGACCATCTATTCTAATGGCGTCTGTTTAGTTTCAACTTTGTTTACAAGGTGTAGTTAATAAATTGCACAATTTATGCTTTCATATTTTGACGAAATCTGGCTACACGCATGGGCATTTCTCATCCCGCGACAAAATCTCAATATCCCACGGGAAAATAGATAAACACTATGTATACATAACCATATTACACGCGTATGAAATCTAGTTTTTGAAGGTACGATGTGACCTCATGACCTTAACGAACAAAAGTACTCTAAATAGAGGAAATGATTTCCTGACCAAGGCCTGAGGGTTCAAAGAACGTTAAGATCAACCGATAAAAGAAAATGCGAGCGACGTCGATACACCGAACATACTTATAAAA
This sequence comes from Musotima nitidalis, assembly GCA_949126915.1. Taxonomy (NCBI): domain Eukaryota; kingdom Metazoa; phylum Arthropoda; class Insecta; order Lepidoptera; family Crambidae; genus Musotima; species Musotima nitidalis. Next base: position 5,858,224 of record OX421422.1, read on the forward strand.
CTTGGGGCATAACGATGTAGTGTTTCAGTTTTATTCCATACCTGTAATAAAAAGGGAAATCAATTAAAATATCAGTGATTTTTTTCAATTAATTATAAGACAATTTTCTTTCCCCTGGTAGATTTTTAATAATTTTTAATTTTCATGTTGTATTAATAAGATAATACTGGTACACATTTTTTTATCGATGAATGAAAGTAGATTGTATAAAAATATCAAAACTAATTACATTGAAATTGAAGTTTATCTAAAATATAAATATTTTAAATTAAGTAACTTTGTGTGGCTGTTGCATTTTCACACCTTAACTTCACCAAAATGTATAAAGTTCGGGACTTCGAAGTGTTTATGTGTGTAATTCTATAGTGCAATTAAAGTTGTACTTCATTCATGTATGCTATTATTTATCGCAATTATTTAGTTGTAGACCCACAAAGGAAGATTTCACAAAATTGTCCTTCTTATGTTTTAAAATTGACCTCAAAGACATAACCATATAAAAAAAGTTATAATAATATGAAGTCACCCTCTCAACTGATTGGGAGTCGTAAGAGTCGACCAACAGATGATGGGCAGCAGCGACATTCTGGGTACATTCTGCTTGAACTGCAATTATCAACCCGCCTGCCCAGCGTGGTGGTAATGGGCAAATAATATGTAATCTGTTGGAGAAGCCAATGTTCAGCTATTGACTTGATATGGCTAAAATGTTGATGATGATCAGAGTAGAAAGCGCCAACTAGCCTTAAACAAAAGACAATGAATAATCCTTCCTTATTCGAAATTACAAAATGAATATGAAATTAAAAACGTTAATTAAAACGTTACATTTCATGAAACACTTGTAAAACCACAAAACAATAGCTTAATAACTGGTTTATGTTATTCGCTAATTCCGTTAATGCCTCGGCGTGATGGAGGCGGCATGGGCAGTTCGCTTTTAATAAAATGCTAAGAATATTGTCCACTTTTATATGTTGGAACTAAACAGAAAATGCCATGTACAGTTCTTAGTCTGATTTTGTGAATTGTGCTTGAAGGCACTGTAGATCGAAGACTAGGTAGTCGGTTCCCCAAGGGCAGCGTTAGAGGTCAAGAATTGGTAGGTTAACTGCTGATCTGAAATCACGCGTGAGTTATTTAGAAGTTTCATGTGACCAAAAATGTAATAGAGGTATATGATCTATTTAGCTAGATGAAATTTCTATATAAACTTGTTTGCCTAAAAGAAACAGTAATATATGTCAAAGTACAAATAAAATAATATCATAATTCCTACACTTTGTCTCAAGCTTTCGACTATTATTATTTTTTAGTTTATAAGTATGTATACTTAATTTAAATATCAATGAACCTCATATCGAACACACCAGACAAATCTTCGTGATTTATTGTGTGTTTAAAAACCTTGTAAAAATCTTATTATGTTTAATAAATAAATAAAAAAAAAAAAAAAAAAATTCTAAAAAATGTTTATAGCGAATCAAGTTACCAATCTACAAAAATTATGAATAAATTTTATTTAAAATTGTAGTTTATTTTAGTTAAAAGTGGCTCCGCAGAAAAAAAAAAGCTGGATTTGAAGTAAACGCACTAGTTTTCTTCGCAATATGTTTTCCATCGCAAATAATGGCTTCGTGCACTTTTATATTCATAACATATAAATCATAGTAAATGAGATCCCCCCCCCCTAAACCACTTGAATCCTCAGTAAAGATGTGGGACTATACTGAGATTTCATATGGACTTCTTGATAGAATTTGAAAAGATGTGTTTGAAAAGGTTCTATATTTATTAAGCCACAAAGAATATGTTTGAGAGAACGACAAAAATCTTTAATGCAATTATGTGATTATTTATATTTGTTTACATATAATGGTATGTCATTAACCCTGTTAGGATACCGCAATTGAATATACAACTTGTAATACAAATTAACGATTAGTCACTTTAAAGTATTGACGTAGTCTAATTTATTATAACTAATTGAATCAAAGATTTTCTCTTCCGATGACATTACGACCGCATATTACAAAAAGTATAGTAATAGTGCAAAATTCTTAATATATATTTTCACTCAACATTGCCGAATTAGAAACCTTTAATGAAAGATGAAGGGGTAAGTGACCTTGCTGTTTTAAACTCGGCGCTAACCACCGATATGGCTTGGTGGCAAGTATATCCGCACTTCGCTCCTGAGGTCGTAGATTCGATTTCTAAATACGACAAATCTTTGTGTGCATAAACATGTATATTTGTTCTGCTCTGGGTATTTTTCTATATAATAGGTTGGGGAAAAAGTCTTTTCGTATTTTTGTATGAAAAGTCAAGACATTTTTTTCAAAGTTTATTTACATTTATTTACAATATATATGTACCGTTTTGTTGAATAACTTTCTGCCATTTTGTGGGCAGAGACATTATCCCGTTACTGTAGAAACTTTGAGACTTCTGATCAAAAAAACGGGACAAATAGTTTTGGCAGTCCTCTCTTGAGGTCATCCTTACAGAACCTAAAGAATTCTGCAGAGACCGAAACAGGTGAAAATCTGAAGGCGCAAGCTCAGGGCTATATGGTGGATGCACTAGGACCTCCCAGTCGAACTCTCTTAATTTTTGCTGAGTGGCTAAAGATGTGTGTGGTCTAGCGTTATCGTGATGAAAGACCACACCCTTCCTGTTGATCAATTCCGGCCGTTTTCTCTCGACTGCTTCCTTTAATCTCATCAGTTGCTGGCAGTAAAGATCAGAATCGATGGTTTTGCCGGGCGGTAAAAGCTCATAATAAACAATGCCCTTCCAATCCCACCATACACACAGCATCACCTTATTTCGTGTTAGGCCAGGTTTGGCCACAGTCTGTGAAGCCTGGCCAACTTTCGACCACGACCTTTTTCGCACGTTCTTGTCGTACGTGATCCACTTTTCATCGCCAGTTATCAATCTCTTCAAAAACGGCTCGGTTTCATTACGTCTCAATAATGAATCGCAAATGAGTACACGGTTCATTAAGTTTCTTTGAGTGAGCTCGTGTGGCACCCAAATATCGAGCTTTTTTGTAAAACCAGCTTTTTTTAAATGGGTCAAAACTGTTTTGTGGTCAATTCCCAGTTCTTCAGCTACATCGTAACTACTAATATGCCGATCTTGCTCCACTCTTTCAAAAATGGCGTCCATTTTATTAGTAACAGGGCGACCAGAGCGAGGTGCATCTTTAACATCAAAATTTCCCAAATTTGTGCTACTCTTACTGACACTGCATCAGGTCCATAAACATCACAAATTTTTTTCACTGCTTGAGTTGCATTTTTGCCTTTTTTATAATAAAATTTTAAAATGTATCGAATTTCTTCATTAGATTCACTCATTTTTACGGAGAGAAAAACAAATGAAAAATAGCGGGAAACAACTTTTTTTTATTTTTTTCTTTTCTTTATAATGGAACCTTTTTAATGTTACCAAAACCAGCCAGACACAAATAGTACAGTCAAAAAAATTTTACAATAAGTTTATACCTACGTTATGCGAAAAGACTTTTTCCCCGACCTAATATATTAAGTACGTATTTACAATAAAAGGTAATAATGTATGTTTATCCGTTATTTTGTACCTACAACACAGGTTCTTAATGATGCTTATATTGGAACTAAATAATTGGTGTGATTGTCAGAAAATATTCATTTATATTATTTTATCTTCTACATTATATTTCTATGTTTTAACATTGGATACCGATAAGTTAGGACATCATAGCATACAAACTATATGTATTATGTTGTTATAAAATAAATAAAACAAAATAAATAAATGATAGAAAGTTCGACGACCGATTTGGCGTGGAGGTCAGTATACCTGCACTTCACTCCAGAGGTCGTGGGTTCGATTCCCACACAGGACAAATCTTTGTGTGCATGAACATGAATATTTGTTCTGGTCTGGGTGTTTTCCTATGTATATTAAGTATGTATTTACAAAAAAAATAAAATATTTAAGTATGTTTATCCGTTCTTTAGTATCCATAACACAAGTTCTTAGTGATACTTATCTTGGAACTAAAGAATTGGTGTGATTGTAAGAGAATATTTAAGAGAATATTTAAGTATAAAAATCTATTCGGTAGAGGCATTTGCCTACTGACATATTTAAGCATTACAGTTTTAATAGGGATTTTAAAAAAATCAATGTTAATAAAGGTAGGCGTGACACATACCAGCGGAAAGTCTCCCACGTTTAAGCAAACAAGAAAGTAGACAAATAATTAGGGACTGAAAGAGGACAACTCTAGCCACAGAAAGTTGTTATTGGTAAACCAGACAACATAAAAATAATTTCGAACTAAAAAGTGTTACCACGCAAAGAAGTCGAAAGTACCCACGTATTTTGTGCAGAAATAAAAAACTTCCCAAACTGAAAAAGGTAGTAGGCCCAACGACAGTGGCTTATAAAAGTAACAACATTCCATAACGTTTTATATCTAACAAGCCGGTTGCAGACGAAAATGTGCTCTTTGATGGTTTATAGCAAGGGTGACTTTGACATAACAATTTGTCGAGAGGGGTGGCTTCAGAGGCAAAAGTGACGTGTGGCCTTTATTCATTAGCGTTAGTAGTGGCGGTTTGTTCAGACATTTGAGGAAGTGTCAAATTGAACCTTGAACTTAAATTATGCGCATATTTCTTTTCGACCCTTTTCAAATGTAATTTTTAGAAATTATTCCGTGGCGTGAGGCAACACCCAGAATTCCATCATCCCATGTCTTGCTTGAAGGTGTTTTAAAGGCGATTAAGGTATCGGAATCGCGTCTAGTGTCAATGTCGGCAAAGGGCCACTCACCATTTTTAAACTTTTCATCTAGAGATCTTTACGCGAAAAGGGAACATTGCAACAACTATTTAGATCTCTTTTGAATAGTTTTAGGTACGGTTTCTGCCAACATGAGATAAATGGGCGTAAGCTTAAGATTTAATCGTGGTATATTTTACTAGTTTCATTTTTATTTGTGGGATAATAATAGTTTTAATGTACGGTATCGTATAAAGCTAAGTTCATATGTTAGTATTGTTTGTACCATACCATTATTATTGCATTATTGGTTAAATAAAAAAAAGACGATAATTTTTTTTGCTGTTGACTATCAAATACCTTCTTATGAAAAGGAATAAAAAAAAGTTTATAAAGTTTAAAAAGTTATCAAAACTTTCTATTTGCCCTCCTTTGACTCGCTTTGACGACACGCGGATCTATCAATGTACAAAAAACATCAAAAAACGATTTAAATATTGAATTAAATATTTTATATTAAATAATGACAAGCTTTGAGTGTGTAATAACCTAACGGTCTAATTTACTTTATACACATTGTTCCGTTTGGACCAATCAACTTATTATTTTTTTGTAAACACAGTTATGATATTATATAGTATGATTTTTGTACTGCCATTTTCGTAACTAAAAAGAATGAACTAAAGTTGTAGACTTTACTCAGACGAAGACGAAAAAGTCTGTCAAAAATGAGCCTGGCCTCCATAAGTTTTTGTCATTTATAAATTTATTTGATTGTCGTATGTGTTTGTTAGTCTTTAGTAAGTGGTAATATTAACGTACAAGATCCGTGCTACGAAATGCTACGACGCCTAATAATCGCTACGACGCCTTATAATTGCTACGACACACGACTGTTACTACGAAGGGGCGACATTAACGGGTGAAAGATAATTAAATTTGCAATTCTTGCTGACCTTGTCTTTTGACAGCTGTCAAATTCACACGCCCACGAAACTCAAGTTAAAATTTGTTAACACGCAGTATTAAAATTGATACTTATTTCGGTCGATAAACTACAAAAGCACAAAAATGTACAGCATAGTTACGTTTTATGTTAGTCTTTGATAACATTTTACAAGTTTCAACCACCCCCTTTCATATAGCCCCTAATATCAATACTGGTTGGACTTGCACCTGTACATTATTGCGTAACATAATACATTTACATACGCTTAACAATAGTGTCATACCTGCCCTCTCCCTAGGGCGTCGTCGCTGAGAAGCCTCAACAAAGAGGTGGTTGTTCGCATGAATTTAGATTGCGGTAGGTCGCAACAAAACCCTTGGGATAGAATCACGTTTGTCCCGTAAACCCCAATTCTAGTTTCTCTTAGAGATTATTGCGCGGTTGATTTTAATAATCTTCATATATAGTTTCGCGTCTTAAGATGTTTAAAAGTGTCTTAAGTGGCAACTATATGTGGTAGTCCTTAAGCCATGTCTAGGCTCTATACGCTATATATTATATTCTAAAGCTAATCACCTGCCTCTGCTACTCCACTAAGGGTAATGGAGTAATAAGATGATGGTATATGTACTTAGTTACCACGTTAATTTATTAGTATAAATTGAAAAAGAAAAAAATTTGCAATTTATATAAAAAAAAAATATATGTAAAACATATATATTATATTTACGATCACAATACAAATATCCAAAAAGTAACCTAGTTAATTTTATGACAAATTGATAGCCATATCATAGTGCGCTGAAAAAAAAATACAAATATTTGATTAGTCTGATGACTCGCAATCTTAGAAGCGAAGAACTTTTCTGCCCCAATAGCCGTCAGTTCTTCGTGCTATCGAAGTGGCTATGCAGTTTGCATATTTTATAATATGAGCCTTATATGAGTCCAATGCTGAACATCGGCCTGTCCAATAGATTAAATTATATTCCCATAAGCTGGGCAGGCGGGTTGGTAATCGCAGTTCTAGCCAGTATTTTTTTTTTTAATTTTCATTTATTTTGGCACAAACAGTCATTACAAAAAAAAGTACATGACAGTACCGAGGATGACGCTGCAGCCCATCACCCAGTAGGATCTTACGACTCCTACGATGAGAGGGAGTTGCACAATTCTAGGCCGCTACCACACGGCAGCTTGCATATTTACACTTAATTAATAAAAATACCCCCCACAAGCTCATGCCTTCAAGCTAAAATATGAGCATTTATCCCGCGCTCCACGGCAAGTGCTAAAGTAATTACTTAGTTTTAATTACTTTCAGACCATATCGTTATTTAAGACCGTTATTGACAATTTAAATCGCTATTTATAACTTTTAGTACATTTTTCGAAACACCTATTAATTTTAAAGCATTTTATCAATCCTACGTTAAATGCTTGTTTATCGTCCCTTATATTGAGAAAAATATAGCGGCTTCGTTATTACTCATTGGGTGGTATGTAACGTATTATTAATATTAATAAATTGTCGACCTAACCTAACCTCAAACCAATCATGTTTTAAGGCTCATATAATTCATTTAAGTACTATATGATATGAAATTTATTGTCCATACATAGAGCTAGGCCGAAGGAGTAGGTTTATGGTCCCATGTAATAAGTGGCGAGCCTATTACCGCTTACTGGGAACTTTTAATTTTCCCAGATCGTTTTTCCTTGGTCGCACGTGCACCGCTTGCAAGAGTTTGGGTTGGCTTTCTGAGTACTTGATTTGTTCCCTATACACCTCAATAAGGCCCATAAACATAATTGGGAGCTGTATATTAATCTATGAAAGTAATTGCCGTACTGAATCGAATTGTTTTCCATTTACCGTCGTAGTAGAAAGGTCGGAGTAAAGTTCGTCGAAATCCAGAATACAGACCTTTGATTATCCTATTACATTTTAGATGACATAAGCGAGTGAATTAATGTTGACAGTTGCACGGCAACCATCGCGTGCTTTACTCCGCAACAAATCCAAATATTTGAATTCGTATTAAGTCCAACCTTTGAGTACAAGTATAAGGTAAAGAGTTTCTTATAGTCATATTAAATGGGGCTTCGTCTGGCTCTCATCGTTGAATTGGGTCTTGAGCCTTGATAAGCTTGTAACTATTCTGTCTCTGCTATCCCGAGGTTGACTTGTAGCGAATGACTAATGGTATTAAGTTCGCATGTTGTACAAGTGTTATATTAAGTGTGTGCAATCATGTTTAAGTGAACAAATAAATAAGTGTTTCCTTTTTAATCGGAAAAAGGCGCGTCTCTGTTTGTCTAAACTTACCTACATCCATAAATAATACTAATTAAGTGATCAAGGCACATGTAATTATATATGCGTATTTATGATTAACTAACAAATTTTCACAAATTATGACAAAAATATATATTTTTTATTTCTCTCTGTTTCTTGATTATGATACCGCCGACATCTCTTTTATTGTTGTAATTTTTTATATGGTATAACCATATTCTATAATAATAATTTTACGAATTTATATCAAAGTCAGAATCATTTATTTAAGTTTGGCTCAACATAGCTCTTATTAAAGTCAAAACTTATAAACTAGCGCGCCAAATATATTAATCTTAATCTCTCAATAATATTTATCTTAAAGACAATAGTGTATATTTATTAATTTTCTTATATTTGTTGTCGTTACTCGACCGTTAAATCGGGCATATCATGAAAGGCCGCTATAAAATGTCGCTTTTTTAATTTTTCCATGTCCATGTTTACTTTTAGGAGATTGGACCAGATATTATTAAGACTCTATTACGAAGAACAGGCATTTTTTTGACGGGTTATGAAATAATGAATCTGAAGCATTAATTGATTTGCCGCTACTTTATTTTTCTTTTAAATAATAGCTTAGAGTTAAGTAAGAGATATATTACTAAGTAATATAATAGTAAATGAGAATGAGTGGTGATAAAGATGTCAAATGGTAAATGAGATTCCCTCCCTCTAAACACCTTGAGTCCTCAGTAAAGATGTGGGACTATACTGAGATCTCATACGGACTTCTTGAGAGAATTTGAAAAGTGATGTTGCACGGTTTGGTTTATTTACTAACACGATTGTTCGTTCACAAGCATTGAACAGTTAATAATCCACCGCATTCACACATTTACGTTCAAAATATCCCAAATTTTAGAAAACCAAATAAAAAAGAGTCGCTTTCACGCCAAGATGTCCCTCTACTTGATGTGGCATATAATACGACATTTACACTAGTGATGTAAAACTTTTTACTAATAAATTTTTAACATTTCAGGTGTGCGACAGTTGAACGGATGCGGTGGAGCGGCGGGGCGGCGGCGCGCGCCATCTTGTCGCTCAGCCGGAGCGCACGCGAACCGTAGACGATGCGCCGCGGTAGGTGAGCGGCGCGCGGCGGCGGTGCATGTACGCAGCGGCGGGCGGCGCGTCGCTTGCGGGCCGCAAGGTAACTACTCGAGCCGGAGACGATACGCCACTGTAGGTGACTGTAGGTAGCGCTCGTAGCTCTGCGGTGTTCGGTGGTCGAAAACGATCACCAAAGTACAGCAGAGTTTACAGAGGTCAGTCCTTGGATGAGTGACCGTTTGTGTGGCATTTGATATCGAGCGCTTCCGTGCTTCGGAAGGCACGTTAAGCCGTTGGTCCCGGTTATCACTAAATGTGGTAGTCGTTAAGCCATGTTAGAGGCCTCATGGGCGGCTTGAAAAATTCTAACAGCAGGACGCCATACACCTGCCTCCGCCAATCCGCACTGGGTCAGCGTGGTGGAGTATGACCCAATACCCTCACACCTTGATATGTGTGAGGAGGCTCGTGCTCAGTAGTGGGACGTTAATGGGCTGTGATGATGATGATGATGAGGTGACTGTGAGCGGCGCATCCCCACTGGATCTGTGTGGTGGAGTTTGCCCCAAAAACTCTCTTACCTTGGTTCGTGAGAGGAGACCAGTACTCAGTATGATAATACATAAATACTTTTGGATCTCTCCCACAGCACTTTTAGTCCTAAGTGCTAAGAACGAGTATACGGCTGATTTTAGCGTTGTGTGCAGGTATATATATTTATATAGAAAGTCAAATCTGCAGTCCCACCCTATACGACGAAGCTCAGTGCAATAGGCTAACCGCTTACCTATCTTATTTTTGTAATTTGCTGTAACTTTTTTCTATTAGAAACTTTTACGTAATTATAACCTCAGTTTCAATATTTTCAATACCATTTAATTAGTTATAAGTATGACAATTATTACTACTGCGATGTTACTTGTTGTAGGCGCGCCAACACGGCCGCCAGCCCGCGCCGCCCAGCCCGCACCCGAACAGCCCCCCGCACCCCGCGCCGACCGGCGTGCGCGCTTACTCCTGCCAACACTGGGAGGCCCGTCTCAGCGCGCCGCCATCTCGCCTCGCCGCTCTCGTCTCCGATCCACATCTACCATGCGACGTCGCCGAGGTAACACTGGGCTTGCGTATAGCTTATTGAACGACAATCGAGCAAGATGTTTAGGTATTTTTACGATCATCATATTATACAGAAACTTCCTTTATGAAGCAAATGTAATAACAAAAAGTATTATTAAATCTTGGTTCCTTTATGAAGCACATAATAAACACCAATTAAATCTAAAAACGATATTTAAATTAAACGCAGCAAGTAATGCTTTCGCCACGACATTTAAATAAAAATGACTGTATATTTTCTTAGCAAATAAATTTAACAAAGTAGCACTAAAGAAGCCTATCTGCTATAACATTTAGGACTGTGATTGAGGAAATTATATTCCATTAATAAAGAAGTCTCTTTCTAGGTCTCCATCACAATAATAGAAGATAAGTAATATGCTTTAAAAGACATATCTACTTACTATACTATCAAAGAAGTCTCAAAGAAAAGGCGCTCAACAAAATACTTATCCTTGCTTTATTGTCGTTCGTTTCACTAGACTCTAGTGACTAGAGATTGATGTCTCAATGTAACCTTGCTAGTTATTATATGACGATGTATAAGCTTGATGTTGTCGAAGTTAAATAATTGTATGCGTGTTTGTTTAACATATAACATGGATTTGTATTCCTTCTCCTTTAATTTAAATAGGAGTGACATCGTTTTGATAAGATCACTTATATTGCAATTATCTTCTCTCAGTATATCAGTATAATTGTCACTGTTGAAAATATTTCAATAAAAACATTAGTCGATATGCAAAAACAATTATTTTGATTTGAATTATTTTTTGAGCACAAATCCAACAATCCAAATGGTTACTTACTCATTTTTAGGGAAAGAAAAAAAAAATTACTGAATGGTCGTTTCGTTGTAAAAAAGAAAGATTTTATTGAATTTTGAAATCAATTTTAAATAATTTTGCAAAGGAATAAGTAGTCATTAAGTATACAGCACTAAAGTAAACCAAGCACTATCCCTTAATACATTTAGCGAAGATGGTCCATAATCATTTTACAATTAAACAACCAGATGTCGTCGCTGGTGTTAGTTCTAACTAAATTCAGGGACCGCTGAATAATACCAAAATGTAATTGTGTAAGTTTATAGGAATAATTTAATGCAGGCTAACAGAATTTACGCATTTCAATACGGTAGAAACTTTGAAATTATACATTATATTATACAGGTGAGAATATTAATATATATTTTAAAACTAAAGCATGATTGTTTAAGTTAAGTTAAAAAGATAAAGCATGCGTAATTTATACAGACTTGTCAATTGAAATGTAAAGCTTTTCTTACTTATAGATTAAGCGTTTGGTTTATAGCAAGTTGGTATATCGTTTAAAGCAAATACTATGAAGATGTATTAATATCTCTGCAACTGTTGGTTTATGTTATACAACCACTTATACCAGACTCGTAAGTTGCATTTGAACTGCATTCTAGATGTTCGTCTGTCGGTACAATCACGCGACATTCGTGAATGTCGCGTGAGTAGTACATGACCGCTGAATGCACGCGTGCAGTTCGCGTGGTTTTCCACAACAGGCGTAATTGCGACCCAGCGCAGATCTCTTAATATCTTGTTAAAATATATTTTCTTTCTTTATCGAATTTCATAGTAAATGCAAAACAACAAATGTAATTTTATACTTTGCATTTTAAACCTAAGACATGCTATAGTAATGCTTAGTCTATGAGTACCAGATCGACATTTCAATTGACAAGTATAAATTTATGTTGTAAAGTGCATTCACGTTCTTGAGGATTTAATGTTCTGGTAATAAATTGTAAGCAGTTATAATAAGTTGTATGTTTAATTGCGGCTCGTAATGAATGTATTGTTAGCATAAGTAGTCGGTGTAACGCATGTTTGTTATTGGGGTAATGCAACGATGTCGTAGGCGATGACGTCATCGTCATCTTGATGTGTAGTTTTTGTTTTTTATATGTTCGCCATTGAATATTCGTGTCTATTTGAAAGGTCGCAGTGCTTATGTGGAAAACAGCAATAATATGTGTTGCCTGGAAGTGTTATTAAATAAAGTGACAAAAGTGGGCCGGCCATGAAACAGCTGTGCATATCTAAAAGCAGCGTCAGGTGGCAGGTGACGAAGAACCAAAGACTTCGACTCGATGTGCGGAACGAGACATGAGTGATAAAATAATTCGTACAAACGCAATAAAAACAATTTGTTCAATTAAAATTAAATCAATCTAAACGCCAAATTGCGCTTGCTTCCATTACGTATTCTTTCACATAAAACATATCGTAATTATAAGGTAACGACCACTGAAATTAAACGTTCAATTAGCTGATAAAATTAAATATAGTTTCGCGCCTTTCTTGTGCCTATCTTGAACAATTCTAAAAACACTCTAACTTGTATTTAACTGGAAGCAATTTTTACTGTGATGCTATATTAGAGTTATACAGATGTTAGAAGTGTAAATAAATTAGAATAGACTTTAAAAGTTCAGATAAGTAGTTGTAGTCGCGCTAGTCGTAGCCTTAAAACTGCTCGAAAATAAAATTTCTAAAATAAAATCAAACGGTGCAATAACGTTTTAACGAGTGATAATTAAAGTGAGACTTTAAGCGCGTTGGAAGTGCTAATAACGGAAACAAAAAGCGTTCTATCAGCCGTTGGCTGACGTATTTACCTGCGGTTTTTGCGGTCACAAAACTGGCAAGTATGCAGGCAGCGCTTATGCTAAGATCTAAATCGAGGGAGCGAAGAAAGCAGCGACTTAAAAGAGGAATAAAGCACGACCTACCGAGCAATGTGGCCACCAAATCAATCGCACCGTTCCCGAGATATCCTCCTGCATCCTGGGTATGTTTTAGTTGTTATGTTTGAAGTCTTTATACAAATGACGAATACTACTAAGTTTAAGAGTAGAATACTACTAAGAAAACTAGAGCAATGATATTATAAAATAAGAGGCAATAGGTTAAGTCGGCACTAAACTTAAGTCAAGAATTGTTCAAAGCCAGCTTTTTTTACTTTTAATAATACCTAGACACCAAAAGACACGGTTACGATAAGGCTGAGATAGCTTGGCACCCGAGAGTATTATTTCATATGGCTATAGAAACACGAGTTGACTTAATAGTGGTGTGCCATTAGCATGAGTGTAAACAAGACATACTGTCAACACTTTCACGAGATTACGCTCAAGTAGGCTGTTCAGTTTTGTGGTGCCACTTAGTAGGCCCAAGTAACGTCTTTACCTCTTTTCATTATAATGTCATTGATATGTCTATCAATGAACCTTGAAATTAATTATAGTTGAAGACTTAATAAAAGCACACATATAGTATTACGTCCTTGTACAAAGATAATTTGCTTCTGTGTTTAATGTTATAATAGAAATAGCATGCCTGCGATAAACTTCCAATTATTGTCGTATTTCTTCTGATTGTCTTTTAGTACTATATAATTAAAAACAAATAATGAGTGATAATTAATATGGATAAGCTACAGGTAAGCATTTAGGTATTTTTTTAAGCAATGGTGCCGGATGCATTTTCTAATTATCCATAAATCATTTTTTTTATGGAGTGCCACTATGAAAATAGAAACCTAGAAAGGACAATAATGGAATTGTTTCCTAGAGGTTTTAATTGAGTAAAATATGGAACGGCCACAATTTGCATAACCGGAAACAAAGGTATTGTAAACACATACTGTTGATTCCTTTATATTCTATCATTATCTCTGTTGCTATATCCTAGACATAAGCGCTCTAAGCACAGGGAATGCTTGATGGCCTCTGCGAACTTCAGTTATTGCATAAAACATTACTATAAATAAAATAATTGAAATTACATGATAACATACATACATACATTCACGCCTGCCTCCCCGAAGGGGTAGGCAGACTTCGCCAACTATATAGTTGGTCCCAGGTGGCGAGCCCATTGCCGGTAGGTGCACCACTTGCAGGTAAAGATGGTTTGGGCCTCTTAGGTCTTTATACACATGATAACATATGAAATATAAAGCTACCTTCACCATATAGTATATTAGTGGACAGTGATCTGATTAAATAGCAGAAGCAAAACCTTAAAAAGGGTAAAATCCCCTTCGAAGCTGTGCAGTCGTTATCTGTTATAGATGTATGTAAACTTCATGCATTGAAAGTTCATGATGCATGCATACCGTATGAATGGAAGTCCTCGTTGAATAGACTTAAAAGTCAACAGACACATTGTGCGCCCGGCTGACACGGATATATAATAATAATGTAAAATGCGCATAATTTTATGCTATAATTAAAGACGAAGATTGAAATTTCACACTTAATTATTTTAATCTGCAAGACTGTCGGGAGTGAGACTTTAATAGTATTCTTAAAATGTCTTTATACCTGTAAAAGGGTATAAAACACTATCCTAAAATTATTAATAATAATAATGTTTCTTTTTCTCACTACAATCACAGTAATTGCATGTGTTAGGTTTAAGGTTCTAGTTATCTATATATCAAATAATAGAATCAATAACCACTATAAAAGTGCTGTAAGCAGGTAAAGGAATTCACAAGTAAAACAATAAAACGGTTTGAACTATTATATTTATTAAGTTCTTTATTAGTGTTTCGAACACTTTATTTTTAAGCTACACTCCGTTTATTTTTGAGAACTATTATTTAGTGTAATATATATTTATTATTATAGCCGTTTATTTAGTTTCATCAAATAGTAAACACAGAATTACAGTTATGCCATATATCCTACGTTATGTCTTAAAGCAGATAAACAAAATATATAACTTATATCAATCATATTGCATCAGTTATAAAGCCCAACATATTAGTACACATGGACCCACATAAAATCAAACAAACATTAATAACCATGTGTACAAACATTATATGACAGAACTACACTTGCTAGTGTAACTATCAGTACAACCATTTGTATATTACAAAGCATTTCATATATCTGTCCATATCACCAACTAAACATTAATCGTAGAAACAATAAGGGTACGACCGTGAAATAATTGTTAAAGATAATAATTTAATTTATTATCAACAATCATCACACCTTAAAACAAAATAACATTATACTTATCTTCCAACTCAGAATGTCCACACTTATATATATATCTATATAAAGAATATAAGAACCAAACAAGCCTCGGAGCTCCGCACCGTCCGACGTCTCAACCGAGAATCGCCCAGATCTTTTTTTTTTTTTTTTTTTTTTTTTTTTATACATGGAGAATCTGCAATCCACGCATGCACGGCGCATCGTCGGTGACGTTAGTCACCGACGATGAGCCGAGCGTGCGCTTCCGGAGCAAAGTACGCGCATCTTTGAAGAAGATGCGTATACTTCACGCTAGCCAACTTGGTTCACCGCCGTGGCGGTGGCCCAAGCTAGCCGGCTAACTCCCAGATACCTCTCGCCGGCGAGTAGGTTATGCCGGGATGACCCATAAGGGGCCGACCGGCTAAACTCCATGTGTGTGGATGCTGCATGCCTCTGATGGCCGTTACAGCGCAACCGGAATGTATTGGGGAAGGCGAGGCTGAGGGCCTCAAACCTAGATTAAATACTAAAAGTATTTTAACTGAAGAGCGACATACTAAGGGCGGTCTCTAGTAGACCCGAACCTCGGCTCAGGATGTCGTGAGTGTTTATTGTGAGCGATCAGGTCTAAACCTGATGTGTCGCGGGTGTAGTGTTGGTGCTTGTCCGGGTCGTCGCACCCTGCGGCGGGTGCGGTGATTTACGCGCTGTAGGGTGTGTTGATTTGTAGTGGCGTTGGCTACCGCGATTGGATCGTCCGGGAGGTCTAGAACGTGCCTAGGTCTCCTGGCGGTCGGACGGACATCCGTCTCGGCGGTGTAATCGGAGGCTTTAACTACAAGGGGATTAGGGTGGTGGGGTGCATTGTCGAAGTAACGTCTAGAGAGGTTCTTCATATATTGCGCTATCGAGGGAATCCCGAAGTCGCGATGTAAATCTATATTACGTACGTACCAGGGGCAACCGGTGGCCATGCGTAAGAATCAATTTTGAATGATTTGTAGTTTTTTAAGAGTTCTGTGACTCACGTGAGCAAAAACTACACATGCGTATGTCATGACTGGACGGACACATGTTTTGAAGAGAGTCAACTTGTGTTTAAGTTGCATTCTTGACCGCCTGCCTATCAGGTGAAAGAGTCTACCTAGGATGAAGTAGGCGCGGTTTCGGACTTCTTGAGTGTGAGGTGCAAACGATAATTGCCTATCTAGAGTAACACCTAAATATTTGGCCTTATTGTGCCATGGTATAGGCTGGTTGTTCATAATTAGCTGGGACGGAGGTTGGATGTTTCGCGCGCGCCGTGTGAAGTACACTGCGGCGCTTTTGGTGGGGTTGACCTCTATGCGCCATTTTGAGAACCAATCGCTTAGGGCGTTGATTGCTTTTTGAAGACGGGAGAGTAATAATGATGTTTTCCTACACGAGAAGTAAAGGGCTGTGTCGTCCGCGAATAGAGCGAGTTCCACACCCTGTGTACGGGGGATGTCATTTACATAAATAGTAAAGAGGAGGGGGGATAACACGGATCCCTGGGGAACGCCCGCTAGGATAGGCCTTGGGGAGGAGTGAGTTCCCTCGACGCGGAAGCGAAAGGTACGATTCGACAGGTAGTCCCGTAAGATGTGTACGAGACGGTCTGGCACTCCTATTTGGTGAAGCTTATAAATTAAGCCGCTGTGCCAGACTTTGTCGAAGGCCTTTGCCACGTCGAGGAAGATCGCTCCTGTGGGGATGGGGCGCCGTGCTGCGAATCCTACATGAATGTGTTCCGTGAGGCGGTGCACTTGATTAATACAGGAGTGTTTGGCACGAAAGCCAAACTGCTCGTCTATTATAATTTTATTCGAAAAGATAAAGTCTCTAAGACGAATATTTAGGATTCGTTCATAGATTTTACCTATCGTATTGAGGAGGCTAATAGGGCGATAGCTACTAGGTTCTGTAGAGGGTTTACCGGGTTTTGGTATTCCTATGACGTCTGCCGCCTTCCAGGCGGCAGGGAACATGCAGTTTGAAAGGGCTGCGTTGAAAATGGCTACAAGTAGGTATACTAAGTGTGCCGGTAGAATTTTAATAATTTTATTATTAATTCCGTCGGGGCCGGGAGATTTTTTAGGTTTAAGACCTCTAATTATGGTTTGCACCTCGTCCACTGTGGTCGGTGTCAAGGGGTCAGAGGTTAGAGGGGATGAGGCAAGTTTGGTAACTTCTTCATCAATATGGGCAAGGTGACTGGGGTCTATAGGTAAGATACTTGGAGAGCACTGGGCCTCCAGGCTGTCGGCTAGGCACTCGGCCTTTTCGTCGTCGTCGAAGGCGATCGTGTTGTCGGGCCTAGTTAGGGGTGGTAGGTTAGCTCGACCATCGCATTTGAGAGCTCTGGCCAGTTTCCAGTAAGCCTGATGTGTGGGCGAAATGTCCTTGAGGAGGTCATCCCATTGATTTCCCCGGTGGTCGCGGATGCGCTGCTTTACAGTTCTCTGTAAGACCCGCAGCCGCGCCCGGTTCGTTTCGGAAGGTCTGGCGTCGTAGGCGCGTGTGGCGGCATTTTTCGCCCTCAATAAGTCTCTCAGCTCGTCCGGCAGCTTCCAGCGGTGGTTGTCCGCTGGGACCTGCCTAGAAGCTTTGCTGATTGCAGCAGAGAGGTGCTTATTCAGAGCGTCAATGGCTTTTGTCGTGTCGTCAGTTGTTAGTATGTAATCGGGAATAGGATTTAGTATTGGGTTGGCGACGTCCTCGAGGGTCTCTCGTAGGCTACGCCAATCCAGTACTGTTTTTGTGGCAGGGGTTGTGTCGTTGGTTTGGCCTAATTCTAATAGAACGGGGCGGTGGTCGGAACACAGAGCGTGAACCGTTTCTATTAAGCGTAATTTAAGCGTGATGTTTTTTAATAGAGCCACATCTATAGTAGATGGGCGGTGATCTACGTTACCCGGGTAGTGGGTGGGTGTCATGGGGGCTATGATGTCGAAAAGCAGGGTGTCAGCGAGTCTGCCCATCACAATCCCGTTATGATTGTTGGCTGGGCAGCCCCATTGAGCGTGCTTGCTATTGAAATCGCCGGCAAGTATGACGGCGGTTCCCATAGCAAACAGTGCGCTTAAGTCGGTCTGTAAAAGGGTAGAAGACGGAGGAAGGTAAACTGAGGCTAGTGTGATGGGTGAGTGGTCTGTCATGGCCATGTGAACCCACCTCCAACCCATGGCACATACCAACCAGAAGGGTTATTATGGCCGAAATGCTTTGGGTTACGTCCGCAGCCACGCATTTAGCTCTGCTGCGGATCGTTGCTTGAACCCGACAAATTTTAAAATCTAACTCCAGTCCCATCGTCAGGTTCTCCCCTTTCTGGGGTCCTGTCTACTGCGAAACCACCGGCCCAATCTTGTGCACGCGCTTAATTGCGTTCCTAGTTGTCCTTCCGTCTTGAGTGCCACTGCTGCGCGAATCGGCGAAACGCCTGGAAGTTCGCCCTGCTAGAAACCAGGTCGCAGTAATATACCGGTCCATACTCCTTCGTCACTATCCCGTCCATCATTCTTTCACGCAGGTCCGCATACAGAGGGCAGGTCCATAGAGCATGGTGCCTGTCCTCATCCTCCATACCGCACTCGCACATGCTCTCGCTGCACAACTTCATGTCACTCAGGCGCTTCCTAAAACATCCATGACCAGTGAGCAACTGTGAGGTTATATAATCGGGTTCGACCCAGCGTGCGCTGAGCCTCCCCGCCACGTCCGGGAAGAATTGATAGAGTTCCCTTCCTTTCGTATCACTTTTCCATCTCTCCTGCCATATAGCGGCTATGTCCTCCAGGACGGCCCGCTTCCGTCCACCCATCTCGCCCTTGGCCGCGCCTTGTCGCGCCGCCTCCGTCCTGCCCGCACGGATTACCTCCAGGTCGGCCGGTAATACGCCGGCCAAGACCGGCAGGGCTGCAGTGCTGGTCGATCTGTACGCCTTCGTGAGAAGGATGAGCGACGTCCTCTGGCCCTTTAACAGAGTCCTGCTGATGGTCGTCACCATAGCCCGCTCAAACCAGCACGCGGCCGCATACACAATCGTGGCAACAAAGGTGCCGAGGTACAATATTCGTAGGCCAGGATAACGAATGCCCCAGGAAGACGCCGACACACGCGACATCTTCCCGAAGCATTTGGCCGCGCGATCTACTATCGATTGTGCATGCGGACCGAACAAAAGACTGCTGTCCAACACGACGCCGAGTACGGGTACCGCGTTAACACTACGGATCGAGTCCGTACCGAATCTAATGACTGGGGGTCGCTGGAGTTTTCCTCTGATCGTCATCGTGGATGACTTGGCAGAGGAAAAGCCCAGTCTGTTCCGGACGCCCCAGTCTGCGACGTTACTTAGGGCTACCGAGGCCGAAGCCTCGATGCCGGCTCGCGAGTTGGACTCGATCAAAATAGTGACGTCGTCGGCATATGCCACCACACTCGCCCCCTCCGGCATCGGAAGGCGCAGCAAGTCATCTAGTAGGACGTTCCATAACGTCGGACCTAGGACAGAACCCTGAGGACATCCCATAGTGGACTCCTTCCACAGCGACTCGGCGCCCACGAAGAAGCCAACCTGGCGCCCGGTGAAGTAGTCCGCCAACATTTTGTAAATGTTAGGCGGAAGTCCCCCAGCCTTAGCCTTGGCCATGATCATGGGCCACCATGCGTTGTCGAAGGCGCCCGAGATGTCAAGATAGACGGCCTGTACATACTTCGATGTGGAAGTTTTGGCGGCGCTTAAGATGGTATTCAGCGCCGTCACCGTCGACCGACCGGGAGTGAACCCGTGCTGGCGGTCCGATATCCCAAGTGGGATCTGAGGGGCGCAGACTAACATTATGCGCTCCAAAATTTTGCCCAGGACCGAGAGAAGCGTGATGGGGCGGTACGCCCTGGGGTCAGTCGGTGGTTTGTCATTTCCTTTCGGCAACACAATCAGCCGTCCCTTTTTCCATATATCCGGAAACACTCCCTCCTCTACACACTTTTCGTACACCCGATGTACTTCTGTCGAAGCCGCTTTCCACACATGAAACACGATCCTTGCAGATATCCCATCAATCCCTGGTGCCGTGTTCGGTAAGCTCCGAATTATTGCCCACAGTTGCTCAATCGTCGGGGGGACCGCAGGACTACCGCTCGGGATGAGGGCGGCCGAGATCCGCACCTGCTTGTGCTCCTCTGTGTCCCTAGACGCGCAGTCATCGGGGCACAGCGAGTACACAAGGGCGTGCATGGCCTCACCCAGAGTCCCAGCGTAGCCATCAGCAAACTTAGTGCCGTTAATGACATTGGCTGGAGGACGGCTCCGCCCGCTCGCCGCTCTATACGCCAGGCCCCATGGGTCCTGGTTTCCCGACTCCGCGAGCTTCCTAAAGAAACTGCGTTCCGTATCTGCCATACACTTACGGTACTTCGCTCTCATACAGCAAAACTCTTCCTTCTTAATCTCCTCGGACCTTCCTCCCTTACCCCTACTCTTTTGCCACACCCTTCGTAGCGAGGCAGTCTTCTTCCGAAGTCTGTCAAGCTCACCCGTCCACCATTCATAGCCTCCTTCCTTCCTCTTCCCTTTCTCGCCAAGTACTTCTCTGGCCGTTCGACTAATTCTGTCAGTGAAGTCGCGGCATACCTCACCTGATGGTCTGGTGAGGTCGAGGTACCCCATCCGTTCGTGGATCGTAGACTCGAAGCGGTCCCAGTCTACCCCACGGTCCCGGAAACTAGAGGGCTCCCCCGTGGGTCGCAATCTGTCCCTCGGCGCAGTGGCGGAAGGTGGTGCTCCGATCTGGGAGGTGATGAGCCGGTGGTCGCTCGTGCTCACGTCTGGGTGCACGGTCCAGCTCTGCGCCCTTACGGACCTGGTGGTGATGGTCAGGTCCACGTTCGACTCCCCGTTGGCTGTGGAGAACGTCGATGGCTGGCCCGAAGTGTTCTGGAGCATGAGTCCGTTGGCCAGAATGAAGTCCTCCATCGACGTTCTGCGGTGGTCGGCGACGTGGCCTCTTCCAGTACACTGTGCCGGCGTGCAGTGCCACATCGGCGAGTGGGCGTTGCAGTCGATGCCGATGTAGACCCTCTTTCCCCGGAGGCGATCTACGACGCGCTGAAGGTGGTGTAAATGAGGGTCGATGCTCTCCGAGTATTGGAAGTACGCCGACACGACGTGCAGGTCGGCGCCGCCGATGTGTGCGACGAAGCAGTGATCCGTGGATAACTCGTTGTTGATGGTGCACAGTGTACTGGAGGTGTGGACGTATAAGCCCGCCTTGGATTGCGAACTATGCTGGAGGGCGAGCTGGGACTGCGAGTACTGTTCTTGTACAAGAATGGCGTCCAGTCCCAGGTCGCGCGCCAGTGCTGGCAGCTCCTTCGTAGCCAGCTCTCCTCCACCCAGATTCACCTGGCCCAGTTTTACATTGGGCCGTTTATCCATATTTGGTCATGGAGACTGCACGTTCTTCAGCGTAGATTCGCCCCGGACAGGCTCGGGCGGCAGTCGCGTGCGTGTCGGCATCCTTTTTGCCGAACCTGTGACACGTGGCGCAACGGGTGCTCTCCTCAGTGCAGTCCCCATGACGGTGGCCAGTCTTCCCGCAGCGGGCGCAGGTAGCCTCAGCTGCTCGGCAGTATTTTTCTGGGTGGCCGTAGAGCTGGCATTTATTGCAGCATGTGATATTGATGTAATCGTTTACATAGGCCACGTCCCAGCCCATATAAATCTTCTCCCGTGCTAAAAGGGCGGTCCGAAGGGCGCTGGAGCATTCTAGGACCGCTGTGGTATTCCTGCTGTTCCTTCTTTGCTTCTTAAATATTAGGCGGCACTCCTTCTTCAATTTTTCGAGCGTCCAGCCCTCCATCTCAGCCAGATTCTGCTCGTACAGGGTTGTCATCAGTTCCTCTTCCTTGGGGTCGCTGGTGAGTGGCGACAGGGAGATGAGGGGCTGGCGCTGCCTCGGCTCCTGCACTCGGAGTGATGGCGGAGCGGCCTCCCGAAGCCTCTTTGCCGACGCGGCGGTAGCGGTCCTGACGACGACGCCCGCGTTCCCTACTTTCCTCAGGCCCTGGACCTGAACGTTCGATGCGCGCGGGTCCACGGCCTTGAGCAGTTCCTTTTTTGTATCCTCGGCCGTTTTCAACGGGCCCCCGGCTTCCGCTGGGTAAAACGCCAGCATGGGCCCACCGGCTGGTGGTAGGGGGCGCGTGGTCTGCGCGTTAAATTTAAGGGCACCCGCGTAACCGAGGGGTGCCGCAGCTCCGGTCGCCGGGGTGGTGATGGCAGCCGCGGCTGCAGTTGCAGCAGCGGTGGCGACGGCGGCTGTAGCCGCGCCACGCGCGCGCTCTGCCTCTTCTTGGGCGAGAGCGGCTCGCTCTCTTTCCTGAGAGCAGGTGTTGCCCAGGTTGCGAACCTCCGTTAGGGCCGCGCGACTGGTTGAGCGCTCATTTTCAGCTATGAGCCCTAGGTGGCCAACAATCTCCATAATGCTGCTTAGCTGTCCCCTGATATCAGCCAAGTCTGATTTGTTTAGCCGGGATGAAGGTCCTCCGGCTACGTCAGCGATGCGGCGGGCGGCGGTGTTGGCTCGGGCCCATAATTGGCGCGATGTAGCCCGCTCTAGTGAGCCCTCTTCCTCTTCTTCAGCGCCAGAGTCCTCTTGAACTCCTTCCTCGTCCTCCTCCAACGCGGCCACGGGTGCAGGGGGTGGTGGCGGGGGGGCCGTACTTGGCGGTTTTGATGAGACCCTGGCTGCGCGTTTGGTGTTTCCGGCTGCGAGTTCCTCCGGCGATCGAACGCGTTTCGCTGCTTGGGTCAGCGCCTGTTGCGTTCGCGTGGTACTGGGGGTGCATGGGGGGGCAGCGGGGGATGTCCTCGACCTGATGGCGCTGATCGTGGATGCCACAGCCGCGTGCGCGTACTCCAACATCGTCGGCGAAGTTGAGCCTTGGCCCGGGTCTTGAGGTGCTGGCGGGGTGCGGGGTGCGGGGGTAGGAGCTCCTGGTCTTCGCGTTTCCGGCGGGGTGCGTGCCAGTGACGTCCTCGACCAACCAAAGTTCCTGGCCGACTCTAAATCTTCCCGGGGAGGGGGGGGGTCCCCCTCATCCCTGCTGTCCATGAGGCGTGTGGGGCCTCAAACGATGCGTCTCAAATTTCTCTCTAACTTTCTCAAACTTGGTTTTGGCGTAACTATCGTAGTTAACGAGAAAAACGCAAAAAACTAATCACCCGTTGTTGAGACGCAGACTGGCATAGATTGACGCCACTAGGTACGCCAAAATTTGAAAAATTTTTCTAAGTCCTTTTTTATGGAAAAATTTTTCTATGTCCCTTGTAAAAGTTTATGTGCAACACAGATAATACAAATTAAATAAAAACACAGATGCCAGTTTATTGACTTAGAAAAATTCTCAAAAAGTTTAAGAAATTTTTCTAAGTCGAAGATTTTTTCAAAGTCCAAGATTTTTTCAAAGTCCAAGATTTTTTCTAAGTCTAAAATTTAGAAAAATTTTCTAAGTCCAAATTATGCAAAATTATTCTAAGTCCTTAAAAGCGAAGTATTAAAATTATTCTAAGTACTAAAAACTAGCATTCAGAAATAAAAATAAAATATGAGTCCAGGGGTGGCTCGCGAAGACAGGCGGGTGAGGAGGCACCCGTCTGGTGAAGCTGGTCCAGGGTCCCGGACCAGGTAGAAAATGTCACTGGCACTGAAACTATAACTAAAAACTTATCCTATTCTAAGCTAAGCTACGTAACTAAAGTGTCAAAGGAGCAGCTGTCAGTAGGTGACAGCTGTCCGGCACGGGCACAGGCTAAAGCGATATATATAGTGTCTAGGAAGCAGCTGTCAGTGGGTGACAGCCGTCCGGCACGAGCACTAGCGAGCAAGCAATGTCAAAGCAGAAGCACAGATGGCGCCACTTAGCTGCACGTGGATGTAGTCTGTGGCAAGATGGCGGCTGACAGCTGTCAGGTGACCGGAGCACGTGCGACCATGTGCTTTGCACGCGGTCAGCACGCGGTACGCCTCGTGGTGGCCCAGGATCTAGATCCTGGCCAGGATCCAGCCAAAAACTTGAGCACTGGTTATACACAGTTATATATACAAAATGAAATCGTCACTATCGCGAAATAAGCTAACTAACTAAACTAAAACGAGCTAAACTAAACTAAGCGTCACTGTGTGCACTGAAGGGAAAAGCGTCAAAAATCGCGTGTAATTCAGGGCCCACAGGCACGGGGCACTGAAATTTCAGCAAAGCTGAACACCCAGAATATTTTCAAAAAAGAATTTTTGAAAAATATTACACTATAAGCACTGAAGCGAATTATAAATAAATATAATAGGTTGGGGAAAAAGTCTTTTCGTATTTTTGTATGAAAAGTCAAGACATTTTTTTCAAAGTTTATTTACATTTATTTACAATATATATGTACCGTTTTGTTGAATAACTTTCTGCCATTTTGTGGGCAGAGACATTATCCCGTTACTGTAGAAACTTTGGGACTTCTGATCAAAAAAACGGGACAAATAGTTTTGGCAGTCCTCTCTTGAGGTCAACCTTACAGAACCTAAAGAATTCTGCAGAGACCGAAACAGGTGAAAATCTGAAGGCGCAAGGTCAGGGCTATATGGTGGATGCACTAGGACCTCCCAGTCGAACTCTCTTAATTTTTGCTGAGTGGCTAAAGATGTGTGTGGTCTAGCATTATCGTGATGAAGACCACACCCTTCCTGTTGATCAATTCCGGCCGTTTTCTCTCGACTGCTTCCTTTAATCTCATCAGTTGCTGGCAGTAAAGATCAGAATCGATGGTTTTGCCGGGCGGTAAAAGCTCATAATAAACAATGCCCTTCCAATCCCACCATACACACAGCATCACCTTATTTCGTGTTAGGCCAGGTTTGGCCACAGTCTGTGAAGCCTGGCCAACTTTCGACCACGACCTTTTTCGCACGTTCTTGTCGTACGTGATCCACTTTTCATCGCCAGTTATCAATCTCTTCAAAAACGGCTCGGTTTCATTACGTCTCAATAATGAATCGCAAATGAGTACACGGTTCATTAAGTTTCTTTGAGTGAGCTCGTGTGGCACCCAAATATCGAGCTTTTTTGTATAACCAGCTTTCTTCAAATGGGTCAAAACTGTTTTGTGGTCAATTCCCAGTTCTTCAGCTACATCGTAACTACTAATATGCCGATCTTGCTCCACTCTTTCAAAAATGGCGTCCATTTTATTCGTAACAGGGCGACCAGAGCGAGGTGCATCTTTAACATCAAAATTTCCGGACTGAAAACGTTTGAACCAAATTTGTGCTACTCTTACTGACACTGCATCAGGTCCATAAACATCACAAATTTTTTTCACTGCTTGAGTTGCATTTTTGCCTTTTTTATAATAAAATTTTAAAATGTATCGAATTTCTTCATTAGATTCACTCATTTTAACGGAGAGAAAAACAAATGAAAAATAGCGGGAAACAACTTTTTTTATTTTTTTCTTTTCTTTATAATGGAACCTTTTTAATGTTACCAAAACCAGCCAGACACAAATAGTACAGTCAAAAAAATTTTATAATAAGTTTATACCTATGTTATGCGAAAAGACTTTTTCCCCGACCTAATATATCACAGCGAGCCGTGGAGCAGCGCGGGCACGTCCGTTCGGTCCGGCGGTTCGGAGTAGTAGAAGTCTCTGTCTGTCGGTCTGTCATGGCCAGCCGGCAGACAGAGACCTCAATGTTCTCCAGTTGAGGGGGATCTAAGGGAATACAGTGTAGGGCGCGTTTGTAATAGATAAGAGTGCCACCTCCTGCGCGGCCCACTCTGTCATTCCTGATAATATTATAGTTTGCTAATCGCGGCGAGCGGTGCGATGGTTTAAGAAAGGTCTCCTGCACGAGAAGGATGTCGATCTGGTGTTCTGTCACGAACTGAGCTATTTCAGTCCGCTGCTCCTTTATACTGTTAGCGTTAAAAAACGCTAAAGTAAGGGATTTTGGTTTTATCCGCGCGTTAGTAGCCATTTAAAAGTTTTTTAAAACAGTGTTTAATTTGTTTAACAGATCTGCGTGTTGCATAACCACGTTTGCTTTCGCGGTTATGTTGGGACCTGCGGCGCGTAGTTGAGCCGCAAGGGTGTTTATTTTGCCCCAGTCTGAGAAGGCTGAGGCTAGGTCCATGACCAATGCTAGGTCAGAGGGGGAGGAGGGGGAGGAGGTTTGGTTAGAGGCCTCCTCGGCTATTGTGGGTGCTACGGACCTCTGTATGGTAGCCTTAGGGGCTGATGGTGCGAGAGGCGCGGGGGGCATCAGAGGCACCGCGGGCCCCGGGCGCGCGGAGGAAGCGGGAGGGATAAGAGGCCTCCAAGCATTCTTGGTGCCGGCAGGGGGCATCAAGGTGGGAGGCCGGAGACCCTGTGGGGCCTCAAGGTTGAGGCTCATGAGGGCGGGAATTTGCCTAGGCTTGGTCGGCTTAGGCGCTTTGGGGCAGCCATGGTAGTTGGCAGTGTGGCCCAGCTGGCGGCATAGAACGCAGCCAGGGGGGTCCTCGGGCAGAGGGGGTTTGGGCCGGGTGCAGTCGGAGGTGCCATGGTCTTTTAGGCACTTGACGCACCTGGGACGGGCAAAGCAGTTTCGGGCCGAGTGGCCATATAACTGGCAGTTGTGGCACTGCCCGGGGGCCGTACGCTTCCTGGGGGCTTCCACTGTCAGCCCCGTGAGGTTACATATGGCGCGCACTCCATATATGGATTTCCCTTGTTCATTATTCTCTAGTGTGACTAGAATTATGTCGAAGGGTGTTCGGCATTTGTGTTTGTAAAACCGGTGTACTTCTTTAACCGGGTATTTTTGGTTAAGAAGGTCGGTTTTTATATCATCAGTTGGGATCTCCTTTGGGACCCCGCGGATTACGACGCGTGTTAGGCGTTCGTCAGGAAGGGCGTAGGTGTGAAAGGACATATTCCTTTCCCTAAGAAACCTTGTGAGGTTTCGGTGGTCGTCGGAGGTGGGGACCGAGATTTTTATACCTTCGCGGCACATTCGCGCGCTGGTATATGCGATTTTTTTGGCATTTATTGCCGCGGAAATAGTGTTCCAAGACTTGGTGTCTTGGAGGATGATTGGGGGAGGCTTTCTCCCCTCAGAGGAGGGTTCGGCCGTCGGGGCCGGAGGCGGGGGAGGGACAACGCGTACGTCGCCGGTGTTGGATTTTGCAGTCTTGGCTGCCCTATCGTTTTTAACGGTTTTTTTCCTCTTTCCCTGTACGGGGGTGAAGCCCTCATTATCAGCGTCCGAGGCTGAGGATGACTGGGAGGGTGCGTCGGATGAATCCGACTCGGCCTCCGATTGGACAATGTCCATGGGAGTGAGGAGGTGGACGATAGGTTCCGGGTCTGGCGACTGCGGGCTATCTAGAGATGATGATGCCTTATGGGCTAAAAACTTAGCGACTAGCGCGCTAACATCTAGATTGAGGAATTTGAAGAATTCCTCAATTTGGTTTGGGCTCAATTGGTTGAGCGCCATTTTAATCAAAAAAGAAAAGGTTATTAGTATACTATTTGAATACTTATTTAATACCTCCCTGCCGGGCAGGCAGGGGGGCTGCGGTTTATATATTTACAGACCTATAGCCGGGAGAGTTATCACCGTGTATGGTGAAAGTATAAAAGTAATAAGGAGAAATATGTGGGGGATATTTGTTAAGAGCGCATGCAATACAGACACGATATAGTGAGACAATGAAACAATAGCGTACTTACGTTAGCGCGTGAAATCCTGTCCTGTGAGGAACTCACAACACAGCCAACACAGCACTAACACAGCACTATCACTTCACAACTCCCCTTCGCTTCGTTCACACCGCAAGGCGATACAGAAACGCGAGCGCGACCGCGAAAAACCCGAATCAATTTCAATCAAGTTGATAAAACAACTCAACGAAAGAAACTCGAGCCAAAGCACGTCCACTCAAATGGCGAGATGAGCGTTCGTCGAACAGTACGCGAGAGCGATGACCGTGACGTCACCCGAACAGAGCGGGTGAGGAGTAACAGGAGCGAGCGAGCGCGAGCACTAGCACGAGCGGCACAACACAACCATGCGGGGCAAACGACCGAAGCGGAATGTCGCCCAGATCGGTCGGCGCAGGGGCTTTTATAGGCGGTAACAAACAACCATGAGTCATACTTGTTTGTCACCGCTCGAACGTTGGCTTTCCGTTTATTTTAATATTTTTACATACTTACTGTGATTATTTATAAATATATTATTACTTAATTTACTAATATTATATATTTTATATCTTATACATAGGCATAAACTATCACATGCCTAATTAAAATTCATTGCCATTATCTATATGATTGTAACTAATACTAATTAGTCTCATTTGACTATAGAGCAATTAAGTCACAAGTGGATAGGCAATGTATTTGAATTTACTAGAATTCGTCAGTATTTTAGTGAAAATTATCTATTGAGAGAATATTTAGCAGGTTTTATCGGAATTTTATAAAAAGAGTATTTGATACGTTTATTTAGCTTCAGTATTCGTATTCGTTATTATAACATTCCTAAGTGCTGTAACAAGAATTTTGTTATAACAGCTTCCCGTAAGCTCGGAATTTTTAACATGAAGTCATTCTCCGGAACTGTGAATCTACGTTGTAAGAGTCCGTGTCCGCGTCCTTCTTGGGTGACCGTTTGTGAGGCGTTTGATATTGAGAAAACTCTCAAGAAACGATATGCTTCCTTTATTTCAGAAGCTATGTTAAAGTGCTGGTCCCGGTTATCATTACATATTAATGTATATTATACATTCCAAAGTATGATACATACATTATATGGTAGCCGTTAAGAAAAGCTAGAAACATTATTATGTGGCTTATAATGTAAGATATTATAACCTGTCTCCGGCTATCTGCGGGTACGCCTATGACTTAAATTTCACCTTGGTATGTGTATGTGCGAAAAGGCCAGGCTCAGTGAAGATACAGGCTAAAATGTATGATTTGGATCTTTTTAAAGCTATCAGAAAGTAAGTATTCGACAATATGGAAAGTACAGAATCGTAAAGACGAGGCAGCTCACCTTATAGTAACTTCTGCTTCTAAATTACATAAATATGCTACTGCTAAAACCCTATATTGATATTATTTTGCTCAAAATATCACCTTGGGAACTTAAATGATTGAACAATCATTTCCTTGTCAGACGCTCTTTCAAACTATTATAAAGTACATTAACAACGAAGTAAAAGATAACTATATATATGATTTACGATTCTGTACTTTCCATATTGTCGACTGCTTTGTTTCTGATAGCTTTCAAAAGATCCAACTCATACATTATAGCCCATATCTTTACTGAGCCCTGATCTTTCCGCACATACATGTGTATGTGCGGAAAGATCAAATTTCACCTTTGTATGTACAAAGGTGAAATTTAAGTCATACGCGTACACTGCAGATAGCCGGAGACAGGTGAGTATTGTTAACATTATAAGCCACAAAATAGTGCTTAACGGCTTTATCTTTTAAGACGATCATACATATACTATACATAATAAAACGATCGTAATAACATAAAAAATGGTAAAACAATATTTTCTAACTGTTAACAAAGCCAGAGTCTTTAAACTCATCGAAATTTATTGAGTATTAATTTGTGTACATACATTTAGTACATATTTGTTCAGATATTATGGTAAAACATGGCCACCCTACACATGATGAGCATTCGATGAGGCGGGAAGTTGAAGCCGTCGATGACTTCCGTGCGATAACTGAATGCCTTTGAATTTCGACATGAAAATGACGCAGAGGTGGCTTTGCTTTTAGTCCCAGAGATGGCAGACATTTTCGGGTAGATATTTAAGGCAAATAAAAAATAGGTAGGTAGATAAAAAATCATATGCAAATATGCTACTCGCCCATTAATGGCGTTATGTTATTTTTACCAAGACATTTTATTTTTTATAAAAATGACCTTAATCAATCTGAAAGTTATTAGCCCTTTTATTGAATATTTATGTAATAAAAAATAAACAGGCCAGATATTTTATACTCGGCCTCAGATTATTTATTTATGTTTGCCCGTAATCACCACGCTGGGCATTCGGGTTGTTGATCGCAGTTTAAGCCAGCACGCAGAATGACGCTGCTCAAAGATCACTTAAATCAGTAGACCTTCAGTAGAACCTTCCATCAACATGAACAGAACATAATTATGGTCTGCAGCCATCTGCATCAAAATTACCACTTCAATTACAATGTAACAATGAGATGAGCAGACTGGAACGCACGGGTAGCACTCGTTCACGAATGTGACACATTAATCAACAAATCTGAAGACTAACCATAGTTTAAGTATATCAACTTTATCCCGATTATCCTCAAATTGAATCCCAAATCATCACCCTAAGATCTGTATCTTCTAGCTGCAATCTAGCTTAGGACTTACCTATTAGGTCGGGGAAAAAGTCTTTTCGCATAACGTAGGTATAAACTTATTATAAAATTTTTTTGACTGTACTATTTGTGTCTGGCTGGTTTTGGTAACATTAAAAAGGTTCCATTATAAAGAAAAGAAAAAAATAAAAAAAAGTTGTTTCCCGCTATTTTTCATTTCTTTTTCTCTCCGTAAAAATGAGTGAATCTAATGAAGAAATTCGATACATTTTAAAATTTTATTATAAAAAAGGCAAAAATGCAACTCAAGCAGTGAAAAAAATTTGTGATGTTTATGGACCTGATGCAGTGTCAGTAAGAGTAGCACAAATTTGGTTCAAACGTTTTCAGTCCGGAAATTTTGATGTTAAAGATGCACCTCGCTCTGGTCGCCCTGTTACGAATAAAATGGACGCCATTTTTGAAAGAGTGGAGCAAGATCGGCATATTAGTAGTTACGATGTAGCTGAAGAACTGGGAATTGACCACAAAACAGTTTTGACCCATTTGAAGAAAGCTGGTTATACAAAAAAGCTCGATATTTGGGTGCCACACGAGCTCACTCAAAGAAACTTAATGAACCGTGTACTCATTTGCGATTCATTATTGAGACGTAATGAAACCGAGCCGTTTTTGAAGAGATTGATAACTGGCGATGAAAAGTGGATCACGTACGACAAGAACGTGCGAAAAAGGTCGTGGTCGAAAGTTGGCCAGGCTTCACAGACTGTGGCCAAACCTGGCCTAACACGAAATAAGGTGATGCTGTGTGTATGGTGGGATTGGAAGGGCATTGTTTATTATGAGCTTTTACCGCCCGGCAAAACCATCGATTCTGATCTTTACTGCCAGCAACTGATGAGATTAAAGGAAGCAGTCGAGAGAAAACGGCCGGAATTGATCAACAGGAAGGGTGTGGTCTTTCATCACGATAACGCTAGACCACACACATCTTTAGCCACTCAGCAAAAATTAAGAGAGTTCGACTGGGAGGTCCTAGTGCATCCACCATATAGCCCTGACCTTGCGCCTTCAGATTTTCACCTGTTTCGGTCTCTGCAGAATTCTTTAGGTTCTGTAAGGTTGACCTCAAGAGAGGACTGCCAAAACTATTTGTCCCGTTTTTTTGATCAGAAGTCCCAAAGTTTCTACAGTAACGGGATAATGTCTCTGCCCACAAAATGGCAGAAAGTTATTCAACAAAACGGTACATATATATTGTAAATAAATGTAAATAAACTTTGAAAAAAATGTTTTGAGTTTTCATACAAAAATACGAAAAGACTTTTTCCCCAACCTATTATTAATCCATCAAGTGGCCTAACTTTCGTTAATAAATGATTTCGTTTTCAAATGTTACGGCACAAACGAACCCAAAATCATGGCAACCCTGGTTCATTTGCGGCGGGCGTGGAAAGCGATAATAGCTTGGTAAATACACGAACAACCTAGCACGATAACAGGTACTGCGATAGTTGGATGATCCGATACGGCTGGCTTGCAATATATGCCCCGATGCACGTTCAGCGCTTCTCACGTATGATCTACTTTACAGTTAGGGGAGTAATTTGTAAAAATAATCATCGCTAGTCTTGTAATAAAGCAATTTTTACATACATACATTCACACCTGGTACCCCGAAGGTGTAGCAGGCGTAGGCAGGGCAGAGGCATATTATACGCCCACACTTCGCGTGGCGGTTTTAGGTGGCGAGCCTATTGTCGCTTACTGGGAACTTTTATGTTTGCCAGAGCCTCGTCCGTTGATCTGCAGGTGCTCCACTTGCAGGTGAGGTTAGCTAGATCTTGGTAAGATTTCTATACATCCTCTAGAGAGTAATTAAAAGAGTAATTAACATAGATGACTTTGAAAATGTATATACCCATTGGACCATGTAAACCCACTTTCAACCCATGGCCATACCAATCTGAAGGGGTATTACATACCATACACATTGATCCAGTGAGAAGCTCTTCACGCGGAGCGTGTTTAGTCGAAATTATGCCAAAACATTTCAATAAAACAAAGTTGGGTCACGCGTAGATTTCTGTTCTTCCTGTTTAATTATTATACCAACGAATGTCGCATTTGTTTATTGTTCTACATTAGCTTGAGTCGATAGCTAGTGCCGCATACGAGCGTTATCCCGGATGCGGTCTTGTGGCCTGGGATTCGCTTTCATTCCTTTCTGTCTATACTTCGCACGGTCTTCTGCATCATTTGTGAACAAACCATTGACAAGCATGTCACCCCCTACAGCATCAAGACAGCTCTGACGAAGAGAAGACACTAGGCCTATGCATAATGAAATATTTACTATTATCGATGCATTTAGTTTATGAACAGCTTTATATAAATAATTGAAACTTTGATTATTGTATGGTATATGTCTGAAATAGGGAAATTCTGAATGAGTCGCGTGCGACCTAAATATTGGAATAAAAAAGAGAATAATAGTTTAAAAGATGTAAATGCTTTGAATTGCGTGGTCTATCTCTGTTGCAACACAAAGCGAGCCTTGAATGAGATGAAGCAATGAACGATTGCTATACAAGTACAACAACATCCTACTTAGTGAAATGAGAAACGGAATAAGTCGGTCGAACGGCGCGGTATTGTAGCGGGCAGCAAATTGTAATCGTCATAGCTTCCATTGTTTTGTCGGAAAATGAGAACTAACAATGCTGAAGTTTTTCTAGATACTTTTAGAGGCACTCCGAATGGGCGCGATTAGTGAAACATTGCGTTTTATTTGCACTCAAGCATAAAGTCCTTGTGGAAAATGGGTACTGCAGTCTATGGGCGTTTGCAGTGCCAGTGGAATCACTAGCTGTTGAACCTTTCAAACCCGATTCATGCGCTTATTGATGAGCTCATGCTACTTTTGGGATACGCTCAATTAATCAATCAAAAATCATTTATTTCATAAACTATTACATACTACTTGAAAACTTCATGCTCGCCAGGGAACTCTAAATTGTCAATTGATATCGAGCTCTTCCGTGGTTCTGCAGACACTTTTAGCCATTTACCCATGTGATACTCGTGAAACTGAAGTAAAAACCTGTTAAGCTGCTTGAAAAAGGCTGATAGCAAAACGCCAGACACTGGTCTTCACTAATCCGCACTGGGTCGGCGTGGCAGAGTGCCTATGACCCGAAACCCTCTAATTTAGTTAGGAGACTTAAAAATGGTATCTGGGCTGAGATGATGCAGTTCTTTAGGTTTAACCATAATACTGATACTTCCTTCCTATAATGCAATGTTAATTCTTTATGTTACGGTATACCATTTATAATTCCAGCATTATTCCACTTGTGGCCTGGACTTACGCTTAGGGCCCAGGGTCTGCTCTCTGATTTGCCTGAAATTCAGCTTTTACACTGTCGTCTGATCTCCGCAACTCAGAGGAAAACATCATCGTATGGTTAAACCAGCTATAAGGATATAAGCTGGCACTGTGTTCCTATTTTATATTATCCACATAACACTCCAGAACGCAGGATATTTATTTGTTGCTACACACATGTACCTTAGATAGGATGATGGATTAAATAAATATATATTAGCAAGCTTTACGAGTAATAACATCCTACTTAGTGAAATGAGAAACTGAACGGGCCCGGAGAGCCGCGGGTAGCAAATTGTAACCGCCATAGATTTCATACATACCACATTCACTAGTGATGTCTGAGTAAAGGTTTTTATTTTATTATCTTTCCAGTGCAAATGTCAGCTTTGAGTCGTCAGATACTACAGCCTCATGGCTACTTCTACTTGACTTCATAGTCATCAGATAATAATTTAACTTAGTTAGCTGCCAACCAATTGTGTTATAGTAATAATGATATTGGAATGTGTGAATGTTTCCAGCTCAAATAGTCCCAGTTTCTTTGAACCTTTGAAATAGTCCTTGTTTCTATTTGATTGCATCGACTGCTTACATTCAGACAAATTGTGGAAGTTTATAATATAACTGATTCCGACCTCATGCATTCAATTTAAAAACATTGTCAATTTTTTTATATATTTCCCAAAGAACTGATTCTTGAAAAGAAAACATATTGCAATGATCACAATAGGAGTCTATATTTCATACAGGCATCAATTTCAAAGTAGTGTACCCAATAGAAGCTTTTTAGGTACGATAATTCTCAATATTTGGTCTTGATAATTAAGATTACATAATTGTGTTTGCATATTGAACCTTACAGAAGAAATTAAAGCCATTTTTAAAATACCGATTGTAAAATTGCAGGCAAAGATTTTCTTATCCATTTCTTCTGGTCTCAAAGTGCCAGGTATCTTTTATAACTGTCTTATTACTTTGTTGTTTTTTTTCAAAATGTAATTGCTTTTATGATTATAGTTGCTTTTCTCGGTAAGTAACTTACTGTTTTTTTTTTAACTTATTAGACAAAAAACTTGTTACTACCATAAATGAGGTAATCGTATATCAAATAATCCCATGTGTCTCATGAACGAAGGTTCTTAATTAACTGCCTCAAAAAAGCCACCAAAATAGGGAATAAAAAGGCTGGGAAGAGAAAAAATTACAGTTTAAACAGCGAGGGCCACAACAGGGTACCTTGACATTTTGAGCTGTCAATTTGCCTTTGTATAAAAGCAATCAGAGAGCTCGTGTACTCGACAAGCTTACACTGCTCGATAGACAAGATATTCTTTGCCATCGGGTAAATATCCTGATGAACATATGTTTTCTTTCATTTTTTAATGAAGCTTACTATTTATAATGTTTGTTTTTTTAACTTACGGGGTTTTTCTACAATGTATACGCAAAAGATTCAATATGTTTTATCGCCAGGATACATCCAGGTGTTGGTTACAGTGTATTCGGTTAACATTTTATTACATAACTTTCAAAGGAAAGTAAGGGTGTAATTGCGGGTTGGCATTCTTGTAGCCGCGTTTGTCGCAAACGTGGATAGGATTTCACTCAAAGGATTTAAATTGAAAGTACATAAAAACTACATGTGAATTCGACATAATCTCAGCCACTAATAGTCCACCGTTGAACCCTGGCCTCACCAATTGTTTTCCATGTGTATTGACTTTTGGTCGCTACCTTTTCCACCACGCCACCACTGCCACGGTTTCCCGCTTACATGAACCAGATCATCAGTCCACTAGGTCCAATGGAAGGCCTTTGCTACGGACCAGTTCTCGGGAATATGTAAATTTATCATCGTCCCAGGCATAAAAAATCACTACTGAATAATAAAAGTCACTCCAATTGTTTTAACTTGGATCGGCCGATGTCGCGCTGACCTGACCAGATCGATTTACCACTGGGTCGAAAGACAGGCTACTATGGACCGGTTTGCGGTCGCCAATGTCAATTACCTCAGCATCATATATGCTGCAATAAAGGTACAGAGGAGGGTTGCCCTAGACTTAAGCGTAGGGACGAGAGTCAGCTCACTGGCCTAACCAGATTTGGCTGAATTTCAGTTATTACTTTGAGCGACCCTAATACATAATAAAGCGGACTCTTAATTAACTATTGACTGCATTATTAATAAATTTAAATTGTGGTGCAACAATCCTACCACCAACATTTTTGTCGTGGAATACCTGATCAATCGTCTCGTTAGTTTTTCTCAACTTGCGGCTCTGGCCTACATGTAGCTTACTATTTTAAAAGACTTCACCAGATTTGTTCTGATAATTTTAGTACATTGTATTTGACAAACCCAGCCTAATCGGATTATATATAAAGGGTTTGGAAACAATTGGAATTGAAATCTCTCAATTTTGATTTGTAAATATAAATATATATGGATGTATATGGATCTTTCATTGACCTAAGGAAACCTTACCTGCAAGTAGTGCACCTGCTTACGAGGCTACGGCAAGCGGCAATAGGCTCGCCGCCTTTTACGTGGGACCAACTACCCCTTCGGGGAGACAGGCGTAAATGTATGTATAAGACAGATTAATAGTCTCTGAAAACAACCCACTGAAAAAGTCGGAGTGCCAGAAAAGGATTTGTAATAGAACTTCGATAGATTCTTTGATATGGAATCAATAAATCACTAGAGCTGTAATATATTTGTGCAACATGTACATTCAATAAATGTTATAATTCCAAAGAAAATATCCCTACAATCGTAATAATATGTTAAGTAGTTAATTGTGGCGTCACTCTTGAGTATATATATTAGGTCGGGGAAAAAGTCTTTTCGCATAACGTAGGTATAAACTTATTATAAAATTTTTTTGACTGTACTATTTGTGTCTGGCTGGTTTTGGTAACATTAAAAAGGTTCCATTATAAAGAAAAGAAAAAAATAAAAAAAAGTTGTTTCCCGCTATTTTTCATTTGTTTTTCTCTCCGTAAAAATGAGTGAATCTAATGAAGAAATTCGATACATTTTAAAATTTTATTATAAAAAAGGCAAAAATGCAACTCAAGCAGTGAAAAAAATTTGTGATGTTTATGGACCTGATGCAGTGTCAGTAAGAGTAGCACAAATTTGGTTCAAACGTTTTCAGTCCGGAAATTTTGATGTTAAAGATGCACCTTGCTCTGGTCGCCCTGTTACGAATAAAATGGACGCCATTTTTGAAAGAGTGGAGCAAGATCGGCATATTAGTAGTTACGATGTAGCTGAAGAACTGGGAATTGACCACAAAACAGTTTTGGCCCATTTGAAGAAAGCTGGTTATACAAAAAAGCTTGATATTTGGGTGCCACACGAGCTCACTCAAAGAAACTTAATGAACCGTGTACTCATTTGCGATTCATTATTGAGACGTAATGAAACCGAGCCGTTTTTGAAGAGATTGATAACTGGCGATGAAAAGTGGATCACGTACGACAAGAACGTGCGAAAAAGGTCGTGGTCGAAAGTTGGCCAGGCTTCACAGACTGTGGCCAAACCTGGCCTAACACGAAATAAGGTGATGCTGTGTGTATGGTGGGATTGGAAGGGCATTGTTTATTATGAGCTTTTACCGCCCGGCAAAACCATCGATTCTGATCTTTACTGCCAGCAACTGATGAGATTAAAGGAAGCAGTCGAGAGAAAACGGCCGGAATTGATCAACAGGAAGGGTGTGGTCTTTCATCACGATAACGCTAGACCACACACATCTTTAGCCACTCAGCAAAAATTAAGAGAGTTCGACTGGGAGGTCCTAGTGCATCCACCATATAGCCCTGACCTTGCGCCTTCAGATTTTCATCTGTTTCGGTCTCTGCAGAATTCTTTAGGTTCTGTAAGGTTGACCTCAAGAGAGGACTACCAAAACTATTTGTCCCGTTTTTTTGATCAGAAGTCCCAAAGTTTCTACAGTAACGGGATAATGTCTCTGCCCACAAAATGGCAGAAAGTTATTCAACAAAACGGTACATATATATTGTAAATAAATGTAAATAAACTTTGAAAAAAATGTCTTGACTTTTCATACAAAAATACGAAAAGACTTTTTCCCCAACCTATTATATTGGTATATTATTTTACTTATTGCACCCAAACACCTTTACAAGTTGAATTTCTACTAAACACTGCTTTGATTCATAATATATTTCGCTAATAAAATAAATCATTGTTTTCCACTATATAAAAGAGGCGAAGAGCTGTATTTCCGAGGCCATTTTGTGCTTTGCCCCCGGGCTGTTAGCTCGGTAGTTCAACTTCACCTTAATAATACAGGGGTAGAAATTGATTGATACGCTTGGTGCATAATAGTCGAGGGCCAACTAGGTAATATCTTACCGTCACGATTCAAAAAATAACGGTAACAGTCTAAATCTGACTATAATAATAATAAATATTTCTGACATTTACACCAATTTTTTAGTTCCAAGATAAGTATCATTAAGAACTTGTGTTATGGATACTAAAGAACGGATAAACATACATAAATACTTTTTTTTTGTAAATACATACTTAATATACATAGGAAAACACCCAGACCAGAACAGATATTCATATTTATACACACAAATATTTGTCCTGTGTGGCAATCGAACCCTCTACCTCAGGAGTGGAGTGCAGGTATACTCGCCACCACGCCATTTCGGTCGTCAAAAAGCTACAACTGGCGACTTCGTCCGCATGAAATTTTATTTAAATAAATTATATCATATTTAATATAATAAATAATCCGAACAAAATGACCAAATATTGAGACTTTCCATATGAACGTTAGTCCCCTATTTCTACCCATTATAACGTTTTTGCTTTAAAAAGTAGCCTATGTTCTTTATCAGGCTTTGGACTACATGTGAACCAACTTGCATACCAATTAGTTCAGTAGTTTTAGCGAGACAGACAGAGTTACTTTCGCATTTATAATATTAGTAGATATGGGTTTTATGTTCAAAGCAAGATGAATTAATTCATATTTCTCAGCAAAAATTCTAAGATGGAAGGGAGTAAGCTCCCGTGCGCCTTACATAAACAACTTGACGAGTTGCATTAAGTTTTATTGAGTGACCTGTTTCATCAGTTCAATCAATTTAAAGTATGAAAAGATTTCTTTTCAAAGAATTTTTCTTTTTGATGAAAAATTCTTTCAAATTAATATTTGTAAATAGCAATGTTCTTCGCAAAAAGGATATTGTGCGAATGAAAGTATCTTTGAAACTTTTTATTGAAGTATTTTTTTTATAGTGCTCGTAGCTCTGCGGTGCTAGGTGGTCGGAAACGATCACCGAAGTACAGCAGAGTTTACAGAGCTCAGTCCATGGATGGCTGACCGTTTATGTGGCATTTGATATCGAGCGCTTCCGTGCTTCGGAAAGCACGTTAAGCCGTTGGTCCCGGTTATCACTAAATGTGGTAGTCGTTAAGACATGTTGTAGGCCTAATGGGCGGCTTAAAAAATTGTAACAGCAGGACGCCATACACCTGCCTCCGCCAATCCGCACTGGGTCGGCGTGGCGGAGTATGACCCCATATCCTCACAACTTGATATGTGAGAGGAGGCTCGTGCTCAGTAGTAGGACGTTAATGGGCTGAGATGATGATGATGAATTATATTTTTGCACGCAAGGTGTGTTTTGTGACTTACTGACATCATCGATTTCATCATCTAAACCACTAAACGTCCCATTAATAAGCACTGAACCAAGGTGAGAGGGGTTAATGTACTTCACCACGCGGCCCCAGTGCGGATTTGTGAAGTCAGATGTGTGGCGTCCTGTAGTCAGAATTATTCAAGACCATTTACATAATTTACTGAAATTTCAAAATGTTAAGATATTGTTTGCAAATTGTTATATGTAGTAGGTATTTGTTAGAAACATGTGATCACCGATTAGTCCCGCCCGCACACCTCACTTGAACTACGAACGTTTGATGATGCACATTTGAAATTGAGGTTTTTTAATATTTTTTATAACTGTCCATTGCACATTGTTTTCGGCGCTAAAAGATATTTTTATGTAATTTACTATTGATTTAAATATAATAAGAAAACATTACAACTATCTACGTGGAAAATTTCATTCAAATTAGTTAAGGCGTCAACTATTCATCCTAATGCCAAATTTCATGCAAAAATATTACACAATTTCTGCGTATTAAAAAACAAAAATATAAATTTACCAATCCTACATAATTTATAATAGTGTCTTACAGCGTAATTAATTAATTAACATAATTTATAATAGTTTATAGTAGTCTTACTTGGCTTGAATTGCGATCACCAACCCGCCTGCCCAGTGTGGTGATTATTGGCAAATACCCTCATTAGAATGTTATCTGTTGGGGAGGCTAATGTTCAGCACTGGAATTTATAAGGATGAAATATGATCATATTTGTAGAACAAACGTTGGATGACGTTAAACGATTCGCCCTTCGCAACGATATCTGCATAAAGGGACCTTGACATGTCTATATTAATCGTGTCACCGCACTGTGTCCACACTATAATCGTGTAATGCTTAGTTACCATATGAATGACCGCTGGAATTATTGAAATTATTTTACACCTAATTATCACTATCATCAGTAACCTAGCCCATTTAAAATACAATATTGAGCAAGAACTTCTCTCACGGACCAAGTTTAGAGAGGGACTAAGGTCTAAATCCAACACACTGACCCACTGCGAATTGGCGAATGGTGTGGTCTGCTGTTGGAACTTTTTTATGCCGCCTGAAAGTAGGCATCTAACTTGGCTTAACAGCTCTTTCTTCTTCATCTTAGCGTTATCCCGGTTGCTGCCTTACGTGCCCTGGGTCCGCTTTCCTACATCTTCTCCTGCACTTCGCACGGCCCTTGGCATCCTTGGTCGATACGTTATTTGCATGTCATCCTTTACGACGTCAACATAACTTGGCGTACATACAATGATAACCGGGACCAACGTACCTTCTGAAGAACGTAAGCGCTTGATATCCAATGCCACAGAAACAGTCACAAATTCAAGAAACTGTAAACATAATTGTATTTCGGTGATAATTTCCGACAACCTAGTACCTACTGGAGATTTCCATTACACAATTTAAAAGACGAAGAAGAACAAAAACGTCTTTACCTATCGAATACTTTAGTGCATAAAGAACATTGAAGAGTCGTATAATTTTCGTATATTTTATATAAAGAACTTTTTGTTCTTATCCCGCCATCTCCTTTTCTGTCCTGAATTACACGCCTTGGTCTAACGAACCATTTGCTTATGATTTCTCTGAGTCTTTCCTAAAGTACAAGGTCTTATAAGCGGAGATTGAAATTACATTTATGCGGGCTGTTACCTTGCTTATTTCATGGTATGGAGCACTCCATTTTTTTGCATCAGCTAATTATAATGATGTAATATGAATTATTATATAATTCCTACTATCCATGACGAGCTTGGCATAGAAATTAACTGGAAATAATTATGCTATACCAATACCAAATCTCTCCAGATCTAGACGTATATTATATGATATTATCAACCAGCCGTTGACTATAGTGGTGAGACGTTTTGATTAGCCGTCACCATCTAGTGCATATCCTATAAAGCCGAAATACTTAGACTAAAAAAAATACTATTTATTCCCATATTTAAAAAACAACTAAGCGAGCGAAACGTTCATCAGACGCTTCGGTCAAGTTTAATTCGAAAACTGCAGTTCGAATACAATGAAAACGTATGGGACAATGACAGCTGGTGTAATGCTTAAGCCCTCGATGCAAAAATGGCATATTATGTATTAAATGTTGTAATTATCTTGTTTTTATATAATTTCGAGAAAACTCTTTATTTTTCCATTTAAGTGCCTTAGATATGAAATTATAGGTAGGTATAAAACTATGTTTAATTTTAGTACTAATCTCTTTTTTTAATAAATATTTAAAATTGGTCGAGTCCGTCGGTGGCATTGTAGCTCCAAATCAAAATTGACCTACATGGATGCCATTATCTTTCGTTTGAAAGTTGACGTGTTGTGAAATGGTTTTTAGTGATAATTTATGAAGATCAGTGCAGTTTATCTATTTAACAAAGCGATTTCACCAACTTCTATTAATTTGAATTACTGGACTGTGTTGTATCGTATTTTTTCCTTATTTTAAATACTC
The DNA here is from genome assembly GCA_949126915.1 of Musotima nitidalis. Taxonomy (NCBI): domain Eukaryota; kingdom Metazoa; phylum Arthropoda; class Insecta; order Lepidoptera; family Crambidae; genus Musotima; species Musotima nitidalis. The sequence continues at coordinate 5,900,519 of OX421422.1, forward strand.
GATCTACTCTCATCGAAATGCAGTTGTTAAATGCTAAGCCGATGGTGATATGCGTGCTTTATATTCAATACCTAGCCCTCCATATTCATAAGAATAATCATAAATTACTTAGAATGACGCCTACTAAATCCGAGACACCGGTTGTATAGTCTCATATGTCTAGTAATTTAATTAGCCCCAGTAGTTCTTTAAAACGGCCAAACTATGCTATGGAGCAGCATATTTTGCACTCATCAAGATGTCACAAGGTGAAGTAAATAAGGAAGTGCGAGTGTATAATAGGAAACAGTGTGTTATCCGGAACCAACTATTAAGTGTAGAAGGGACAAACTATTGTTTCTTGACAGCTGTGTTCTCTTATATATTGACAGAATTGAGTCTACTCTGTCAGTCGACTGGAAACAACCTCGTTATATGGTGTGACTGAGATAGTTGGAGGTTTTAATCAACTGTTTGATAAGTTAAGCAGTCCTTTAACTCCATATACAAAAGGCGCTTAAAATTGCTGGAGCAAGCTAATGTTGTGACCAAAACGTATTAGTGTTGTCATATTTAGCCAGATGGATGGCTCCGAAGCAAGTGTACCATGCTATCCAAAAAGCACTGCATACCCTTACCTTAGCTCAATACAATTTCGATACCTACTTAAGCTCGACCATGGTCTTACTGAGCTGCGGGCACAACACACAGCATTTCCTACCTAAAATCTGTATGCACCCCTTTAAAGGTCCAGTAGTGACGTCTCTATGTTATATAATCCGAACAGCCACCACACTCCTCATCGGCCTTGTTATGTAATTACGCGTCAAAGTGTCGGACCCCTGTCACTCCTCCAATCAAATTAATTAACCTGTGCCAGGAGCAGTCGCTTCATTGTCTTCGGGCTACCAGTAGACTGAATTCGATAACGACCATTCATACTAATTGACTTGCCGAAATTAGATACAGGTTATATATCAACCTTAGGTGGAAAAGTAATTCAAGTATGATGGTCGATCTAAAGATAGCACATAAAAAAATATTTCTTATGGTAACGAAAATATTAGTTTAGTATAAAACTAAAATTCAGAAAGACCCAGGAGACCCATCGGCGGAAAGCGTGGCGTGAGACGTCCTCCCGCAAGATGGACTTACTATCAACTATAGGTCGCAGGATCACGATGGTTGCATGCCGCCTACAATAGGTCGCGCTAGAAATAAAATAAATATTCTCTTACAATCACACCAATTATTTAGTTCCAAGATAAGTATCATTAAAAACTTGTGTTATGGATACTAAATAACGGATAAACATACATAAATACTTTTTTTTTGTAAATACATACTTAAGATACATAGGAGAACACCCAGACCAGAACAAATATTCATGTTCATGTACACAAAGATTTGTCCTGTGTGGGAATCGAACCTACGACCTCTCGAGTGAAGTGCAGGTATACTGACCTCCACGCCATATTGGTCGTCAAATGTACTAGGGAGGCTTATGTTCAGCAGTGGACTTCCTTGTGCTGATAATGATGATAAAAAATAGTTAAAAATACAAATTAGGACTAAGCCAACTTTATAAGCAGATATAGTAACAATCTAAAATCTACAATCTAAAAGTGAGAATTGTAAAAATAAGAACTGTATTAAATTATCAAACTGGTTTAACACTGGTTTCAATACAATAAAGTGATTCAGAGTAACAAATTTCCAACCAGTTCTACACACGAGTAGCCTGCACCGTAAAGGTAAAGCCTAATACCCAGCCGAAACTTGCGGTTTCGTATTACAACGAAAATTTTGGGATATGCCTATAACAAATTAAAATATTCCTTAAGGTAAAAGGAATACGAGAGCCCCACAATACACTTTGCGACCTATAAAATTAAACTAGTTATAATTATCTGTTGCATGTGCCCTAGTTCCGATTTGAGCTTGAAATGAGACCATATTAATATCCATATTGCTAGTATTGGTACGTCTGGCCGATGCTGGATGAATAGTCAATCATTATAAACCCTATGAAATCTGTCCATCAAGCTCATTAAGTTATCGTCTGTCGTGGATAATATTTAATAAAAAAATTGATTCGTGAAGCAACGCATGACGTGAATCCTTCTCACCTCTGACGTGACGCTCATTAGTAGTGAGGATATGGGCTGAGATGAAGCAACGTTCATAAAGAACACCAGCATTTGTTAATACTTTTGCATTAAATAGTATTTTAAAATAATGGTACATTAGTAAATTAAGGCATAGCATGTTTTAGTTGAATGTCGTTCTAGTCGTGCGATAGTCGATCGCGGCACGAACTTGCTTGGAATTTATAATTCTATTCAAATCTAGTTTCGCCTCTATGTATTTTGTTATCATCGTTCGTTATGTCAGTTGTTGCTGTTTGTTGCATTTATAGAAGTTTCATGCTAATAAATTAAAAGTGAAATAGCGAACATTTAAATACCCGGCATTTAATATTAATTTACGCCGGCAATTTCTTTTTTAAATCAAAATCAAATCTTCAAGTTTGGCTCAATAAAGGTCACATAAAAGTAAAATAAAAACTAAATCGCCCATTTACTGCGGGCGGGAACTTGATCGTAAAAAAGGGCAAGAGTTTTTTTCCCGCCAGTTATAAGAAAATGTACTTAATAGTAAAAGACTTTGATAAGTTTACAATAACTTGTGATCTGCAATTACAAGATTTAAAAGAAATAAAGACAGTGTAATTTTGGTTTAGCAATATGAACATAATATTACTATTATGAACATAAGTATTCTATCTACCAATAAAAAAATATTGAAAATATAATTTGCTTAAAACCACCTTGGAATACTGGCAGAGCGGTTGAAGACGAAGAGCTGTAGATGGAGCTTAAGCCACTTTGCTGATTTGACAAATCATAATAGGTAATAATACAACAACAGCCAATAGGCTGTCTGGTTGCCGTGCAATTTGGCAGAGATTTCCCCTAGAAACAAATTAGCACAACGCTGAGAGTCAGAAGCCGACACAGGCTTAAAGCCTTCATGCATATTCAGAGCTGTCCGTCCTTCTTCACGCTAATTTGATCGAGGTGTATCCGTGAACGTATAGACTTTTGTTCAGCATGCATTCTCTTGCATTATCGATCTCTACAATCGTAGAAATCTGATACAATGTTTTATTTTTATTTAAAACTAGCGACCACTTGCGACTTAGACCGCGTGATCTACGGGTATTTTTTTAAATCAAGTTCCCGCGGGAAAATGAAACGCATTTTGTAACCTTCCGTTAGCGTCTTGTTATTCCATATCAGTTGCGTTTTGTTATACCCCATTTTATGACACGTCGCACAGGAACGGTCTAAAATATATGCGGTTCTAACCCCACCAATTTTTAGCAAAATCTTGAGTTAAGGAGACAAATGAGACCCTTTGTTGGTGATACAGCCTAGATTCGACTTAGTGCCATGCAAGACAAAGTCTGATAGAAAATGCACCGCGTTTGTGGCCCCGAAATACCACGTATGCACAGCTATTTCACAAGATAAGGAGTTGTCTGCTAATCAATGTTCAGATTCAGATATAATTCAGACCGCCTTTCTAAACGAAAACTGTATGTAGGGGTATCTGTGAGTGGGCTAGCGTCACAACGTCTATTAGTAGAAGTAGTAGTCTGGGTTCATTTTCTTAGGCAAATATTGCCCGTGACCAACAGCGTCTCGAAGGAATCACGCATTTTTCGGCATATAACATGCTGTCCAAATTTTTTTATTTGGTTCCTTTTTTATCTACATCAGCCCAGTAGATACAGGAAACAAATTCCTATGCTCATTGTTAATATTACTAAGTCATAGTTTACACAAAGATTAGATAAAGAAATAGAACAAGCGTAAGGCTGTTCGTTAGAACTGCGGATTTTGTCTTACACTGTCAGTTTTATTACCGTCTTAACTCCAAAAAAAAAGGCTGAAGGAGAAATTCACACAAATACAATTAAATAAATAAAATAGCTTAGAATATTATAATGACTGATGATGACATCGCTCACTTAACTTTTAGAAGGTAAATTTATTACAAGTCAAATCTTAAGCCCCTATGTACTAATTCAAATGTTGATGGTGATTTTTGATGATAATGATGATCAATGATGGTGATGTTTGATGATGAAATAAGATATTTGAGATTAGGGATCATCACAGCGTTAAGAAATTCACTGCTGAACACAGGCCTTCCCATTTGTGCACCTCGTGAAACGATCTGCCTGCATCCACCGGCTTATCGCCGTATTGGCCAGATTATTTGACCATCGGAGCTATAGATGTGCCTCCGACACTGTCCTCGCGGAAGTCCAAATGCATTAATTTTTACATATATAGTATCTTTCTAACATCTCCTAGTTTTTTGTATAAATATTGAAGTTTATATTACAAGAAAAACAAAAAAAGTTATTGTTTAACATAAGAACTTACTTCAAATTCAGTACTTTTTAAGAACATTGAATTGGAATAGCATCACAGTTAACAATAACAACATACACATAGTAATTGTTCCATCGATCAGGCAACGAAATTCGAGAGCCCAATTTAAATTAAATCCTCTCTATGGATATACTATAGCATTCCATCTCTTCAATAAATTGTTCATGGTGCGATGTAAAGCGTGCGATATTTCCAGCTCGTGGCGTATGAACGAATACAAATCGAAATTAAATCACCAATTGTCGACGACTCACGCAGGATTTAGCTAGCACCAACACTTGTCGGTCTACTATGTTTACGTGGAAGTCAAAATACGTGTCGGTACGCAGACTCAAGTATTTTTAGGATCCTGTTAGTGTAATTTTATTAATCAGTTAGTAATTCTTTTGAATCTACGCATAAGTATAAATAAACCCACAACAAAACAAAAACAAAATCTTTTTTATAGATTTAAATTTAAATGTTGTACCGTTCTAACATTTCCCAGCATTTTTTCAAAAAATATTAATATTGTTGTAATGGCACATTAAGTAAATAGTTCTGTAGTCATATCGATGGATCGTTGAGCTTATAACACAAGAATGTTACATAGTAATATTTTCATCTATAACATAATGGAATTTAAGAACCTAATTAAAGTTTGATTCTTTGGAAGGATATTGAGTTGGGATACTAGCTTTCTCTTCAATATTGTTCATCACCAATATCCTAGCAGTATTCCGGTCGTCCCCTAGATTTACGCTTAGGGCCTAGGTTCTGCTCACTGGTCTAACCAAATTTGGATGATTTTCAGTTATTCGCGAACAAGTTTTCGTGATGCGATGCAATACGTGCGATATTCCCAGTATATATCCACAATTGAATTAGCACCACTTGCTATCACTCGAAATCGATGACACACATTAAAAAGCAATGGTTATACGATTTTAGACACTACTGACTATGGCCACCACTTAGACCGCGTGGAAGTCGACTATGTAGATAATGTTTTTTATTAAGTAGTAATTAAATTTTAAATACAGTAAGTAGCCATGGACTTAAAAGTCGAGAAGCAGACTGAAATTGTGAAACACGTATTTCTAGCAACTCTTCTCTCTCCGTTATTTTACGATCAAGCTACCGCCCGCAGTGAATGAGCGCGTTAGTTTATAAGTATGACATAAGAGCTCTATTGAGCCAAACTTGAATAAATGACTTTTGATTTAAAAAAACATTCATGCTAAAATGTTAAATAGTCAGATATCGAAACTTTTTGCTTGGAGAGGCAAACGATCAGCAGTAGACTTCTTGTGCCTGATGATGATACCTCATAACATGCATGCAAACTCATACATCCTCAGTGTAGTTTCTCTCTGTAGCCATCAGAGAACCCATAGTTATGAATACTTCGTCGCTAAATATTGCAACTTAGCACGATACTGAGTTCATATTTAAATAACTTTTTTCCTGGGCTTATGAGGCTTAACATCAAATGCCTTAAGGTCTCAAGGACACTGCAGTGCCTATAAGGATATTCTTTAAGTACGATATCAATAGAAAAATTATGAAGCCCTATTTAATGAAATTTTTTTCTTTATTTTTATACTGTACTGTAATATTGGATTCTGCATAGTACTGTTTTGAGATACAAAACTAATCCGTCTGCGGCAGATTAAAGTTATTTCTAAGTAGTTTCTGTGTATGGGTTTGGAAATCCCATTAATAGATAGGTCAGGGTTGAGTTACGTACTTATATAGTCTTTACATTTCTTAATGAGATCGAATCAATGTTTATCAAACGTTCAAAATACAAGCAGAATCACTATTTAATAAAACGGTATCAATTTAATGCGCTTACAAGTATTCCTTAGAAAATCTTCTTTTGTGATGTCCCATAATCGTCTTTTTTGAGTTAAGTCACTATTCCATTAAGCATGCGATGCGTGTTCTAGCTCCTGTAGACCCAGGTATTTAAAGGGGTACATGAAACGACATTTTGCAGGCTTATATGAGTGGGGGCGCTTGTTGTAGTGTAAATATGTAGGAACATAATAATAATTGCTCTTATCTATATCCCCAAAAAAATTACAAACATTCACTGGAATTTATTTAACACGGCAGCATACTTTTTTAATTAAAATTCGACAATTTAAAAATAAATTAGACGAATCTAAGTATATTTTATTTTGTTTCGTATATGTTTTAATGTCACTAAACTATATAAAATGTATCGTTGTAATTATTTTTGTTGCTCTGAAAATCTAGCATATTATGTACGTAAGAATAAATATTTTTCCTTTTTTCTAATGAGGTGACATTATATCCCCCTTTGCCATGCGAATGAATAGATATTCCGCTTCCCTAGAACTAAATGAATACGACACTGAAAGTCTAAAGCCGACTCGGGGTCGCATAAAGCCTTCATGCATATTCAAAGCGTCCTTCTTCACGCTAATTTGATTGAGGTGTATCCGTGAACGGCACGGGCGCTGTTGCCATTTATAATTCTTATGTATTTGCCTTTCGTTTGGCATGCATTCGCTTGCATAATTGTTTAGGACGATTTAGAGGATAAACTGTTCTTAGGTAAATTTTATATAAAATAAATATTTTTAAAAAAAATTATAAACTGATCAGTGCTTAGGAAAAGGCATATTTTTAGACAATCTTTAACTTTAAGTAAGTTATAAATGAATGGGTTCGAGGGGTTATGAAATTAATTACCTCATTGTTTTCAAAATTGAATTTTAAGATGTGTTATAGGTATTACAAGTGTAAGACTTACTAAATTCACATGAATAAACATGCATCAAGCATTTATGCCAAAATCACTTAGAGGTTACTAAACAAATATTCACATTTCATACAATTGAGGATATGAACTAGATGACAGGTTTTTATCTCAAAACTCATCTACTTACAGAATGAAAATTATGGATAATCTAAAAATTCTGCCTAAAGGTTGCTTTAATAAATAACACAAGTAGAACTAAGATCACATTTTAGAGTTCTTTTCGGATAAGCTAAGAAATGTACATAATGTCACCTCCGACATAATAACTTACTGTCGACCCGATAACGCGTCAATTAAAACAAAAATGCTGCTTTTGATCAAAACTATATAAGACCATATAAGCCAAGTTTGGCTAAATGATTTTATAAATAGTACCAGCACGTATGTTGTAATCGTTAGTAGTGCTAGCTACTATATTAAACGCTTGCATTTCGGCGCTACCTCAATTTCAGTGACAGAAGTCCAGGATGAATACCCGTTATCAAACCACGGGACGGTGAGCCGATGGATAGCCAAATATACATGAGCGCTCGTCTGTTGTTTGTGTAATGTCGACGTCTGATTTGGCGCAGTACACCTACCTTACAGCTCCGGATGTTTGGAAACAAACAAGGGTTTGATCAACAGATTTTCTTAAAGTGTGAACTTTAATTAATATATATATGTATATATGTCTTCCTTACAGCTTCAGGTAGTAGGGAACGCATAAGGCAAATAAAATACATTAGTAAACAAATATCCATATGAACATCTCAAAGTAAAAGTAAAGGTTGTCTTAAAGTTAGTTTTTAAGGCTTTTATCTATATGAATGCCTGCCTGCTTTACATCTCCGAATGTATGAGGGCTTGATAATCTTTATTGAACGAATCATGCTATACTTTAGTACTACAAGAATATGCAATGTCAAATTAACGCATCAAGTGAGTCGAAAATCCGACTTATTTAAAAATTATAAAGTCAACAAAACCAAGTTTAACATACACTTTAGAATACCTACCAGCATGTATGTCGTAATCAACAAGCACTATATTGAGCGCTCCCATTTCGTTGCTACCTCAATTTCAGTGACACGAGTCTGGGATGAACACCCGTTATCAAATCAGGGGACGGTGGGCCGATGGTTGGCCAAATATGCATGAGGGCCCGTCTGTTGTTTGTGTCGACGTCTGGTTTGGCGCAGTACACCTGTCTTACAGTTTCGGATGGGAATTGACAAAGGTTTTATCAACACAAAACTGTAACATTACTATGCATAAATATAGCACTCTTATAGCAGATTGTCCTAAAGTAAAGTCAATAGGAATGCCTGTCTGACTGCTTCAGATGTTTGAGAACTCACATATTTTATAAACACAAAGTTATAAAAATGTGTGTGGGACCTAAGTAACCCAAGCCATCCTCACCTGCAAGTGGTGCACCTGCCGATCAACGGACGAGGTTCTGGCGATCATAAAAGTTCCCAGTAAGCGGCAATAGGCTCGCCACCTATTACGTCGGACCAACAACACAATTAACGAAGTGTGGGCGTACAAATATGCCTTTGCCTACCCCTTCGGGATGCAGGCTTGAATGTATGTATGTACAAAGTTATAATAGTGCAATTATTGTAAAAGCATGCAATGTCAGATTGTCTTAAAGTGAGTTTTAGAAGCAACATAATATCCTGTGGCACAAAACCATTTGCATTTTAATAGTAAAGTTTTCATAATCAGCTCAGGCCTTTGCGGAATTGTAAAGGCAGGTTTGTGTGCTGTTAAAAATTTTCGAGCCACCCAATGAGGCTTTAAACCAGTCGTAACGAATACCAGACGTAGTAACCAATGCCAACGGCTTAACGTGTTACTAACGTTAATTAAATGTCACGCAGATTGTCACCAGTTCTAGGACTTTTCGCGTAGCGTTTCTCATACTTCAGTTTTACTAAGTCTTAATCTCTTTGCGATAGTCAAGACACAACTGTAAGCGCGTTTGCAGCCTTAAATTATGAAGGACACCTAAAATAATAAGATATTTCAAGTAAATAAGACGTTATTGTACAGTTTGACATGTACGATTTTCAACCCGACCTCCCCAAATGGGAGGCCATTTAGACCGCACCTGTTCGTAGTTTGTATGCAAGTACCTCAGTTTGTATCGAAAACCCGCTTGATACAGCAAATAGCCCTACCGTTTATTCCATATATTATAATCTGCTATTCCGTGCTACTAGCGGCAGCACGGTGCAGTGGAAAACCGTACTTAGTATATCGGCAAGATTTGAATTCTGTACTGCTTCTTTGACCCAGTCGTTGAACCATTAAGCTACGAGATATGAGAGATAATTAAAAAATGATTGGTAAAATATCTAAAACTAAGCCTGAATGCTTAAGTTGAATAGTTGAAAATTCAATATGAATAAAATAGATTTTAATGTAAAGAGTTTTTTTCCTTTTTATTTTATGAAACCCAGCCAGTTGGTCCGCGTAAATACTGCACTCTGTATGCAAGCAGATGTTGGTACGGCCCTGATTCTGTAGGTCACGATGGAGCTCCCACTACGTTTTATCGTTACGTTATATAACAGTATTTTGATTCCACAAGGTGTCCGTTACTTGTCTCACTTTTTCAAAATCTGTCATACGTAGAATCTGTCAATAGTAGACTATGATGTCAAAAGTAGAATCTGTCAAATACACACCTAAAACATTTTATTTGTCACCATCAAGATGATTTATATTCTATACTACTTATAGGTTATATTAATCATACCGAAGAATTTTGACTTTAAATATCTTTTATATTTTTTACCTTTAATTAAATTTCCTACCGACGCGTCAACAATATCGGATTATAAAATTTGACTTTCGATAACATTTTGTGCAAGATTAAAAATCTATATGATAACTAGCGACAGGAACGCCACAAGTTAGGTTCGGATAATATTGGCACGTATAATATTATTATTTATTCAGTTATTAATATTCTTTGACAATCACACTAATTATATGACTTCCAAAATAAGTATCAATAAGAACTTGTGTTATGGGTACAAAATAACGAATAAACATACATACATACTTTTTTTGTACATTTATAAAAGAAACAACTACGTTAAACCAGAACAAATATTAAAAATCATGCACACAAAGATTTGTCCTGTATGGGAGTCGAACCCACGATCTCATAGGCGAAGTCCAAGAATACGAACTTCAACGCCATATCGGTCCAATTATAGACTTGGTCCAATTGTAATTTTTTGTAGAATCCAGCTGTCAGAACATTTGAAAGCGCTGTCTTCCTTATATCGACTGCCATAGATGTACATGCCAGCCGGGACCAACGGCTTAACGTGCTTATCGAAGCACGGAGCAAGCGATAATAACGCATATAACTTTAAAAAGTCATAGGTTTTGAACCCGAGGCTCTCTGAATTGCATTCCATAATCTTCACCACTGAACTAGGAACTGCTTACGCTACGATTACATAAAAATGTCATGGTGAACATGATAAAGATATTCATTATAACCTTAAACAAAAACCAGAGACGACCGATATGGCGTGGTGGCGAGTATACCCGCTTTCCGCTCCAAGGTCGTGGGTTCGATTCCCACACAGGACAAATATTTATGTGCATGAACATGAATATTTGTTCTGGTCTGGGCGTTTCCCTATGTATATTAAGTATGTATTTACAAAAAAAAAAGTATGTATGTACGTTTATCCGTTATTTAGTATCCATAACACAAGTTATTAATGATACTTATCTTGGAACTAAATAATTGGTGTAAGTGTCTGAAAAAAAAAAAAAAAAAAAAACCAAATAGTTAATAAAAGTGTTAGACCATAAAAGTATAAAAGGTGCTTTAAGAAAGTTCTTTGATATCAGACTTTGCTGACATTCGGAGCTTCCTTCCTCTGACCTCGGCCGACTGCCAAAGCGGGTCAAACGAAGGTTATCGTTTTGTTACTTAACTAACTTGCTTACTTACATTTTATACATCTTTTTTATCAATATTGATGTTAGAACGTGGTAAGGGAATAGTTTATAGGGACTTTATAGTTTAATGCCACAATGTATGCAATTTTTGAATGTTGATATGTTCAAATTAAAACAATCTTATTTCATAACTAAAACGAATGGTGCACCTGCCTATCAACGGGTGAGGCTCTGGCGGACACAAAAGTTCTCGGTAAACAGCAATAGGTGGCGAGCCTCGATTGCTTGGGACCAGCTGTAGAATTGGCGAAATATGCCTCTGCCTACCCCTTTGGGGAATCAGGCCTGATTGTATATATATATATATGTTTTTTTTACAATTATCCAGATTATTGACATGGCTTGAAAAGTTCTAACAGAAGTACGCTACAAACCTATGTCTGCCATTTGACACTGGGTCTATGAATGTATGAGTATGAATTGAATCCCTCTCATCTAGGTTCTTGAGAGAAGGTGGGGCCAATACATTACGATGGACATTATACGTAATTAATTTTAGCGAACATAATTGAGAAATATTAAACAAAGAGTCTCAGACACAATTGAAGTTATATTATTTTCTCTCTTTCGGAATCTCTCGCCACCTCCCAAACTAGCTAACTAAGCAATCTAGCATAGCCTGTGAGTTTCTTGTCAGTTATTCTCACAGAGCGGGGGCTCGGAACTGGCACTTAGATTCACTTACACTTATTTTTTCTTTATTTGCATGTAAGTGAATCTAAGCTTCGTGTTTCAGTGTAGTAATATTTAGTTTTTTTTTATTTATATTTTGTTTTGACATTTTCATGTGCTATGTAATAGTTTATGAATTTTTTAGAATGAAGAACTTTTTACTTTTACTTTACTATAGCAAAATTTCATAGTCTGGTAGGATTTGCTACAAAATAATAAAGTCGTCAAAAGTACAATATGTTATAACGACCCGAAGTAATTTACATTTCGCGTGTTAGATGACGTGTGACATGCTTTTTGTTCAGGTTTATATTCGCTAGATTACTTTGCTTAGTAACTGAACATTGTTGTATGAAAAGACGCATTGTTATCAACTCAAAAATACAAGAGTTACTTAATATATTTATACACAGCGTCAGCTAGTTGTGAAGTAGTTGAATTGTGGGTATAAGACAGTATTAAACATATTCATTTTGAATAAAAATATTATAGAAAAATATAATTTCATGCACACTAATACTTAATATACCTTTGGAGATGGAACTGTCCACAAATAACATATATATATACATACATTCACGTCTGTTTCCCTGAAGGGGTAGACAAAGGCATATTATACGCTCACACTTCGCCAATTATATAGTTGGTCCCACGTAATAGGTCGAGCCACGAGCCACGCGCCGCTTACCGGCCACTGTGATGTTCTCCAGAGCCTCGTCCGTTGATCGGCAAGTGCTTCACTTGCAGGTGAGGTTGGCTTGGGCTCCTTAGGTCTTGGTAGGATCCCTATACACCCACAAATAAAACATTTCATAATGAGCTCTCAAAGGCGAGGGACACTTCGTCAGACATGATAACCGAATTTAAGGTGCATTCTAAGAGCCTGCATGTATATGGAGTCAAACTGAATCTACGTTCCTATGAGGTAGACAAAATAGCAGCTTTAATAAAAAAAATGTTCTACTTGAAATCAATTTCAACAGGTTCCTATATTCTCATCAACTTTTTGCTACTATATATTTTTAGGTGTAAAGGGTTCCTACCCAGATCTGAAGAGCCCAAGCCAACCTCACCTGTTAGTGGTGCACCTGCCGATCAACGGACGAGGCTCTGGCGAATGTAAAAGTACCCGTTAAGCTGCTATAGGCTCGCCACCTATCACGTAGGACCAACAACAATATAACTGCCTATCGCCTACCCCTGCGGGGAACAGGCGTGATATTATGTGTAAATTTTTACAAGCAAACTCGAAAAATAAATTAGTTTCAAAATTAAGAACATACAAACGAAACAAGAGTCATCCTGTTTGTTCATTCATTTCAGTTCATTAACGACCCATTACTAGGCACGGGACTCTCCTAAACCAAGAGAAAAATGTAGGCCAGAATCTACTACATGGATCGAGAGAGCATTAGTGTAGGCAGGTGTTTGCCATCCTGTTATTAAAATTGTTCAAACCTCCAAATATGGTCTCTAGCATAGCGCCCACGACATTAGGTGATAACAAGACGTCCAGATACGACTTACTTATATTAAGTTCTAGACGCAAATTTTCTAAGTCAAAGTGAAGAAAGTATGGGGCTTATAACAAAACGAGTTCTGAAGTTAAACCAGGCTTAAAACAATTGCTATCACAGTCTTAATTTTATTAAATAAAAGTGACTCTAGATCTCGTTTTGTAATTTAAGCTTTAATGAACAAAATGTCAACATGAACGCCATCGCGTTTCAAGCAAGAAAGAAAAAGTTTTTTTTTCACCCATCCAACGATTGATCTGATCTTCATCAATTAAACTATATGCTTGCAATAATGCGTTATAGAGACGTATGTAACGTCCTACGTATACAAACTTTGACATCAATAACATTTGAAAGAATAGTTTTATTTCAAAAACTTCACGACTACAAAGACACAAACAGAATATGGCACTAAAATAAAGACACCGTGTACGACGAAACGGCTTCCGTTATACTACAAGGGATGGTTTATGGCCCGTTTCATGTGTATTTATTACATTAAACGTCTCCGGCTGTGCGACACATGAAATATTGTCGAAAACCAATAAGTCGTAATGCCCCCTTAAATCTACTGCGGTTATGGTCGGGGACAAAATGTGTTTATCGAAATCGTGACCTGCTTTGTAACTTTTTGGATATGAATCCCTTTTTCTCACAGATTTGTTAGTTTTTGGGAGAAAAAAAATGTTAATAATAATCTTTTATTGCACAAAAATAATTTTAAGTATTACATGAGGTATATAAAATAACATATACAAAGGTGGACTTATCTCTTAAAGAGATCTCTACCAGCAAACCCTAGCAGTTGTAAACTAAATAGTTGTACGGGATAAATGTTGTCCGAGAAAAGTGTTACTAATAAAAAATAAAAATATAAAGCAAATCTCTTACATGCTAATAATATATTTAAAATATATACATAGATGTTATGTTATGAGAAGCCACCAGATCTTTTTAGTGCAATGGCCGCTTGATTTACCGTCTCTTTTTCTTTAAAAAGGTTGTCTCTTTGTCGATTGTTACAAGTAAATATGAGTTATAACTAATTGAATAAAACAAAACGGAACACACTCGCATATAAAATATATTTAGAGCAATTGTTATTCTATTTTATTTGAAATTCTGATGAATAAAAGTATATTTATATAATTCTGTATATACTTAGGAATTAGAAACCAAACGAACAGAGGTTACATAACTGAACTAGTGATTAGTAACTAATTATTAAATACTTACCTAATGTTTTTATACCACATAGTACCCTAACTGTGTTCATATCAAGGTTAAAATTAACGTTCTCATTATGATAAACTCATTCGACGAAATTTTTTTTTTTTTGCATTGCGATGAACAAAATGGAGCTGGCCCCCTAAATTAAAAGCAAAGTCTGAACACTATTCTCGGACACGTCAGACATCCTGTCCTGGCACTATCTGTATACATGCGGTATGTTGCTGCCGTCCGTAGACCGCTCGGACTGTCTGTCTGAGGCATTGCTTAGTAAAAATATAATATGTATATATGATTTCCCTTCAGTGCGCAGCTGGACGCGCGGCGTGGCAGGAGGCGGCGGCACTGTCAGTGGGCGGCGGCGGCGCGGGCGCAGGCGGGGCCGCGCGGCGCTGCTCCGTGCTTGGCGACCATCCAGGCGCGCGCCGCGACACCCGCACCAAGTGGCATCGCAACAACCGGGCAAGTACCAACCACTAGGACCTGAGAGTTATTACTTCCACGGGGATAAAATCTATATTTCGAGCGAGTGGCAAGCTGGTTGTCTGAATTTCCTAGACTTAACGAATAAGCCAATCCAGCGTTTCAGACAGCAATCTCCGGTGGGGGACGGGGATAAATCAGTATAATACAGGTCATTGGGGGTAACGGACCCCTTAACTATCTTCTGCAACATACTGGAGCGAGACATGAGGTAAATTAAATTTACATGTGCAGCTAACACACGGCGTGATTCTTTTTTTCTTTATTCTTCAAAGTATGTAATTATTTTCATCATCATTAGCCTAGGGAAATCCGCTGTTAAACATAGATATTTCCTATAAATTTGCGATGAGATTGCAGGCGTCCATCCAGCGAGATGTTGCGTCCTTTATCATAACGTCTGTCCATTTCGCGAATGGACGTCCTAACCCACGCTTTCTGACGAAGGGGCATTATAGAACTTTTCTGCCCCAACGGCCGTAAGTTTTACGTGCTATCTGCAATGTGTGGGACATAACCTTCGTGCTTAAATTGGAACATTTAAATTTAAACACAAACAAAATTTCCTTATTTGTCAAAAATATTAATTATGCCTGTGTTGTGTCATTCAACGTTAATTACATTCTTACTTTGATATGTGGTTAAGTTATCTGCATTTTACTACTATTTGTTCTTCTTCTATCTCATTTTATTCATTTAATTATTTACAAAAATTACTTTTTATATTTTTAATTATTTAAATAGATACTTTTCACTAATGCTGCGCTTAGTAAATACATGCTTAGGTGTCCACGGAAGATTAGCGATGTGACTTCCTGTACATCCTGTTCAGTACATAGTATATATATTAATGTTGGTTTTTGCATCTGTAAATGTAATTGTTGCTTTTTTTTGTGTGCTTCATGTTTATTTGTACTGATTATTTTTTTTTGTAATTCTTTATTATTTTATTTTATTTATTAAATTACTTTATTACAACTTTATTAAATTATTTTATTTATAACTTTCAGGTGCGAGACGCATCATACGGCTCGTCGTCGGAGTCGGATGGAGAGGCAGAGGGCCACAGCGGCGAGCCGTGGGGTGTGGCGAGGCTGCTGTATGCGGGGCTGGGGATTCTGGCTTTGGGCCTCGTTGTATACTTCGTCGGTACCGGGGACAAGGTGAGAAAGAGCGAGGTCGGATTGAATCTGTGACTGTACAGTACGAAAGAATAATTACCATAATAATCATCCTCAATTTAAGCACATCTACTGCAGAACATAGGCTGCCCACTTAGAATTTCAATGTAACCGATGCCAGGCAAAAAATATTAATACTTCGTAAAGGTTTCTGATATGTATCTCTTACATTTGCACTGATTTCTTTACAAATATTAGTTATGCAGAAAACATTGTATTGTTAGGTTCGTAAGGCTGCCAATAGATGACGCTGTGTCTGTGACTTTAGCCAGAGGGTTATACAGTATTGAAGGGAAATTTTATTTGCCTCAATAACTATTCTCCATTTTGGTTAATTGAATTTCTGCTAAGAGGGTCAAAAGTCATAGTAAGAATTATACTCTTCAAGACATCTGTTACTATTTATTTAATGGCATATTTATGTCTCTAACGGAAGTTCTCTAAACTTTTGTGTCAAACGCTCATTGCGACCAGCTTTGAGAAATTTGAAAACCAGCAATGGTATAAATTCGTTCGTAACTGCATGCACCAGATCTTAATCAATTTATTTTTGGTTCATTGCACTTCTATTTTTATCGGAGCAAACGGCTAGAACTGTCTCTTTTTGATTTTAGATACCCCAGCCTTCCTTTTCGACGATTCTTTAAAAAATTAACTAACTAACCTCTGAGGTGGCGGACTATTTCTAAGGAGACAGATCTAATTAACTTTAAATTTATTCAAAAAAAAAATTTGTATCTGGATACCCATGGCTATATAGTTGTAAAGCTTTGCCTACTTTACATAAAATAAAATAAAATAAAATATACTTTATTGTCTTTAAGATCAACATGATCATTTAGATTCGTCAAACATTTATTATAATTCTTTTCATAAAAAGTATCTTTTAAAGTAACCAACAAATACTTTCGCGTCTAAAAGAAAAAAAAAACCATTCTTGTAAAATGAGTACAGGTAAAATCTTCACCTCCTAGACTATTAGTATAGTACAGATTATAAGTTGACACAAATTGTTTATGAGGGTGGTTGGAGTAAGTTTTGTTGGTTAATTCACCCGGTATAGCTTGTCTCTTTTTTTTCGTTGTATACCTACATTTTTCAAACATGCTTTGTCACAAAACTAAGTTTATTATACCTTTGTTTGTAAACATATCATCAAGTACCGGACTTTCTAAAATTGTACATAATGTAACTTTATTTGTTAATTCAAGTAAGTAATTTACATGATTTATTGTATCTCATTTTAAGTGAACTATTGTGTTTTTATGAGAAATAAATTCTTTAAACCCAAACATTTACACAAAATGGAAATTCGATATATTTTTTTAACAGCAATGAAAGAAATATGAGCGGTAACATAATAAATGAGTAAAAGCAAATGGGTTCTTTGTCAGAATTTGTCAGTTTATCTGTCTGTTGTGGTTTCCTCAAGATTTGTCAGTCTGTATCTGTCAGTCAGCCTGTCGTGATTCTAAAGGAGGGAGGGGATTGTTCGTCAGTCAGACAGTCTGTCGGTGACTCTAACAAGGCTTCCAAAAGGCAACGAGATTAAGAAGAAGGCCTCAAGAAACTCATCTCGGCATAATTTCATTAATTATGTAAAAGTAAAGTAAAGTAAAGTAAAGTAAATGTTTATTCGGAGCAATTTTACACCATGAATATAACAAAAAAAAGAAACTAAAACTAAAAGAGCACATTGCTACCGAAATGGATGCCACTCAGCTCATGCCCTGACAAAGAAATGTCAAGACGCTGATTTTCAGTGGCTCCAATCAGACCATAAAAACAAAATTATTAGGCAAACAACAGGTAAATTAAATTCGACAGTAAAACCAAATGACAACACAAAAAAACAAAAAAAAAAATTAAATAAAAATCATTGAACAGAAAAGCACATAACACTGAACAGAAAAACTATATAAAATATAAAAAGAAATTATAAAAAGAAAAAATTTAAATAAAAACAGAACATACACAAAATTCACAATACGCCACCTCAAAGGTGCTGTGCGTTATATAATTGTTCTTTCATAAGGTACTGTTTTAGATTTGACTTAAAAGTTAGGATACTATTACAGATCCTGATAGTCTGATATGTCTGTGTTTCAGGGTTTCAAAACGCCAGCACTTCGATTGGTGGGTCCATCGCTTATCTTCGCAGGGCTGGCCTGTTGTCTGCTGCGCATCGCCTTCTGCATATTTGCAAGGCCGTGCTGCAGACGACGGACCAATTACAAGGAGAGCAGAAGGTTTGTCTTATCAGAACCAGCTATGTCCATGCCAGAACATTAATCCCACTGCAGCGAAATTCTCATTTCAAGTGAACCGATATTGCGTGGAGGTCAGTATATCTCCGCTTCTGAGGTCGTGGGTTCGATACCCACACAGGACAAATCTTTGTATACATGAACATGAATATTTGTTCTGGGGGCCTACCGCCGAATTCGATGGATTACCGGTAATCCATCTAGATCAAACTTTGTTTACGTTCATAATTCCGTACCGGGGAATCTGCCGACAGCCACCTCTCATTCATGACCTTCAGTCCGTGACAGACCAATAGGTAAATGGAGAACGCCATTTTGTTTCGATTTCCATGAGTTCGGCGGTACGACAGAATCAATTCGAAATCCATATTGCCTTATAATCGATTGCCATCGAACTCGGCGGTAGTCCCCCTGGTCTGGGTGTTCCTATTTATTTACAAAACAAAAATATATTTATGTATGTTTATCCGTAATGTAGTACTCATAACACAAGTTCTTAATGATACATATTAGGTCGGGGAAAAAGTCTTTTCGCATAACGTAGGTATAAACTTATTATAAAAATTTTTTGACTGTACTATTTGTGTCTGGCTGGTTTTGGTAACATTAAAAAGATTCCATTATAAAGAAAAGAAAAAAATAAAAAAAAGTTGTTTCCCGCTATTTTTCATTTGTTTTTCTCTCCGTAAAAATGAGTGAATCTAATGAAGAAATTCGATACATTTATAATTTTATTATAAAAAAGGCAAAAATGCAACTCAAGCAGTGAAAAAAATTTGTGATGTTTATGGACCTGATGCAGTGTCAGTAAGAGTAGCACAAATTTGGTTCAAACGTTTTCAGTCCGGAAATTTTGATGTTAAAGATGCACCTCGCTCTGGTCGCCCTGTTACGAATAAAATGGACGCCATTTTTGAAAGAGTGGAGCAAGATCGGCATATTAGTAGTTACGATGTAGCTGAAGAACTGGGAATTGACCACAATACAGTTTTGACCCATTTGAAGAAAGCTGGTTATACAAAAAAGCTCGATATTTGGGTGCCACACGAGCTCTCTCAAAGAAACTTAATGAACCGTGTACTCATTTGCGATTCATTATTGAGACGTAATGAAACCGAGCCGTTTTTGAAGAGATTGATAACTGGCGATGAAAAGTGGATCACGTACGACAAGAACGTGCGAAAAAGGTCGTGGTCGAAAGTTGGCCAGGCTTCACAGACTGTGGCCAAACCTGGCCTAACACGAAATAAGGTGATGCTGTGTGTATGGTGGGATTGGAAGGGCATTGTTTATTATGAGCTTTTACCGCCCGGCAAAACCATCGATTCTGATCTTTACTGCCAGCAACTGATGAGATTAAAGGAAGCAGTCGAGAGAAAACGGCCGGAATTGATCAACAGGAAGGGTGTGGTCTTTCATCACGATAACGCTAGACCACACACATCTTTAGCCACTCAGCAAAAATTAAGAGAGTTCGACTGGGAGGTCCTAGTGCATCCACCATATAGCCCTGACCTTGCGCCTTTAGATTTTCACCTGTTTCGGTCTCTGCAGAATTCTTTAGGTTCTGTAAGGTTGACCTCAAGAGAGGACTGCCAAAACTATTTGTCCCGTTTTTTTGATCAGAAGTCCCAAAGTTTCTACAGTAACGGGATAATGTCTCTGCCCACAAAATGGCAGAAAGTTATTCAACAAAACGGTACATATATATTGTAAATAAATGTAAATAAACTTTGAAAAAAATGTCTTGACTTTTCATACAAAAATACGAAAAGACTTTTTCCCCAACCTATTATATGCAACTAATGAAAATATGTATGAGTAAATTGGTATGAGTGTTTCGGTTGCTGACTTCCTATATGAACGGAGCAATCTCGTCCTCGGAGTATTCTTTCGCACCTGCTAATAAGTAACATGTATTTTTGGGCAACATTTTTAGTGCTTGATATATCCTGCGGTAAAGCAAGCTGATATCCTAGTGAAATAGCATCTGGTAGTCGGAAACTCAAGTCTCATCTCTGTGACAGTTCCGCGAAACACGTAATAGATTTCAAAATAAAGCGGTTCCCGTTATGGATGCTTAGGTTACAGCTTTACGTTAGAACCTCCAGCGTAGGAACATAATGTTCTTTAATATAGTTTTTGGACTGCATCGTCTGCTTAATATGAGGCAGTGTTAGTCCTTATGCCAAAACACATTAAAAAACCCTGAAGTTCTGATCAATGTTACTGTCACACTAAAGAGTCTCATGTGATTATGTGACAATTCAAAAGCACTTTCTACTCGTGCATTTTGAGAAGAAGTAGATCATCATCATCCATATGACATCCCATAGATTTCCGCATTGAGCCATCTTTAATCCCATTCATTTACCGGCTTGTCCAGCATCGGTCCGTCGTCTATGACGTATGCCGGTTCGCAGTCGCCGTTGAATGTTCTTAACGCCCTACCGATCGTCGCTTCTTTTTGTTATATGCCCCGTCTACTGCCACTTCAGCTTGCAAAGTGGTGTCTCTTTTTCGTTCACTCCAGTTCTCCTACAGATTTCTGTTTCTATCACGTCGGATACTTCGAGCACGCTGTGCAACCTTGAGCTTTTTTTTATAAGGCGGATAGAAGTAGGTACATAGGCCAGTTTTGTTAAGATACTAGTAACTTTGTCCAGACTGTCCGGTTACGGGGAAGGCGAGGAGATGCCTTTGGCTGGCAGCGGCGCCGGGTACGGGGGCGGGGGCGGCGGGGGCCCTCGAGCGGGGCCCGCGCAGTGCTCCCCCGCGCGCAGACTGGACGCGTCCTCCTGCGACGTGTCCAGCCTCTCCAGTGGCGAGGAGGACGAGAGACTGCGGCGGTATCGCACTGCCACTCAGCAACCTTCACCGCATCATGCCCCGCCACAGGTACAATTTACTATCATCATTATCTCACTTCTGAGCACCAGCCTCGCTTCTTACAGAACACGGCGGATGCAGGCCATGCGGACTCAATGCGTTTGGTAGACAGGTTTGAGGCTTCTTGCTGTTAACTGTTTTTTAAGCTGTCCAGGGCCTTGAACTTAACTCACTGCTCTACTACTCACGACTAACACACGTAGTGATAGACAGAACCAACGTTTTAACGTGCTCTCCGAAGCCAGAAGCGCGGTTATGGAGAAGAACACATGCATTCAATGCGCTACATAGCAACGTTAAACTAGGTCTTGGTCTATTTGTAACATATAAAAAGATTCCTCTACTTAATGTCTAACATAAACTATTTTTTTAATTACTTTTTAATTCTCTTGCTATTTTTTTCTCTATTCATGTAAGACTCTGGTTTGGCTGTCTTGTACTTGTTTGATCGTTGTATTGATTTTTGTTTTTTTTTCCAACCATTACAGAGCATATTACAACCGAGCTCGCAGCAAAACGTGCAGGCCGTGCAAGTCCAACCAGCAATACGCCAGAGCTCATCTCAACCCGGCGCGTCTCGGCAAAACGCCTCCACCAGTTCTGTGCGACAGAGCAGTTCTCAGCCGATCGTCGTTCAGCCGTGTGCGGTTCAGCCGAGTCTGGTACAACCGAGTTCTTCGCAGCAAAGCGCTTTAGCCGGCACACGCAGACCGCCACCGAGAAACGTTTCCTTCGCCGGTGGTCCCGATGGCGAACTTGTCCTCAGTCCCGCCCAACTGCGATCCTAACCAAGCAATAAACTCTCTCGCAATATCCTCCTTTTTATACTGGACAATTTGACTATGTGGTGACGTACGCGAATTGATGTGATAGCGTGACTCGATATATGAGTGATTTTTCTAATCTCTAGATAGATAAGCTACTGTCGTTTATTTTGCACGTTTGAAACTATCTTGCAAACTCCTATCGCGTATAAGTTTAGAATAATTTGCTAGATTTTATTGAGTGATAATAACAAGTACCTGCATATGTGTGACGGAACAATTAAGTTATTATTTAGATTTGATAAAAACAATGAGATGTATTTACTTAATTACTCGCATGAAGATCCCAAGAAGACTACTAGAAACCCGAAGCCAGAATGAATTTAGAAATATATCTCACGTAGTTGTAATGATCATCGATTTCAATATATTTGTGTTGTTTTAAAGATCGGGAGGCCACCGACTACATTCGGTTCTCTGCTAAATCCACTTTGATAACATCAAAGTATTGGACAAGGGCCTATACAATTATACATAAGATCCAAGACCTCGAAGACAATTAATAAAAATCTTGAAATATTCAAAAGTTTCGAAATCTATATCACACACAACACTTACCTCACCTTCGTAAAAACGGCTTACCTCATCATTGTTAACAAGAAACAAGAATCTTTTTTAATTTAATTAATAACTGATCTTAAACATTATGAAATAAATTGTGTTTCATAAATTCAAAGGGATAATTTAGCCATATTAGCTTTGACAGTTCCAAATTTTAACCGTAGTAGATACTTGTATGGTGTTAACTTTAAGCGTTCATTCTTACTCTGTAGCGATTTAATAATGAATGTGCTAGTTCCATCCATCTTAAAGCCAATGTAGGTACACGAATTATTTACGAGGTGTATTCTTCTGATAATCATAGTATACCTTTTCTACCTTTGGTTGTAAATTTACAATTACCATTAATTTGCATTACTGAATAACATTTGAACCTGCAATATTTATATAAAGTAATACAAACTTTCTTATGGCAAACAAGCTAAGATTATTTAGTAACTAATCCTAAGTATAAAAAAACGTATATTAATAAAAATTTAAAAAAAAACAGTGGAAGCTAACTATTTACGTTACGTTTTTTTTAATAATCCCAATTATTTATAGATAAAAGTGTAATCGATCGAGATCAAGTCAGTACCTACATTTATTTATATACCTTTTTAAATTATTAAACATAATCAACTTGTATTTATAAACACAGAAAACATTATTTATACACTTATTTAAATTATTAAACATAATCAACTTGTATTTATAAACACAGAAAACTTTATTTATATACTTATTTAAATTATTAAACATTAATCAAATTTGTCTTTATAAACACAGAAAACATGTGTAGGGAACATTTCTTTATTATAAAAACAAATAACCTCTAGATTTATTTGTTTTTTTTAAATAAGTTTTTCAATATACGGCACCTCGTAAGTGAAATTCGTTTAAATAGTGAATTTAATATTATAAAACATATTATGTTGAAACTGCCTACTACTAGATGCGAATTTATATTTAAATATATAAAAAATGTCATAAAAATAGATTTATAACTGACAATAATGATTGTTAACTGATGTATAAAGTGTTATGGCGTATGTGTGTTGATTTTATTTTAATTATATTCAATAATGTATGTGTAGTTCAAGCGCCGAGTGCTTATTTAATATTTTACATATAAAAAAGCACATATTTAATTTATAATTTAAATCACACCAAAAAATGACTAAAACCTTAATTTGTTTCCAATGGAATGGAAAATTATGAATATGTCGTGCCCTTTACATAAAATATCAATTAAATGTACTAAATTTAATTCGAACTCATTATACGTTTTATTTTAAAGACAAAACACTGATTGAGATTATTTTTGAAATTAAAAGTATATATGGCAATACTACTTGGCGTCTGAGCTACGAATAGACACCAATAATATAGTTTATTAATAGTTCATTATAAGGTTGGTTTATAGCGAATGATTACCATACTGTAAAACAGTATAATGTTTTTATTATCTGTAAGTAATTAAAAGTAATTTACTAATAAAATAAATAAATGTGTTACGCGTGCATTGTATATGGCACAATATATAGAAATAATGTTTATAAATATACCATATATTTTAGAAATATTTGCACCATTAGTAGTGAAAATATTAAAATGTGTACCAGCAGATAAAAATTAGCTAGAATTCGATATTTATGACAACACTTTTGGAAATATGGAGTGTTCTTAATGGCAACACTGGAAATTATGTTTCTATACGACGAAACAGATTTGTACCTATTGTAAACGTTTTTTGATTAGTTTTTTGTCAATTATACCTTTGTAATCAGATTACAGTACGTAGTTATTTTGTATTATTTAAATGTAAGAACGGTCAATTACATATATGTTACTTTCATAATAGATTTCGTCGGTTCGCTATGTTTGTGTTCTTATAAAAAAAGTATTCTATTTATTATTTCAAATGCAGTTAAGGCGCAGTAAGTACCTACCTTCCTATTAAAAAAATACGATGTAGGTATGTTAATGATGACATTCACTTGATAATGCTTAAATACCACCGTTTACAGTTAAACAAAAAATATACGTAATATTTTTGTAAATTGTTATTATACGATTGTAATATTTATATTTTTATGTGTGTCAATGTGACAGTAGTTCCTAAAGAAACCGCCAATTTCATTTTCTCAATCAAATCAGACAAGTCTTGCTAAGTACCTACATACATATAAGTACTTTCATAAAAAAGACAATGTTGCGCAGGTTTTTTATAAGTATTAGATAGCCTTTATTTATTTTTAATTTATAGTTCGAACGTTTAATAGGTCGTAATCATGATATGTCTATTAAGTTGCCTCAAACCACCTAGTAAGTTAAAACTTCTAGGTTTTTTTACTAAGCGATAAATACTAGGTAAATAATATCTGTCATAATGTCTTACTCAAAATAACCTTAGAGCGTATCTTAGGTACGAGAATCGATTCCCAAAGCGACATTTTATGAAACACTAGGCCACTTATGATTTATTTATATCAACGAACGTTCAACGACATATATAAATGCAATTCAGAATACACAAAATTCAGTTTGTAAAATTTATAAAGATTACAATTTGTTTTACTAACACGTTGGACGCCACGCGGCTCACCGGTGGGCCGCGTTAGATATAGTATATTTTAACGTGGCGTGCGTGCGTTCATTCATGAATAAATAAATATATGGGCTATCCAACACTTATATTTTTAAACCTGTGTCTAAATGTCTAAATAGCCCAGTATTTCCATTTACCTGCATAGTTATAATAAATCTCTAAGTTATCGTTGTCGTGCCATTTTTTCCAAAGTAATTAAAACATTATAATAATGCATAAATAAAAAATAGAATATAAGAAAAATATGAGCTTGGTTTAGATTTACTGGCTTGTGTGACAGTGTTATATACCAAAATACATTATATTATAAAGAAAACGTAGGTATGTTATACGTGGCGAAAAACTTATTTATTTATTTCATTAATACAACCAAGATAGACACTGGTACGAAACAAAAATAAAATACAAACTAACTTAAAGCTAAGTGTCACCTTAATTAAATGGTTTGCAATGTGGGCAATCAATTAGACTAATGGTCTGTATATACATTCGGTATTACTCGATAATATTACTTTAAAACGAGTAAACATTTACCTGTGTACCGCAAAACTCACGACTCGATGGGATTAAATAAAAGTAATTTCCTTCGCACCTACTCGGGCCGTGGAGCCTAACTGAAGCGTGTGTGAGCGCGAGTGACCGTTCTTCTATAATTAAGAATTACGAGACTCGCAAAATGTAGCCACCGTTAAACAGACATCTTTTGCCTCGAAAGGTTCGGCGAATATTGAACGGCGCGAGACGCTCTGTAGAGAAATGCTGAATATATGAACGAAAGCCTATGCCGTGGTTTTTACCGACATGTTAGCTCGATAGTAAACCGTGTGTGAGTACTTCAGCCATATTTTCTGAGTGGCCGCCATAGCAGTCGTTCTAATGCGGAGCGCTCTCATTGTTAGAACTGCCTCGATTGCTTATGCAGTCATTATGACGAGATAAATTTATCAAAAAGAAATAGCTCGATGGAACTTTTTAGTCTCAATTGCTCAAAGAAATTGGTTTATCAAAAGCTGTATTTTATAACAACATCATGTACCTACTCGCATTCTTTTTTACATCAACGACTTTAATTTTACTGTTTATATTTGCAACACAATTTTTAATCGTTTTCTGTTCATATAACATATCTACGTTTATTAATATCATTGAACAAAGTAACTCATTCATAAATCAATTAAACTCATTAGTCAACATAAAATTGATTGTTAATTTCAATGAAAAATGTTGGATGTTGATAGTCACATCACTGGTTTATTTACACAATTTAACATACCGCCATCAAAAATACCCTTACTAAAAAAGAAATATATATCTATAATTTGCGAAAATGTAACTTATAATATTATAAGAAAAAATACAAAAACACAAGGCTATTGTTAATCAACAGTTTTCGTAGCAAGCCATGATGTTTGTATGTTTTTTTTAATCAATTACTGTTGAGGCTTGAGTCGCGTGGCCCGGAATGTGTACATTAGATTGAATTACTGAGGTGAGTCATTCGGCTTACAGCGTGCTACGGCCTGAACAGCTAAATTTATCTTTATGTAGTAGTTTGAGCGCTTTCTAAAACAGGATACATTGGTTTAAGACTTACCTTGCGTTTAGTTTGTGAACTTTTTACAAGCTATTCTGTGTTTAATTTGCTATCGACAGTCCGCATACTTAAATATAATGCAAATGAGCTGTCAATACTCCGGTTAAGTAAGAGAAACAGTGTTTGCGAGTTGGGGCTATAACATCAAAGTGGTCCTACATTGCAGTACATCAATATTGAGTACACACAAATAATATTTAAAATTTCCCTTCAAAATTGAAAGTATTTTCTTTATTTAGAGGATCCTTAAAAAGTTATACTCAGTTTAAAGTTACCAGTTCCTAACAGAGCTGCCAATTTGTAAATGAAACATTCATAGATACATTTGCAGTAATTATATAATAACAAAGTTCTGGTTCGCGAAAATTCGCGAAGAGAGCTTTCGGCCGTGTATATCCGCCCATTGGTCGATGTCCCTGCTCAAACCCCTCCGGTGTGCTAAAGACATACATACATACATTCACGCTGTTTCCCCGAAGGGGTAGGCAGAGGCATATCATACGCCACACTTCGCCAATTATATAGTTGGTCCTACGTAATAGGTGGCGAGCCTATTGCCGCTTACCGGGCACTGTTATGTTCGCAAGAGCCTCGTTCGTTGATCGGCAGGTGCACCACTTGCAGGTGGGGTTGGCTTAGGCTCCTCAGGTCTGGTAGGATCCCTATACACCCCTAAAGAGTTAACCGAATTAATATTACGTATTTGATTTTTAATAACATACGAACTCTGGACTTGTTACGATAATAAAACTTGTCGCAAACTTGTCGCAAACTTGTCGCAAACTTGTCGCAAACTTGTCGCAAACTTGTCTGCAACAACTTTAAGATACCATGACATTTGCTGAAAATGAGCTAAGCGCACAGAGACTGGTAACAGGGTTTCATTTATTTTTGTCTATTGGCAGACGAGTTTTCATATAGTAAAAGACATCTGTATTTTGTATTAGTGTACCTACTTACTACATCTATCTCGCATATAATTTATTATCTTTTGAAGTAGGTAATAGATTTAGAGTAAGAACTAGTCTGATACAAATATTACATTTTAAAATGTTGTCGACTGTAGTGTTATGCTAAAAACAATAAGCAAATAGAATCGTTTATCTATATTGAAGAAATGTGGCATTTGCAAAGACAAGGCTAATTCCAAAGGTGTGTAATAATATAATATATAAATAACTATTTTATATTATTACACCAATCATTTAGTTCCAAGATAAGTTTCATTAAGAACTTCTGATATGGATACTAACTAACGGATAAACATAGGTACATATATACTTACTATCCTTACTATCCTTACTAATATTATAAATGCGAAAGTAACTCTGTCTGTCTGTCTGTCTGTCTGTCTGTCTGTCTGTCTGTCTGTTACTCTTTCACGCCAAAACTACTGAACGGATTTGAATGAAATTTGGTATACAGATGGTCTAGACCCTGAGAAAGAACATAGGCTACTTTTTATTTCGAAAAGGGGGTTGTAAAGGGTTAAAAAGGGGAGGGAGTGAAAAGTTGTATGGGATTTCTTAATTTTAAAAGATAAAACCATGGAACTTAATATTTAAGCACTTGATAGGAAATAATTAAACATTTGTTCTAGCGTTTTTGAAATTTCGTCCTGTAAGAGATGAAATAGGGGTTGAAAGTTTGTATGAAGTTCGTCATTTTTTTTTGAAAATAAAAATATAACATTTTGTATTTAGGCACTAAATAATAAACAAAAAATCGTTTGTTCTAGCATTTTGAAATTTTTACCAGTATGGGGGTGAAATAGGGGTTGAATGTTTTTATGGGTGTCCTTAATTTTTGAAGATAAAACCATGAAACTTGGTACGTAGGTCTCTTAGGATGTGCAGAGTTTTTCTACAAACGGAATTCTCGAAATTCGAACGGAACGGAACGGATTCGGCACGGGAACTACGACGCCAAACTATTCTAGGAACGTGATTTTTAAAAATTTTGGGTGTATCAAGTTTAAAAAATATTTTGGCTTTTGAAGTTATAGTTCCTTTTAACGAATTCTCTGCATCGCCGGCGCTGATATCTACTATACCTACTAATGATTCTTATTAAACAATAAAAATGCTACCCAAAGATACTATTCCACGCGGACGAAGTCGCGGGTAACAGCTAGTTTTTTTATAAATACATACTTAATATACATAGGAAAACACCTAGGCCAGAACAAATATTCATATTTATGCCCACAAAGATTTGTCCTGTGTGGGAATCGAACCCACGACCTCAGGAGCAGAGTGCTTTTATACTCACGCCATATTGGTCGTCAGTATATATTAGACAATGCAACTTATGACATCTAAATTGGAGATATTTTAGATAATTGCGCAAGTTAACCTAACAAATTCATAAATTGTTATGGGAGCACTTGTTTTCAGTGAAATAAAAAAAAACATTCTTCCACAATTTGCCTTGTCGTTTTGTAAAACGGCGCATTTCTACAATCTGCCTGCGTGATATGCATAATTTGAAGTTGAATTTAGGATATGATTCTTATAGAATTTTTTACAACTAATTTATATTTTGGTAGTATCTATTAAACTAACAAAGCTTATATCTATGTAAATCACTGAAATAATGTAAAGATCACTGAAATATTGTACCAAGCACCTTTTACGCTAACTTTCACAGACAAATCACCAAAATTATATTACAAAAATATTTTGATACTATGAAATACTACAAGCAAAGTATTTTTATCCTCTTACGAAAATTTTTGCTTTTTTTAACATTCTTACCCAACTAGTAGTAATACTATTACAACTACAACTAGTAGTACTATTTATGTACCTACGTAAATATTTTTTTGTCATGTTGATATTAATTTACGAAAACTCGTCTGCATTATTTACATAAATTTATATTTGTAGTGTAATTAATATACGTACATAATATGAAACAAAATCTGCGACACCATTTTGAAAAATAAAGCACCCGCCATTAATTAAAGTCGTTAAGATTATTTCTAACCTAATTAAGAACACGAAAAAGAATTTGTAAATAAAACAATCATTATTGTTTTCTTTTAACAGCAATTTTGATCGTAACAACAATCTTAAGATTTTTGCGCCAATCTATTCAAAATAGATATTGTAAAGAAAAATATTTTTTTCTTTAATTTTATTTTTAATCATTTTTGTAACAAATCAAATTAAATTCTTTATTACTTTTGAAAAATGTTTTTAAAAATAAAAAATCTTTGGAATCATAAAAATAGTACATGAGCACCTTCTCTGCTTTTTCATTTAAACATAATATCAGGGTACATAAACCACCCAAATACAAAAAAAAAATTTTTTTGTTGTTTTAATGTGACATAAGGGTAATTTGGTAATTTAGAATGGTTTTTTATAAACTTTATTAACGCACATGTAATAAAACTACATGGATTATGAAGTATAAAGAGTTTTTTTTACTATTGTCTCTATACTATAAAATAATACGGTGTGGTGTTTGAAAATAAATGCGCGCGCATCATGTGCTTCCATTTAAGCTTGCGTGTATGATTATGTATTTGTTATTTTCTAACTTAAATATTATTTACCCATTTCTAAGGGTTATTTCGCTATTCTCATAAACTACTTTCTAGGGCCTAAAATAACTTTTGTTACCTACTTACTTTACGCTAATTGTAAGTCTATTAATGTACTTAGTTACCTAAGTATTAGCTTTGCTAAGTCATAACACCGATAGGTTATACTTCTTATAGACTTCGAATAATAATTGTCAATGCTTATTTTAATAATAATGATTCTCTTTTTAGTTTCATTTTATCTATTAAGTAGGTTTCCTAATACCTCGAGCATATACCTTCTAAAGGTGAATTGTGTGATTTGATAGCTTTTCTGGAAAAGCTCGCTGGAAAAGCTAACATAAGCTGGATTCGTTTTTATTGTTAAACTGCAGAAAGCGCATTTGAGATGTGACGTATTGTTTTTTTTATTGAAATTAATTTGGCTTCTTACTTAACGTATGTACCTACCTGCGTTACATAATTTATAATATCTATTTATATTAATATTGTCACGCCTTTTCCCGTAGGGGCATACAGAGATACCTATTGCCATGCATTTCTTTATACCAATAAGTATTTTATTTTATATAAGCGTTATATAGCAACCATAGTACAACTTCTGACTACTATGGGACTAGGTAGCCCTGTGTAAGCTATATTTTTTAAATCTTATAATTTCTGAGATAGAAATGTGCAATAAGTAAGTAAACTGCTAAATGTCTAGTATCCATAGTACAATCTCTGCTTGGTATGGGACTAAGTGGCGCTGTGATGCACTTTGATATTGTACGAGCATACAATTAGACTTCGCCATAAGCACTTGTAGTTCTACTTTACAATATTTTTGCATTCAACACACTGTTTGAGTCTTTCATAGATAGGGCCTACCTGTAATACAAATACGAGACAAGGTTTTTTTTTTATAAGTGTTATTTACTTTTAATGGTTTTTTGACGTTGATAATCCGATACTTAATGTGGCAATAGTGTCTTGGAACTAGTTGCTTGTTACTGAGAATAATTGATAAATCATGTGTGCTTTCGAAGATAAAGTATATTGGTCAGAGCCTCACTGAGTTTTACAAGATCAAAAAGCCTGTCAGCAGCATTTATTGCGACGAAGTTCTCTAAACTAGGCATTGAAAAGTGTGGCAACAATTTAAACTACTGGTTTTAGACAAAAACGTGCACTACATACATGCAAAAAGCACTGCAACCCTGTGGGCCTACCGCCGAATTCGATGGATTACCGGTAATCCATCTAGATCAAACTTTGTTTACGTTAATCATTAATCCGTACCGGGGAATCTGCCAACAGCCACCTCTCATTCATGACCTTCAGTCCGTGACAGACCAATAGGTAAATGGTGAACGCCATCTTGTTTCGATTTCCATGAGTTCTGCGGTACGACAGAATCAATTCGAAATCCATTTTGCCTTATAATTAATCGATTGCCATCGAACTCGGCGGTAGGCCCCCTGATCGTAGCTAAATAAAATACCGGCTTTAGCTCGACCACCTGCTATCAGAATTACTAGAGCATCACTCTGCATACTCTATACGAAATCTCTGTGCTCGCCAGATTTCGAATAATAACTCCGTTTTCAAAAAAATTAAAATGTTTTATCATGAAATATGTTCGCGTTGGATATATGCGCTTCAAATTACACTAATTACACTAATTAGTGTAATTTTAAAACTTTGAATTATTAGTATTCTAAATATTACTTTATTTGTATTCTCCATTTTATTTTAATAAGTTGTTTTTGCGTGAAGGAGTAACTACTTCCATCAATTCTCTTGAACGTTTTTTTTAATGCGGAATAAACAAGGTTATATTATAATGTGACTTGCATAAACACATTATTAACACTTATAAAAAAATTACCTTCAAAAAATTTTAACCAAAATATAATACTGTAGTATAAAAATACTGAAAGAGACTAAGAAACTCATATTATAGATAATTATTATAAGTTGCTCCGACCAAAGTACAATATAAGTCGCTAGAACTCGCTACAATAAGGTTATATCTACTTATTAGTTACTTCTATAATGCTATTAACTTTTTAATTTAAAAAAAATCTTTCTTCAGTGGCTAGTGTACCTGTGTATGAATTAAACGATTGTTTTATTATACCTACTGTGTGTAATTTATAAATAAGAATATGTAATAATTTTGCAAAATAAAGGCTCGTTTTCACATTGTCGAATAATTTTAGTGGGATTTTTTAAATATTACATTACTATGATATTTGTGTGATAATATTACAATAGTGAATTTCAAAATGATTCGCTTCATGAGTGCAAGGGTAATAAAAGTAAATAAACTACTTTTTGTTACTATTTGTTTAATTATTCCTACGGCCCTATTCAATTCCTTAAAATTATAAATACATTAAAAATATAATATGGATATTGGCATTCAACAGGTACGGTTCTTAAATGTGACTATATTTTATAAATTCTTGACGAATTGTGATGAACAGAGGAGATGCAAATGATGAACGATGTGTGAACGAGCTGTTACACGTACCTAC
This sequence comes from Musotima nitidalis, assembly GCA_949126915.1. NCBI lineage: Eukaryota > Metazoa > Arthropoda > Insecta > Lepidoptera > Crambidae > Musotima > Musotima nitidalis. The sequence continues at coordinate 5,933,595 of OX421422.1, forward strand.
TTATAAGTAACCTATATACATTTCAGCATTCGCAATAATATTTAATTCTGTTTAACATAGATGAGTTTACAAATTATTTACATCGAAATGGATTTACGTGTGTATGTTATTAATTTAAGTACTTACGAGTAGTGATATATTCCTTTAAGTATAACTGTTGGAACACTGTGATTTAAATGTTACTTACAAAAATGTGTTGATGAGAATATTATTTAATATATTTGATTGCCAGGCAGATTAAGCGTAGCGCTCAAAAAGTTGTCTATAAAGTATAAAATAGATTTTATAAATATACAATTAAAGTTATAAATAAATTGATGGAATGGCAATTGATTGTACATTATTGTTTTATGTTGTAAATATTTTACGTCATACAGAGTATGGTTCATTACATCATCGTTTGTATAATTTATAGGCATTGGTGCATATCATGTGTATAGAACAGATGATTAATCAAATAAATTAGAACGAAAAAATATAGTTCAAAGAAATGTTTTATTTTATATGTCCTTAAAGGTTCTTATTAAACGCTACATACCTACTACGTTTATATGACTGTTGTTACGCGAGGTACTGAGAACCGGGTTGGTCGGTGGGGAGTTCTTTGTTTAGCAATGGGCAGTAATTGGCAGCTTGATTGATTGAGATGTACTGGTTTCATTTGAACGAATGTTTAAAAAAAAACACCCAAGCGTCATCCCAGGAAACTATTTTCAGTTACAAAAATATGTCATACATAGCTTTGTATAGAGATTTAATTTTTTCTTCAGATGGTGATTTTTTGGGTAGGTTTCCATCAGTACGAACTTATCTCATCTTTACGAAGGATAAATAACACAACAACATTAATAGTAACATGTGATATATTTATTTCAACACTACAATGAAGTTCATAATGTGATGAACAAAAAAGTTATTTTCCGATAAATTTATTGCAAACCTTAAAATAAAATCACAACATAAGTCAAGGCCCTTTGCCTGTCAACACACACACAAAACAATAATCAATTTTATAAAAAAATAAAATCTACTTAAATTGGACGTACATGTTAATTGGATATTAATAATCCTAACTACATATTTATAACATACATATAGGGTATAAAAATACCCTGATCAAAGCAGAAAGCTACATATTCCGTTTACGATCAGGATTTTTTTTTACTTCGAGACTATACCTGGGAAATAAATAGCCTTATAGTTGTTTTTTTCTTTTAAATAATGGCTTCGTGCGTTTTGCACAATTTGCCAGAGTCAAGTAAGTGATATATTAAACACATATAAATCATAGCAAATGAGAATGAGTGGTGATAAAGATGATAAATGGTAAATGAGTTGCCCTTCCCGAAACCCCTTGAATCCTCAGTAAAGATGTGGGACTATTCTGAGATCTCACATGGACTTCTTAAGAGAATTTAAAAAGTGATGTTGCACTGTTTTGTTTCATTTACCATCACTCATGTACGTTCACAAACACTTACGGTTAATAACCCACCGTAATTACACATTAATGTTCGAAATATCACAACGCTTCACTTTCCCGCCAAGATGTCCCTAATAGTTGTTAATGGGATCAAAGTAATGATTTTTTTATTATAAATTTTGATGAAAACAAATTTTAAGAGTTTTATCTTGACATTTATTCCTTGAAATAACGTCAGCACGCTTAGGCCATACAGAAACGCGGTCTGTTGCGCGCATTTTACTGTATGCTACTGTTTACAGTTTTCAAAACACCAAAAATTAAAATTTTTTTTTGGTAATACCTCTTGTTATGATGCGTAGAACCTTTGGCTTTAATCAAGGTGTTTCTACACCCTGTATATTTAATTTTATAAGCTTTGCTACATTATACATCACATGTGACAAATATCAGTTTAGGATTGATACTTAGTCTCCTTTAAAGAGAGAGCAACGATACTATTTACAAGGTTAAAGATTCAAAAGAAAGTAACCAGGTACCATTAAGTTTCTTTAAGCTAGTTAGTATTGAGCTTATAAGCGCCCCGATTCGACAAACAAGGATTTTACCGTCTCTGACCAATTTATTACGGCACAAATTTACAGCATAATTCCGCGTGAACACTGGCGAACTACGAGCACATGCACAAGAGCCATCGCCTATACCTGCTAATTTATTTTAATTAAGTATACACATAATAAAATAATACATAAAATAATATTTCTGTTAAAATAACATAGCAATACATATACGTCAGGATTAAAAATATGCTTTTGGAAAATAGTTGGTCGTCAAAATTGCTAGTTGCCATTGTTAAGCAAATTATCTAATGTGCGTTAAGAGGGGCAAGAGCGCGCATCTTCAATCCACAATAACCACAGACTATCCACACCAAAAGACGTGTAATAGGTCAAAAATACTACACAGAACTAGTCTGTCCAAGGGGAATGTTTGACGTCATAGTGAGTTACATATATCCATCTGATGAGCGAAAATTATTTTCTCCAGGTTTTAGTTGTCATTTGTTATTATTAAGTTATAAGAATATAGTAGTACACAATAGTGTATAACGACTATTGGGTAGATATTCTATGATAGTAACAGAATCGCGCCAATTTTCAACCTCCGCTCCAATTTAAGCTAAGTTATGCACCTGACTGTATAGGTACATAGTCAGTGTATTACAAAAAATATTATGCTGTGGTATGGCCTAGCTTATTTGTGTATTGAAAAAACAAATAACAATTCAAGTTATAATTATGATACTATCGAAAGGGTGTTATTTAACGTGTCTTCAAAATTAATAAATTGCCAACCTAACCTAACCTTTTTGTACATCAAAAATACTGATTGAGCACCTAATCACCTATTAGATGCTCACTCAGTATTTTTGATGATCAAAAAAGCTTTTTTTAGAGGTTTAGTTTATTATATTCCCTATCGAAATAGTATCGAGAGTAAGCGCATGATTTAATTTTACTAAATTTGATTGCTGAAATTGGTCAAAATGACAAATAATTACAACAATAAGTTTTGACCTTAGCCTCTTTGGATATTAGTAAAAAATGCGATGAAATCGGTCATTATTATCCATTAGCTCGTTTGAATTGTAGGTTACGTAATAATATAATTTTATACAAATATCTCAATCAGTACCTAGTACCATCTTTTATTGGGATCAATTTAATAAAATTTCAGAATCTCCTGGGATCAATAAGTAAGTAAGCGTCTCGCGGTAGAAAAAACCAATCTTGACGATTTTCTTGCCCATTATTTTACGATCAAGCTCCCGCCCGCAGTGAACGGGCGCGTTCGTTTTTAAGTTGTTTCATAAAAGCTGTATTGAGCCAAAATTGAATAAATGACTTTGACTAAGGTTAACTTGCACAATGTTTTTTTTACATTTATGATATTATGTTCTAACTGCAAACAAAAATGCAATCTTGTAATATTGCCCTAACTTAAAACACAGTAATGAAAAAGAAAACAACATGAATGTGAAGTTTAAACGAGACATATTGAATATATTGACGATATATTCCTCTTCTCACAGAAAAACAACATAATTGTTACTCAGTCGGAAATTTAAAGCACATCATTAAAAAAAACTAACATATTAACCGTTTTTCAACAGCAAAGATTTCTTGCCAACAAAAAATGCTACTAGATTCCAAGTTAGTTATTCTCAATAGAAACTAACCTTATCTATAGTAAATAAATACATATAACGTGAGATAATAAATATTTGTAATCACACATACGCTAATACACGGACGTTAAAGAGATCCATAATCGTTCAATTTCATTAAAAAATACTATATTTTAAAGTTTTTTATACACCTACATACAAACTTTAGTTTTTTTATCTACGTAGAGAAATAGATCAGACACATTCATATAGACAAAATATAATGCACCCTATAAAATGTATCAATTAACAATATTAACACAAAATATACAAACATCAACTTTATTTTACATTACTGTAAACATAATTTTCTAGGGTAACTGTGTCTATTTGGCAAATTGTTGGGACCATGCATGTTATAGTTATAATTAAAATGTACTTTTTTTGATAGCACTTAATTTTTTTTTTTGAGTGACGTATTGAGACAAGATGTGTGTATTATTAAAATGTTTTACTATAAAAAATAGGTTATGACCTCCACAGGGAAATCTACACACATAGTTAGCTTTGGTTAGATAATAGATAGATAACTTCTGAAAACCGTTGATAATACGTATAAAATGTTTAAGCTCTCAAATCCTTTTTGCTATTTGTACCAATTATTTAGAGGGCAGAGGTGTGAGTCACTATAGGCTGTTTTGCTTCACAGCACGTTGCCATAAGACCCATAAGTGGGAGAGGGCGAGTAATATAGTCCATTGCGCTCACACGCAGCATTTAGCGCGATATTGTGACGAGTCTGATAATAATAATAATAATAATAATTCTTTATTCAAGACCATGGGCCCAATTTTTGTGAGTAACAATATTTATCTTATATATTAATCTCAGATCATTATAAGACAACCTAAATCTTCACTTGTCTGACGAGTTATTGTGCGCATAATATATGAGAAGCATTTCTTTTGCGAAGCCGATTTATTTTGAATATAAAAAGGTTAGGAAAATTGTTTTAAATCTGTTAATTTTCCATTTTATAGAATTTTCATATTTTAAATTTATTCCAATTACCTACCTACTTAGTATTTTCAGCTTTACAAAACATTTCGTTTTAATTATAACATATTTTTAATTGATAATTAACAATTGTTAATTTAGTCACTCATTGAGCACAATTAAAATTTAAACTTTAACATAAAAATATTTTTCTTGTATTTGAACTGTATAACAATTATACCAATGTTGATTAGATTGGACGCCTTTGTAGTCCTTATTGATTTCAATTGGTTTGAGAGCTTAGACTAAATTTATATTATAGGAAACAAACTGGAATGAATTACGAAAGTTGATCATGAAAAAAAATTGTTCATCTAGAAATGGTTATACAGTAAAAGCTCCTTATTCGCGCTTCCTTTATTCGCGTTTTCACTATTCGCGGATTAAAAAAATGCTACCCAATCCCTATATTCGCGACTAAAAATTTCTTTATTCGCGGATCTAATAAGTACATACATAATAATAATAAAATTATTCCAATAAGTATCCAACACAATATCCTTGTCAAATGGACTAATAAAAAGGTAAAATAGATCTTATTACAACTTAACCAAAAATATGTTGTTAAATGATATCGCCGAGGACTTTGACACAAGCCGCCTTCGCCGCGAGCGGTGTTTTTGAGAATATATATTTGTTTATATATATATATTTGATTATATATTTGTTGTTTTTTTTTGTCACCTAGGAACGTATCCCCTATAATCCCATATAAATTACCATTCCGTATTCACGGTTTCTGTATTCGCGGCATATTTATGGAACATATACCCCGCGAATAAAGAGCTTTTACTGTAATTTAGAATGGTTGCAAACTCACGTTCATAAACTGTCATATCTAATAGTTAAGTTAATATCAAATGGTCTCCACAATGCCCTTTCGTTTTGGCCGCAACTCCCCAGATATGAAGGACGTTTCTTCTGAAGAACTACCTGGTTTTGGGACCGGAGTAGATGTTACAACTGGCTGACACTGGAAAGAAAAAAAAATTAAATCTTTTATTTTATTTACTTTGTGCTCGAGTATAGTTGGAAACATTCTGTCCATAGGTAATGGACTTATTTTTTTCAAATTAGGAATGACTTAAAAGGCAGTTTATTGTCAATATCGTTCCGTAGGTTTGCCGTGCAGGATATCGTAACCAAGTACTTCGCTGTGGGGTATCTATAGGTATGGTGGTATCTATATACGATGACATCATTTTCTTTTCATCATTTTAACAAGTAACAAGACGGTAGAGCGTTCACCTGATGGTCACTGATACGTATGTCGGTAATTCTCCACGGAAGACCAGCGCTGTTGTGGTCCTGCACTGCAGCACATGCTGAGTGGAGTCCTTTTTAGGCATATTATATTTAAACTTATTTGTAAAAATTGTTTACTGTTATGATTTCTGTTCTTTGTTTATATGTATTAATGTTTAAATAAAATTTTATTTCATTTCATTGTTCATTAATTTACACAATGTCATTTGACCTTAAGATTTCCTGGTCGGTCATGACCAGTGGTCGGAGTAGGTATATTGATTTTAGATACTTGCGTCATGAATAGTCATGATATCATAACATGGACATGCATTTCTTCCGGAATGTACCGGTGAAATATGAAATTCAGTGCGAGATTCTTAGTATAAATTAATGTTTTAAATATAATTCTTTGTATAAATAAATGTTTTAAATTGTTACTATTATTTCATCCTTCTTCCTACTATACGAATGAATATTCACATTAAAATTATTTTACCACTCAAAGTCGTTGTCACGTAAAACATTCGCCCGTATACCGACTTTACAGGCAACCAATTTTTTTACTATTAAATTCTGGTCATCTACGCCACTAGCAGCATAGCGTTGAGAGTATTGATACATTTTTAACTAGTTTCATGTAATAATTTCGATGTTTCGGTATTTTTATCATAATAATCCGGAAACTCGGAGGCGTATCCATATTAACATATACGTTTGATGTCAGTGACCTTAATTCAATATACCTACTCCGACCACTGGTCATGACAGAATTTCTCAGATCATCATTGATTAAACTTATTGACGTTCCACTAGGGGGGTTCAGACCTAAGGTCTTACAGGCTCGTGTAAGCCATACTTCGCCAGGCGGGTTAAGAATGGATTGGCGCAACGAGATTTAAGGCGTGCTGTTAGTATCTATCTTCAAGGGCCATAAACTTGGCTTAACAAATATATACCTAGCCAACGGTTAAATGTGCCTTATTAAGTGCCTATACACGAACTGATTTCTAAGAATTATCTAGAAATTATAAGTGGAAGAAAAGTTTATTAAGTTTATATATTTTATAATTATAAGAAAAGTAAATTAGATCTTATGTTTACTAACCGGAGCCACCGAAGTGCTAGGTGAGCTGGTAGAAGCACTAAGCACTGCGTTCTTTCTGATATCTTCCAGAGGGATTTCTTCTGAACGCGCCCTTGGTGACGCGTCCCTCGACCCCTGCACGCTACTGCTTCTTGATACACTACTGTGGGACAAATAAGAATTATTTACAACATTGTCCCACCCACATTAAAATTCCAATTATTCCCAAAATTTTATAAAATTAAAAAAATTAAAAATTAAAAATTCATTTATTCAAGTTTGGCTCAATACAGCTCTTATGAATGTCATACTTATAAACTAACGCGCCCATTCACTGCGGGCGGGAGCTTGATCGTAAAAGAACGGGCAAGAAAATCGTCAAGGTTGGTTTTTTCTCCCGCCAGTTACAATTAAAATACATAATATTAAAACAATTGTGTTCTGCAGTCACAAGATTTGAAAAAAAAAAAAAGGGAGACAGAACTCTTTTTTTACCAATATTAACATAATTACGGATAAACATAGTAGACATGAGCAAACGCGTTACGCTCAACCATATTTTAGGGAGCGCAACGATCCGACGCATGACGTTACCACCGCGGAAACATATAAGTGAGCGTGATATACTCAAGCTGGATAAAAGGATTTAAGTAAAAATAACATTAATATTAGAAGACTGAATTATTTTAAATGTGCTGCATTATTTTAAATGTGCTGCGGTATAGAAAATATCCTTACTCGAAAATAGTGGACAACTGAGAAGAAATCGTCAATAATTCTAGAGAGGATAACTGGGAATGATCGTAAAATTTGATCTACAATTATCAAAACATATTTCAATCATAAAGTATATTTATTTGTGTATTGTATATGTCCAATGACAATGTTGTACACAATTATTAAAATTCCAAATATTCCCTAAATTTTATAGAAAAGATCCTTACTCGAAAATAGTGGACAACTGAGAAAAAATCGTCAATAACTTTAGAGAGGATAACTGGGAATAATCGTAAAATTTGATCTACAATTATCAAATATATATTTTAATCATAAAGTATATTTATCTTGATTGTTGTAGTCCAGATAGGGTCTCTAGTAGGGTAGGGTAATTGAACCCTGATTGGCCCTTTCTTGTACAATAGCATGAGATGCAACATTTCAGTTAAATATAGTCCAAAAAGTCGAATGTACATATCACCGACGAGAGATTATTCATTATAGCAACTAGTATCGATTCCATTATCGATATAAGAAATACTTTATATATACATTTCTAACAAAAGCAAAAACTTGTCCTCTAAAAATTATAGGAACTTATGAAAAATTGCCATCTAACAGATTAGAATGAACTTATTTTAGTATAACAATTAGGCAACTAAATATTTTCTCATTATTATGAATATGTACGTGTTTTCAAAGTAAGTTAAAACACTTTACCTCGATCGCGAAAAGTTTAGTACTGCATACCTCTCTCGACTGGTGGTTCGTTCTCGGTATACCACGATACCGTCTCTCAGCACGTGGGCACTGGGACGACGAGGCACTCTTCTCACATCTTCTTCACCACCTAGTTGGAATAAAATAAAATTTATCAGGACTTAACCTCCTTAACATTAAAAATGATGAAGGAGACTGGCCTTCACGACACAGGGAGTCCTAGTGTGGAGACCAGTGACATATGTTTTAAATATGTATTTTTTCTGAATACTAAAGCATTATTATTATTATTTTTATTATCTCGTTAGGCCCAACTTAAATTTAGATCCATATATATTACGGCCCAATGTACTAAAAATAGGTGCAAGTAGTTGCGGCCAAGAACTTTGATTTAGTAAAAGTTTTTATAGAGATGCATTTAAGGTTAATTTATCAATGGCAGATTTCAATTGGCGGGATTATTACAAACAAAAAATACGTTTGAATATCATGTCATAATTGTAGGTCGCTGGGCCGTAATTTAATGAAAAGTCATTTTAAAAAGTGTCTTGGGCCGGAGTGTCAAAAGTTTTTTGTCATTAAATTAGGTCATTGGGCTTTACGAGGATAAAGAAGAATATACATTTTTTTATAGCATCAAATAACAATGTTAACAACAATAAATAATGTACGCCTAACAAGGACTTAACATCGCCGGAGGAAAGCGGAAACATTGTAACTTGAAAAATTCCAAGAGTCAAAAAACTATTTTAAAAACTCATAAATCATTTTTTGTATGAGGAGGTTAATGAGTGTGAATGAAGCTAAAAGTGTGTGCCAAGATCGTAGCAAGTGGAAGGATGTGATCTCTGCCTACCCGTACGGAAAAGAGGCGTGACATTATGTATGTATGTATATCTCATAATTTTATAGTTGAATATTGGAATATTTCTATTAACCCAAAGCCTGCCTAATGAACATTCGAAGCGGATTCGCCTATACATGTATGTGGTAGAAAGTGATTTAATCCAAAATGCAAGTTATAACAATTCCGCTTTCGAGGCCCATAAGAGCGCTGGTCTTCCGTGGAGACCTTAACAACATGACCTACTAACTCATAGTGCCAATCAAAATACACCCTTACAGTAATAATTCCATTTTGTTTGCAATATAATTTGATAAATAAAATCGTACAAACTGACTCAGTGACTTCTTAACAATGATGAGGTGAATAATTAATATAATATGTAGATGTTAAAAGTTTATCACGATGCATTAAGAGATCACTACGCTGGGGTTGGTGATAGCAGTTAAAGCCAGTACACAAGATGACGCTGGTGCTCGACATTTGATAGAATTTCGCTTTTCTGACTTTTACGACTCCCCGTGAGATGAGAGAAAGTGGCACTATTCTAGGCAGGTACCACACGGCAGAGGTCAATCGGTTAACTCAAAAATTGTACCCGAAGAACGCCTGATAGCAGTGAGTCCGGGTCTGGAAAACGGCGGCCGATGACGAGGCGCAGGCGCCGGCGCAGATACTCCAGAAACTTCTAGAAGACGACCGATCTGCTGCATTTTCTTCTGCCGGGATTTCGTGCGGCCCTAAATAAATATTTATATTATAGAATATTATTTATTGATTTGAAAATGCATATTCACTTTTATCACACAAATGTAACTAGAAACATTAGTAAAGTTCGGCCCTAATATATTTTCAATCCAAAATTCTTCAACACACAAACAATTCAAAAAGTAAAGTCAAAGATAAGGCTCAATCACCCACGCGAGATTATTATGTAAATGGGTAAATGAAAGCAATTAGTATCGATTCCATTATCGATATAAGAAATACCTTACGTACCTTAGTAAGCCTCTGTTTAGCCGCCATACTTCTAATATAGTCGTCGAATTTAAACTTAGCCCGAAGAAGCACAGTCCTAGGAAGGGCCCCACTGGCTCCCACGCGAGGTTTGTGAATGGTCAGGTGTAAGCAATTAGGGTCATCTTTGTCGCCTTGTATCTGGATCAAGATTTTATATTTCATTACTTTTTTCTACCGAACTATACTTGCTAGTCTTACTAATCATTTTAATACTTTAAAAATTAGGTAAGTCTTTACAGATTACAGAGGAATTTTTATTCGGCTTTGGAATTGTCCGCCGTCATTTTTACGGGCCGTCTTAAGTGTGTGCGCTTACAGTAAAAACTACGCCGGCAACTTCGTCCATGTGATCTACAAGTACTTGTTTAAAGTAGCTTGTACCTTCAGCTATCTGTTGATGCAAGTCCTATTTGCGATTTGTTCTTTCTTGTCAGTTGCGTTTTATTAGTTTAGGTAGATAACACTTTAATTAACTGCATCACTAACCCAATTTATGTTCATAAAATAATGTAATTAGGCTAGTTATTATACAGAAAATAAATTATTATTATTAAACCACGTTTTATGTCACGGGAGCGGCGACGATCCTATGTCCGTCTCCAGGTTTTGAGCTATCTCCCCACAAATTTTCAGCACAATTGGTTCAGACGTTCTTGACTTTTATATATAGTGTAACTAACACGACTTTCTATTTAGGTATAGTAAATATATAACAGTAAATATATATGTAAGGCTTACTCTACGGTATAGAGCGCTCTATTTTTTTTTGAACTGCTTACAGGCAGGATGGCGAGTCACATAAAGAAACGATGTGTGCTGATTGACCCACATCTGTCTCCGCGCATAAAAATTACATAAAAGACGGTTCTTTTCATCATTATCATTAGTCCAAGGACGTCCACTGCTATACATAGGCCTTCCTATATACTATATCCAACGTGATCACGATTAATTTGAAAGACAAATAAAGGTTACCTCTAAGTCTTGCAGGCTCCCTACTAACTTCGCAACGCCCCAACCTAATTTTTGTTTGTCGGGCTCCACTAATATTATCTGTATGTTATCAACGGCTAGAAAACGGTGTTGCCATGTGCCATCTTTCTGGATTATGTCGCACGATATTAGATCAGAATCATCTGGAAGTAGAGTAAAGTTTATTTGTCAACAATAAGTACTCAAAAACCGCCAAAATATATTAAAAGGGTTGATAAGTACACTAGGAAAGCTCCTGTGTGTTGGGTTACCAACCCTCCACCCCGTACAATGGTGGCGAATCAATTATGTAATTTATAATCATATTTAGTACAACAAATATTTAGAATAATCAATAATTGTAATTAAATATAGTTATTTTTTCGGGTTGTGCGGCTAAACTAACAATGCAGAGTAAGAACGCAGAGCCAAGTATACAATATGTTCGAGCTCGATCATAGGAAATTCGAATTGTTTGCATTCCAAAGAGAGAATATCTTAGAAGACAATTAATTGTCACTTCGCTTTATATTGAGACTTGAGCGTAAGCGGTTCGACTACGAGAGCATTCCCCAATTTCCAATTAAGTTTGCAGATGTAAAAAATTATAATTGTTGAAATTTGGCAGGAGGAAGCGGAGAGATATGGGCTTCGATATAACTCAGACCACAGTCAAATACTACGGACGGATATCATGCAATAAAACGCAAAGAATCAGCATGCAGCCTGAAGGCAGAGATAGACCAATAGCGAGAGCAATATATTGCAATTCAGAAGGTTTTGGGGGCCGTAACCCGGAAAGCACAATAAGCCGTTAGTTCCGGCTGTCATGAACATCTATGGCAGACGTTATTAGGAAGTCAGTGCCTAATAATATCCTTCTAGTGTAACCATAGAATGATTTTTCCCTCTGGGTTGCGAAGGTCAGATAACAGTGGCTCCGTGTAATAACTAAAATTCAGACAAATCTGCTTAGACCAGTGAGCGGACCCTGGGCCCTAAGCCTATGCTTAGCCCGGCAATGCCCTATCTATCCTATCTGGAGCACAACCGGGATAATGCTAGGATGATAATATGGCAGCGTGTCCGCAACTGCAACAAGAGCCACCTGATCACGATCGCGTCCAGATTGAAATGCCTCATCAATAACCATTGGAGATTGTGTTAAGTATTGCTATATAATAAAAATATGTAAAAGTCGATTATACCATCATGTTCAAATAATAGTATACTCACTAAGATCCAAAACGTCTCCAACTTGCACGAAAGGCACTGGGTTTGAGAGAGGTAGCTGTGTCTCTTGATTTCCGGTTAATTTCAGAAAAAGGTCGCGAATCAGGAAAAATGTTCGAATTGAACGACGCGCTCTCTCCATCTGAAGAATATCATGGTTATATTCATATAAATTTATTCTTTGTAAAAAGGTTATAGTGGTTAATTGGCTCGTTAAATTTTAAGGTTGATCTTCAGAGCTCTTTTGGGACAAGCTTGAATAAATGATTTTAAATTTAAATAAAAATCAAGAATAATAAAAATTTCTGTATTTTGGGCCCCGTGTTTCAAAAATGGTGGTACTTCTAAATAAAGTGACATTCAAACGTTGGTTTACGATAATTATTTTATTTTCACTTGTATAAAACGCCTTCTACAATGTAAAATTTATGATGGACAAGTGATTGGAAGTGTTGGGAGGGAAGACCACGTAAAACCTTCCATGACCATATTCAGAAAATTTTGGAGTAAAGGCAGGTCAAAAGTACCCTAAGCTGACGGGCGTGTATGAGGAGGCTATTGAATATGAATATAGCTAAAAGTGTGTGCCAAGATCGTAGCAAGTGGAAGAATGTGATATCTGCCTACCCCTACGGGAAATAGGCGTGACACTATGTATGTATGGATGTATTTACAATGATAGATTCAAAGAAGAAGAAAAATCCAACCATATAAATAGGTGCTAAAAAATATTTAGGAGTATCACTTATGAACCATTCAGCGCTTTGTATATAGGAATGTAAAAACCTTAGTCAAATATTAAGCCTTGTTGTAAAATAATTGAAATCAGATCTTGCTGTTTTGGTACTTTCTAACTAGTGCAAATCAGAAATAAGTTCAAACTGTTTTAGAAATACTACAGGGTTCATGTGCTTTACTAAATATTTTGTAACATCCTATACTTAATCCTCGCAATAAACGATTTGAATAGAAAAATTTAATTACCTCTCCGCTGGGCAGTCTTTTGGCGAACGCTATGCCTGACATGGGCGTCCTTGTAGGTGGTAGCAGTATGGCAGCGTCCATGCACAGCCATTCTACATTTAAAGGACGCTTGCTCATCTCACAGTATCTGAAATACAATTTTTGTGTTACATTTCATTCTTTTTCGTATCGCCCAAGTGAACTGGGGCCTCTGAACTTAAGGGACTTTTAAAAGTGCTTCGGATGAATGCACGAATAAATTAATTATAAATTAAATTTTGTACTAGACAGCTGAATTTCGTACTACATAGATGTTTCTAGAAGTTGCATGAAAATTTGTTTAAGCTAAAGTGGTAGATCATCTTCTGGGTGATATAAGTTGCATCATATAGGGATTATAGCTAATACAATAATAAAGAAAACATATTAAGCAACCGTTAATTTTATATTACATTTAATATTAGTATAGGGCTCCTGCGCTTAGAACCCCAAGCCAACCTCATCAGCAAGTGGTGCACATTTTTTTTTTTTTTTTTTTTTTTATCGTCGGTAAAAAAATGCTGTTTACGCACTGTCTCCCGGCCAATGGGGGGACCGGGAGGGGAGTGTGGGGCTCACTGCGGCAGACGCGACCACCGCAGTCCTACCCACTAAAAAACTTCCGACGACGCCCACCGCTGTTGAAAAAGGGGCAGAGGGCCAGTGCCTGGGTTTGTAGCTTCTGGCACCCCGCCCGCGGCCAACGTCCCCCGGATCAGAACCGGGAGGACCTCCTCAGAGGAACGCAGTGTGTCGCGCCCCTCCTACCTCCTTGTGCGGCCATGGCGTAACTGGCCGACTTCTGGGAGGGTCTATAGCTAGACGGAAGGGGCCCCCTGCCCCAGCCACCTAAGACCCTCCAGGCACGGCTGGACGGGCCCTTCTTGTCCGCCCGCGCGCCAACGGCGTAGCCGGAGAGAGAGCGGATCCCGCTCCCTCTCCCCCTCCGCGGCCTCCTTCTGCGACATCACCACTTCGCAGAAGGAGGCCATCGCCTCCCACGCCGTCTCGCTGTCGACCATCATTCGCATGATGGTCGGCAGCGAGAGAGCAAGTGGTGCACCTGCCGATCAACGGACGAGGCTCTGGCGAGCATAACAGTTCCCGGTAAGCGACAATAGGCTCGCCACCTAAAAAGTGGAACTAATAACATAATTGGCGAAATATGGGCGTATAATATGCCTATGCCTACCCCTTCGAGGAAACAGGCGTGACTGCATGTATGTATATAATCAACAATACCTTTCGACTTAAAAGTAATTTGGGGTTACAAGATATGTTTTTATCGCTTTATCATTTCTTAATTTTATATTTTACAATAGGAAATACTCACTCATCCTCAAACATGTCAAGGAAGATGTCGTCACATTTATAGAAGTTCCTAGCTAACGCTGCCGCTCGACTCCTGAGCGATTCAGCAATAGCAAGATGTCTCGAACCAGCAATCCCACTGGCCCCTTGCATCGCTATCCGCACTAATGTCACACTCAACTCTAAAGTCACCAGGCGAACTTTTGACGCTGAAATAAGTAATAATTATTAGTTTTTTAGATATGAAATAACACATGAATGTTCATGATTTCAGAGACGAAAATTCGCGACGCTTTCTATTTGCCGGATAGGATTTCTCTCACAAATTAGAGATACACACACACACACACAAACACGCACAAACACACGCACACACACACACTTACGCACACGCACACACACCCAACAGACACGCACACACACCCAACAGACACGCACACACACCCAACAGACACGCACACACACCCAACAGACACGCACACACACCCAACAGACACACGACATATTTTATTCTGTTTTTAAATTTCGTTACTTCAGTGTTTTCTTTTCTATTATTTATTAGTTCATAGTCTCCGTCGATCCGGAGCTCTTATAACTACATAATGTAACTTAAATTGTTATTCTCTTTTTGACTGCTGCAACACAGGCCTGCAAGCCTAGTGCAGAAGTTATAGCTTTCAAATATCCTTGTCACATTTATTTTTCTGCTAATAAAGTTTCTTATTATTATTAATTATAAATAAAATGACAACTATTTACATATTTAGTTTAATTTGCCATATTAAGGTTAGTAGAGTAACTTATTACGATGCCAATTTGTACTGCTTAAATATTTACTGTGCAATCTTCCCACAGTTATTAAACTTCCTTTAAGGGGAAACCATTTCAATCCATTTTCCACATACAAATGAATTTCGCTTTCTACAGCACAGTAAATATTTAAGCAGTACAATTTGGCATCGTCTGCAACTAAGAGCAGTATTACGCTATAAATTAAATTATCCAATCATTATGGTAAGTTCATAAAAAAATAAAACTTACCAGATTTACAGCTCAGCATCGCTATAACCGTCAACTTATTTATAAGTAAAGCGTTGAAACTCTGTATGGGTTTCTTGGAATGCGTAGGAGTGGGCGAGGCGACCCCAGAGGCTTCATCCGATGCTGATTCTTTCCGACTACTACTCGATACACACGTAGTATTAGTACTACAGTCTATCTCCGGACACAGAAGAGTATCTAGCAACTCCGTATTTACACCTACAACAATATCAAGCCATATAAAATAAAGAAATTTATTTGCAATAGAAGTAAATATTTAGGACTAGATTTGGACTGATATCTTACCCACTAAGAGCCAAAGCAAGCAGAAAAGAAAGACAACAATTAGTACAATATTGAATAGCAATATGTTCTCCAACGATTTAGATAAGTATTCATTGAATTGATTTTATGCAAACATTTTTATGCAGACATCACATTTTGTATGCAATCGTTAAAAATTTACTAAGTCACTTTCGTCAATATAATTTAGTTATTTGGAATTTATGAATTCGTGAAAGAATATATATATATATATATATACATATAATGAATGAATATAAGGGCGTGAAACGGCATTTTAGCAGGCCGTCATGAGTGGGTGCGCTTTGTACCGTGCTTATTTCACGGTATGAAGCGCTTTAATTTTTATTTGGACTGCATCGATTGCTTACCATCAGGCGGGATATAGTCATTATGACGTGTCACATTAAAAAAAATCGAATAAACTTTCAGTACCTACTAACCTTTATTATTTATAAGCGCAAACAATAAACACAGAGCAAAAAGTGCTTTGTAATCATTTTCACTGCAGTCCAAGGAGTCCAGAATAGTTCTAAGGAAAGGTCTCTTTTCAATTTCCTTCAATTCCTTCTCTAATATAGTTTCTAAGCTTATTGTCTTCTCCACTGGTACAGCAGGCGTTACACTCAATAGTTTCTGTTTTTCTTCGTCTGTTATATTATTATATTCAGACGTACCTTTTGAGGAACCGGATTCGATTCCAGAATCAGGTAATGGTGAATCGGGCATATTTTCGTGAATAGCTTTTACAGAGTGTATCTGAGTTACTAAATCTTCTGTCGAGTCATTAGCTATGCTTGAGGACTCGCTTATGTGCGAAGTGGACGGCAAAGACGTTGACACTAATTCAGGGTCAAGATCGCAACTTGAATGATCATCTTTATAGTCATATCCAAAGACTTTCGGTCCATTATTTTCTGGTGTGGTATAATCTCTTTCCTGCCCAGAAGTACTTTCTAAAGCTTTCTCCAAACTTAATTGTGGTTTTGAGAACTCTAATTTCACACTAGATTTTGCATTACTTATGTACATTTCAAGTATTTTCGTCGCACCATCCTCGAATACTGCCGAGTCTGATTGTAGTATGATCCAAGCTAACGCATGCACAATTGGACCGTGAGTTATAATGAGAAATACTTGAGATAATAGAAACAAAGCCACTACACAAGATACAGAAGGCTTCGTTTCATCGTCAGTATCTAATCTGTGTCTAGTGAAATTCATTCTGGTCGGAGAAACTTCGGCATTTTTTCCTTTAAGAATCGCTTCTAAATTTCTAGTAATAGCCTCGATGCTTTGGAACTGGTCACGATTGTATGGAGAGCCATGTGGCATTTTTGCCGGGTCAGAAGTCAATGAATATATGTACAAAGGCACTAGGAGCTTGTGTAATAGATGCTCCGTCAATACATCGTTTAGGTCTGGAATGTTTAGACAGAGAATGTCATTTATATAATGCAAATGGTCTAGGTGTTCAGCAACTAAGTCGTCCAGCTTTTGTTGTGATTGGTGGCTGTAAAAACAGTGGAATATATAAGTTAATTATTATATATATGCAATAGAACTACTTTTCACTAATATAGATATAAAAGTAATTGGTTTAAATTAAAATATTTGATTGAATGTTTGGTTTGAAATATTCTTTTTAATCAAACGGATCTGCGTTACATTAAGCCTTGTAACACCGCTCGATATACAGCTTTACAGAATAATATATCAAGATCCCTTATACTTACTCAGCATCGTTTCGAACACAGGCATCTAGCTCCAAAATGTGTTTTCCGATAAACCAGACTAAATTACTGAAGTATGGTGCGGCAGTTCTAAACAGTAAGAAAAATACAAAAATTATAACAACATCGTTATCATTTATTTTTGTGAGGTGGGTGTGATGTCCCTAATAGGGCAAGGGGCTTAATGACTACCACATGTAGTAAACACCGGGACTGAAATCTAAACGTGCCTTCCGAAGTACGGCTACGCTCGATATTCAATGCCTCAGACACGGTCACTATCCAAGTGTCGATCTCTGTGAACCCTGTTTCACATCGAAGATCGATTTAATAATATTAAACCTAAACTTGTGTTAAATATCATTTGTAGATGTCTTTATTAAAAAACTTCGCATAATTAATGAAACAGCTAACATAAGCCATTATCATTCAGATATTTGTACAGCTGACTGAACATGAAAGTGAGAACAGACTGCAGAACAATAATAAATTACATTCAGAATAGCTGTCGGAATTTCAGTTTTGACATCAAAAACTATACAAGCGTTTTATGGATTATGAAATTTATTTTAACTATTCAAATTTGTCATCATAAAAACTATTAACATAAGTAATATTTATCATTAAAGCAACATTTTCGAATTTATTCGTGTCTATACAGCAATTACAGCAACATTGAAATTACAATATAACGTATGATGGTATATAGGTCCTATAAAGAGCTTGGGAGCCTTTTTTTTCATAGTGGTAAATGCCTTTACGCAGAAACCGAAATACGAGACTACCGACTAAACTTTACTGTTTCCTGCTCCATGTGGTGCCAAGAAGGTGGTGCTACAGGAGGACAAGAGTGACCTTATACTCCTGTAGCACCACACGCTAGCCCGTATCACAGATCCATCACCCTTTTAAGACCTAAGAAGCCCAAGCCAACCTCACCTGCAAGTAGTGCTCCTGCGCTAATAGGGCTAGGCTATTTTAGTACCTGAATGACGATCAACGGATGGCTCGCCCTATTAAGT
This sequence comes from Musotima nitidalis, assembly GCA_949126915.1. Taxonomy (NCBI): domain Eukaryota; kingdom Metazoa; phylum Arthropoda; class Insecta; order Lepidoptera; family Crambidae; genus Musotima; species Musotima nitidalis. The sequence goes on from OX421422.1 coordinate 5,952,491, forward strand.
GGAATCAAGATTACAATTGGCGAAATGTGGGTGTTTAGTAAAGTGATTGTATGTATGTGTTGGTATTAAACGAAATTTGACAATATTCTTTAATATACTTTACCTGTCTCTTATAAAACGTAGCATGCTGGCATCCTGAACTCGATACACATTTAGCGTAAGAGTACGTACAGCAATACGCACCATTGACTCACTGTGGTTGAAGAATTTGATTGCCTCCGTATACAATGGAAAATCTTTGGTATGCTAAAAATAAATATTTACTATAGATCCATCAAATTTCAATAAGAGTTTATGATATTTTAATATTAAGGCTGTTAACTTATTCTGTGATTTATGTCACAGAATTAGTAAACAGTGCCGTCTTATACATCTTGTCTCTTACTTGCCATCTACATAATATACAGGATGTGAAAAGTCCCAGCTTTGATCTAGCAAGAGCTATGTAGTCTGCCCAGCATTAGTATATTTTTTTTGTTTTGACCCTATACAGGGAAAATATAATCTCAAAGTCACAAAAAATATGTGTAATGTTGTATTATTTTTTAATTGTGTCAGAGCTGGTGGGTCTCACAAACACACACAAGAACGCGGTCTGTTACTCGCGTGTTTTTGCGTGCTGCTATCTTCATAACTATAAATTTTAATTGTTTCCCAACTAAAATTTTGGTTTGTTTCTTAGTTGTTATAATGTGTAGAATGCGTAGCCTTTTTCTTTGATCAGGGACTTTCTACACCTGTATATGCAAACTGTATGTAACAAGATTACAAAAGGATATTTGTTGTCTTCAAAGACACTACTAACTTATGATATTTAAAGGATCAAGATGATTATAGGAGTTCTAAATTTATGAACAAATGCTATCTCATAATTATAAATACCTCATTATAGAAGAAGTGAATTGTGTGATTGTTTAGTTTCAGACTTAATGTCTTTAAGAATGATATGTAGTATGCCATTACTTCTTCGTCAGAAAAGTCAAACTTGTGCACTATTATTGAGTTGACATGGTTATTGCTCAGTAAGTAATCTGAAAAAAAAGTTCCATACATTTGTATACATTTTTATGCTTAAAATTTTATATTTACAATGCTATTCAAAGTTATAAGATGATCTTTACGAAAAAAGATAAGAATTTATTAAAAAAAAAATTTGGTCTGATGATATATTATATACTATGTGTAACTGAAAAAATACGTCCTTTCAAGTGAGATTTCTCTCATATAAGAAAAGTTGTGTAAAAGATTTATTATGGGTTATATTGGTGATATTATATCATTGCATTAAGACATTTAGCAACAATTCTTTGTTCTTTTACATAATTAGGTAGGTAAATAATTATCTAATAATATTTAAACCATTAATTAGCAGAGAATGTTCAATTTTGTTTTTTAAATTTTTACCTTTAAAATGTATTTATACTAATTTATAGTAATTACTATTGTGAATATATATGGCATAGACCACTGCCTGTAAAAGGGTTAATATAACTACTTTACAATTCATATGATGATTATTATTATTAGTACATGTAGCTTAAACTAGTACGCTTTTAAAAAAATTGTACAAAAAAATATGGATTTGCAAAATATTGTAGCGCGTTTGATGTCACATACCATTACTACTTTTCAAACATCTAATGTAAATATAGTAAACATATGCAAAAAACCCATAAATGCTAATACTAGAGCAGATGCTAATACTAGAGCAGATGCTAATACTAGTCCAGATGCTAATACTAGATGCTATTCTGTTGCATAAATATAATGTTGTACAAGTGGGGAAGAAACTGATTACTGTAGGTACACAGGTTTTATCATATCTTATAAATTATCTATGGATCATATAATTTACAAAAGTAATTTCACAGTTTTATTGTTCATTATAATATAATGCCCTTTGTTATTTAATTTCAGAATAAAATTTTTTAAAATTATTTGGACCAAAACTTATTTGTTTTTTTATCATATTGAACTCATAGAGAATAAATTTACAATGATTGATTTTTGTGTAAGAGACTTAATTTATCATCATAGTAATTTTGATTTCATTGATTAATGTGTAATAATCATATAAGACTATTAAATTTTACGATATTAACTAACTATTATAGAATAGTAACATAAGCAAATTTCATCATAAAAAATACAAAGTATGCGTCAGGTGTCTTTCACCATTAATGGGCTGAGATGAAAGTCAACCAAATCACTGACAAAATCAGCTAGTTCTTTTGAATTCAAAATAATATTGAATTCAACATAATTCATTAACAAATGAAAGTCACATTATAAAATCCAAAAAAAAAAAGTGTCTGCATTTCTCACTCTTTAAAGAGATCCGCTACTAGTACTAATCTTAATGATATAAAACCTTTAAGTTGCTACCTCTAAGATGATGAATGGACCATAGTTGATGATGCTCACCAGTATTTAGAATTTAAAAACATAAGTACTTACATAGCGACGTTTCATTCCGGATGTTCTCAAAAAGAATATTCAAAGTCTGAAGCAATTGCACACATACAAATGATGATCCACCACATTTTTGCCTCATTATTCTTAAAAAGTATGACAGCATATTCTTCTCCAGAAAGAAACTAAAAAGAAAACCTATGTTATGAATCATTGTTGCGGGACTGTTCGAAAGGGTTACCGCGGGCTCGGTATTACAGGCTCAAGAAGGAACATGGATGGTTTTTAGTCAGTAAAAGTCTGACACACCCTTCCGCTTCACCCACAGCGGAAGACGGTCATTTGATGATTTTCCATCCAAAAAAAAAAATAATGTTATGAATCACTGTTATTTGTCAATGTAGCCAAAATGGTTTGAAAGCAAATCTCCGTTATTTGTCATTTTAAATATTTCAGACTCAGTATTATATTTCAATAGAATTCATTTTTAGATTATTTATTTACAAGTCAAGGCCATGAAACATATCAATAAATAATGGGCAATTATTTGCATCATTTGGCATAATAAAAAAGTCTTACTCAAACACAGAACTGTCGTTTTGGTCACCCCATATCAATATTTCTGCAATACATCTCAAAGACTCCACTAATGTGCCTCTATTGCTTTCTGAGACTGTGGTATTCTTGCATAGGATATTATGTAAATATTTCAATCTTTCTAAGGAATGTGGATTTTTAGGGCGACCCCATGCACCGCCAAACCAACTGCGACTGCGGAACATGTTGGTATTAGTTTAATCTCTTTTTGTTAAGGAAAACAGAACATTTTGATGTAGTTAGTAAACTCAACAGTGCACTTTGTCCACAAATTCAAATATCACTCTGAAGCACAACATAGTCCATCTTTCTATCACTGATCCGCATTACATTTGTTTAGATGTACATGTATTACTTTTGATTTTTATAGAAGTTTAAAAGTTTTTTTGAGATTTTTTTTTATTCTATGAAAACATTACCATGGACCACAGTCAGATCACAGATCGAGAAATATATTTGACAGTGACATTTTGTTTTACTAAATAAGAGAGATTTTAGTCACGTCCTGCACTGCCAACTAAAATTTTTTGATGTGTGCGTGGACCGAGTGGCAATGTCTTGGAATTCGCATAAGCTTTTTCAATATTTAGCAGTAGTCCTCAAACAATTGTAGGACGAACCAGAGTTTTGTCAAATAAATCATTTTAATATAATCTATACTAATATCTTCTTCTTCTATAATAAAAAGCTGAAAAGTTTGTTTGATTGTTTGCTTGAACGCGCTAATCTCAGGAACTACTGGTCCGATTTGAAAAATTCTTTCAGTGTTAGCTAGCCCGTTTATCGAGGAAGGCTATATAGTATCACAGGCTATATAGGATATATAGTATCACGCTAAGACTAAAAGGAGGGGAGCATCAATAAATAATGTTTCAAAATCGGAGGATATTTTTCTATTGAGAGAGCTTACGCTGCCTGCGCTGCGTAAACGGTTAAAGTTTCGCAAAAATCATGTATCACAGAATTGTTCCCTCTTAAAAGTTCTAAAAAATGAGCGACAGCATATGTCTATATTTTATGGTTAGCTCACTAGTTATAATCTTTTTTATGCTAAGCAAATTTGTTCTAAAATAATGCATTATTTGCGAAGGTGTTTTTATAAACAAGATATTAATCCTAATCCAAACAATATATTATTCATAACAAGTATTTAATTTAAAACAAAATTGCCCTTGACATCATTCGATTTAAATAAGTACCTTAGGAAATATTGTAATTTTAAAATAACATCTCAGCAAAACAATGATCGAGTACTGCGCGCACAATGTGCAAAGTCTAAGAGGGGGAAGGGCGGTGGCAAATGGATAGCTTGTAATATTGTCCTCTTACTTTTTAGATGAAAAAAATTTAGTTTTAGTTGAAATCTTTATCTAATTACATACATTATAGTTTAATTTCGTTTAAGAATAACCTACAGTCTACATAATATTAGATTAGAAGACCCAGTACTTACTCACCTATACACATAAACTAAGTCGCAAGTTCAGTCAGTCATTTTTTTTAAATTTTACGTCGGTAACAAAATGCGTGACCGAAAAGGGGTGTGGGGCTCACCACCGGCAGACGCGACTGCCAGCAGTAATATCCACTAAAAATCTTCCGACGACGCCCGCCGCTTATTGAGAAAAATGCGGGGGCCAGTACCTGGGTTGCAGCGTCTGACACCCCGCCGGCGGCCAACGTCCCCCGGTCCTAAACCGGGAGGACCTCCTCAGAGAGGCGCAGTGGACCAGTGGCGGCGTAGCATAGGTTGGCACCCGGGGCGACTTTCTATTGAGCACCCTCAAAATAAAACGACAAATATTAAACGTGTTTACGTGACTTTATTTTGTCAAAATACTCAATGACATTATCAAAATTTTGGTACTTTCCTCTCCTTTCCAATGGACAATATGGATAGACTGAAAAGTCGTGTTTGGCTCATTGTAGATCTTAAGTAAAATTTTATTAACTTTAATTTTGAGTTACTTCTTTCACAAGACTTGTGAAAGAAGTAACTTAGTAGTCACCGAAACACAAAAAGTTATAAAAAATCTTAGACATAGAGCTAGACTTGGAACAGACTCAGAATTGTCCCATTTATAATAAATTTCAGAAGCTCCAAGTTAGTCCATTGGATCGCTTCTTGAAGAGAAATGCTGGCGGCTTCCAAGTGTAGCCTCTATTGTAAAATCTCCAAAATAATGTCCTCTACAGAAAATTAACCATAGATTAAGTTCTTCTTCTGTTGACGTAAATAGAGTTTCAGACTGGACAACACCAAATGTTATGAGAATGTCATCAATTGCTTTGAAGCGATGCTCTAGTTCTTCGTAAAATCTATCAAGACATTCTAACATAGCCCTATGCAACTCTTCTAGCAATGTGAGTCCAACGTCTTGGGACATTTTCATGGCATTCATTTTCGGAATTCCTCTTCTTTCAACGGAAAAATCCAAGTCCTTAAATTATTCAGTTGCGTGGGAAATAGCTCTTTCCACTATTTGAATACCTTGAGTTTGAAGAAAAAATTTTAGGGCTTTGATTTTTATAACACACTTTTCCAGCGATAGCCCAGATGTTTGGATATACTGAATCGTGTCTGATAAACTTCTTCTAGGATTTCTCACCAAAAAAAAAAGGTAGCATAAAATACTGAAGTCACACAAAGCTGGTAAGAGAGTGGATGCTGCTTCTTTTGTATCGACGTTTTCTCTGCTACTTCTGGGATCACATGTTGGGGTTTCGCCATTTGTATGCATGAATTAAATAAAACTGCTCGTTTTACATCGTCGTGATAAATTATTTTATATGTATAATTTATAACGTCAACAGAAAATTGAATTCAGATCGGCCAAAACCAATAATTTAACTAGATATGTGGGAAAAATTGGTGAATAGTTCAAATAAATTTCACCTTTTGACCTCTATGTACTATCCGCCAATACACTCACTCCCTTATTAATATTAAACAATATTTAGTACGTATAGACTTTCGTTTAAAGTAATGGTTTTTAACGAGTGTGACGTTAGTCACCGACGATGAGCCCGAAGCAAAGTGCGTACTTTTTTGAAGAAGATGCGTATACTTCACGCTAGCTAACTTGGTTGATCGCCGTGGCGGTGGCCCAAACATGCCGGCTAACTCCCAGATACCTCTCGCCGGCGAGTAGATTATGCCGGGATGACCCATAAGGGGCCAACCGGCTAAACTCCATGTGTGTGAATTCTGCATGCCTCTGATGGCCGAAACAGCGCAACCGAAATGGATTTAGGGTAAGCGAGACTGAGGGCCATAAACCTAGATTAAATACTAAAAGTATTTCAATTGAAGAGCGACATACGTGCGGCGGTCTCTAGAAGACTCGAACCTCGGCTCAGGATGTCGTGGGTGTTTGTGGTGACCCCCCCGAACAGGTATCCATCTTGGCGTGGTGGGGGGGCTGAGTACCTCCCGGAGGCCGGGAAAAGGTAATACCCAGAGACCGACGACTCTGGGTGCCCTTAGTACTGACTACCGGGGTCTCCCCCGGAGAACTAAGAGGGACCTGTGGAGGGCGCAGCAGGCGGGCCAGGAGGGTCTAGGCAGTGGGGGCAGGGGTCCCCTGCTGTCTCACCATGGACCCTCCGGGTAGTCGGCCACACACGCTATGTTCGCACGGGGAGGTAGGAGGGGCGCATCCACTGCGCCTCTCTGAGGAGGTCCTCCCGGTTTTAGTCCGGGGGACGTTGGCCGCAGGCGGGGTGTCAGAAGCTGCAACCCAGGTACTGGCCCCCGCCTCTTTCTCAACAAGCGGCGGGCGTCGTCGGAAGATTTTTAGTGGGTATTACTGCTGGCAGTCGTGTCTGCCGGTGGTAAGTCCCACACCCCCATTTCAGTCCCCCTTTGGCCGAAAGGCAGTGCGTAAATGCATTTTGTTACCGAAGTAAAACAAAAAGAAAAGGGTTTTTTTGGTGAGCTATCAGGTCTAAACCTGATGTGTCGCGGATGTAGTGGAAGTGATTGTTAAATTAATGTTACGCAACGCGACGGTTATAAAAAATAACACTGACTTGGTCAACTGTCAATTGTCATTGCTTCGCGAGAGTCAACGACACGGGGGCCCTTTCCGCCCGCGATGCGCCAGCGGTTACTATCTGCCAGACGTAGTTGTCATTTCTTAGTCACCGTTTTGTCACCCCTTCATGCTTGGCACCCGGGGCGGACCGCCCCCTCCGCCCCCCCCTTACGCCGCCACTGCAGTGGACGCGCCCCTCCTACCTCCTTGTGCGACCATAGCGTGTGTGGCCGACTTTTCGGAGGGTCTATAACCATAGACACATAGGCCCCTGCTGTCTAACCAGACAGCAGGGGCCCCCTGCCCCCACTGCCTAAGACCCTCCTGGCGCTGCTTGACGGGCCCTCCTGGCCCGCCCGCTGCGCCCTCCACAGGTCCCACTTAGTTTCCCTCCCGGTAGTTAGTACTGAGGGCACCCAGAGTCGCCAACCTATGGGTATTACCTTCTTCCGGCCGCCATGGTGATGACCCGTCCGGGGAGAATCTTTAAAATACACCTGGGGTAACTACTACAATTTGTTTGAAAATAATTTTAAAAGTCTATGCAAAACGGTTTTTATATGTGTGGAAAATATAGTAGGTACCTAACGCATTATGTGGCAGTTCTATTTTCAAGTCAAATTTTAGTTCTTTAGACGAGCTCTTTTGGATCGATTAAGAACTACTTAGATGGACTTCTTGGCGGGAAAGTGAAGCGTCATTTCTGCAGTTTTGTTTTATTTTCTAAAATTTGTGATATTTTGAACATTAATTCGTAATAACAGTGGATTATTAACCGTGTTTGTGAAAGTAACTGAGTGTTGGTAAATTAAACAAAACAGTGCAACATCTCTTTTTAAATTCTCTCAGAAAGTCCATCTGAGAACTTTGTTTAGTCCCACATCTTTAGTGAGGAATCAGGGTGAAGAGGAGGGCATCTTTTTTACAATTTATCATCTTTTTCACTACTCATTCTCATTTACTATCATGACAATATATGAATGAATGAACTCTTTTGCACTCGGGCTCGTAGGTGTTGTTACTTGGCGGCAGAACGAGAAAGGCAGAGTGCCTCTCGTCCCAGCCGCCGCGGTGGGCGCCCGAGATGTCGGGAGGATCAAGGTGACTCCCAGCCACCGTAGGCGCTGGCTTGTGGGCGGTGAGTAATGGGTAACTCGCCGCCCGTCCGCCTTCTATAGGCGACAGGCCGCGTCGACGGCGCGTTCGTGTTCCACGCGCGCCTTAAAGAGATGTCAGCACAGTGAGGGCCCCCAGGGAGGGGTCAAGCCTGCCGGGGCTGCGGGACTGTCCGAAAGGGTTACCGCGGCCACTGGACGAGGCACAAAAAGGAACATGGATGGTTTTTAGTCAATAAAAGTCTGACACACCCTTCCGCTCCACCCACAGCGGGAGAAGGTCATTAGATGATTTTCCATCCGAAAAAAAAAAAAAAAAAAGGTGTTGTTACTTCTCAATTTTATTTGAAATAATTCTGTGTATTGATAATTTTAATGTATTTATCAATCAATCAAACGTTTTCGTAATAGGTCTAGGTAGGTATATATAGATATTTGTGAATATAGTGGCAAATGTCCACCACTATATTCACCACAAACGCATCTGTTTGCTTAGATGTGATGAGAATTAAAAGAGTTAGAGCACAATCGGAATGAATGCTAGTACATTTTTAAATTGTTGGTGTTGTGAAAGCAAGAAATCTACCCGATCCCTTGTTCGGGGATATTGTTTGTTTGAGAAGAATGCCTTATAAAGGCTACGTAAGTCTTTTATCAACACAAATAATATCATAAATATCTTTAGAGAACATACTAATTTACAATTTGTGTCAGTTATGCGTTCTGTTTATTCAGGTGAACGCTTTTATTTACTTTCTATGTAGGTATTCACCATAATGTAGCTAGTATCGTAATTGTGATATAACATAGTATTATAACAAGCTCTTAGTTTTTATTACTAATAATATAAATCATAGTTTATTGATGGTTTAAATAAAGGAGTAATTATGGATACGGAATATGCAGTTGTCAACAAAGTTGACAACATAGACAGGAGGATCGTTATGAGACAGGTTTGTTTAAATTTTTAATTTATCTAACCTAAAACACGTGTAATCCAAGGATCGATATATCATCAGTTAATTTAATATATTAAAATATATTTCACTGTGTACCTATTTCGTTAAGCCTTTTTTAAAATATGTGGAGGCTTTATACATATTTTTATAAGTTTTCCGCTCACGGCCTCTCGTGTATCTAATCCTTCCATCACTATTACTTTCTCTATTTTGAAGTTGGTATTTGTAAGAAATTTGAGAAGTTTTTAGGACTTGGTGATTAGTTAGTTCATAAAAATTTACGAATGATCGTACCGTTCACGAGTATGACGCAAGAACCAGCCATCATTTCGGTCAACCAAATTTTAGGAAACGTCACGTCCTGACACATGACGCCACCACCGCAGAAACATTTAAGTGAGCATGATGTATTATACAAAGGGAATTTCACAAAAATTTACATCAATATCAAAAGAACGAAAGGTTCTGCAGCCATTTAAACAATTATAAATAAATTGTTAAATCGTTTGCAAGCAGTCTTATTTAAAATTAAAAAATAATAAAGATATGCCACTTCTAAGTAGTACTAGATTGTGTTGATGTAAAGAGGGCCACAAACACAACTTCTATCATTGTTAATGTTACAACTAAGCGTTTTTGTCACTAACGTAAAAATTAATAGTAACCCTTTCTTCGTAAGTGATTTCTTTACAGTTTGTTTAAACTTTTCCAGGAGCAAATCTAGAATAACTTGTAGAATCTTGTTGCAATATTATATACCCTGCCTGCCCCATAAACGATTTACGAACTTTTTGCAGGCGTAGAAAAGGATTTAGTAATTTGTCTCTCTTCCTAGTAATATAGTTGTGATCATCACAGCGCCTGATAGGTTTCGATGTTTAGTCTTATAAATATTATACTATTGTAAATGTATTGAGAGGCTACAGTCAAGATACCAATTTCTTTGAACTTTCCTCTAAGAGTTATTTGAGAGCTTAGTCCATAATTATACAAATCATAAAACCCATTTTTGTAAAAAAAAATAGTTCTTATATCTGAATGCTCGTCCTTTCGTTCTTTCTTACCACAAATAGACTTTAAAACGATATTTTGGTAACAAAACCCAAAAAATATTAAAGTTTCCAACGTAAGTTTTTTTAGTGTTGAAAATGCGTTTCAAAACTATGTTTAAAAATATTTTATTTTAATTTTAGAAGAAATTTCATTATGTAACAGACATACATATTATTATATACATAATATTACACCTCTTTCCCCGAAGAGGTAGGCAGAGGCATTTTATAATTATATTGTTGTTATATTGTTGGTCCCACGTAATAGATGGCGAGCCTATTGCCGCTTATCGAGAACATTTATGTTCGCCAGAGCCTCGTCCGTTTATCGGCAGGTGCACCACTAGCTTGCTTGGTGAGGTTGGATTGGGCTCCTTAGATCTTGGTAGGAATCCTATACACCCATTATTTGGCTTTTAATTCAAAACAAAGTTTTTTTTAGTTCCTCGTCGGTAGCATATCATCTATGCTCATGGTGACGTATGGTTTGGGTTTTGGAGGACCTACAGTTATCATACCTCAAATAAGAAAAGAAGCTAACTCAACAGACGCAGTTAGTGACGATATGGCTTCCTGGATATGTAAGACTCTTCATTATAATATGTACGTTAATCCAATGGTGTGGCAAGGGCTGGGCCGACTGGAAATTTTCAGCCCTTTATTTTAGTTACTAATCATCAAGCAATGAACCAGTATCTTTTTCTTTTTTTTTGTTAATAGCAAATTCGTTTATATTATAATTGTCAATATCAAAATGGTTGCTAAGTTTGTTAGGTTCACCGTGGAGGCGTTGACTCCGCCCCTATACATGTGCCGCCCGTGGCCATAGCCCCTCAGACCGCGTCGCTACGCCACTGCGTTAATCAAAAATTAAGGGCTTGAAGCTACTGAGCGGTCATATACGATCACTGAAGTAAAACAGAGTTTACAGAGGTCTGAGGGAGTCCTCAGATCGTTGATAGTCTGTCTGCCATTAAATATTTGGAGAACTATTATCTAGTATCTACTCATCGTAATCTTTTCAGCCCATTAGCTTCCCATCACTGAGCGATTGCCCAGCATCAACTTCATTTTCAAAGGTTCAGGTTTAAGTCTGGTCGTGCACCTATGACTTTTCGAAATTATGTGGGATAATATCGTTTGCTCCGTACCTCGTAGCTCTTAATTTTTCAAGTTGCCCAATAAGATTTCTTAAATGACTTAATGACTTCCACAAATAACAAAGACCAACACCTTAACGTGCCTTCTGATGCACAAAAGCTTTTGATAGTAAATACCACACAAACTGTCACCCATTCAAAGACTCCTTGAATTCTGCGTTATTTTGGTGGTCGTTTCTGTCTGCATTAACAACGAGGTACAATCAGTAAATCTTTGTTTGACAGCCTCGGGTTGTCACAATACAAAACAATAGTAATTTTAAGAGCTTAACGACATTTTTTCTAGTGACTATAAACTGCTTTAATAATCTCTAGACAAGATTTATCTTATGCTCGTTATTTTCGCTAGCTGCAGACATGAATAATTTTGCTTGGTAAAAAATACTCGACGCTGAGGAACACGATACTTCGCTATATTTGACTGTTCTTCTAGAACGACCATCTTATAAATAAACGTTTGCCACAAGTTGCTAGTTTTCCCCATATTTTGGGATAGTATAGAGTGGAACTTGTTTTGATATAATATGCCCTTGATTACAGCTAATTAAGCTAATGCGACAAGGCATAATTAGCGACAACTGATATATCGTGGAGTTCAGTATTCCTGCACTTCACTTTTCAGATCATGTGGGTTCGGTTCCCATGCAGGAAAAAATTTTTATGTGCATGGACATGAATATTTATACTGGTCTGAATGTTTTCCTATGTGTAATAAGTATGTTTTAAAAAAAAGGAGTTATTTAAGTATGTTCATTCGTTCTTTAGTATCCATAACACAAGTTCTTAATTATACTTATCTTAGAACTAAATAATTTTTCTGATTTTTAGAGAATAAATTAAATAAAGACAGTTTAAAATGATTTCATATTGCACTAAATTGAAAATGTATGTGTAGAATGATGTTAATTTGACTTATTGTTTTCCTTACAGCGTCTGCCATCAGTTTTGGTGCCATTGCATTCGTGATAGTTTTGACGGCACTAGCCCATTACATAGGACGAAAAAAGACAATCGTTATACTCAACGGATTTATATTACTAGCTTTTATAAATACGTACTTCAGCTACAGTATAGTACAGATACTGATCAGTCAATTTGTTCTGGGTTTAAATGCGGCTGCTGCAAAAACTATTGTTATGATGTTGATGACAGAATATACTGTGCCAAGATATCGAGGAATAGTGATAACGTGTGCAGCAGGAAGCATGTTCTGGGGAATATGGATTTCAAATGCTTTGGGGACATTTTGTCATTGGAAGACTATTCCTTTATGTGGGATAGCCTGCAATGTTTACATTTTGGCGATAATATATTTTTGTCCTGAATCTCCATACTGGCTTGCTAATAATAAGAGATACAATCAATGCGCGGAAGCACACCATTGGATTAAAGGCAGCGGTGACGAATCCAAGAAAGAACTAAATACTTTGATTAGAAATCAAAAATCTAGACAAAACATGCAGACGACCGACATATCTTTGAAAAATTTCTTATGCGTATACTTTAACATCATGCGCGATCCAGAAATTTATAGACCATTGTTGTGTTGTTTCTGCATTTGTTCCTTGTACGATTGGTCGGGTAAATTATCATGTACAATTTATTCCATTGATGTGATTAAAAAAATAACAAATAATGAAAGAACAGCGTATATGGGAATGCTTATACTTGACGGAGTAACAGTACTTTCACTGTATTTAATGTGTGCGGCAATTAAATCTGTGACTCGGCGATCTCAGTTGATAACAGCCACAATATTTTGTATTGCATTCTTACTCGCGATGGCTTTATATTCGTTATTAGTCAAATTAAATCTAGTTTCCGAAAACAATTATGTGGTAATAATCTTGCTTGTAGGTTATTCAATTTCTGTTAGTAGTGGTCCCGTGATTATGTCTGGCCTTCTTTACGCGGAATTAATACCCATTAAACATAGAAGTGTCAGTTTTATAACTATTGCTGTGATTGGAAAAATCACTATTGCATTGTTTCTTAAGATATCCCCTATGGTTTTAAACAGCCTAGGATATGGTGGCTTATTTTTAGTTTATAGCGCTGGTAGCTTGTTTTTTATATTTATGATCTACAAATATATGCCTGAAACAAAAGACAAGTCACTTGAAGAAATTGCCGAATACTTCAGAAAGACAAAATTAAATGTCGAAGAATCTAAGGGTGCAGAGCTTTTAGCGAAAGAATACAACGAGAGCCTTGATTGAATTAGATATTTTAATATATTTATTTAAATCATGTATTAATATTCTGGAATTAAAAATTTACATTTTATTTACCCCAAGCGGTTCACGTCTTAATTTTGTCTAATCGTGTTATTGAGCTCGGTTTAGTGTTTGTTTTATCTGTTAAGTGCACGTTTGTAAGACTTTTAATTTGTATGCATTCTCTAGTACAGTCATTTATCTATCATATCACTATGATCTACCCACCTTATCATACTGAATAAGTATACAGTAGGTACATATTGCATATATATGTTTTTAAAGTTGGTTATTTTTTATCAACGGAATGAATAAGCAGGAGACGATAAAAGGAAAATAAAAACTTATATTTTTATAATTAGCCTCAATTTTACTATGGGCCTCATAAGAAAGCTCAAAGTCGCCCAGCGTGTAATGGAGAGAATTATGCACGACGTGCCCCTACGTGATGGAAGACATGAGGATATCCATAGGAGAACTGGAGAGACGGACATAGCGTGGCGAGTTTGAAAGCTGAAGTGGCAGTGGGCGGCACGAGGAACTTCAAAGGTTCTTCAATAGCGACCACGAACCTGCAAACGTAGAAAGGGACGGCCGATGGACTGAGGATTTGGGCAAGGCGGTGGGAAGCCGATGGATGCAGGCTACTCAGGGTAGCTCAATGTGGAAATCTTTTAGGGAGGCCTATGTTCAGCAGTGGACGACATATGGCTGAGATGATGACGATTATAATGATTATTTAGCCTTAGGGTAAAATTAAAACACATAATAAAAAATGTTATAATTTAATTCCTTCAAAACTTGTGTCAGACATAATCAGGTGACTAAATTGAAGTAAAGCACCTACTTATAGCTAATTTTATAAATAAATTGCACTTCTTCATTAAGATGTTTCGAAGACTTTATTTAAAAGGGTCCATTTAAATTTTGTTATGTATGCATTGTATAAATAATGAATTAAAGAAATACATTTCACATAGTGATAGTAAAATATTGTTTTGAATACTTATTATTTTGTATTTTTCTAAGATTTTTCGACAATAATACCTATGTGAGTTTCTTTAATTAGAAAGAAGTTTATACGCTGGCATAAACTATTATAACTTATAATAATTGTAGTCTGTATTGTTATTTTTATTGTGTTTTTACACAAGTTATAACATCTAAGTTTTCAAATTTAATGAATGTTATTATAAATAAATCTAAAAAAAAAAAATTTTAATCTTTTTACTTTCTTACAGACGACAATTTTATATTCTTGTTGTGTATTTGAGCATAAAGTATTACATTGGAATTAATAGTATTACTTAAAATTAATTATGTACATAAACTACTTTTACATTTAAGGCCCCATTTGTCATTAATGTTATTGTTTTAAATGTTGTTAAAACAATATCTAGTTTTGAAATAGAAGTATAGAAAAGAAATATACATTTAAGACGCTTACAACACCTCTACTCGAAAAGACTGTGAAAAATGAATGAAAAAAATATTTGTAAATAATCTTTACACTCACGGGTTACACGACTCACTTGAAATTTTGTTCGTTTTTTGTGAATAGTCGCCCGCCATCTTATAGACTAACAAAAAAAAGTTTTCTGAGTAGTTTTTGTAGATTTAAGTGATATTTTAACTGTATTTCTTTTCACCCTAGATGGCCCACATTAATTTGACGACTTATGACAATATATCATAAAAAGATGTTAATGATATATGGTTCGATGACGAATAATCGGGGTGAATTTAAGGCAAGCACATGCTGATAAACTAGAAGCAGGGCAGGAGAATGATAGTCATAAACTGGAAGAAAATATAAATAGTAAAGAAGAATACACATAAAACATAATATAAATAGAGAAGAAAATAGAAAATATAAACTGACAAGGGAACGACTTATCAAAACTTTATTGGGTATTGATAGTCTTGGTCTCCTTATGGTAATCAGTAATTTCTGAGACCATAAGCTTGCCCCTATTTGTTGTAAGCGTCTGAAAAATAATTCACAACAACTAACATCTATTGATCATTTAATCTTAAACTATTAAACGAAAAAGACGTTGTTAATGTCTTTCAAGTTCAGGCATTACTTAGTACAGTTCTTCTTTATGAATATCCTACGATGAATTGATTGATTATTACAATGACATAGTACTACATATTAACAACTTTACTAATAAACATCATACAGTAGAGGATTGGATACAAAACAATCTTATGTTAGCCGTTTATCGTTTGGGCAAAGGCTTCATCACTTATACCAAGGCACAAGTAAAGAGATACATTTTTATACTCATGTGAACAAAGTAGAAGGATTCAGGTTATGTTCCATCCGTATCAGCTTTGATCTCTCTTTGATTGATTCATTCCTGCATGATATTGCAGGCACTTATTTTACTTAGTATGTATTACATAATGATACTGCTCTCATAAAGTAAGAAAGATGATAAGTACAATTTTAGAGTTATGACAATTGGAAGTAGCTCAGCTTAGGCTGGCCGAATCAGCTCTTGTACAGTACTTATTATTAGTCACTACTATTTCTCTGAAGTTGTAGCTGTTGTAACATGAGACACAGTATTGAGTATACCTTTTTTGTTCACTCTGTGTAGCTATCAAACATCGATAGCCAATGTTTATTACTAATACCGAACTTACACACCAATGTTAGAAATACTAAGATTAGTCATAAATAATTTTGAAAAACATATTTTTGCTCACAGCATAAGTTTCTTGAAAGTATTTTATTGAACGTATTCTAACAATCGGACACAAAACTAGACATTTTAATTATTTGTACCTACTCGTAAACCTATGAAATTCTTAAAAATGTTAAGACAAATAAATTAGTGTTTCATTTCAGTTATAAATACAGATAATAAATTAGAATAGTAATTAAATTTGACTGAAATTATTCTAAAAGTGAGCTGAATCATACGTGTACGTTGGTCATAAAATTATTTAACGTAACTTATTATTTAAGTAATTATTATTAAATACCTAAGTACATTTAACTTTGTAAATTAAGTAGATAGATTCTATAGCAAAATCTAAGCAGTGTCATGTAAATTTAATCACAATTTTCAAGCATTATATGATATGGTTGTGAATTTTACCACTAATGGCTGATTTTATAATGCAAATAGACATTTAACACAGCGCAATCTAGACCACAAACTAAGCAAGATTCTGTTATGGTTTCTAGAAAACAGATAAACATACATAAATACATTTTCCGTAAATACATAATTAAAGTACACAAACACACTGACCAGATTAAATATTGATGTACATGCACACAAATATATGACCTATATGGGAATCGAACCCACGACCTTGTGAAACCTTCGATCAAGTAAAAAACGACCGCCTATTAAATTTACTTCGTTAACACAATATTCGGTACATGAATCATAAATCTTATCAGAGTATGGAATATCATATATAATTAAAAAAAGACGTGTGGCACTCGGAGACTGCCGCGGTAAAGCTATTGCATAGCATTTTTTTATCAACTTATGCAATTATAATTATTTATTTATTTCATTTATGCTTTGCTTTTTTATCTCTTTTTTTTCTTTGATATTAATTCAAGTTACACTTTGAGAGTGGTGACCGATAAGAAATCAAATTAGTAAGTACTTAGCGAAGTCAATGAATCACCAGATTACGGGGCGAAGAAGGGGATTACGCATGCGCAGTAACGCCGAAACAACAAATGCCACCTAAAGGCGGGTTGCTGAACTAAAGATCCAAGCGTGATATTTCAAAAAGTCATTAAAAGTTTTTCTATTTATTTATCGATAGATGGAAAAACTAAAAAGTATCACCGCTGTGCCGGTCGGAGTGTTAGGTTTTTTCGTTACGGAATTTCTGGATTGTGTCTCCACGCTCAAGGCCCGCGATAGAAGCTATGCAATAGCTTAATAATTTGTTAATACCGTAACGGTCAAAATATAGCAGAACAAAGAGTTTACACTTTTACAACTAACAAAAAATAAATATCAGTTCACATATAAATTATTGAAAATAGTTATAATGTTTTCTAATGCATAAACACATAACTTTTGCTACAACTTTATTAAGATCCCAACTAAGATCCATCCAATAGAGTGTTTTCTAATATAATGAATAGTTTATAGTAATGTATAATTGGCCAAGCCCAAGCCCAAGTCAACCTCACCTGCTAGTGGTGCACCTGCCGATCAACGGACGAGGCTCTGGCAAATACAAAAGTTCCCGGTAAGCAGCAATAGGCTCACCACTTATTACGTGGGACTAATATTATAATTGGCAAAATGTGGGCGTTTAACATGCCACGGCCTACCCCTTCGGGGAAGCATGCGTAGATATATAATTGTCAAGAAAGTGTTATCGTTAGCGTCTACTTAAATAATAGCAGTAAATTTTTCAACACTACTAAAACTAATAAATATAAACTGCAATTATTTAAGTGTATTAAGTATGTGTTAACTTGGTGACTTTACACAAATAAGTTGTTTTTGTTGTTAAAATATAATTATTCATTTTATTGGAAAACTTACAAAAGAAATCTATGAAGACCCTTCGTCTAAGTCTATTATAAAATTTTTAATACAAATTTACTTTAGAAATACTCTTTAGTTAAAGTCTAATGTGAATTGGGTTTTATCCTTATAGCTTGACCCAAAATTTAAATTGTACCTTCATCACCTCTGACCTCAAATTAACATTGATACTGCCTTTAAGATTTGCATTAATTCATTTTAATTTCATTTGTTCATACAAGTGCACATTATTGGTATTCATATCAATGTTTGATCATGATTTTACTTAAAACAGCTCGATACGAGCCAACTCGTCGTTCACAGCACCAATATATTTAAGGGTAGAAGTTCTGAAGGGCGTCTGAGTATATGGAGTTATATGTATCTCTTAGAACATAAACATTGTCGTTTGGTTTGCCATTGAAAGCGTACTGCCCTTTGAGGTTAGTAATTTTAGAGTTGGTAGGAGCTGGTTTGGAGTATGATGGCATATTGTAGTTTGGTCGAGAGGGTGAAGGCATCATTTGCTGTGGTGCTCCGTAGCCGAACGGATCTGGCATTTGCTGCATCTGAGGTACTTGGGGATAGCCTCCAGCTCCACTCCATTGGTAGACGCCTGTAGGTTTTCCATTGGAAACGAAATCGAGGGGTAAATTGATAAAAGGATCGGCATTTGGTGGCGGGATCATGGGAGGCATAGGAGGCCCTAAAGTAGGCGGTTGCGACACGTATCCTAGCCCAGGCACAAACATGTATGGAGTGGCAGGCAGTCTGATGTAGAAAATAGGTGAGTTGTCGTATTGGAGCGAGTTTATATTGTCGTTTGAAAAGTCTCCGTTGCCGTTTTTCTTCTTGTTTTGTTGACGACGTCTGTTTGGTATAGTTCTAGACAGATCATCATCATCGAAGTGGTCGTCGTTCACAGAAAAGGTGACGTCATCATCGTCCTCATCGTTGTAATCTAGTCCTGATGAAAGAAACGATGGATAGTATCCGAATAGGTTGAGGGCTTTGTTTTTTCTATTAGTGGGTGCTGGCGCAGTTGTTGTAGGTTCTTCCTTAAATTTCTCCTGCAGTTTGCTTTGTCGACTGCCGTTCTCATCAGAGAGTAAAGCGGCGGCTCGAGACCTTCGCGAACTTGGTGCGCTTTGACTGTGAATCACCAGGCAGAACAGCACAAGAGCCCATAAAAGGTTGATTGAGTACTCCATGGTAGAATCTGAAAAGGGAGAAAAAGAAAATAATTACTTATAAAATTTCTGAAATATAGGATTTTTTCTATTGTTTACGTTGGTAGACATTAGTTTGAAGACTCCAACTAATAGTAAGTGTTAACTTTGCGAAATAAGTACGCTTGATAAAGGTACTGCTATAGTTTGGCGTCCTTAAAGTTACTAAGAACTCCTTTCGAATTCCACCTTCATGCTGTCTCTTACTTTTAATGCCTTTACCAAATATAGCAAGCCATTATGGACAGTCGATCGCCCGTATGGATATAAATATATTCGAGGCGGCTTTAAAGCAATACGGTACGGACCGTACAAGCGTACGTCAGCCCTTCAGTAGCTGAACATTTTAGTTCTATTTCACACCAATAATTTCATTCAACTTACAGAACTATCAAAATATTTAGAGTAATGAAGTACTAAGTACTGAGCTACTATAAGGTCGACTATACTAGCTTCGATGATACCTTCACAATTATCACAAAAATTAATAAAAATCGTATCATATCTTGTCTTCGTACCGAATTTACAACTCACAGTAGCGTCTAATATATCCTATACTAATGTACAAATTAATGGAAATGAATTTGATATCATTAAACAGAAATAATAGCTTTAAATTTAACGCTAGTAAAAGTTCTTATTAAAGGGGCTTATTAATAGGTGTGAGATTAATAAATTGTTTTTGAGCCACTTTTAAGAGACAGGTTCAAATAATTGCGACTTCTGTAGAAGTGCCCTTATGAGGCAGCAATTAACCTTAATTATATATCTTGATAAAAACGTGTTGAGGCTTAAAAAATACCACTTTTTACTGTCCTGTTTAAAAGTTAATTGAAAAGCAATAAATCAACTCCATTAATAAGTCTTAACTTTGTTGTGATGAGTATTTAGATTAGGATAGTTAATAAAGTTATTTATACATCTACTTATACTAAGAAGGATTCGTAAAATGTTCGCATTTAGGTACATAATTATATTGAAAAGATATAACTTTAATGTCCTTATTCTTAATAATGCCTTATTACAATATATATCATGTAAACCTACAAGATTCAATGTTTTATTATTAAACTAGTAGCCCCCCGCGGTGTCCCCGTTCCCGTGGTATCGGAATAAAATGTCTTCTGTGTGTTAATCCAGGTTATAAATTACCTGTGTGCTAAATTTCATCTCAATCCACTTAGTAGATTTTGCCTGGAAGTATTACAAACATTCATACAACTATATTCACAAAGTTTCTCAATTATAATATTAGTAAAAACAATTAAAACATACTATGTTTTAATAAGTAGATACGTTTCCACAAACCGATAGCGAATGTACGTCTTTTGAAAGTAATGAATGGTCTATACCATTTCAACCTTTACGATTTACAATAATTTACCGCGATTCATTAACTTAACCAAACAAAAACTCCTTCTGAATCTCGATTACAAATGCCGGTAAATCATTGACAGTGAGTCGAAGAGGGAGCATGGCCATTATCGTCAATTAAGATTGATTAAAAATAATTCTGAATTGCTCTATTTTTTGTCCAAGTTTCGGCGCGCATTTATGTCATCACGAATAGTAAGGATTACACTTTCATTTTACTGGTTTCTTTCAATGATTTACTGAGCTTACGTAAAGTCAGCGTTATATAGTTGGTAATACCCAAAGCGCTGTTGACAATAGAGATTTAAGTGCACTTTCTTCGTCATCATCATCTCAGCCCATTAAAATCCCACTACTGAGCACGACCCTCCTCTCACATATCAAGGTGTGAGGGAATTGGGTCATACTCCACCACGCTGACCCAGTGCGAATTGGCGGAGGCAGGTGTATGGCGCCTGTTGTTAGAATTTATTAAGCCGTCCATCAGGCCTCTAACATGGCTTAACGACTACTACATTTAGTGCTAACCGGGACCAATGGCTTAACGTGCCTTCCGAAGCACGGAAGCGCTCGGTATCAAATGCCACACAAACGGTCATACATCCTCTGTAAACTCTGCTGTACTTCGATGATCGTTTCCGATCACCGAGCACCGCTGAGCTACGAGCGCTCTAAATTGCATTTTGGTTGTTAACAACCAAACGACAGACAGAGTATACGGCGCTAACAGTCGCTGCACTTGCAGTCTGCAGTTCTAAGCTGTATACTCTAATACTATCTTTAGATTACTGTCTTTCGAAATTATTGCTGCGAGCTAGCCCTAAACAACAATATAACACCAATTATAATAGAGTTTTTCTTTTAAAATTTTAGTTTCTTGCTCTTAAACTAGAAAAATAGTTTAATATTCCAATATTGTTAACAAATAGAGTTATTTATCAGGCGGTCGTAGCATACAGGTTAAGTTGGTAAAATTTGCTTGGATGATACTGAACAATATGCAAGATAATAATTATTTTAAATTGTTTTTCGTATAAAGTATGATTTGTACCATTTTAACTTTATTTAAATACATTATCTATTAGAATTACTCTATTATAATTTATCTCACTTTTCTCAATACTTTATGATCTGAGGCTGAAACAAAACATTTTCAAAGTTGTTAAGATATCAGAACCACAATTACAGATCCAATGAGCTCTGCGAATGTTTGCAATTACGCACTATTGTCGGTGAGCATAACGAGGAACCCTTGGACAGTGGTTCATTAAGACGAGTCAGAATAAAGAAATATATGTAATGTTGTGTATGTATCACAATGCTAGAAGAAATCTGCTTCGATTAATTGCGTAATGAAAATAAGTTCATGCTACTTAAATAGACTGGGGCCCTACTGCCGAATTTGATGAATTTCAGCTATTTCATCTAAATCAAAAAATTTTGATATTCATCAATCCGAACCAGGGAATCTGCCGAAGAGCCATAGATTTTTCATAACCTTGGCAGACTACTGGAGCGACTAATTAATTTAATGATTATTATTTGCGTTTCGATGACACATTTGTACCTAAATATTAATAATTTGTAATAATAATATAATATTAAAAAACACAGATAGAGACTGTCAAATATTACGTCATTCCTTCAAAATTTGTGTCTTAATGGAGATCGCCATCTTGTATCTATTTCCATATTGTGTTCGGCGGTACGACAGAATCAATGCGATTTAGCCTAATAATCGATTACCAGCAAGTTCGGCGGTAGGCCTCCTGGTCGGGTTTACATCTGGTTATAAAGATTTATACCATAATTTTATTTGAATTACGCAATTACTCCAAATATGCACTATTGTCGTTAAGGCTGGCTAGGAACCGCTGGACTGTGGTTCAATGAGAAGAGTCAGACCGCTCTGAAGTCTGTATCGAATTCTTCTATTAATGGCGTAATCGAAATAATTTCATGACTCTAAAATAGTTTACTGGCGTCTGACATCTGATTTTAAAGATTTTATTTGAATTACGCACTTACTCCAAATATGCACTATTGTCGGTAAGGGTAACTAGGACAGTGATTCATTGAGACGAGTCAGAACGGAGAAGTCTGTAATGAAGGTAAAAATTCTACAATTAATGGCGTAATCGAAATAAGTTCAGATACTTAAAAAGTCTGGTCGCGTCTAACATCTGGTTCTAAAGATTTTTGCCATAAGTTTGATTTTAATTAGGCACTTACTCGAAATTGTACTATTGTCGGTGAGGTTAACGAGAAACCGCTGGACAGTGGTTCATTGAGACGAGTCAGAACGGAGAAGAGACTATTGAGAAACCCCGAAATTGAACTACGTAGTGTACTAAAATCATAGAGGACTAGAAGAGTATGGCAGTGCTGCCTTAAATACTCATAGAACGTCATTTCAACTGCAATTTTAATAAAACAGTTCCACGGTCCACGGTCAACGTGGATATATAAAATGGACCTCAATTGGCTGAGATTATCGTATTGTGTGCAAGGGAATAATATGCCACTTCGTCATGACTGGAGCCTGTGACTAAGTCATTCAGAGCCTTCCTCAATGACTCGGTCAGCGGTACAGCGCTAGCGGTCAAACTTTAAACTAGTTTTTATTCTTAGGATTGAAGGGCAAATAAGGTAATTAATATTTGTCATATCGCTTAGCAGAATATTTTAATTAAAAAATTACTTATTCCGTCAGCGTTAACGCACAACTTGTTAATGAAGCAGTTAAAATACAAATAGAGACACAAGGCGAAATGTCAGTTGGTCTTATAGACCAAGTCACATGTCAGTCATTAGTTGGTGGCAAATAAAAAGGCTTTATCATTGATTAAGTCGCATTGAACATAAATACGTATCTACATTATCTCATGCCGATATGTTATTCCATTTGGGGTTGCAGAACTATTTCTACAAATTTTAAAACGTTTTAAGAGTTGCAGAAATTATTCTTCGACAACTAAAACATTAAACGCATTCTTTTTAAAAAAAAATTAGTTATAATATATAAAATTAATTATAATATTTATTAACTTAAATTAAATTTGATATTTAAAAGTTAACATTTTGTATTATATTTATAAATTTAAATTCAATGTAATACTTATTAATTTGAAATAATTATAATATAATATGAATCTAGTTAAATTAAATGTAATATTTATGAATAAAAAAAACGAAAATGTTATCCAAAACCTCATATTGTAAAAAAATATAAACTTAAAAGTGGAACATCGTGACTAAAAATATTATTTTTCTATATTCTCGTACGAGTAGCAGATACTTATTGCTCTATTGCTACGGGCAAAAAAGCTTGGACGACTTATGCTTAAACTACACTATAAGCAGCAAATCTTGACGCTATAAGTTGTCACAGATAAAATGTCGTTACGAGTAAAACTATATTAACAATTAAAGCTGTGTTTCATAACTAATCACATTTGTGTCGAAAAATAGTAAAGAATTCACAAAAAAATTAGGAACATAGTTAATTATTGATATATAAAGTACATATCACAATTATACAAAAAGTAACATAATAGATCGATAGATAAAGGTAGAAGCACAACGGACGGATATTTTTTTCTTAATAGCTCACAATTTATAGCGTCGCTGCATAGTGTAGCACCAGCATTAGAGTGCAAGTGCAAGGACGTTCTTTGACCCAACGATAGGCTCTCAGTAATCTATTTATCTTAAATCGTTTACTTAACTTAGCTACGCGTTAATTAAAATGTACTCAGTAGAAATATGAAGGGGCCTACGATAACTAGGTTCTGGAGCAATAAAAATAAAATTTTTAGATAGTAATCTTGTGTGATTAATTTATAGTTAATATTGAGATAAAGAAACGTGGGATTTCATTTTGTAGAAATCTATTAAAAGAATTAAAAATTCTTAGCAAAAAGTGAAGTGACCAACTAAAAAATTTGGAGTCATCCTTTTGTTTTCCACCCGCTATATTTTTAAGATATAATTTTAAGATTTACAATAACATTATTTAATTCCACGGCTCTGAATATTTTTTCTGGCTACAGTAATTGTAGCGATTAAACTTAACTATCTATTCGACTGAGAATGTGAAAAATATCGCCTTGTTTGTTCGAACTAAGGTTTCCTTAAATGGTAAGGTGGTTAGTTTCCATATGCACAACTCGTTAAAGAACAATCATGGCTCTACATTTATACATTCTAATAAACAGAATACTTAAAAGATGATGTGACTATGCATTTTTAATAGAGGTTTTAGATACATTTTATGTGCAAAAATATTTTTGAAATAGGTACTTAATAACGTGAACGTTGTGACCAAATTTAATTATCAAATATAACAATTTTTTTGTTTAATAATTTCTTGTTTACTTTTATTATATCATTGAAATTTTATTCTATGAAGAAATCTTTTGTGTTTTCAATTTGGACATTCTAATAGTTGTTTTGAATACCAGCTTTCGCTTTGTTTTTGTTGCACTATTTTGACCTTATCTTATCTATTAAATTTTAGTTTGCTAAACAAAAAGAAAATTACAAAAAAATTTACGCTTAGTGTCTGCACACTGGTCCACATAAAAATATATACAAACCTTTTATTTTACTTAAAGTAGACGAACCCATTAAGAACCAAGTCTTTAAACCAGGCTGCCTATTTTGCAACATTCATTTTTCGTTTTCTCTGCCACGTTATGCTCAATTGCACAGATGTAGGTAATATTCTTTAGTAAAACAGGGTATCTCAATTAGCGAGTTCTTTATTTGTGCCGAGTGGCTTCAATTGGGTGCGCTTACAAAGGACTATACTTAGCAGCTGTTGCAAGAGATATTATTTAAAATGTATTAAGGAATGCTTTGTAGAAACACATTGTAGGATGATGTAGTAACCTTGACATATATAATATGAACGTTGTGTAGTTTGTAGTAAATACTCTGTTTAGTTGATAGCTAGATGGTGTTGTATTTTTTTTTGTTTATTTAGTAACCAGTGAGGTTCTATCTTCACACACGCGTACAATGTATGTGGAAGAATAATTATAATTGATTTCTGTTTATTTTAGCCATAATTATATACAAGATATCAGTAGTTACTGTAAAAAAAAGACCAAGGTGGGAGCCAAATTTAAATTTAATATTCCAAAACTCTTCGCATATCATTTCATATGCCATTTGCATATGAAATGTATAGTATTTATATGTATGTATACGTATTGTAATATATATATGTATGGTATTTTACCTTCAACATACATATTAGACATATTATACTTGGTTACTTAAAGTAGCGCAATCAACTTTTACATAAGCGAGATAAATGATACATTTACACAGAAATTAAATCATAATCAAAGAACCATTGAAAAATATAGTTATTTTACATACGTTTTCTTCAATATTAAAAAAATTTTTCAACCAACATACATTCGATATGAGCTAAAAAATCATAATAACTAAAATATTACGTAAGAAAAAAAACATTTTACTAAAAATTTAACTCAAAATTTCTGTTTCCCTCGCTTTTTTTTGTACTCTCTATGTAAAACCTATAAAAAAGGTAATTCAAATTCTTACTTAAGCTAAATAAACCAAAGTTAATGTATGTTACATTAACTTCCATATAGTTAGAAAATTTTATAAATTTTAAATAAGTTTCGTATAAACAAAAAGCCTTTGAAATCGACAAAGAAAATATCCCTTTCATGTCTATCTCAACGCTATTAGTGGAACACGGGGAACGTAATATGTCAAGAACAAATTGCAAAGTGCGTGAGGTCGAAAGCGAGAACATTAAAATACAATTTGCGATTGCTAACAGCATTTGTAACGAAAGTGTTAAACCCATAGATAATACTGTATATTTACGTTGGACCCATTACCGTCTAACGTTCCAAACATGCCTTCCGATTTATCATTTGTACTGGTTCAATAATTTTAACTTAATTGAGGAGAAACTCTGTGTTAAAACAAACGGCATTCAATTAAGCATTGTAACTTAACAATTATGTTATTGAACGAGTGAGGAGGTTTACTTACAGGACAAATATTCGATGCATGAAAACGATTGTCTTTTTAAAATTAGATTTACTAATACTAATTTTTATTTTGTAAATGATAGTGAAAATCAAAACAAATTTTCTTGTATATAATAGAAGAAGTAAGCTCGCCAAAATAAAATAAGGTTTATCTATTTTATCATCTGGGTTGTGGATTCTATTATCTTATTGGACAAATATTTGTATGCGTAAAATCGAGTGTCTTGGACTCGATGTTTCTGGAGTATTTTTATGTATGTTTATACAAAAATAGTATATATGTACGAACTCTAGAAAGAAAAGTACATATTCTGCTTAATATGGGATTAGAAAACTGTTCTAACCTGCGAGTTGTTTTTTCTCATAAAAATATTTTTAAGCTTATGTACAAGATCTGCACTACTCGAATATAGGTATCATAATTATTATGGCGCGATGGTCTTCCGTATGAACCTACAAAAAATACCTAGATGGGAAGGAAGTACTTGATACTATGCGCAGAGAGGTTATATCTTGTTAAAGTGTTATGTAAAGTGTAAAATAATCACGTTATTACTAAAAATAAACAATAACAATGTCTCTTTATAATTTTAACCCACAATGTGGCGGTTGTCGCCCGTGGGACAGTCTAATATTTGAATTGTGTCTGTGAGGCGGTGGCATGACAGGTTAATTGTATAGATAAGCGTTGGGTGTCATGCAACGCTAATGAGGTTCACGTTTAAATGATGCCCTAAGGGAGGATGCTAACAATGTGTACAAATTGTTAATTAATTAAGCCCACGTTCAATGTATGATTGATTGGGAATAGAGTAGTGGAAAGTACCCTGTTTATGTCCTTATTAAGAGCCGTTTCTTGGACTTTATAAGTGCACTTATATATTTCGATCGTATAAAATGGTTAACTAGGACGCGTCAGAATTTATCATCTTCAAAAATAAAAATTTACGTTTCGACTGGAATCAGGAAATTTGAAAGGTAAATATGGAACCCATTTTTAATATTCCATCGTGCAAAGCTTATGACTCTCGTGTTACTGGGCTTACGTCGGTAGTATATATTAGAGTGTTTTGAATTCTGGGCCCATTCTTGTGCACTTTAACCAAAATTTAGTTGGGCTGTTGCATACCCTTAACTAAGCGCTCAACCGATAGGCCGAGACTATCCTAAGCCTCCTCTGTAACAATTAGAACAAGAAAAGAATAATATTCTTAATAAAAGACCTTCCCATTTACTAATCGCTCGACATTAGTTGGTGTGAGATAATGTTATAGTAATAACACGGTTGTGTTTAGCAGTAACGGAATAAATGGCTAACATGCTTTAAACTCGTCAAGAATTTATCTTTAAAAATTCAAGGTACCAATTACTCTAGTTCAAAACAATGTGAAAAAACTAACATTTAATAAGCGCGCATTGAACAGTTTTAGCCTTAAGGCTAAGCTAAATAATGTTGCTCGGTAGCGGCCATTATTGATGATGATGTCCAAAACTCGATGTCATAAAACATTTTCCTCTATAATCTTTGTGATAGAAGTGTCGGTGCAATTGATATATCGCAGTCCCTAGTCATAGTTAAGGTGAGTGTCCACTGCGTGATTCCGTTGAGCGACACGTCACCAAGTTTATTCATTGCAGAGTTTTAGAAACAAAATCTTTTTTTAGCGATTTGAGCATTTTTGTGATGGGAAAAAACTGTTGTTTTAGCGACACGATCCCCGACACCTCAAAAAAATGTTCTGACTTCTGTCAGAGAATTTATTTTAACAGAGTTATATTCGGCTTTACTCAAAAACTTTATTATATTCTATAGTGTAACCAAGGTTTAAAAAGTTATAGTTAGAAGTAACCATGGACTCTATAAACAATAATACACCTAGTAGTATAGGAAAAGAGCAGGAAACCATTTGTGATTACTGGAAATGTTAAGTGCCCATCAAAATATTATTATTCTACCAGCTGAACGATACACACAATCCTCTGCCAAGATGATAATTTGTGCCCATGGTAAATTCATCTTTAAAAAATGATTAATTCAGTAAATCTGGCTATCAGGATGATATTGATAATATTAAGCATAGCTTGTGCTATGGGGTGCTAAAGAAAGGATTAACAACCTTTATTTGTTGTAAATACGTACTTATAGTATGGAGAAAACAAAGAGACCAAATTGACCATACCAGAGAAAATATTCATGATACACACATCTTTTCTTTGTTGGATTCGACCCCGAAACGAAAAGGAGTGCAGGCAGACCTCTGCATCATATTAGTCGACAATCAAAAATATGATAAGTTAAACATGACATTACAGCAAGGATAAAATTAACACGTCTGCTCATGATCTAGGATATTTTGGAGAAAACGCAGGTCAAAAGTACCCTAAGCCGACGGGCGTGTATGGGAGGTTAATGAGTATAAATGAAGCTATGTGTGTGCCAAGATCGTGTCGAAATATGCTATCTCTGCCTACCCTACGGGAAAGAGACGTGACATTATGTATGTATGCTCATGTGTATGTGTTGGGGAGTAGATGTCTCCTAGCTTAAGCTAATATCGCCTGCAAGTGGTGCACCTGTCGATCAACGGTCAAGGCTCTGACGTACATAAAAGTTCCCGGATAGTGTCAATAGGCTCGCCACCTATTACGTGGGACCAACTATATAACTGGCGAAGTGTGGGCGTATAATAAGCCTCTGCCTACCCCTTCGGGAAAACAGGCGTGATATTTTGTATGTATGTCTGCTCTTACACAATTACAAAACCTTTCCTGTGTGAAGGCTTCTTTATGACAAGATTCCGGCCCTGTTATGATACCGCCATTAAAAAGGTGTTCTAAACTTAATTTCCCGTCTCTAAAACGCCAATATGCTGTCTGTGTTTAAAGCGCAATAAAATTATAATAACGCAGCAATCTTGTTATATTAAGTAACGTTACGTGTTGTGAATTATAGAGCATTGACTTCGATTAGGTTACGTTTCAAATGTGAACTGAAGTATGATTTTGATATATCAAGTTGGTGGAGAAGTTTATTTGCAACCTAATATAGATTAAGGATAGTTGAATCTTTTTTATATCGTAAATGCGAAAGTTTGTAAGTATGGATGTATATTTGTTACTCTTTCACGCAAAAACTACAGGAACAATTGTGATGAAACTTGGTATGTGTAAAGCTGCAGTCCTGGACATACGATTTTTATGCCACTAGTTATACAGGAAGAGTCAAGTCGAGTCAGAGACCGTAATTTCTGATAAAATTGAGAGCCGCGTTTGGAAATATTGAAAAAAGTCCTTTTAATTAAGTAATTATTGATTTGATAACAACAGAGGTTTACATAAATATGCTATGCTGTGCCCGACAGCGTCCACAAATGTACCAAATTGTAATATTCACCACCTTATAAAACCATTGTAGAACGCAATAAAGTATTGAGTATTGAAATAAGTATCTAGTTATTTTTATGTGACTGTGTTTAATAATTTAAAGAAAACTGTAAATTTCAAAGACTTTCAAGTGGATTCAAATTTATTTGACTTTTGGTTTCGCTTTCCGGTTATAAGAAAAATAACGTAAGTAATTTTTATTTGAAATTGAATTTTTTTAAATGGAGACGGCAGTATACGAAAATTTATACCAAAAAGTCACTATATTATAGAATTTTCCATTTGTTGTAAAATATACGGTTAAAGACATTTATTTTCTCAAAAGAATTACAAAATTCACTTACAGAGAAAATACAAAACTATATTATTAACTAGATTTACAATACCAACTAGCATTTCGAAAAAAGTGGGTAGATTGACAAAAACTTATTTTAAAACAGAGGGGAAGTGCAAAATATATAATAAATATATTGGAAGCAGTATTTCTATTTTTTTAATTATTTTAACACAAGGTTGCTCAAGCATGCAGCCCACCTAATGGAAAGTGTTCACCGCACAATGTAGTTTATTTTATATCTACCGTTTAATTACCAGACAGATATTTTTCATCACATCCTAGCATTATCCCAATTGCCATAGACTTAAGCTTAGGGCCCAGGGTCTGCTCACTGGTTCAACCAGATTTGACTAATATTCAGTTATTACCGGTTATCACTAAATGTGGTAGTCGTTAAACCATGTTAGAGGCCTAAAGGGCGGCTTGATAAATTCTAACAGCAGGACGCCATACACCTGCCTCCGCCAATCCGCACTGGGTCAGCGTGGTAGAGTATGACCCAATACCCTCACACCTTGATATGTGAGAGGAGGCTCGTGCTCAGTAGTGGGACGTTAATGGGCTAAATGATGATGATAACTTGGCATCATTATATGACATCATTATATGGTTAAACCAGCTGTACTGACAGAAGACTGTAAGAAGGCACTGACTTCCTAATAACGACTGCCATAGATGTTTATGACAGCCAGGTCCAACGGCTTAACGTGCTTTCCGAGGCACGGATGAAAAGAAATTTTTTAAGCGCCTAAAATACAAGCAGTGTTTATTCCTAAAAAACTCTTTAAGTTTTACTGCTGCTACCTAATTATAGTAAGAGAATATTCTTACTACGTCGATATAATGTTCAACCAATATTACAACGTTCTGTAATTAGGTATATATTATTTTCTCTATATGGCATAGGTATGCCTCTGATAATGTTACTCCTTTTGAAGTTATGTGCACTTTAAAGATGGTTGAGAAGCCGATTTCAGTTTTCAATTAGTTACATACCATGTGATTTCTCCAGCGACTAATTACAAGTTGTATCCAGGACTGAGCTTAGAGTTATTAAAACGGTTTATAGGTTATTAATCCTGACTATCTTTGGTCTCATATCTAAAATCATGAAGGATTACAATTTTAATGAAATCTATCAAGATGTTCTTAAACTTATGAATCTTATACGTGATTGCTTTTTATAAAAGTTATCCAAAAATGGTAAATTACAATTAATTATCTTGCTGACCTCGAACCATATTATGTTTTTATTGTTTTAAAGTTAATTATTACTATCGTCATTAATACCTTTTTGTCTTGGTAGTACTATTGTATTGTAAGCGATAGAACAGGTTGAGTTATAGTGTTGTGGTTTTGATAAAAAAATTAATGAAATCAGAAGTTATAATGTTGTTAATGCACTGGTATGTTTAATAACATATAAAGAAAGAACAAATATATATTTTGATTGAATTATTTTGTTAATTATTAATTATTTGTTACATAAGCTGTTCTTAAATAAAAAAGTAAACATATTTTGGTAACTTTGCGTTACAAATATTCTTAGTTTAATGCCAGCGATAGAATTTCATACTTTTCCTACACGAAGCAATATTAACAATAGCTGGTCTGATTTAAAAACAATTACGTCTATGTATTTTCAAGATTTTTATTTTAAAGATATTTTTTACACCTATTTCTTAGACTATTTATTTTTCTCTCATTGTCTAATGTTTGTGTTACACATCAGTCAGAGATACACAGAATAAATAAAACACAACTTAATTTGTTTCTAACAAGCAATGCAATCATCGATAAGCCTTATCCGCGCTGGATGTTGCTCCGTCGGTCGAGGTGACATAAAATTGCCTTGTAATGAAGGTAATTTAAGTTGCCCTCAGTAAACAGTGAAAGTCTCACAAACCACCGGAAATGTTGCTAGAAATCTGAATTGGCCTGCACGTGTGAGTAGGAATATGTGTAATATTGTAGTATGACAAAGTAATTAATTTTTTTATGCCACAAGGCACTCAATCATATGACCTGACTGGTGGGAAGTGATCACCACAGCCTATGGACGAATTTAATATCTTGTATCACTAGCGTATTAGGAATCCTTCCAAAAATTATTTCATGCTTTTTTTAAAAGCTTCATACAAACGACATGGCCCGTTCCTGCCTAGTGATAGCCACATATAACAAAAAATACAAAGTTTAATAAGTAAAGATACAAATAGTTATACATTTCATAACATTAAAGAACTTTAGAGTTTTTGATTAAATATAATTAGTAATAAAACTAAAAGAAAGTCTTTTAAAAATGCGTTTCTCTCAACGAAAATACGGCTAATCTGCTCTTGTCATCAATGTATTGGACGAAAAGTAGTTTTATGTATTAAAGTAAAGATATAACTAAAATTTTTATAAAGAAATATCTCATAACGTATTATTATTTATTCTGTACTTCATTTTATTCGTTTTTCTACAATAAAAATAAACCTGTAAAGACACTAGTCACAATGACTAATGGTGTTCTAACGGTCACCTATCCGAGAACTGAATTCTTAGAACTCCTAAATACCGCCAAGTCTCACTGAGCTTCAATGAGAATACATTATGTGTTGGATCAACGATGCATACAAGTACTTTGTAAGAACAAAAATTAAAACTAACTCAATCCAAATCTGACTTAATTGTATTAGCATCTTAAACATTCACGCTGACAATAATGCATGCATGCATCCAACTCATTATACTTACTCAGTAGAGGTCCTGTCTATTTCATTTTGTTACCTTAACTGTGCTAAATTTTCTCGTAAAGTACGTTAAGGAGCATTATAGTATTCCATGTCCCCAGCAATTTTAGTAAATTTGTTCCTAAATAAACATTGCACGCAAACATTTTTTTTATATTTTACAATATTCATACTGATCTTCTAACTCACAAGTTAATAACACATTAACTAAATTACCATACAAAAGAGAAAATGTAGTCACTTTTGTATGGTAAGTGAGTTAATGTGTTAATTTGTATAATAAGACTTGTTTGTTTTTTTTTGTTATAAATATCTTTGTTATATTTAATAATATAAAGATAGTATTTATGGAAGTGGAAGTATGTGATCTCCCGTGGAAGAGTGTGAACCGAGATGAGTTTCTCAAGTAATTAATCTCAATCTCGTTGCCTTTTTGGAAGCCTCGTTAGAGTCACCGACAGACTGACTGACGGACAATCCCCTCCCTCTTTAGAATCACGACAGGCTGATTGACAGATCCCCTCTACAAGAGTAACCGATAATATGACAATTCTTGAAAAAAAAAAATTTAAAATACAAATCTTGACAAAATGTGACAAAGATTCCATTTGCTTTTATTTCTTGATTATGGTACCGCACCCTATTGACGAATCTAAATGATTGTTGATCTTAAAGACAATAAAGTATATTTTATTTCTCTACCTACCTAAGATTCGGGAAAGAGTCGTAAAATTATCATATACGTGAAAAAAAACATTAAAAACCAAGAATAAAAATAAGGTTCCCTTGGTATTTGGTCTACTAATAACATGTGGGCAATAAAATAACCTTGCGATTTATAGTTTAGAAGTTAAATGGAAGTAACTGAAAGGGGTAACTTTGAATATATATTTCTGATAAATGAAACCGATGTCATGTCTTATACGATTTAAATTTACGTCTATTTTTTTCAGCTTTTTTGAGTGATTGTTTGAATTCAAAAGAGTTTACATTACTCACCCCTTAACACGTAGTGGAAGATTACTTTAGAGAAGCCGCTATCACACGGCTATTTCATTTTTTTATATTTAATGTGAGATAAATTGTCCGATTAGCTTAAACATAGAATGTAATCATAGGATCATCATCATCATCTCAGCCCATTAACGTCCCACTACTGAGCACGAGCCTCCTCTCACATACCAAGGTGCGAGGGTATTGGGTCATACTCCACCACGGTGACCCAGTGCGGATTGGCGGAGGCAGGTGTAAACATAGGATAACAGTAGGAAAACATAAAATTTTATAACATTATTTATAGTTTACTCAATGTTATTAGTACACTGAGTATTTCATTAGTAATAAAGTACTAAAATACTATTCATAATATAGATTCTACTTTATTAGTAATAAAAGTCATTTCAATACGAAATGACATTTAAAATGAACATAAAATCTTTGCCTACAAATAGTTCCATTGTGAATATGATTTTGTGTTAGATAGTTTTATGACTAACCGATGCACGTACGAGTTCAATCTGCGCAGAAAACCGTTCAATTTATGTCTTGACTACTTTTAACGATTATATCTACAGATGGTACGGTGATCCTTATGTCTGGACTTCTAGGGTCGTGAGTTCGAGCCACATATGACGACCGATATGGCTTGGAGGTTAGTATACCTGCACTTCACTCCAGAGGTAGTGGGTTCCATCCCACACAGGACAAATATTTGTATTAATATTTATATCATATTTTTTATAATATTTGTTCTGGTCTGGGTGTTTTCCTATGTATATTAAGTAAGTTTTTACAAAAAAAATTAAGCATATTTATCCGTTCTTTAGTATCCATAACACAAGTTCTTGGTGATACTTATGATGACGATGACTTACTATAAATCATACAATACACATCCATGCGAAGCAGAAGCAGCAATGACACATAAACGGTCACCCATCCTAGTACTGTCCTTTGTTAATATCATATCTTAGCATTATCCCTGTTGCCCTAGACTTAAGACCATGGTCTGCTCACTGGTCTAACTAGATTTGACTGAACTTCTGTTATTACATGGAGCGACTGCCATCTGACACAACCCAAAGGGACATATAATTATATAAATGATAATTTTATGTATGTATGTGTATGTATGTATATTTATGTGTATTATGTATGTATAGTATAGTTTATTGATTTTTATGGTTGTTTAATTTATAATGTATTTAATTTCTAAAAATAATATAAGGTAGAAATGTATTCCTATTATAAATTGTGATACCCTTGCATGGTTCATTTGAGGACAAAATATTATTTTAAAGACCTAAGTGTACACCAAATGAAACAATAAAGAATTATGATTATGATATGATATGATTATGTGTATATATATCAAGAGTATCAAAAGTATGTATATCAAGAGCACCAAGCTCCTGGTACAAATTGCCCTCTTCCCTTCTAAATATCTAAAGCCTTTATTGTTTCTTATCTAGTATTATTTCATGAGGGTGGTCATAAACGTTTCCATAGTCTAAGCAACAATTAACGTCCATAAAACCTTGTACAACCGTATCAAATTGCCTATAAACACTACTGGAACCGCAGTAATGACATTGATTGATTATAAAAATTATAACCAGTTCATAATTAACACTTGTTATCTTCATCGCTTTTTTACTGACTACAACAATGTATAATTTGACTTGTTACATGTCAATTTAATTAATTTTCTTATTGAATTGCCTGTTCATATTGGTGTAGGCTGACACTTTTATCACCAATGATCTGGTTGACAGTTTTGACAGGTGGATGATTTGCAAATCAACTGTCAAATGCCTTCTGTTTTTTTCAAAAATGAAGTGGCTATTCTTAGTCACTTTTTTAATATGATCTGATAGTGGTAAACAACGCATAAAAAGCTCGTGAAATGTTAATTGAATGATTACTAATTAATATAATTACTAGTTTTTTTGATGTTTTTTACCAGATTAGATATTCGTATTCCTTTAATTTACGCTTTTTGCCGATTGCTTCTTAGGTATAATCCAGTCATCAAATTTTAATTGCAGTAATGAAATGTATAATGAGATGAGGTAATAAGAAAATAATTCATAATTTTTAATCTAATAAAATATATTCATTCGGTTGGTTGGAAACTTTGTCATTTGACCGATGAAGTAGAATAAAATACTGATGAACTAGAATAAAATATATAATATGTAAAATCATTTATCTTATAGCGCTAACATAACAGTTATATCCTAATTGGATATCTCAAAGGTGTAATCAAAAATTCCTGTAGATTTTTAATATTTTCTATAGTAATAGATGGCGAGCCTATTGCCGCTTACCGGGCACTGTTATGTTTGCCAGAGCCTCGTCCGTTGATCGGCATAAAATCAACTATATAACTCGCGAAGTGTGGGTGTAGAATGCTCCGCCTATCTCTTCGGGGAAACAGACATCACTGCGGGAGGGAGCTTCATCGTAGAGAATATGCCAAGAAACTCTTCAAGGTTGACTTTTAAGTTTCTTTCGTTTCAGATTGAATTAATGGAAAAGGGCACATACACTGTTCCATACAAGAAAATAATTTAAATTAAATTAAAACAGCACCTAGGTGTTTTTTACAATCTTTGTTATAATTTAACAATATAATGCAATAAAAGTAAATTAATGTCTTCACTATAATTGTTTTTACTTTTAGTAAAATATTTATAAAATATTTAATATCACTTAATCAGAAGAAGGAATAGATATGAAACTGATACTAGATATAATTTAAACTGAATCTAACTGTCGGAATATCGTAAGACTATGCCACTATTTCAATTTGAGTACGAATCTTATTAACAAAAAACGGACATTCACAGAAATTACAAAGAATGGATTCCGAAAAATTCGTTACAGATACAACAAGTAATCATTGGAAAATTATTATTTCCAACGATTACTTACACACAAGAATTTGTAATGATTTACATGATTGCAGAGCGATGCAACGAATTTTAATTGACATTTTTCTGAGAAATTGCTTTGTAACTGATACAAAAATTACATGTTGCGATTGCGACCTAAAAAAATTAAGTATTTCATATTCTTTGTTTGTCCAATAAAACATACAGATCATTTAGAGGTATTACGCCAAAAAGGAAAAAAAGATTGTATCATAAAATTCCAATAAATATCCGGCTTTTACTCTTGAATTTTTTATTACCTATTTGTAGTCTTTGAACTGGATAGCCTGTTCATACTTGTTATGAACGCCTCCCTGTTCTCTGAAATCGAGTTTGCTAGTCTTTTCCGTTTTACGAAGTGCGCTTTTACATCTAGCAGAGGGGCTATGTGTGATAGTGTTTCCATAGTGGCCTCCTCGCCACGCATTGTTCTTCATTCAGCTGTTTTTGCGCAGATAATGTACTTACTTACGATTTGTGGCTGAGGGGCAGAAGTTTGAGTGCTGTCTTTATCAGGTAGGCTCGGTACAAGGCCTTTGATTTTTTGACATTTCGCGTGTGACCAACATCTAAAAAAGGCAATTCGATGGTAACATTTGACGTTCCAAAAGGCTAACTGCAGCCTAACTGATATTCAGCCAAATCTGATTAGATCAGTGAGCAGACCCTGGACTCTAAGCTTAAGTCTAAAGGTGAGTATCATCATTTCAGCCCATTAACGTCCCACTACTGAGCACGAGCCTCCTCTCACATATTAATGTGTGAGGGTATTGTGTCATACTCCACCACGCTGACCCAGTGCGGATTGGCGGAGGCAAGTGTATGGCGTCCTGCTGTTAGAATTTATGGGGCCTCTAACATGACTTAACGACTACTACATTTAGTGATAACCGGGACCAACGGCTTAACGTGCCTTCCGAAGCACGGAAGCGCTCGATATCAAATACCACACAAACGGTCACCCATTCAAGGACTGACCTCTGTAAACATTGTTGTACTTCGGTAATTGTTTCCGACCCCCGAGCACCGCAGAGCTACGAGCGCTTCAAGGTGAGTATAGACTACAATATTTACTTGTAACAGAACAACGAGCCGCTCTATGATATGTTCTAGTGTATCATCCTTTTACGAACTAAACATCAAGCACGCTCGCCTCTTTGTTATAAACCAACGAGCATATTAGTGTAACATTTCGGACGAAAGACGCACGCGGTCCGCATTTACCCGTAACATAACGCCGAGCATTCGCAGGAACGTTACATTACGTGGGAATGATTTGGAAATTGAGCTTTTGCCTTTATTGTACCATTCGTAAGAACGTTACATTACACAGAAATGCTTCAGAAAATGTTATAGTCTATACCCACCTTTGGGCAAACCGCAATAATGCTAGGATGATGGCCTGCATTTTTTCCCACTTCATGTGGTGCGTTATACCTATAAAAGTATCTTCAAATGAGGGAAAGCTGCAGCCGGGTCTAGCCCATTTTAGTAGTTCTTTACCCTCACCTTAAATAGTTAAGTCTCCAAGCTTACATTATTTAAATGAGGTATGTATTCAATTCAATGAGTTTAAGTGCTTTAAAAGGCCACCTATTCATTTTTCTCATAAAAGATTATATTTAATAAAATACACTGCACAAGTGGACGATTCAAATGCTAATAAGATATTAGGCATAAAAATGTTGAAGCAGTTTGCTGGAACGCTTCTTAAGTGTGTCGTGTCGTAAAGTAAATTCTATATAATGGATTCTAAAGGAGCTTGCAGGCATATAAAAACAACGCAACAATGTAAATAAAATTAACTATGACAGAGGCACATCAAACTAAGAACTGTTGTGCAAGCTGCCCTGATGGAACAATGTAGAAAAGGAAATCTTAATAAGTCGTAATTAAATTACTCTCACTCTTTTTTGCTGGAAAATATCCTTTAGTGTCTGGGTGACAGTACGTATCGTTAGATACATCCAAGTGCATGTCAATGTCCGTTAATGACGGTATGGTATGTGTAAATGGATCCTACCAAGACCTGGGGAGCCCAAGCCAACCTCACCTGCCGATCAATGGACGAGGCTCTGGCGAACATAATAGTGCCCGGTAAGCGGCTATAGGCTCGCCATCTATTACGTGAGACCAACTATATAATTGTCGAAGTGTGGGCGTATAATATGCCTTGCCTACCTCTTAAGGGAAACAGGCGGGTATGTATATATGTATCTGTAAATTATATTCACCATTATCTTAAGGGTAAAAGCTAAATAATAGTTAATGAGTGAGTTGTCAGACGATTGACCGGAGACTGGATTTTCAATTATGTCAATGCCGTCGTTGAAAGGTTAATCATTGGGTTCACTAAAAGCTAACTACTTGGTAAACAAGTATTCATTATAGTGATATCGATACTCAGTCTATTCATTTCTATCACATAACAAGGACTTTCTATTTGTCTATTAATGGCAATATGCGTTTCTAGAGAACTCATTAGAGGAGTATACATTTACTCAAATAATCACGGTAATGTCGGCTCTACGAAGCACCCTGCTTGGTTGAAGTAGTTAATTCACTCGTTTATTTGTTGGTAATGAAAGAAAAAAGCGTTTGATGAATTGTGACTTAAATCAATACTAATCTTGGGTACGCTTCATCATCTAAGCATTTTAACGTTCCAATAACGTGAGCTTGACCACAGTGCTGATTAGCGGAAGCAGGTGTGTAGCGTCTAGCTGTTAGAATTTGGAAGCCGAGGGCTTGGTAACCAGTAAGCAATATGACCGCCCATATGCCGTCGCCCGCTGTGTCCGCGTGAAAGTAAGCTGGACCAATGGTTCATCGGGACTTTCCAAGCATGGAAGTGCTCGATATAAAATGCCACACAAACGGCTTCTATCCCTTTGAAATGTTATGACATCTGCGAACTCTGCTTTATATCAGTGATAATTTCCGACTGCTACTAGCTTCGAACAACGTGCTTTGTAGTGAAACATTAATAAGCCGAGATAATTTGAATAAATCAAAAGTTAATAAGACATAATTCAACCCAGTATTTTTAATTACTGTAAATTCTCAAACGCTACAAATTCGTATCCGCTTTAAATTTGAAAATGTTGCATAATTCCAGATAGTAATCTTATATCTCCCATACATGATATTGGACGTTGGGTCATTATTCGTAATAGCTGAGCCTAGTAAGCAATAATTATTTCGATCCTGCTGCGAGAAACTAGACATCGCCACGGAGAGTACCTACGTAATAAAGTGCTATAAAAGTTGTGAGCGCGAATTAATAGTACGTAACTTCAACCATTTCATGCATTTTTCGAAATAATACTCGTTTTCTGTTTTCGTAACTACTTCAATAAATTTGAATACCCATTTTACTAAGTCTGGTATAATATAGTATCGTGTCTGGGACCGAAGAAGTTAAAAATGTTTGTTTTTCATAATTTTGAAAACGGCGAGCTAAGCTCATTGTGGAAGCTGGAAGAAGCGTTTGATGGCTGCAATAATAATACTCGTATAATACAAATATATATTATTTTATATGTAACTAGGTTATAGATATCCAAATAAGTTTACATCGAGAATATAAAAGGAAAAACGTTGCGGGTTGACGCAGCACACACAGCTTACCTTACCTGGTTGAAAAATGACGTTAGGTACTCGCTAGAAAAAAGTTTTAATGCCGATTTTAATTGGTATCAATCAAAACAATCTTTATTCAAAATTAAATGTAACCTATATTTTGTTACAGGTTCCGGTTCTTTCGAATAAAATTTACCAGTCCGTGCATTTGTCCTTATCTGATTTGCCCTATTTATTTAGAAATATGTAACACATTTTAATGTATTTCAGTTTCAATTGCAAATCTTATTCCAAAACCGTATCAACGAGGCACAGCTTTAAAATTCTTCCTTACATTGTATTTGTTAACTAATTGTGCAGATAGTGAACCTATTCATAAATCTTTTGAGAGCTTGTACTAAACTAATGCTGATTCAGTGTGGCCGATGAATCTAGGCAGTAAATTGTATCCCTTCAAATTTACCGCTATGGAACATGATGATACAGAACCTTGATTAATGTTACATCTCACAGTAGCTGCTGTTAATTGTTATTATTGATTACTACCCTACAATGTAATATATAAAATGATCATGTAATTGTTCGCCACTTCAATCAGACGCTTCGACAGGTATTTATGTTTAATTTTTTTTAGATTCAGTATATCCGAATTATGTCAAACTTTAACGACGACTTGAGACAAGGCTGATAGCGGATGGATGCTGTCTGCAGAAGGCCAAACGGTTGGCGTTCTTCGGGAGAGGTCTATGTTTTGCCCCCCGGACTGGGCTCCACCTTGACGTGGTGGGGGGGGGCTGAGTACCTTCCGATAGGGCGAAGGAGGCCGCTTGGAAAAGGTAACACCCAGAGGCCTACGACTCTATATGCCCTTAGTACTGACTATCGGGTAGGGAAACTAAAGAGACCTGTGGATGGCGCAGTAGCGCCAGCAGGGTCTTAGTCCTAGGGTGCAGGGGGGCTTTGCTGTCTGACCATAGGTCATCCGAAAAGTCGGCTACACACGCTATGGTCGCACATGGATGGAATAGTTAGAAACTGCTGGTGGCCGCGTCTGCTGGCAGTGAGACCCACACTCCCCTCTCAATTCCGCAGGTAGAGGCAGTGCCTAAATGTGGAAGTTAATAGGCTGATTAATTGATATTCGAATTTGGAATAAATAATTTAAAAATGTTTACTGTCGATAGTTTTATCTGCAACTTGTGAAACCTAAGTCAATGCAATCCATATCGATTAGCGTTAATCGGAACATTTCTATAACTCGTAAAACTTTCAAGTAGGCAAATCATGCGTAAAATTACGTTTCACTATG
The DNA here is from genome assembly GCA_949126915.1 of Musotima nitidalis. Taxonomy (NCBI): domain Eukaryota; kingdom Metazoa; phylum Arthropoda; class Insecta; order Lepidoptera; family Crambidae; genus Musotima; species Musotima nitidalis. The sequence continues at coordinate 5,994,488 of OX421422.1, forward strand.
GAAAAGGTGCGTATCATAATGAAAGTGGTACTTTTCTCTGATAGCGAAGGCTTTTACAAAGTTATCAGAGAAAATTGACTGCGTTCAGTGTTCCAATCAACAAGCAATAGATTCTGTCGGGTAACCTTGTGCTCACTGATAAGGCATGTCGGGCTGAGTTAATGTTTTTGAGGTTATTCAGGATGTGCTATATAATAAAAAATTTATATATATATATCACGCCGTTTTCCCCGAAATGGTAGGCAGAGGCATATTATATGCCTACATTTCGGGTGGAGCGGGAGGGTGTGTCCGACTTTTACTGACTAAAAACCATCCATGTTCCTTCTTGAGCCTGCAACGTTCCGAGGCCGCGGTAACCCTTTCGAACAGTCCCGCAGCAAGCCACCTGCCACCGCATATTCGCACTATGTCCCTACGATTCGAAACCTTCTGTTTTTGAAGTAGCCCGTGCTTATTATGCGGAATTTTATTACCTAATATATAACTGTTGAATCTTTTGAATTGAGTTACTAAAAGTTTCTTTTTGATATGCAAAAAAGCCAAGCACAAAACTTGACCTTTTTCATTGAATATGATTATGCTTTTTATAAAATTTTATAAATATTCTTATCCTAACTTCCAGGGCAAAAATTAATTTCGAAAGTGAAATTTTGAAAAATTAAAAAAAAATAATTAATTTAAAAAAAAAATTATAGTTAAGTAATTTTATAATAATTTAAAAAAAAAATTCTTCCAAAAATTTTCAAAATTTCAAATTATTTTTAGCTATTTGTCTATTTCTTTGTAATTTTATAGATAGTTTGTTAGTTTTATGTATCTTTATTTATTAGTTGTAAAAATTTTGGATACCCACGGAAGATCAGCGTCGTGACATTCATTGAATATCTGACTTTTTGCTGAGTGGGTACCATTTCAGTACTTAAGTCTTGTATGTTATAAAATAACTATGATAAGTATTTTTAGAAGTGCAGAATAAATTTCTTTCTTTCTATATACTAACTAATAGGGTAATTTATTGATTTAGGCGTTACTTTGCGGAAATCTATTGTAAGCAAGTGATGGATTAAAATATCTTTGTAACAATTCCCGCGCTACTATAATTTCCCGAAAAATCGAGAAACTATTCAATACGACACGTGTTTCGCCCTTACACAGGGCATCTTCAGGTAAGATAGGAGCCTCAGAACAACGATGTCTTCACGACCAACGCTGAAACGAGAGTCAAAAGACATCACTTGCTAACTAATAGGGGTTTGATCTTAAGTATAGCGTAACAAGTTAGAAATACTCATGAAACAGTATGAAGATGGAAGCACTCATAATTTGTCGTGCGAATGCATCGTGGTCCATTTATAACCTATCATAAAATTGATCTTATAAAATAGTTATAAATCGGTGCTACGCTATCTTCCATGATTATGTTACACTTTCCTGGAAACTGATAATCAACGATACTATCCCTTAGTCGCGGCTTTTCTACTGTGTTAATTGCTGTTCAGCAACAGTCCAGGTCTCTTAGAGCTCTCAGAGCAGCGATAGCCCAATGGACTGCAATTCAGAGGGTGTTGGGTTTATCTGGTCCTTTGACTTTCAATATAGTAATTGAAATTTTGTCAAAATCTGGTTCCCTTAGTATCCAGACGAAGTTAAGTCTAGAGCAATCAGGTTATGCTGGGATAATAATGATGAACAATCGAGGTCTCTGACGCCTGCACACTTTAATAAATACGATTGATATGATATGTTATATCATTAAATAACCTTGATACATTCGCGAATACTATCTGACCGTACAAATGCTTACTTATGTATTATTTCTCAGTAAAGCAATCATCACCGTCACAATCCTGCCCTACTCCTGTTTATCTGGGGTCGGCTCAGAATGTCATTCGTCAGGAAATCAATCATTGGTTTTAATATATAAAATCACTAAAACTCTAAAGTATGTGTCACCTATTAATCATAAATATTATTAGTATATGTAGTGTTAGTTTATCTATATTTTTATAATTGCTATTCCACTTTTGCATGCAGTGGCTTCCTATAAGTAAGACAGCAATTTTAAAAAAATAATGCATATGTAATATTATATATTATTATACGATATGTCTTGTTGGTTGCCTATGAATAGGTCAAAAAAACATTGATAATTTCATTTATAATTGTAAACTTGTTACTTTTATCCTAACGTATACAGGAAAACGAGGGGAAGGAATAAGATTGTGCAAAAGTACCAAACCCGCGATTCAGACCCGTAAAATTAATAAGTATAATATTTTTAATTATTTGAAATATTAACCATACTTATTGCCATATTTTTATTAAAAAACAAAAAAAAATACTAGAAAAAATTATAGTAGTAAAAAAGAAAAAGTAACATAAAGTAAAATAATATCGTATATATAAAAAAAAATACGTATAAGTTTGTTATTTGTTAAAATAGACGTAATTGTAGCACCTTACGCATGATTGAGTACATTAAAGCAGATAGTTTAACGTGATTTGAGCGACCGTCGGCCAATTTGCATATTGTTTGAGATCCGCTACTCGCTGGGACTTACTTCAATATTGTTTTTGTGATAGTGCAATTACAGTTTGCATAATAACATCATTATGGCAAGACGTGGCTTACTATTCGTGTCCATTAATAGTTGCTTACAGTTTATGACTTTGGTCTTTATTATATTTATTTATAGAGCAATTTGACTCAATATTGCAAAGTAATTTGAAAGGAATAAGCCACTTTCTTTGTAGACCATCAATAAACATTTATTTATAAATATTTATTTAAACAATTGTTATTTAATGCTATTTAATAAGTTAGGTTTTGTTTCAGTTACAATAATAAATTTATTTATTTTTCTAAAAATTTTACCTAATATTGGATTTGATATTTTTGTATTTTATATATTGTAAACAATAATATTTTATACGATTGTATTTATTTAGTTTTGTATTGCTAAAGATATTCTTTGTTGTCGACTTACAATGCGCGTAAGTCTATATACCTGCCCGCATTTCCTAAAGATTAGGTAGGATTCTCATATCATATTTGCGAGTAGACTTTTGTTGCCGAGATAATGCTTATTATTTTTAGAACCACGGATCATTTGCTATAAGTCCAAAATTATGTAACAAAATGAATATATTCTTCAAATCAACGCTTTATTTTATTGGAACTCTCTGAAATATTCCTCCTTTAAAAAAAACAAAAAATTACATATCAAATTACAATTGACCCAAATATTCGGTGAACATACATGAAAATAAAACATAGAACCTCCTCCATTTTTGAAGTCGATTAAAACCTTAACAACAACGGTATCGCCATTAATTGTGTAAAGTGCATTACGCCTTCATGTTCCGCCAGAAAGCATAACGAACTATTAATTTTATTTCATATTTTATTATAAATACACGACATACTATCTGAATCGAGTCGAAATCAGTGTTTATTCTGTATAGCGTTAATTTCCCACAGTCAGAGTGTGACTATCTTATGACATCTCTTTAATTTCTCTAAGTGCCTCCTCACACTACGCAACTAAAATCGACTACCGTGTATTTTGTTTTTGAGTTTAGAAGAAAAAGTTTAAAAGAGTTTTAAAGATCGAGTATCGTAAAAAAAATAATATTCAAAGTAAAAGTAGCTAAATTTAATCATCTAGATATTTTTGCGTGTTTTTTATTGCCATATATTGTTAGTGTTTCAAAATATTTTGCAATCTGCCACTTTTGATGTACCTACAAACGCATTTATCTAGTAGCTTCAACTATCTTGTAGTAACTTTACTTCTTTATAAACAAAATCAGAAAGATTATTTATTATATCTGGCAATTTTCGGTGTCCCTAAATATTGACAACAATCTCACTTAATCTCTTTGCAATTATCTCTTCCTGGCAGCTTGTGGCTTCATGTGCGGTGGCTCTTAAACAAAATCAAAGAGTTTCATTACATTCGTACTGTATTCGGTGAGTTCTGCTTACAAGATCGAAATCAAGATCTGTAGATGATAGTCATAATTATTATCATAATTGCATGAACACAATTATTTTATGTTTTGTTAATTAAGGGCTTAATGCATTAATGCATAGTGCGTTGAAGATTTTTATCAGTATCAAAAATGTTAAGACGAATTTTTTTTATTATTGTCTTGTTGGGGTTTTCTTATGACATCGAATTAGGAATAAGAATTTTTGTAGGAGATCAAATGTTACTGCTGTAGTCCAAAGAACAAGCTGAAATGGCAGGAGGCGCGGCACATAGTACTGTCAGCTGTTTGGGCAGAAAATTGCGACAGTAAGCATGGCGTTTGACATCTCTCGGCAAGATTACGGACGATCTAATAAAGAACGCTGGATCCCGATAGATGCAGGCCACTTACAATTGTTCACACTGGAATCTTATGGGGAGTCCTATGTTCAGCGGTTGAATTCCTTGAGCTGATGATGATGATTGAATAGAATAGAATAGAATACTTTATTTGCACTTGATTGAGGTACATTACAGTTCTTGTACAATAAAATAAAGCTCCTCTCATTCAGCCAACAACGGTGGCATGCAAATTATAATTGAACTACACATAAATTTTTAAAAGAAAACTATACTTATACATCGTTAAAATTTCAAAAATGGGAATTAGCAACTAGACATAATTAAATTTTAAATGTGAAAATTGCAAATTAGTTTCTAAGTATTATTGATGTCAAAATACGGATACCTACAAGTCATTCATAAGTAGGTAAAATCACAAAAATAATAGTTATAAAATCAAAATCATGTTACAAATGCGCAAAATATTAGTCAAACCAAACATAGACAGTAACTTTAACCTTTGAGGGTAAAAACACTACAAGTGTGAATGTCACATGTTGTGAATCTGGCAATGTTTCTTTAGTAATGTTCGAGAGATTCAGGTTTTTAACGTGACTTGTCATAACGAGTAAATCCTGCCTGATGGTAAGCAGCCGATGCAATGCAAAAATATGAAAGAGATCCATTCCGGGGCTTAAGCCATTTTACAAGAGCACCTACTCATGACAAGATTAGAGACTATTCGGGGAGGAGCTGGGATACGTGCGGCCGGAAGAGAATTCAAAGCTTGAAAGGTCTTGCATAAGAACTTTTTTTATTTCATTTTTTTATTTAGGGTCACCAGTATCTGTTTTCACTACTACTTAAAAATAATTACAGAAATATTATTAAAATTATCTAACAAGGTGAACACCACATTCAACGTTGACATAGCATTATTTTTGCTTCCCGTTCTACACCATTGTAGAAGCCTGGATGCTCATGATCTTGGAGAAATACCAGTTTTGTAATGCTCTTGTTAGTCAAACTACGGAGCTGCTAGTACTAATATGATCGGTTTTAATAAAAAATACAAGGAAATGAGTAAGGTTGTACTTTAGATGTATTACTGAACTGTAAATCATGTTCACTAATCACTATTTTAATTCCCACTATCCGCTAGAGTCTGAAGTCTAGATGCAATTTCTGAGCTGTTTCTAAATGTAATAGTAATCAATAAAGTGATTTTATTAAGCTTCTGTCTAAGAATATCGATATATTACTCTTTCAAGCTTGATAAGGCGTAGGTTCGATTTCCATTCATACCAAATATTTGAGTCTTCAACTTGTATGTTTTCTATGTTTTATAAGAATAAATAAATATCATATAGGGAGAAACCTTACACTTTGTAATATAATTATAGAACGATACGATATATTAAAATAAGTTTATCTGTTGCCACTCTCATAGTACAAGTCTTGCTTAGTTTAAGACAAAGCGCTGTATAAAAATGTCTAAGGATACTTTTTAGTTCAAGGATATTTAAAATATTATTTTTCTAATATTTTAGCATATACAGCAATAGCACCTACCTAACCTAAGTTACTTTTTATGTCAAGGTAATTAATGCCGAGCATTGCCAAACTTTTTATTCATCAACATTTTTTTTAGTTTATAACTAGGCTAAACTAATTTAATAGACTAAAACAAATAACACACTCGATATATCATACAAGATAACCGCATAGTAGTAAAAGCTTAAGAGATTCCCGTTAATTGCTAACAGCTTTGTGTAAAAATGATTAATACTGTACAACTTCTCCTCTACAATTAGATACCAAACTCCATTCATTCATCCTAGTCCCACACATTCAATTAACATTTAACAATGAGTAGTTTACTCACACAACCAAGCGCATTGAAATACGACTTTAAAATAATCTAATTAATCATAACAAGCGCCTAATATTAGCTAATAATTAAAATGAGAGGTCATTAGCACTACTTCGATTCATCATGTTAAACGTAATTATACGGCTGTTAACTGATCATACACTCATTAAATAATAATTAACAACACGGTATACTTGGCTTATGTTAATTATTTAACTCTTTGGTTGGTTTGTTTAACAGTAATCTGAGATGGTGTTTTGAATTTATCGGAAGTTTTAAAGAAATTTAAAAATATCAACAAAATTAGTTTTCACATTTTAGATCAAAATGGCGGCTCTCTCTTTTTCTTTTTCTTCTTTTGACACTATATAAAATAAAACAAATCGCGGATTACTGCACCAAACCACCCCGAAATACCGAATGCTTAAAAGTGATTTTTGATCACGGATGGACTGAGATAGCCGTAGTCTCCTTAGACAAACTAAGAAACTCACTTCTGCATTTATATAACTCGAAAGGGTTTCTGTTCCGCGGTTTTAAATTTCGCGTTTTAAATAAATATTTTCTTCGTCGAATATTCAATTTCAATAGGTATAATCACATTGTAATTCGAATAAGTGGAGTTAGTAGTGAGTTCGCTTATGCTGAATCAGTTTAGACAATAAAGGCAAGTTCACTGCAGCTTAAAAATATATTACTATTCGATCTACGCCGCATACAACTGAGACTAAAAAGTTTGTATTTTTGTTTTTGCATCGAAGAACAAGAAATAAAAAAAAAAAACTATAAAATACTTTTTGCTCAACGTAAAGGTCGAACGTCATTGGAACCCTTAACCAAGGCCGTATTGCAACAATTAAGTCTAATAGGGTAAGTACATAAAAAGTTCATAATACTAATGAACTGTAAGTACCGGCCTTTAACGAAGTTGGTACTTCCCGATGAAGTTTTTGTTACGCCTATATTGTTTTTAAAATTCAGAACATAAATAAGTTAACGATTTAATGAATGCCCCGCCCTTTATGTAACTGAAAATGTATCACATATAAATGGATAGATTTCTTTTTTTTTCGACGGAATAGCTGTCAATTTTTTTTGATAACCTATGGAAAGCTAAAATACTCCCAGTATAATTATACTATAGAGGACTTCTTGGCGGGAAAGTGAAGCGTCCTGTTTGCAGCTTTGTTTTATTTTTTTTAATTTGTGATATTTTGAACGTTAATGTGTAATAACGTTGGAGTATTAACGGTTAAGTCTTTGTGAACGTAATTGAGTGTTGGTAAATGAAACAAAACAGTGCAACATTACTTTTCAAATTCTTTCAAAAAGTCTCAGTATAGTCACACATCTTTTATCATTTATTTTTTCACTCTCATTTATTAGGAAACATATATTATTAAATATCTTCAACTCGACACTGGCTAAATGTGTTAATTGCACGAAGCCATTATTTAAAAGAAAATAGCCACGTCTACAAAGCCGTGAAAAACAGATAGTGAAATTATATTCAAAATGTGTCAGTGAACTATGAATAGATAGATAGGTAGATAAAACGTTTATTTCCTTTAAATAATGCAAGTTACATAAAAACATATCCCACAAAACCGTTTCACTGGTTTGTCTGTGTTTGTCTTTGTTTTGAATGTCATAAAATGTCCCCATTAGACAGACATTATTCAATAATCATTGTTATATAACTACGTTCTAGTGCTTATTGTACCAGTTTTATGGAAACTTACATCTTATAAGCTCCAGACATTACTGAGTTATGGAATGATAGTCTGGAGCCGATCCTTAATACAATATGAATTGCATGAGAAAATTCATAGGGTGTATAGAGCCCCTACCAAGATCTGAGGAGCCCATGCCAACCTCACCTGCAAGTGGTGCACCTGCCGATCAACGGACGAGGCTCTGGCGAACACAACTTTGCCCGGTAAGCGGCAATAGGCAATAGGCTCTCCACCTATTACGTGGGACCAACTATATAACTGGCGAAGTGTAGGCGTAGAATATGCCTCTGCCTATCCCTTGGGGAAACAGGCGTGAATTTATGTATTATGAGAAAATTTAATAGAAATGAAATAATATTAAAAGTAAGATAAAATTATTTAGATTTGCGTTTACTTAAGTCTAGTAGTGCGACTATTATAAAATTTTTAAATTTTTGTGTCCTCGGTTTGTTATATAATTGTGTGAAGTTTCGTCATTACAGCGAATAGTGGTTTATATATGCTGTTTAACTTACTATGTTATCCTTTGTAAGCAAAAAAAAAGCAGCGGTGCGAAATTTATAAAAAGTTGCACTCAGGAAGATGTTTACCTTTAAACAGTCCATTTAGAGATAAATACCGCTATTAAAAAAAACAAACGAAGCAAACATCATTTTACGTCAATTAATTACGATCTCGGAGATTCTCATGATGTACCATTGGAATGAAATGAATTGATGAATAGCATACTTCGAATAATGTCATACATACAACTATAACTACTAATAACTCACCTTTGTATTTCCTAGAAGGCTTGCTTGGTTTCACGCTTTTATCGCACTTCCTTATTTATCTGTAAAAGAGAAAAAAAGTCTGTTAATCGTTACTGGGGAATGTGCACAGCGTAAGCGATCTATGTTATAGTCCAGTTGCTTTCCAAATGGCCTAGTTTTACTGCTCATTAATATAGTAAACTTTACTGACACTTTTTGCTATAAAGCAAGGTATTGTTGACGATCGATTTTGTGGAGATCTTCGGTTTATTTTCCATAAGAACAAATATTTGTGAGAATAAACATGGGTCGTTGTCCCTCTGCGTGTATTCTATGTAAAAAATATGTTAAAGTATGTTGTATTTATCAGAAGTTTAATATTTATATAGGCCAGGCAATGGGTTGGCCATTGCCTGTAGTGCACAGTAGTGCGACCTAACAAGGTCAAAGGCCTTATTTAAATTGATAAATGTAGCTATCTCGTAAAATTTGTTCAAAGCTAATATGTGGAAGCTTGTAACTAGCCTACAATTATTAATTAAAGTTTATTTTGTTGTAAAACAGATGTAGGCTTTCCAAATAAAAAAAAAGCCAGATATGGTGATGAAGAAGTAACATACGACTTCTTGGCGGGAAAGTGAAGCGTAATGTCTGCAGTTTTGTTTTATTTTCTAAAATTTGTGATATTTCTAACATTAATGTGTAATAACAGTGGATTATTAACCGTTAAGTGTTTGTGAATATACATGAGTGTAGTATAGATATAGTCTGATCTCAGTATAGTCCCACATCTTTACTGAGGACTCAAGGGGCTTAGGGGAGGGTATCTCATTTACCATTTATCATCTTTATCACCACTCATTCTCATTTACTACGAATTGTACCTATATTATTAATATATCACTTACTTGACACTGGCTAGATGTGCTAGACGCACAAAGCCATTATTTAAAAGAAAAAAAGTAACAAACTCCCATGTTATCATCATCATCATCTCAGCCCATTAACGTCCTACTACTGAGCACGAGCCTCCTCTCACATACCAAGGTGCGAGGGTATTGGGTTATACTCCACCACGCCGACCCAGTGCGGATTGGCGGAGGCAGGTGTGTGGCGTCCTGCTGTTAGAATTTTTCAAGCCGCACATTTAGGCCTTTAACATGGCTTAACGACAACCACATTTAGTGATAATCGGGACCAACGGCTTAACGTGCCTTCCGAAGTACGGAAGCGCTCGTTATTCAAAATGCAACACAAATGGTCATCCATCCAAGAAGTGACCTCTGTAAACTCTGCCTTACTTCGGTGATCGACCATCGAGCACGGAAGAGCTACGCGCGCTTTACTCCTATGTAACAAGAAACATTAAATAATAGTAATCTATACCTATAGACTAACATCATATATATTGTTGTTTGTTTATACCATTTTATAAAAAGGTCAATGAACGCAGTTTTTTTTTCTAAGCTATGAATTTATAACTCATGTTAGTTACAAGGCGCTCATGTAGAGTTTATTGATAGCAAACATTAGTTTTGATGTTTTACATGATAACACAGCGAGTAAGGTGCTATTTGTCAATTTTTTTCATTGACCGTTATTTAATTTCAATTACCCGGCACATCTAAAAACAATGAGTGGAGTATTGTCTTAACAAATACAGGGATTTGTACGTTTGTTGATTCTATTTGTATATCTATATGTGGTAGTGGAGCTCCCAAACTTTGATGTCATCGAGACAGAACATAATAAAATCTTTAACATTTTTTAACAGTCTTTAACATTTTCAGATACATTTTTTAGGCAGATTATAAATTCAGATCAGGCAAAAGTGAAGGTATTCAGAAAATTCGTCCTAAAGCTCTTTTGAAAGTAACTTTATCACATATAGTGCAGTTTTAATATAGAGAAGCATTTAAAAATGTCAGATAAATATTTTCGGGTGTACTATAAAATCAGATCGGCATAAGTAAAGGTATTCCTCAAATTCGTTCTAAAGCGCTTATAAAAATAGCTTTACCTGTCAACTAAGATAATGCGACTATTTAAAGACAAAGCAGGTAATTTAAAAGTACAAAATAAAGTTTTTCATTCTGTGTGTACAAAAATAAACGAATCTATATTTTGTTTAAAGTTTGAACTTGTGACCACTCTTTTAATAAATAAATATAGACAAACTAAGAAAACCCAAATATTTTTATTCTTAGTAGGTATGAGGTACGCTAATGTCAATTTAAAAGTACTATGTAATGCTTTTATACACCTGTAAAATATATTTAATGCTGATTCCCTTCCCCTAATAACTTCGTAACATATATAATTTTAGTAGGATACTTGTAGTATTTATAAGCAGTAATCTTACATGTTTTCCATTATCTACTACAAATTTAAACAACAATGTATCCGCTCCATTGTCGTGACTGCATAGAAAACAAACTGATCGTGATCACAGCAAATACAAGACTGCAATTTGGTCAAAACATTTGGTCCTGTTAGGATGTACGCAAATCAAACTTGTGTTCATCCAATCTACGACCAATGCAATCTGCGGATACGATAGAAATAAATCTTTTGTGACTGCAATACAACTATGCAGACTTATTAGTTGTTAGAGGAAATAAGGGCCTTCCAGTATACGACCGCAAAGGCATTTGCTATCTGGTTTTCTGATTAATTCTAGTTACATGTTATTGGTAGAATTAAAAGTTATGATATGAAACATTGGGAGAGGGCATCCTGCACACATATCAGTCATGTCGGTTTCAAGTTGTCGATCAGTCATGTCAAAAAATATAGTTTCGTAGAAGTTCAGTCAACTTTAATTCACCAGCAAATTAAAGAATGTATAGTTACGTCACTTATGAAATATGTTATTAGGATGTCTTTGTTTCTTAGCGAAAACAACGGATATATCATGGAGGTTTTCTTCTGAGAGAATGACTGACGGTTTATATATAATTCGTCACGTCGTGATACTGATCATCGACTTATCGTTGATATGACTGAAGTTTGTGAATGACTAACATCCATCCTCAAACAAGGCCCAAATTTATATACGCGAGCTTACTTCTTGTTCTTAGCGAGTTTTTTTTAATCTAATGACGTTTATCCGAACGTTCACTTTATGGTGAGTTAAAATATTGATGGATAGTCGCTTAAGGGAGATCATAATTTGCATAGCACTGAGCTCGTCACCTCGAGATAAATGTGTCATCATCCAGTTCTTAGGTACGACTAGGCTATAGGTAATAATTTGAAAACTTTACCCGTTAATTCTTGAAGCGCTCGTAGCTCTGCGGTGCTCGGTGGTCGGAAACGAACGCCGAAGTACAGCAAAGTTTACAGAGGTCAGTCCTTGGATGGGTGACCATTTGTGTGGCATTTGATATCGAGCGCTTCCGTGCTTCGGAAGGCACGTTAAGCCGTTGGTCCCGGTTATCACTAAATGTGGTAGTCGTTAAGCCATGTTAGAGGCCTAATGGGCGGCAAATTCTAACAGCAGGAGGCCACACACCTGCCTCCGCCAATCCGCACTAGGTCAGCGTAGTGGACTATGACCCAATACCCTCACACCTTGATATGTGAGAGGAGGCTCGTGCCCAGTAGTGGCACGTTAATGGGCTGTGATGATGACCCGTTAATTGGTCACTATTATTCACACATATATTCACATATATTTATGAAATATTATTATTATGTCCTCTCCGTAGCTTATTTTTTTTTTTTCAAAACATGAAAGCATGACTTAAAGATTTCCCAATAAGACAAGGCATAAAATGTAAAGTCTTTATGCGATTACAATGTAAGATAGTCCAGCGATAAGGTGGGAAGTGCCTGGGCTTCCCGCAACAAGTTTACTGTTAATTATGATATTCAAATCCTTAACGGTATAGTCCAGTTGAGATTGGGCACTGAGCACCCGGTAAAGAGGGCCTAATTGCTATATTTACATTTAAATCGAGTGAGCTTTCGACGTCTCAGACTGTTTGGAGCTGGGTTGGTGTTTAATTGAATTTCCACGAAGCCGGTCCAGTTTCTATTCTGAAAGATATGATTGGTGTCTTTGATCATAACTGCAGGGATGATAAGATAACACTTGGTTGTAAAGTGATAAAAAAATGTATCAACAATATAAAAGTACTCAAGAGAAAAGTAAAAAAACATTGACACAAGACAGGTTCAATATAGTCTTCGTTTTATAAAAATTGCGAGATATTTCTACCTACGGGTCAAACAGAGATAACATAGATTTCTATTGGACAGTTGGGCTCACATAAGATTGAATAAAATTGTGACAATCAAGAAAAAAGTAAAATAAAGTTAATTTGCATAAATCTAGCAAAAATAAATTACATTATTTGGGTATTAATAATATAAAGGTACCTACATTTTTTATTAATAAATATGGTTAAAAACTATGCTTTTTAAATAAAGAGGATATAGATCAGAAGATAGCTATACAGGGATCAGACTTATATTAATTAAGCGTAGAAAAGTTGCTTATAAAAAAAACTGAAAATGACAGACAACGTTGACAACCCTAGCGGAGGATATAAACATGACTTCAAAACACGCGAGCCTTCAGATTTATTGCTTCGATCCAGTGTCACTTTGGCAGCTGGGAGAAACTATCGGTTTCCCATAAGCCGCCCGGTCAGAGCAAGTTCAGTGTGTTAATTAAATAGCTGTGTTTTTAAAATCCTCTGTAAAACATTTTGTGTACTAAGTCGAAAAGGGCCTATATCGTTTACAGGAACTGGGACCTATTAGTAGATATGTCATATTTCAGCTACTTACATATACAATCTTTATATCTTTTATTGAGATCTTATCAATGTATGTCAAATGATTAAAATACAAGGAGCAGGTTCAAAAAAACAGTTTACTGCTAATACACAGAAAGTAAAAAGTACTTGGGGTTAGTAAATAGATATATGATTATCCTTATATTACACATAAAACATTCATTTAAAACATGTACAAAGGTGTAAAAATGTTGTGGTTTATCAGAAATTCTAGCATTATGCCGGTTGCCCTAGACTTAAGCTTAGGGCCCAGGGTCTGCTCACTGGTTCAACCAGATTTGACTGAATTTCAGTTATTACGTAAAGCGACTGCCGTCTGACCTCCGCAACCCAGAGGGAAACTTCATTCTAAGGTTAAACCAGCTGTCAGTCTGTTAGAAGGCGCTGACTTCCTAGAAACGACTGTCAAAGATGTTCATGACAGCCGGGACCAACGGTTTAACGCGCTTTCCAAGGCACGGAGCGAGCGATAATGTTTGTTCACATAACTTCGAAAATTTATAGGTGTAGGGTTTGAACCCGAGACCGTCTGAATTTAAAGGCCACTGGGATATCGCCGTTTCTTATGTATAGTTTTACATTAACATGCAATAAAAAGTACTACAAAAAAAAGTCCAAGTTAATACTATGGAAGTTTATTAATCTATGACCCCAGCTTTCAACGGCATAGAAAGAAGTACTTTTAACGTACATTACCCGATTTTGACCTCAACCCGCAAGCTCTCGTTTAGAAAATGCAATAATTTTCCATTGATTGAGTAGACAACCCTAGCGATAGCGGAACGAAGTCTGGCACGCGATCGAATAAGTATTTATTACAGCTTACAGTAGGTTGAGATGTTCAAAAACGCACAGTTTCCTCATAATTCACCACAAATATCCCGGTCTTAGCACGGTATATCTGTTGTTGTGAATTTTATACTGTAATGCTATTCTTTTGTACCTACAAGTCGCTCATAGGGGTGACAACAATCGGTCTATGTCTCCATGATCTCAAAAAGTTACGTAAAAGGTTGTATTTTAGAAAATGAAATATTTGTTTGACACGGAAATAAAATTTAAGTATTAATGTATTTTTAAAAATGTGGTCCTACTCGAGATTCACCGCAATTTTGGACTCCCACTTTAGCGTTGAAGTCCCCCATAACAACGTTGAAGTGGGCCTTGCGGGTGTTGTGCAAGGCTTTGGATTTGTCCTCATACATCTCCTCCACTTCATCATCCGAGTGTGCCGAGGTCGGTGCGTAAACTTGAATAACCTTCAAACTATATCGTTCGGATAGTTGTAGTATCAGGTACGCTACCCTGGTCGACACACTGGAGATTTCAAGAACGTTGTTAATGAGAGTCTTATTAACGAGAAACCCTACGCCACCCTGGGATGTTATATCGCCTTCGCGGTAATACATAAGGTAGCCCGAGTCTAGAGTTACAGTGTCCTCGCCCTCTCTACGGACTTCACACAACCCTAGGACATGCCACCTTATTTTTTCCAGTTCCACTTCCAACTGCGCTAGAGGTTCGTCAAGCCTTAGACTGCGTCCGTTAAACGTTGCCAGGGTCAGGCAAAGCTATAATTTTACAGCATTTGCGTATGATAAAGCTATTCAAATTGTTTTGTATTACCTATTAAAAGCAGTATAAATAAATATGACGTTATTAAAACTGAGAAAATGGTTTTACTCGACTGTAAATAGCGTGTACAGTCGAGTAAAACCATTTTCGTTTTCTTGCCATAACTTATTTCACACTAAATGCGTCACTTTCACAGAACTGTAAATATTTATAACTATATTAATGATATTTATTACTACGTTATTCAGATGCATTTATTTACACTATTTGTAATATAAAGGAATATTACAAATAGTGTAAATAAATAAGGTTGTTGCGATCTGTCAAAGTTTTATTTAATGATACATACATACATTCACGCCTGTTTCCCCTAAGAGGTAGGCAAAGGCATATTATACGCCCATACTTCGCCAATTAATAATTATGTAAAATTTTGTAAACATTTTTTTGGTTGAAACTATGGAAGTTCAGTTATATGTCGATGCCCTATGGTTAAATTGGCCAGATCACGATAGGCCTGAACGTTTGATGAATACGGTTGCAATGACACGATGAAGACGCAATGCTGAACCTATGTTCATAGGTATAGGCCTATGCCTACCCCGTAAGCTTCCAATGTGACCAATTGCAGGCGGCGTGCGTGCAATTCTGCAACTTTTACCAGATCGTCCGTCCTTCTTGCAAGCGGACGCCCAACGCTACGTTTCTTTGGTATGATGAATGCGGTTCAAACTAAAAGCTATATTAATAGGGTCCATCCATCCCACTGAGTTTAGCTTCATCTATATAAAACACCCAGAGCAATACAAGTATAATCAAGATCATGCGCACAACTAATTCTTCTATCTGGGAATCAAGCTCAAAACATCGACATCTCTGTGATGTTCGACAATATGCTGAGTGGGCACCATTCCAATGCAAGTTGAGTTCATCTTTCATTAAGTTCTTATTATTATATTCTTGATTTGTGTTAACTTTATTTTGTTCTTATTTTATGTTATTAATTTTTTGCTACTTGTATTGGATAAATTATTTTTCTTTCTTTCTTTAAAACCTTTGGAATGAACAACTGGTATCGGTATTCGATCTCCATCTCCATATCGTTCTATAGTCAAATGCCCTAACATTAACGATATGTACGTTCTTGTCGCAGTATACTTATTATAACACTAATAAATTTTCGTCTTTTTTAGGTACAAAAACCCAAAAATAATAGTCAAGTTATAACAGCAAAAAGCGACTAATGACATACCTTTAATCAGTGCAGAACATAATCGTAAAGTTTCATCACAAAGCGGGAGAAAATGTTGAGCCATTTTCAACGATTTACTGATGATGATGCTAAGCGTTCATTACTCCATTTTCATTATGTAATTGACTAAAAATTAAAATCGCACATTTTTTTTTCTTTTTTACGGACTCACTTGATTCATATTACTGTATTTTAATGTAATCATGTTATTTGCAAAAATTTCGCATTTTCGTCAGTTAGGACTAGTCAAATTTTTGTAAAGTCTGCCATATTCAAGCTAAAGTCCTGCCCCAGTAATATAGACTTTACCAGAAGCGGAGTTTTGGAATCAATGCGAAAAATCTAAATTCACTTTGTAGGAATTTAGTAGGTATGTGTTCGTAGACGTTATAACTAAATAGCATCATTTCTGCAAATCAAAATTTGAAATTTGTCTAGTTTCCGAAAACCAAACAGTGCCTTCGTGTTTTTATCCGCAATGGCGCCAAAACTCTTTCTTCTTCTTCTTTCTTTCTTTTTAAATAATGGCTTCGTGCGTCTAGCACATTTAGCCAGTGTCAAGTAAGTGATATATTAATTATATATAATTTATAGTAAATGAGAATGAGTGTTAATAAAGATGATAAATCGAAGATGAAATACCATCCCCTAAGCCCCTTGAGTCCTCAGTAAAGATGTGGGACTATACTGAGATCTCACATGGACTCCTTGAGAGAAAATTTGAAAAGTGATGTTGCACTGTTTTGTTTGATTTACCAAAACTCATGTACGTATGTTCACTAACACTTAACGGTTAATAATCCACCGTTATTACACATTAATGTTAGAAATATCACGAATTTTAGAAAATAAAACAAAACTGCAGACATGACGCTTCACTTTCCCGCCAAGAAGTCCGCGCCAAAACTCCCACTCATAACTTATCTTCTTCATCTAAATAAATGATACAATGTCATCAAGGGTCGTGACGTAATTCAGCCAGACTCGTAGGTACTCATATCTTTTAAACGCTCTGTTTTATTTTTAACGCCTATGAGTCAGGGTGTAAATTTGATTGAAAGGATATTGTCGCTGATTGTTTACAACCTCCTTTGTGTAATTTATCAATTTGAATTATTCATAAGAGCCGGGCGATGCCTGATGGTAATCTAGTATTTATAGTCTGTTGGTAAATTACAAACGGGTGGTTGCATTGACGATAATACGTACTATTATATACTCTGTAATAAAACTATACGGTTCTTCTATGTTTATTCTGTGATATAAAAATGACAGGCTGACAAAGAGTAAGGGTTCATACAGACGAACTGCAAGTTGTGAACGGCAGAGGCTACTTCAGCCGTCGCCACCTGTCGACGGCTGCCGTCGACGCGTCGGCGGCAGCCGTCAATGCGTCGACGGCAGCAGTCAATGCGTCGACGGCAGCAGTCAATGCGTCGACGGCTGCCGTTGGCAGGCGAAAACGTTTGCAGTTGGAGTGCCGCGTACTAGCAGTCGTGGTCGGTACGAAAAACACCACAACTGCAAACGTCGCCACCTGTCGTCGGCGGCAGTCGTCGACGCATTGACTGCTGCCGTCGACGCATTGACGGCTGCCGCCGACGCGTCGACGGCAGCCGTCGACAGGTGGCGACGGCTGAAGTAGCCTCTGCCGTTCCGACTTGCAGTTCGTCTGTATGAACCCTAAAGCTGGCTTTTTACTATGGGATGTAATTTAAATTTTAGCTTCGTTATATAATTACTAGCGTCTGACCGCGACTTCACCCGCGTGAACTACAGATAATTTCTTGTTTCTTTGGTTGAAAAGTATGTTCAGTGCTTATTATAACATCAACTATCTGTCAATGAAATCGAATTTAAAAAACAGCCAAATAATTTAAAAAAAATGTTTATATGTGCCTTGTTTATTTATTTAAACTTTATCGCAAAAATTAAAATAAAAATGTACAAAAGGCGAAATTAATACTGCAAGGCATTCTCTACCAGTTCACTATACCAGTTAAATATACATTAAGTAAAATCCGTATACATTTAGTAAAATGCTGTTTTAGAAATAAAAAATGCTGTTTTTGAAATTAAAATGCTGTTGACACTCTAATTTTATACATCTGTGTAAATATAACGCCAAAGGCCTTTACACTGTAAGATTTATATTTTATTGCAGTTTTGTTAAGAATATGGATACAGTCTATATTACTTATAAATAAGTGTTAACGGTATAGAAGTATAACAATTTATTCTATAATCTCTTCAGACATATACCTAACTTTATACTTAACTATATACTTAATTTGTGCAATAAAATTTAAATAAATAAATACCTAACAACTTAAAAAAGTTCGTCTCCAACTATATTGTAAAAATGTGTTTTAAGAGAACATAAGAAAAGATGTAACTATTTTTTTATTATATCTTAAGATAAAATTTAAAAACCATTAGATCTTATAGTGTAATGCCAGCTTTAGTGTAACTTGCGCCAATGCTACCAGCATGGATGAAGTATTTAATGCATGCTGTGAGACAAGAAAAATGCTTTGCATGATCATTCTTTATTGTAAGGCGGTTTAATAGTATATTATCTACTAGTGTGGAATATGAAAATATGATAGAATAATGAGTCTATAGTTATTTTGTACTACATACATTTATGAAACTTTTTCTTAGAGATAAAATGGCCGACGTTTATCAGTTGCAGTTATTATTTAGAACATTATAATACGACCGATATGGCGTGGAGGTCAGTATACCTACACTTCACTCCAGAAGTTGTGGGTTCGATTCCCACACAGGACAAATCTTTATGTGCATGAACATGAATATTTGTCCTGGTCTGGGTGTTTTCCTATGTATAATAAGTATGTATTTACAAAAAAAAAGTATTTAAGTATGTTTATCCTTTCTTTAGTATCCAAAACACAAGTTCTTAATGATACTTATCTTGGAACTAAATAATTAGTGTAACTGTCAGAAAATATTTATTTATTATTTATGAGTGATCATAATATTTAATATCCGGTATATATAATATAATCATCCGGTAGGATTTCTCTTTCTCGACTCTTACGACTCCCCGTGAGAGTACTAGGCCGTTACTACATGGCACATACATATTTATTTAACATAAAATTTACTATTTTATGCAAAATCGTAATCTAGTATGCCTTCTCCACAATGTAATAGGACATTAATGTTAAGAATGGTAAAAATACGCTTTATGTATCAAGTAAACTTATGAACATTCCAATTAAGTTCAAGTAAGTAAACACTAAATAGTGCTTAATAACGACATTCATGAGTTATAAAAATTTAAATGTTCAAAATCGTCTTTATGAGCACTAACCTGATCTGACTGATATAATATTAACAATTAATAAATACATGGATATATAAATATTTTTGATATAGTTATTAATAGTTTTACTCTTAAAACCTACTTTTTTGTCTTTAAATGTCTGGTTAGTATTGCTCCAGGGATTCGGGCAAAAGCTGGTTTTACTGTTAATGTTACGCTGATCGTTAGCGCGAGGTCGCCGCTGACAAGTCAAATGTATGAAATAAAAGGAAAAAGCGCTGAACTAACATTTTCACACAATCACGTTCGCTTTCATTATATAGCTAATAATAGATCTTTCAATATTTTATATATTTTGCCAGTTTGCCGTCGTCGGTTCTTCGGCCTTTCACTCGATGATCAGGTCTAGGCAGTGGGAACCCAGTGAATACAGGCGGCTCGAAATCAATTGATGTGGTATACAATTAACTATTTTAATTTCTTCAATGATTACATGCATGATGGTAAGCAGTCGATGCAGTACAAAAAAATTAAGGCGCTTCATGCCGTGAAATAAGCACTATACAAAGCGCACCCACTTATGAAGTCCTGCTAAAATGCCGTTTCACGCCCCGCTTAAAAGACCCGGCAAATTTGAATTGAAACTATATTGATTTGCAGTATATAGTTCTAGTTGAATTACAATCAACTGGTATAGAATTAACTTGTACTAGACTACAATGGATAAATACATTTAATTATATAAATGTCTTAACTGCAAATAGGACAACCTTTAATTTTATAATTGTAATTATGTATAAGAAGCGCTCGTAGCCTTGCGGTGCTCGGTGGTCGGAAACGATCACCGAAGTACAGCAGAGTTTACAGAGGTCAGTCCTTGGATGGGTGACCGTTTGTGTGGCATTTGATATCGAGCGCTTCTGTGCTTCGGAAGGCACGTTAAGCCGTTGGTCCCGGTTATCACAAAATGTGGTAGTCGTTAAGCCATGTTAGAGGCCTAATGGGCTTGAAAAATTCTAACATCAGGACGCCATACACCTGCCTCCGCCAATCCGCACTAGGTCAGCGTGGTGGAGTATGACCCAATACCCACACACCTTGATATGTGAGAGGAGGCCGGTGCTCAGTAGTGGAACGTAAATGGGCTGAGATGATGAGATGATAAATTATGTATGAATTGATCTAAAAAGTTTTAATAAAAAATTGAATTAAACTGAATTAAAAAGCGAAAAGCTCATACTGGCCTCACAGCCATTCAATCGCTAGTATCTTTCACTAGGACTGGTACTTAAATTATCGAGGTGTTATCAGTGAAATTAAATCCATTTAAAAATAAATGATGAATATAACCATCTGCTATTAGTCCCATCCATCATTTCACTCACACTTAGTACTGCCTGCAACCGGATACTATCTGTATTAAAAGGACAAATCCAGTATATCAGGTATTTATTCCTTACGGCGCGACGACAGGACTCAAGTCCAAGAAGTCTATTACATTGTACAATAAAGCCCGGAGATTAATAACAGATCGAAATTAATTTGAATGGATTCCTGTAAGTGTACCTATTGTATTTTCGAGCATTCCGGCAGATAGGTAGATAGGCCAATAAGTTTAAAGTAACATAAACTTTAAAGCTTTAGTAAAAGGTAATACAATCTAATTGAAAAGTAAATATAACAAACTTGCATTAGTTGTGTAGATAAGTCTGTTAGTAACTGATTGTTATCCCTAACCTGTAATTTATTCAAATTGGTTCTATCTAAAGCTTTTTAGAGCAAATAATGATTTTTGTGCTTTAATATTCATTTGACGACCGATATGGCGTGGAGGTCAGTATACCAGCAATTCCGCTCCTGAGGTCGTGGGTTCCATTCAAACACAGGACAAATCTTTGTGTGCATAAACATGAATATTTGGTCTGGTCTGGGTGTTTTCTAGGTATATTAAGCATGTTTTTACAAAACAAAATTGTTAAGTATGTTTATCCGTTATTTAATATCCATAACACAAGTTCTTAATGGTACTTATTTTGTAACTAAATAGTTAGTGTATTTATTAGAAATTATATATTTATTTTAATTAGTTTTATATCAATTTTTGGCTTCTTTGTTTGATGTGTTGAGATTATTGACAGATTTTCTTTTATGAAAAGGATATAAGTTACTATTTAACGAGTTGTGCTTAGTTCTTGAAGTGCTGTCTTAGTCTGTTAGTACTGTATTTCCGCGTGGATGTCGGCTACCGCTGTAAAATGCCTACCCAGAAAAGACACGGTCAGCAAAATGATTTCCAGATCAAATCACAGACACGGACACTAACATCGACGACGCAGTCATTATCCGCAGGCTGCATAGATTGTCTTTATGTGGATGTTGAAGTTGTTAATGATGAAAATATTTAAATCTAATTAATACTTAGATTTTACTCTTACCGGCAGTCCCGGAGAGCAACCTGTTGTTTTGGGATAGATAACTAAAGCGATTATTGTAAATCTTCCCCATAAACAACATTTGACATTAAATTATTTTTAGGTGACAAAATAAACTGATGGTCGGGAGCCCCGACCCGTGATAGGGCGCTGTGCAGCAGAAATCGTAATAATTTAAGTTCGCCATAACTTCAAAAACAAACGTCCAATTTTGATCATTCCAAGACCAAATATTATCTACATAAACTGCACTTAGTGATGAAATAATTAATTTTGATAGGGATTAATAGCATAAGTAAAATAAATGCGTATAAACATAGTACAAAAAAAAAATCAAGATTTTTAAATATAAAAAAGGGTTGTTGTGCCTCACTCGCCATATATAGGTATAGTGTGTCGCGGACTTTTTAATAGGTGGTATAAGATCTTTAATTCATTCATACATTTTGTGGTTCTATCTTTTATAGTTTAGGCAGCGTACGCAACTGTTCTGGTTGATTTTTACACTTTGTGTCCGAAAAACCCAAATATTTTACGGAACCCTATTTTTTTCGAAATTATAATATAGCCTATGTTACTCAGTGATAATGTAGCTTTCTATTGAAAAAAGAATTATTAATATCGGTCCAGTAATTTTTGAGTTTATTCGTTACATACAAAAATACAAATCTTTCCTCTTTATAATATTAGTATAGATTACATTGACTCCCCCCCCCCCCCCGTACCACCCCAGTGACGCTTACATGGAGCCTACATCGCATGCTGGCTAGCTGAGCGCGGTGACCGGCACCACGCGACTTTTTTCTAATACTTGCATTTTTTAAATCGTGATATCTTCCTAATGAAATGTCCGAATTGAATAATTCAAAAAGTTATAAAAAGGTATTGAAGCCGTCTTGAATACAAAGTAATTTTTTTTGATAAGGATTAATACCAAGGTACAAATATAGAGCCTTTTCAAGCGGCGGCATATAAATTAAATTTTTAGAATAAAAAACCGCTTACTGTGACGTAACTATAATATTTAGACATATGCTGTCGCGACACTTTTTGTAGATAATGATGAGTACTGCAAAGTCGTAGTACATAATTTTGTTCTATCATCAATAGTTTTCGCTGCGCACGCTATGTAAGGAATTTTTCAGGTCATTTTTTTACACCTTGGGTTACATTATTGGATTTTTAGTAAGGATCCCTAATTTTTTTAAAAATAAAATATAGCCTATGTTACTCGGGGATAATGCAGCTTTCCAAAGGTGAAAGAATTCTTGAAATCGGTCCAGTAGTTTCGGAGCCTATTCATTACAAACAAACAAACAAATCTTTCCTCTTTATAATATTAGTATAGATATAGATTATATATTTATTTTAATTAGTTTTATATCAATTTTTGGCTTCTTTGTTTGATGTGTTGAGATTATTGACAGATTTTCTTTTGTGAAAAGGATATAAGTTACTATTTAACGAGTTGTGCTTAGTTCTTGAAGTGCTGTCTTAGTCTGTTAGTACTGTATTTCTGTCGAGTACAGTCGCAAGCAACCTATCTTTATTTAAGAACAAACCAAAACAATAAAACTTTTATCAATCGTAATCTATGCTCATTGTTCCTTTGTATAACGAAATCGATTCGACAAAGCTTCGAGATGCGCTATTCTAACATTCATAAACAATATCATTGAGGTGCTATTGAAATTTACGGTGAGTTAGAAAATGATATACTTAGAAATCGGTAAATATAGCTTTTAGTAAGTATATTCTGAGCTGGTCCGGTAGAACGGTAAATATTATTTTTCTATAAGAGTACGTGATGCCCATTGTCCCTATTCTAACTTCCTTATCTTAATTTTGAAGCAACTGACTGATTTAGGTAACTGACAAGCAAGAGAGATTTGCAAGCTGAAGTGG
Source organism: Musotima nitidalis (assembly GCA_949126915.1). Classification (NCBI taxonomy): domain Eukaryota; kingdom Metazoa; phylum Arthropoda; class Insecta; order Lepidoptera; family Crambidae; genus Musotima; species Musotima nitidalis. The sequence continues at coordinate 6,018,429 of OX421422.1, forward strand.
CAGTGAGTGCCACGAAAATCCGATGTTCGATTGGACAAATACGACTGGGAATGAGAACAGAATGTGGAAAAGAAATGGGTAAGCTTCTTTTTAATAACTTCAAGAACTTCTTATGGCTGATATGATGACTATTATAATTATTAAAAAAAAAATTCTTCTGGATGATCGGCAGCAGCGTCATCCTGCGTATATATATTGGCTAGAACTGCGATCACCATACCTCCTGCTCTACGTGGTGATTATGGGCAAATACCCCCAATATAATAAAAACTATTTGGGAAGCCAATGATCAGCAGTGACTTTGTATGACTGAATTATTGATAATTATATAGCATTGCCATATTTGGATCCATATTTGGATCTACATAAAAGCTATATAGATATTCTTGAAATGTTTTCAGTGCAACATATATTGTAATGTTTAAAGGCTGTTGTTTTAATACTCATAGTTCATTTGAGTCGTCTTGTTGGCAGTTGAGTCGACGGTTAGATGGTATCAGTAAAGGTAATTGTTATAGATTTTGAGTTTTACTATAAAGGTGTTCCCATACCAGGAGCTTTTGTCTGTAATTTAAATGTACTCATAATATAATCTGTAATATTGGGCATAAACTCGACAGTGAGACAGTATTGTCAAGGAAGGACATATCTTCTGCTCCTATAGTCTTTCGTCTCCTATGTAGAGCGAGAACGTTTTTAAAACTACCGTCATAACTGCGTGCGCTTGTTACCATACTTACCCAATGGCATGTCAGCATGAAGAGCTCAAACTTTTTGGAATGCATCGATTGCTTTGCCCACCATCAAGCAGGATGTAGTCATTACATGAAGAATCACATTTTAACAAAATGTTCATTATTCAAAGCTCTATAAGCGTGGGTTGGTGAAGATAGGCTGCCTGATACAGTAGCCAAGCTATAAAACAATAATTTGTTATCATATCTAGCATACCTTAATTTACGAAGACCATGTCACGTTTCAAGCAGGAAACCAAACGGCTACGAATAAATTATCGAGACAAATGGGTAAAATGAAGCCACACTGGTTTTGTGCAATAATTATTGCTTTTAATAAAACTATTACCACTTTATTGATGTTGAGATGATGAAGTCTTTGAAGTAACAGCGTTTGATGTTAAGATATCGAGGCGAAATAAATCAAACAGCAACGGTCTACTTTAATGGCGTTTCACGCCCTGCTTCAGATGATATAGTACTTGATTACTTTTAGAACTTAACAGATAAAAAATATTATTCATATTATTAAAAGATAATTATTGAATAAAACACATTTTAGGGAATTAAATCGCGCTTACAATTTATATTTTTAAAAAAAAACTGTTAAACTTTGAGCTAGCGGACGACTCCCAGGAGATCGAAACAAAATTAATTTCTAATAATGAATTGAAAATTCAAGAAAACCTATCTGATTTTGAAATAACATTATGGAAACATTAATTCTTTCTAGTTTCTTTTGTGTGTAAATATTTGACGAATCTAAATGATCCTGTTGATCTTAAGTCTTTAAAGTGTATTTTATTATTTATTTTATTTTTGAACGTATGCAGTATTTACAAAACAAAGCTTTGACAAGACACATACTATTTATTACACTGTCATTTATTGTCTTCCTCGCTCTAGTTGATGAAAAATACGTACATACATACACTCACGCCTGTTTCCCCGAAGGGGTAGGCAGATGCATATTATACGCCCACACTTCGCCAATTATATAGTTGGTCCCACGTCATAGGGGGGCGCCTCTTTCTCAACAAGCGGCGGGCGTCGTCGGAAGATCTTTAGTGGGTATTAATGCTGGCGGTCATGTCTGCCGGTGGTAAGTCCCACATACCCCCCTTTGGCCGGGAGACAGTGCGTAAATGCATTCTGTTACCGACGTGAATCAAAAAGAAAAGTCTTGGTAGGATCCCTGTACAACTAAAGTAAAGTATAATACCGTTTCAAACTGTTTACTATCTATCTTAATAAGGCTGCTACTAATTTAATGTTCAGCTGATGTGCAAATAAGCATGTTAAGGTCCTGATGCGTTGAAGGCTCTAATAAGAATCTACTTTTAAATTAAAACACAAAGGATATAATTTATTATTTGCTCAAAAGTCTTTTACAAGCCACTTAATACGATACGTAATTTAATTTTGCTTGTATATTACCCAAGTTTATTCTAAATGACAGTATAATTATCATGACATGTGGTAAAGTAAAAAAGGTTTTAAAATGTATAAATTATATTGTAACACTTGTTTTACATTTAAATTACAACCGTTAATTGAAAGTTAAATAGGTACTTTTAAGACTATTATATAGTTATATGTATAGGGATGATACCAATATCTGAGAAGCCTTTTTTCTTTCTTTTTTTTTGTTTTGTTTTACGTCGGTAACAAAATGCATTTACCCACTGCCGTCCGGCAAAGGGGGGACCGAAAGGGGGTGTGGGACTCACCACCGGCAGAAGCGACTGCCAGCAGTAATACCCGCTGCGCCCTCCATAAGTCCCTTGGGACGAACAATATAATTGGCGAAATGTGGGCGTAAAATATGGCCTCTGCCTATCCCTTCGGGGAAACAGGCGTAATAATATGTAAGTATGTATATATTTTAGTACTATTATAATTATCGTATCATTGTGTAATATTCATTGACATACGTAGATTTTTTGCAAATAATGAAACTATTTATCATTTGTTTTTTCATACTTTATGACCACAGGTATTACTGGTATACTCACATATATATTCTTAAAAACAATTCAATATAAATGAATAAGAATTAATGAATATTCATTGGATAAATAAAGGTTTAATTATATTACGCTCGTAACAAAAAAAAAAATAAGAAACAGTACGTACAGCAGTACATGCGAAATTTATGCTGTCTGTCAATTGTACTTAAAAGTACTCCTCTTTGGGCCATTTCCCATTTCATGTCAAAATCTGGGTAATGGATTTTAAAATATTTTTGCTTCGAGAACGGTATATAAATAGATTATTTAATAATTATATAATCGATATATTATTCAAAAAAATTAAGTTAAATGGTACCTTTGAAGAATATTCATAAGTAATACACGGTTCGTTGATGTGTAACAAATTAAATAAAATGCTCCGATGTATTGATGTATTCAATACTTGCTTGTTTTTCAAGTAAGTAAATTAAAACGCAATGGAAGACGTGCTGAGGTTAAACAGCTATAGGGCTTACACATTTTTGCTTTAGTTTGGTGTTTAAGATTTTTTATCGAGAAGATAAAACAATAAGGAAAGCGCTCGTAGTTCCGCGGTGCTCGGTGGTCGGAAACAGCAGGACGCCATACACCTGCCTCCGCCAATCCGCACTGGGTCAGCGTGGTGGAGTATGACCCAATACCCTCACACATAGATATGTGTGAGGAGGCTCGTGCTCAGTAGTGGGACGTTAATGGGCTGAGATGATAATGATGATGAAATATATTTTTTTAACAAATATGAAAGAGATATGAGCGGTACCATAATCAAAAAAATTCAAGAAAATTAAGGCAAATTAACGAGCACACAGCTTTCAAATATATAAGAATTTCGCTAATAGCTTTAGTAGTCGCATGTCTCGAGCTGGACTCTGATATTAAGCATGACCAACACTCACTTTCCGGTTTCCTTTATTAAATCTCTTCAATAATATTTTCTGTAAGTGCCAGCCCTGATTAATAGGGGTACCTACTGGAAAGTGCTAGGCGCCCCGCGATAATGCGCCGATCATATCGCATCATGTGCAGCCGTCATTCAATCTACCGCCACAGACTAACGTTCGACAGAGGCCGTTTGAGTCAATTTATTCCATATCACAAGCGGTAAGGTTTTTGCTCACATAATTGTTTTATAATATGCGACTATGAATAATGTTAGGCTTATCAAAGTTTTTATTATAATAAAGTTTACTTTTAGATAAGTTGAGCAATAATTACATTTTGCAGAGTTTGTCAACAACTTTTTTTTTGTAATTAAGAAGGCTGGCAGCTGCTTCTGCCAGTATATTAGCGTGGTGATCCGAAATGGTAATGTCGCCAGCATTATTGGCAGCGTATGCATGGGCCCACATTTGGCAAACATGTTTTTATAGTTTTATGTTTTAGTAGGTATGTTGCATAGTTTTTAATTTGTTAAATTATAAATAAATAAATAAAAACAAAACATAGAATGTGAAAGTTTTAGACAATTTGTATCTGATGAATTTCCACCACTCTACCGAGTACCCTTTTTTATACAGTACAAAAATTATACAGGGGTTTTCGAATAATCGGCAAACTAATTTTAAAAAATCTAATATTTCGACGAATCGGCATGTGCTTTTTCTCCTCCTTACTTAGAAGTCAATTAAAAATAGATCTTTTGTATTGAAGTAACGATGACTGATCTCCGTCCGAGTGGTCTACGTCAACATACGTACATTGTAAAAGTTCTTTTCGACGGCATTTTATCCGATTTTTTGGTATTGCAATTACGATAATTGTATCACCTAATAGCAAACGATAGTGCGATAAGCGCGTGAGTGGTTTGACGTAAATTGCTTTAGTTACTGTCCAATATCGGACATGTGTTTTAATCAAAGTTTTATTCAACAAAGTATAGTTTTTTTAAATTTCTTTGACGAACAGTAAACAGTCGTGCGTTGACGGGCCAGGCTCTGCGCGCGAGTGGTCTGTGCGACGACAGGTTGACTGGCAACTTGTATAAATAGCGCAGTCAACGACCGGCCTCCGCGCGTCCTTCACCACATCACCGCGGCAGGCCCAGCTGCTTTTGTTACACTTACATCTTGACGTTGCGATTTGTACGTACACGCTGACCATATCGGTTTCGTGGTTTCTATTATTATTTCTTCTGTTTTTTCTTTTTAATTAAGACTAAGGTATGTCGAAAAAACGAAAGATTTTCACTTTTTTAACTTTGCAATCACTCATTTAGAGTTTTTGAAAAAAAAAATTCGCTTTTGTGACACTGCGACATGTACGTAGACGCTGGCCGCTTTGTTGTCGTAGCTTCTGAGTATTACAATTTCTTTTTTTTTGTGAGTAGTAAGCAGACCCTAAGCCCTATGCTTAAGTAAAGGGCATAGGGTAGGGACCGGGATAATGGGGAAGTTTTTGAGCCATATTTGTGATATTTTTTGATAATGAAAAAAAACATTACTGAACTTACAAGTTATGTCACTGACTGACAATTTATAAGGAAGGAGTGGCACATAATATGAGGCCATCGTCTCGAAACGACTCAAAATACATAACTCTCTGCACAGTCGTAGAATTATTAGCAAATTGTAATTTAAGATTTATTATCTTTCTAAAACAATATTAATATGACGGCAGTAGACATTTTATTGAAATAATAGCCGTTTAAATTTCTTATTTACAACACAAGTTTCTCCATATTTTTTTTTGCAATATATGAAAATAAAAATAATTTGCAACTTCCTATTATAGATGAATAAATAATTGAACATATATGCAGAATATCGAATTATTATTTAATATATATATTTTATTTAATAATATTTTTATTTATTGAGTGCTGGGCTTTATTTTATACAACTTTTAATGATTTAAAGAACAAACATTCTTTGAGTATTTTTTTCTACTGTGTCTGTCAAAAATATATATTTACGGTGACAAGGTGTCCATAGACAAAGTTAGAAATAAAAAATTACCATTCTTAAAACATTAATTATTACACACGGTTAACACACAATAAAGTATGCGAAACTTTGAAATAAAAATTATTGGATTCACACATAATTAATAAAATTTTAAAAAAAACGCGAGTTAAATCCGTAAAATGTGTTTCATTTGCTATATAAACCAATGTATATGCTTTTATAAATGTAAAACTAACTACCCAACCAATGGCGACTCATTTGTCGGTATCACCTTGTGTTCTACCATGAGAAACTCACTTACAAGATAATTTATCATAACAGCTCCTACACATTGTTGCATTGCTTCCATATCATCGCATAAGGAGATCAATCTTTTACTTAACATGGGTTCTTGCTTTATAATTAATTATATGATATTAGTTTATCGTTTTGTAAGACCAAGTGGTGGTATGTATAACTATATCGAACTACGCAATCTACATCTTGTTAAAAATTAATAGTATATTTTATGATGTTGAGTAACTGCATAACATTTATTAGTAATATACCCTGTGTTATTATTGCTTTGCTGTAATTGCTGTTGGACAAGTTTTCTTTAGATATATTTGATAAAGAGTTTCTTTATTTTGTGTTAAAAAGCATGTTAAAAAACTCTCTGCACCCATGTTTGTAAATAAATGAATTAATAATTTTTTCTGACAATTACACCAATTATTTTCAAGATAAGTATCATTAAGAACTTATGTAGTCTAAAAGTGTTTGTGTCTGCATAAGCATGCGCTTGTGCATGGTAAAAATAAATAGTTTTAATTTGCCTATCTTGTACTACTTGAGAGAAGCATGCTAGGAGTAAAGAGGCGGAATAGAATAAGAAGCATCATCATTAGGAAAAAGACCACGATACAGGACGTAGCCCTTAAAATAAAAAGACTAAAGACTACTAACTTACTAAGATAAGACTTACTAAGATTTAGCACAAAACGTTTTTGCTTTTATCTAACACGTAAGATACTTTTTACCATGAAAACACGACAGATACTCTCAAAGGTTAATTCCACGTGGACTTATAATTCTTCTTTGTAACCCTTTCAAGCTTATTACAAATTAGTAAACATACATTTAAAAGTATAAAAGAATTATAAAGAGTTTATGAAGGCTTTATGCAATAACGACATGACTATTATTAAGTAAGCAGTACATAAATTAAACCATAATATCTATTTACTCTTGTTTCAAAGATTAAGATGATGTTTTATCCTATTAAAAAAAGACGAAAGATTATTGGGTATTGTCTTACAAGTACTGTACATGATTGGCAGTGCTTAAAATAGTGCATATTATCCAAGCCTATCGTAATTCATCGGGTGCTTTTACTGTCTAAAAAAATATAATAAATATTTATTTAAGTCCTTTAGCCAAGATATAATTAACATAATTACAGTAATTTTAAACGCAAACGTGCAACATAGTATATTAAACCGTCCGGCTGTCGTGAATGGTATCAGTATTTTTTTAGCCTCACTCAATAACTTTGGTCTGCGCAAACAGTGTCCATGGTATACGATGAGAACTCAATTATCATCATTCATTGAAAACGGTTTTTACTTTACATACTGAGCCCATAAAACTCTACGCCTACACTGAAGCTTATTCACAAGCTGACAAAGTGTGTCGGGTCACAAGCTGTAAAGGGTTCGTTGAGTTTTTTAATTATTTATACATTTTTACAAACATACATTCACGCCTGTTTTCCCGAAGGGGTAGGCAGAGGCATATTATACGCCCACATTTCGCCATTACTATAGTTGGTCCCACGTAAGAAGTGGCGAGCCTATTGCCGCTTACCGGGATCTGTTACGTTCGCCAGAGCCTCGTCTGTTGACCAGCAGGTGCACCACTCGCAGGTGAGGTTGGCTTGGACTCCTTAGATTTTGGTAGGATCCCAATACACCCCTAATTATTTATTTAGTACTTTATAAAGATATGTTTCTTAACACTGTGTTAAGAGTATTTAAAAGTTAGTTTTTTTTTGCTTGTAAATGACTGAAGTCTTATTCTTGAAGATTTTATTACTTGAGTAAATATTATTATGTTTATTCTTTATTACACAGTGTCCAGCGGAGGTCAAAAGATAAAGCACCCCTTGTGGTACTGGAGTAACCACCAAGTATGTTCAACGTTTTTTATAGTTTTTTAAATTATTAATTTTTAAGAATTTAGAATTTAAGCTGCCTATATTTATAAAAAAAATAAGTAGAAACTACTTTTTTGATTGTATTAAGAGTAATAACAGACATTAACGTATATTCTCTCACTTGAGTTTGGGATAGAGGGTCGATAGAATAGGCACTATAAAATCATTTATAAATATTTTATTTTATTAAACCTGTTTTTTTTTTATATCACAGGTATGTTCAATTGGAAAACGTAAGCGGCAACGAGAGGACCAAATTCACCGTTTTAGCTTTCTTGCTACGGAACCCTAAAGGACATCTTCAAATACAGTTTATTTACCGACACGCTTTAAACAGTTTTATTCGCTTACCTATTTCCATCAATTCGAATAGCTTTGAAATACAATACGACCCAATCAATATGGATACGAAAATATTATACTTATCTTGATATCTTATTTCTTAACTTTATGAGAATCTTTAGAAACATTCATGGCAACACATATGTATTCAATTATTTGTTTTTTAATAAATAATTACACACGATGTGTTTTTAGTCGAGTTGGCACAAGCTCGTAATTCCCCTGGTACTGTTAGCGTCTACTGGCTATAACTTTCCACCAGGTAGGATGCAAGTGTGAGTGACAGCGTATTAGCTTTACCTAGTCCACTGCTGGACAATAGCCTCCCCAATAGATTACATTCTACTGGGGGTATTTGCCAATAATTACCACGCTGGGCAGGCGGGTTGGTGATCGCAGCTTAAGCCAGTAATCAGGAGGACGCTGCTACCCATCATCCGGTAAGATAGTCCTCCTTAGTCGACTCTTTTGACTCCCCGTGAGAATATTCTAGGCCAAAACCACTCGGCACAGTATGAGTGCAACGTTATGAAAAAAAAATCATGCAAAGCTGGCATATCAATTTATGCTAAGTGTGTGATAAATAAAATTGCAAAAAACTAGACAGAAAATCTGATGTTGCTAGTATGTCAAAATAAATAAAAAAACAAATGTCTTCTGGAAGTAGACTCCCCCACGAGACAAATTATAGTCAACCATAAACATGTTTAGGAAAGAATTTACGCACGGAACTATTAAGTTAAGCGCTAGACGCAGATATGTTTAAGAATTAAATATATTTTGCCCACATTTTAGAGGAATAGTGCTCGCGGCTTAGCTTATACTCCTCTTGTACTATTTTTTAATGTCGACTTTGTAGGATAAAGTCGGGTTCAACTGCGGATAATATATACAATCTCGATAACAAAACGACAGATTTACTTAGATGCTCGCTTGTTTTGGCAAGTGCTGATAAGCATACGGCGATGAATCTGGATACACGAACTTAAGTTGATTCTTAATTTAGTTCTAAGCGGGTTGCGATATTAAATACTGAATATTACTTAATTATATTACTATTAGAGTCCGCTAGTGGCTTTGGTCGTCCGATTATTGACAGCAATGTAATATAAATATTTGCATAATAGAATCATCAAAGATTAAGTTCATTACGAATTCGAATTATCATTTTTATGAATAATTATAGGTATGTTAAAATAGTAGGGGGTATACATTATTTGCATTACATGTAAACCCTTCTGACTCCTGTCAGTTAAACCCGCTCGAAAAGTCAGGCAAATCAAAAGGTAAAGTTATTATCCTATATCTATATACGTAATACGTATATACGTTGATAAAACTAAAATTATCTTATGGATTAAGAAACAGAAAAACTCAATATAAAAATAAACAAATTAAAGATAAAAAAGTAGGACCAAAAAAAGATAGAAAGAAGAAAAAATCTGGCGAATCTGGGTACCCTTAGTGACTGGAAACTAAGAGGGATCTGTGGAGGGCGCAGCAGGTGTGCCAAGAGGATCTTAGGCAGCGGGGGCCGGGGGCTGCTGTCTGGGGAACCATAGACCCTCCGAGAAGTCAGCCACACACGCTATGGTCGCACAAGGTGATAAGAGGAGCGTGTCCATTGCGCTTCTCTGAGGAGGTCCTCCCGGTTTTGTCCCCGGTACTAGCCCCCGCCTCTTTCTCAACAAGCGGTGGCGGCTTAGGCGTCGTCGGAAGATATTTAGTGGGTATTAAGTACTGCTGGCAGTCGCGTCTGCCGGTGGTGAGTCCCACACCCCTTTTCGGTCCTCCTTTGGCCGAAAGGCAGTGCGTATATGCATTTTGTTACCGATGTAAAACAAAAAAGACATTCACGGGTTTACAGAAAATATTAAAGTAGTCTAAAAAACTAAAATATAATCGTTGGAGCCTTCTATCGAGAGTTTCTCACTGGCATTTGTTAGTAGTCATTATTTTGTAATAGTAATCACTATAGCTACAAGCTTGCAGACAGGTTTAGGCTTAAGCAGATCTAGAAATCTGATCTCAGCGAGATTAATGTCGTTCCTAATCAACAGATTACATTTAAAGGCACACCTATATCACCCGGCCAAGTATGAGTGAGTACTGGATAAAAGCTTGGCCTTATCAAGCGTTTCTAACAATTTATTATACTATTTAGTACAATTAAATAAGTTTTTGTTTACCTAAGTGCTCTTGGAATGAAAATTAATTTTACGTTTTATTACGTTTTCTAATTAATCAATATCACTAAATTAAAATTCTATATCATTTATTGCATGTCACATGGTAGGTTGTTATAAATATGGATAGATACAATGTACTAAGCTTTCAATTTGTCTGAAAAGAGTTTCGTATGCAATATAATATACTTACATCTACTTAATTAGAAATTTAAACATCAGTTTAAAGTATTTTGTAGTTATTATTTGGTCGCTTTATATTGTTAATCTAAAAAAAATATTGCCATTGCAAAATCCAATTGTTATAATACAAACTGCTACTCAGTGCACACAGGGACTGAACGTTGAGATACTTGCTGCTATTTGAAATCAAATTTTATAGTAGGTAACGCATACCCTAGTATTGCACACAACACCTGCAGATATTTGTATTTGTTTGCAAAAATTATATCTATAATCTTAAGATGAAGAAATAAAAGAAAGTTGTTTAAAATAACTAAATATTTTGTAAATATTTCAGTCACCTGTTGCCGTTATCAATATTGAGCTAAAACGAGCAAAAATAATCACGATTCTTGTATGGGAGCGCTCTCACACATTCATGAGATACAGACTGGTGACAAACGGACGGAAGGACAGCGGAGTCTTAGTAATAAGATCCCGTTTTTTACCCTTTCGGTACGGAACCCTAAAAAATAAGAGATAGAAAGCTTTGACGAGAATGAAGTGCATTCTATATACTGTAAAAAACGGGACCCTATTACTAAGACTCCGCTGTCCATCCGTCAGGAAAAAAGTCGACTAAGAAAGAGATGGACTGAACGAGTAAAAAATTATATAATTAAGGGAATAGTTGAGTCGATGATGAATAACTGAAGTGAACAAATGGAAAACACATGTTAAGCCGAGCCCAAATACACTTAGCAGGGCAAAAATATAATAATGATGAGATGAACAATTTAAGATTTTTCTCCGTTAATCTAGCAGCATCAATAACATGATTAAATGCTGTTTATAAAATCCAGTGATATAGCTAATAATAATAATAAATTAACCATTTTAATTTAATATATGATAATTAAACTGCTCCGACTCACACAAGTATTTCAAAACAGAGTAATACCACTACAAGTATTTTTTTAATAACTACTTATTAAAACTCAAGCACATGAGCTTATTAAAAGTAACATTTTAGTAATTATAAACAGTAAAACCTCATAAAAGCCAAAACGTAGTGAATACCATTATTGAGCTAGCCCGCAGTCATTTAAGATTGCTCTTGGTTGCATTCCAACGTAGCTTATTGTAACCATATCTTATTGCTATAGCATAAACGTTGTAATTGTTTCATCTCTTTACCATAGACATAACTGTTTTGATACTTCGAAGACACAAGCGAGCATAGACAACATTCTCGAATAGACGTGTATTAGGCTTAAAATTCTAGACAAATTCTACATAATAGAAGTTTGAGGAACAAGACATGCTTCGAATCGTCTGCTATTATTAAACAATTTTTTGCTTGTTGTAACCATATCTTACTGCTATAGTATAAACTAATTATTTCATATATTTACCAGAGAAAGAACTGTTTTAATACCTTTCAGACACGAGTGGACACATAGGCCTTATGCACTATTAGATGCGTGTTATGCCTATATTCTAAATAAACGAGTTGTAGATGAACTGATGCTTTAATAGCAAGACATCCTTGGAATCGCCAAAATGTATTTACCAAATTTTCAAGTAATAAGCAAGTTATTTATTTAATATATCAACTTTTCAAATAAAAATGTTCCACAAAATATAAAAATATCTTTAAGATACTTTGTTTCATATTTCATCATTTCAATTTATTTTCTATTACAAATAATGACTATCAACAAATCGCTACATAAATAAATACGTAAATAATATATTAGTACCTAAAAAAAATACTTTTTTTGTTTTATATAACTGCTAGGATGATGTCATATTAAATTATTTCAACAATCTTCGTGATCAAGGTTAAGGGCATAGCCAAAATTCAACCATGCTAGTCATATTTTTGCTCGCTACCAATGTCAGGCTGATAATTTCTCCGTCATTTGGCATTTGTTGGGGGACATGTCTATTGGCCACAGTGGTCTATGGACTTCCGCCTATTGCATATTTCATAATCAACAGAATTAAAATATTTTTAGGGTGAATGACTCGATGGGTCTACAAAAGGTAATCTATATAGATTGAACTATAAACACAAGTAATTAATGTTTTAATCAAATATTAAGCACTTTAATAAAAGCAATTACATTTCCCTAAAAATTGAGAATAAAGTTGAAATTTCGTCTACTGACAGCAATATTCCTTTCACTACTTAGAAATTGTCATATAGTCATACTAATTGCTCAAGAAAAATTATGCGTTTTATATTCCGTCAAAATCGTATAAGATGAATTAAAGACATTTAAAAATATAACTAGAATGAAATATTGATAATGAATGATAGAGGTGAAACGTGTCATATGGTAAGATGTATTTATTCCCTTAGTGAGTGACAAAGTGACAAAAATGAGTCTTGTTACTTGAAAATAAATATTTATTATTATTATTAGTCGCCTTCTACGACACTCTCAGGCAAGACCTCATCATATCAACATATAAGTCCACTGTTCAACAGTATAGTACAAAGTATTTGTCCATAATCACCACGCTAGGCAAGCGGGTTAGTGATCGTAGTTCAAGCCATTACGCAGATTACGCTGCTGCCCATCATCTCGTAGAAATTCTCTTCGTCGACTCTTGCGACTCCCCGTGAGGTGAGAGAGGGCAAGACATGGGATAATTGAACTTTTTGGAGGTGATGTACTCGGCATGAAACATACCACCACCATCACCATCTCAGCCTATTAACGTCCCACTACTGAGCACGAGCCTCCTCTCAAATATCAAGGTGTGAGGGTATTGGGTCATACTCCACCACGCTGACCCAGTGCGGATTGGCGGAGGCAGGTGTATGGCGTCCTGCTGTTAGAATTTATCAATCCGCCCATTAGGCCTCTAACATGGCTTAACGACTATCACATTTAGTGATAAACGGGACCAACGGCTTAACGTGCCTTTTGAAGTACGGAAGCGCTCGATATCAAATACCACACATCCAAGGACTGACCTCTGTAAACTATGCTTTACTTCGGTTATCGTTTCCGTCCACCAAGCAGAGCTACGAGCGCTTCTAACTTTGAAACATACAAATTTACTTAATTGAATATTTACTTAAATTAAATAACAACAAAAAGGTGGCAAGTTTTAGCCTCTATGCTATCCTTTCACATTAACAAGTTATTACCCTGATTTACATCAGACAGGCTTGACTCTTTATTTATTTTAAATGTTCAAGCCCATCAAGCAACCAGTTTTTAGACGCAATTGAAATAGTATTGTGCCATTTGTCGGACGATCACCCTCTATAAAGCGATGTGATGTCATAGGTTCATGATGAATTTATCTGCATATATGTTTTACAAAAGCCTCAAACAATATTTCGCATTAACGCAGTTTATGTGGGTAAACAAAAGTAACCAATATAAACTTAGAGTCAAGACATTCTTCGTCTCAAAAATCACAATAAGTCCAGTGATTAAGCGTTTCTACTTTCAACCGTCTAAGCAAGTCGTATGTAAGAAGTATATCTCTAAGTAAGCAGAGTTTAGGACACATATAAAACCTTAGAAAAGGACATAATGCACATTCATCATTCAGACTAAGTCATAGGCAGGCAGTCATCTACAAAATTTAAAAAAATAAGTGTATCTATTGTCAAAAATGGTACTTGTACTTCTTGGCGGGAAGGTGAAGCGTCGTCTGCCTAAAGTTATAACTTTTGCCTAATTATTTGCACTTTATTATAGTCCCACATCTTTACTGAGGACTCAATGTGTTGAGGAGGAGGCCTCATTTACTATTTATCAACTTTATCTACACTCATTCTTATTTACTACGAATTAATATCGTTTAATGTTATTAATATATATTTTATTTGCCATTGGCTAAATGTGCTGAACGCACGAAGCCATTATTTCAAAAGTAAAAAAGGTGCTTTTTGATGATTGGTTAATATAAAAGCAGGCGTGAATCATTTAATTATGAATATTAAGTGTGAGTTTGTAATGTCAAAATAAGTGCTTTTAAATAAATACGAGTATGAAACTAATACGCAACTTATTAAAAAAATTAAAGTTTTTGTTTTTTTGTTTGCTATGACTTATTGGGAAAACAACTGGATCGATTGTGAAGGAATACTCGCTGCCAAGTAGATAATATAATAATCTAAAATAATATCCATAAAAAATAAATGAGACACGTAACTTTATAACCCCAAAAATCACAAATTAGCTGCAAACAATTTACGGACTGCCGCTTTATAAAAATTATAAGTACCTATGTAATTTATTTAAAGAGCGTGCGAATGTTTAAAAGTACATACTGCGAAAAAAGCAGTGTCTCAGTATTCAACAACGATCATAAATAAAATATAAGTAAAACAGTATTTGTTTTTGCGATCCCCTGCTGATAGTTGGAGACGATATCAATCATGTCGACAAGTAGTTTACATGATCAAATTAACTCCGGAATGGCCATGATGAATCAAGGAGATAGGGTTGGCCAACACATTAACAATCATTACGTTCAAATCAGAATATGAATGGCAAGACCCTTAGACTTTAAAATCAGAGGGACTTAGGTTCGGTCCCTTTCAAATCCTAGCCGCCTACCTAGCACATTAAGCCGTTAGTCCCGGCTGTCATGGACAAGTTGTAATAAAATAAGTTGTAATTAGTATAAAAGAGACTGTGACCCACAGACAAACCAGTCAAACGGTTTTGTGGGATATGTTTTATGTAACTTGCATTATTGAAAGAAAATAAACGTTTTATCTATCTATCTATGGCAGTTATTATTTGGAAGTGTGCTTCTAGACAGCTAGTTTAACCATAGTCCGGGTTGCGGAGGTTAAGTAATAACCAAATAGTGACCAGAACCTAAGCTTAAATTTAGAAAGATGCTAGGATATAATTGCTAACAATTTCAAAAATCATTTGTCCCCCCTTTAAAGAGCCCTATAATTACTTTTTCTTTAATTTCGGTCAAATGTCTTACAGCATTCATCATAATCTTTTGTAAATTAGAAAGATAAATTTCTCAGTTTTATCCCAAAATAAATATAAATAAATAAATATATATCCAAATATTGCAAAAAAACTTATATTCGAAAGGGTTAGCTCAAATGGTTACACTTTCCCATAATTCGTGATTCCCATTGAACGCTAGCTAGCCATTTATGTACGATTCAATTAACCCATTGGCGTACGAAAACCATAAATAATTTATTACAAATTAAACTTTGGCCGATTGTGGAATAAATTAGTTTAGGGTTCTAAAATCATAAATATAAATTGTTTACAGCAGAAATAAAATTCGTATATGGATGGCAAAAAATTGTTTTTTCCAACTGAACATAATTATGGAATAATTTATTGATTCAGGCGTTACTTTGCGAAAATCCATTGTAAGCAAGAAATGTTTTAAAAATATATTTGTAACAATTCCCGCGCAACTATAATTTCCCGAAAAATCAAGAAACTATTAAACACGACACGTGTTTCGCCCTTACACAGGGCATCTTCAGGTAAAATAGGAGCCTCAGAACAACGATGTCTCCACGACCAACGCTGAAACGAGAGTGAGTGTTTCTCTGCTTAAATAATAACTAGCTAGTCTTTGCGTTAAAGAGTAACAAGGTAAGCGTACGAGAGTAGGGTGTATAGAGATCCTACCAAAAACTTAGGACACCAAGACAACATCACCTGCAAGTGGTGCGCCTCCGATCAATAGACGAGGCTCTGGCAAACATACAAGTTCCCGGTAAGCGGCAATAGGCTCGCCACCAATTACGTGGGACCAGCAACATAATTGGCGAAATGTGGGCATAAAGGATGCCTCTGCCTACCCTTTCGGAGAAACATGCGTGATTGTATGTAGTAAAAAACATCCATTTATGCAAATTATCGTGTCTATAATATTAGTATTTGAAGCGCTCGTAGCTCTGCGGTGCTCGGTGGTCGGAAACGATTACCAAAGTACAGCAGAGTTTACAGAGGTCAGTCCTTGGATGGGTGACCGTTTGTGTGGCATTTGATATCGAGCGCTTCCGTGCTTCGGCAGGCACGTTAAGCCGTTGGTCCCGGTTATCACTAAATGTGGTAGTCGTTAAGCAATGTTAGAGGCCTAATGGGCGGCTTGAAAAATTCTAACAGCAGGACGCCATACACCTGCCTCCGCCAATCCGCACTGGGTCAGCGTGGTGGAGTATGACCCAATACCCTCTCACCTTGATATGTGTGAGGAGGCTCGTGCTCAGTAGTGGGACGTTAATGGGCTGTGATGATGATGATGATGATGAATATTAGTAAAGATAAGAATGATTATTCGAGATAACAATGATTATTTTTAATAAAGCTAGTCCTTAGTATAACAACGCCAATCTATGACTGCAGTTTATTAATTATAAAACCCGTTGATTCTGCAGTAAAAAGCAACATCGTTGAAGAGTTGAAATTCCAGCATATTTTCTGACTTCAATAATATATTGAATTAAACATGAAAATAACATATTAGCACAGTTTAGATATACACATACAAAAAAAGATAATTGATATTACTTTATAGTTTAATTGACGTTTAATTAATAATCGTACTAACAAGATAATATTATTTTAACTAATAAGGCCTCATTAGGATGGCTTGGTAAAATCTTAAAACAGGTCGCATTACACCTGCTTGTATCGAGTTTGTTTGAGAGTGTATCATGTTTTACATTTTATGATATAACATAAAGGTTTTTTATCAAGAATTTTACTAAGTAAACTACACGGGTTTTCAAAATGGATATACTGAACAGAAGCCAGTAAAAGTTGTAACTATCTTTTTTATAAGCTTTATCTAGTACGGATATTAGATATCCTTGACTCAAGATTTAAAATTTTGTTTACATTACAAGTTAAGTAGATTTATTTATTTGATTTTAAATCATCATCATTTCAGCCATCATTGAAATCCACTGCTAAACAAAGGTCTTCCAATTGTTGTTTTATTTACGTTCTTATTTAATACGTTCCTAGAACTTAACATATTAGGATAATAAAATACCAAGAAAAGAGTTTGATAATCTGAATCTATAATACACACGACACTGAATCCACTAAAATATTTATTTCCACTTTAGGTCAAGTTGTGTCCAATAAGAAAAATAAATACATTCTCTATTTTTAACGTTTTATTATAAGTAATAACTATATAAAAGATAAAATTCATTTTATTAAATCAAAATTGCATTAATTAATCTTAGTTAGATGTTTTTTTGGCATCCCTGCACAATTACTAGCTACCAACCTAGTTGTCAGGCGCCCTACCGTCAAGCTGCCAAGTGATTTATTAATTGTGTTTACTATACGAAGACTTTAAACTTAAGCATTTATTTTTTATTAAAATTCACCACTTGTCTCGTTTGCACGCTTATTCCTTTCACACTGACAAATGAGTCAAGAGTAATTGTTTATTTGCATATAAATACTATTATGGATATTATTAAAACGTCATAATTATATGAAGCAATATCATTATGACTTATAGAGTGATTATTTCTATAATAGTTTGATAAACGGCCCGCTATGCCATGCCATTAATAGTCAATAATACTCACCATACTCTCATCATCTTCTATAAACTGAATGAGGCATCCTTGCTCAAACCAAGATAATAGGGATTAAGTTCATATTATTATATGTTACCACGTGCATCTAATACTTGGTGGATGTTTAACGTTGTGCTGTTATAATTTTTAACCCGCCTAATAGAGCCTCTTAGCTTAGTTTCACAACTACCGCATAATAACTGTATTATGCGGTATGTATAATGCCAATCTCTGGATTGGCTCAATGGAATTAGCTGTAACTACCTTTTACCATTGTCATGTCTAAATATAGTAACTACATAACCATAACATTGCATATGTTTTTTTTTGACATGTCTACCGTAAAATGTACTGTTAACTGCCGCTTACTATTGTCATGTATACTAAGAAATGAGATATTATATTCTAGCACTATCCCGGTTGCCCTAGACTTAAGCTTAGAGCCAGGGTCTGCTCACTACACCGAGGGGCCCCATAGGGGCCAAGCCTGCCGGGTCTGCGGGATTGTTCGAAAGGGTTACCGCGGCCTTGGTGTTACAGGCTCAAGAAGGAACACGGATGGTTTTTAGTCAGTAGAAGTCTGACACACCCTCCCGCTCCACCCACAGCGGGAGAAGGTCATTTGATGATTTTCCATCCAAAAAAAAAAAAAAGGGTCTGCTCACTGGTTAAACCAAATTTGACTGAATTTCAGTTATTACGTGGAGCGACTGCCGTCTGACCTCCGCAACCCAGAGGAAAACATCATTCTATGGTTAAACCAGCTGTCAGTCTGTTAAAGGCACTGACTTCCTAATAACGACTGCCATATATGTTCATGACAGCCGGGACCAACGACTTAACGTGCTTTCCGAGGCAAGGAGCAAGCGATAATTACGCACATAACTTTGAAAAGTCAGAGGTGCGCCACCAGGATTTGGACCCGGGACCAAGAAATGGGATAGACTGTAACTATTGCCTACTCTTGTCACGTCTTCTTTGGAATATATAGTAATTACCGCTTACCTTTGTCAAGTCTACCATAAAATAGATCGAGTCTACCGCTTACCATTGCCATATCAATCATGGAATAAACCGTAATTTCCGATAATTCCGATGATCCATCGAATAGACCGTAACTAACGCTTACTATTGGCATGTTCACCATGGCATGTAAGGACTGTAACTACTTCTTACTAGTGCCACGTCTACCTTGAAATAGAGAGTATCTACCGCTAACTACTTCCATATCAACCATGGAATATATCCCTCACCATTGTAATGTCTTCCATGGAATATCTCGTCACTACCGTTTCCCGTTGGCGTGTCTATCATAGAATATACGGTAACTACTGCTTATCATTGCCATATATACCGTGAAATAGGCCGTAACTACCGCATAATAGCTGAGGTATATCATCTATACCATGACTACTGCTTACTACTGTCACATCTACCACGGAATATACTGCGGCTTAAGCAGTAGTATAACCATGGAATGGAATAGATTGTGACTATTAGTTATAGTACTATTGTCATATAATGGAATATACTGTAACTATCGCTTTTTATTGTCGTGTCTACCAACTGTTATAACCTAAATAAAAATATTGATTAGTGTTTCTTCTATAATATTTAATGCCGTTGCTGTACTATTGTGATGTACACCATCCATGAACAAAATTTCTATTGAAAATAGTACATTCATTTATATTATTGAAAAGATGTACGAATCTTAAAACGTTCGACTATATATTTATTGTAAGATAATTTATTTACAGCTTGTTTAAATATTAATTGTTTTATAGCCCAAGGAGAAATGCTTTACGACGCATGAGATCATGTTTTATTTATGGTAATGTACAACGGTTTATAGAAGCATAGGTTTTATTGAATGTGAAATAATTTAATATCAAAGATTCGTCACGATTGCTAAAAAAGAAGCATTGTGGTAATTATTATACTCCCGGCCAAAGGGGGACCAAAAGGGAGGGTAGGACTCACCACCGGCAGACCACTGGCAGTAATACCCACTAAAAACCTTGCGACGACGCTCGCCGCTTGTTGGCAGAAAGGAGCGTGGGTTTCAACGTCCGACACCTCGCCCACGGCCTCCGTGCCTCCGTGTGCGACCATAGCGTGTGCTCATATCGTGTGTGATCTATGGTTAGACAGCAAGGGCCCCCGCCGCCGCCATTCTAGCGCTGCTTGGCGGGCCCGCCCGGTCTACCCGCTGCGCCCTCCATAGGTCCCTCTTAGTTTCCTCTTAGTACTAAGGGCAACGTGTTACCTTTTCCCGGCCTTCGGGAGGTACTCAGGCCCCCTACCACGACAAGGTGGAGACCTGTTCGGAGGGGAGGGTCTGCTCACCAGTCCAACCAGATTTGCCTGAATTGAAAATTCAATTTCTATAAACACAAATAAATATATCCCCAGTTAGTTTCATACACTTAACATTACCAAATCAAAACGGGCGTTTCTGTGGTAAGAATCTACTAAAAATAAGAAGGCTACAGGGCTAAGTTTTATATAGACCACAGTTTCGCATAACTCATCCCTTTGGCGTGTTCATGTGGTAAGCGATGTGGCAATGTACCATAAGGAAGTGCTCAACTCGCCGCAAAAGGGACCAGATGCTATCAAACCTTTGAAAGTTGTCTTAAACAATATTTTATACGTTATAGAAAATATTTGAAGATGACGAAGATATGATAGAAATTCATTATGTCTCGGGTTTGCCTTGAATTTACTACCATTTAGTGAGTACAATTGTAATTAACTAATAAGTAGGAAGTTTTAGTAAGAACTATTAAAAAAATACCTTATATGTGGAAGCTTGTAATTAGCCTATAATTATTTTATAAGTTTTTTATTTTGTAAAAACAGCTGTAAGCTTTCCAAATTTAAAAAAAAAACAAATTTATCTATTTTTAATCTGGTAATATATTCATAGTGATCGTTGCATACCTTCATTCCGCTTCTGAGGTCCTGGTTTAAAACCAACTTTTTGATTATTTTTTATTTTAAAGTGTTTAATTACTTCGAACGCCATTAGTCGATAAATTTAAAATAAATGTCATTCAATTATTGAAAATCTTGATTGTTTATCGAATTTATAGCTTAGGGAAGTACTTAAACTAATTAACAACTTTAATTAATTATATGAATAATAAACAGTAGTTGTTTTTAGTTCAATCGTTTTGAAGTTGCTTAGATTTTAGATCAAGATGAAGATTAACCGCAATAGTCAGATGAACTATCTGATAAAAGTCGCGGGATGACGTGCCGTCTGTAATCCGTCACATTGCAGGTCTATGGAAGAGGCCTTTGTTCAGCTTTACGAATTCTTTAAAGTGATTCAAGGACTCGCGTATATATATGGAGCGGCGATAGTCCAGTGACAAAACGCATCCACTCCAGAGGGTCTTGGGTTGAAACCCTATGGCTTTTGGAAGTTATGTGCGTAATTATCGCTTGCTCCGTACCTCGGAAAGCATGTACAGCCTTTAGTCCCGGCTATCATGAACATCTATGGCAGTCGTTCTCAGAGAGACCGTGACTTCTGATAACCTGACAGCTAGTTTAACCATAGAATGATGCTTTCCACTGGACTCTGGGGGTCAGATGACAGTCGTCAAAAACTGGTTAGACCAGTGAGCAGACCCTTGGCCCTAAGATTAACCCTATTAATTTGATATGAATAATTAATATGATGTTAATTTGTGGACTAGCGTAGACTGATATGACAGGCGTCTCCGTATTCAAAATAAAAAATTGTAAGCTATCGTCACTGAAACAACAGCAATTGCGTACAATTCAAATACGTACAATATATGAATGTATTCAATTTATTTTATAATGTACATGTACCTACTCGGAAGCTAAGAAGTTCTCCTATTCAATTGAAATCAAGACAAACGCATAGCTAATCATAACACCGTAGAAATCTAGATGACACATTATAATCATTTTCTTTATTAACTTGACTTACTAGCAAAGTCACAGCTGTATCAAAAGTGTTATTTGTCTGCCATTTCTTGTAATATGATTTGTATAAAGAAAGCATTTTAAACTATCCACTATACGTGAATAATTCGTAATTCATATTTGCACAGTTACTAAACAAAAATCAGATAAGCTGTTCCACTGATCTCATTTGCAATTCCCCTAATCACACATCGTCTCAGAAATGAAAGTGTAAAAAACATTAGTGTGTTAATCAGCGCTATAATCAAAAGTTGCCAAAAAAAGCACGAGGCTCAGAAAACATTAAGATGAAAGATGATTTGAAAGTGAGACGTTACTTATTTCCTAAATTACACAAAAATACTGTTGTTCGTATATAACTGTCAGATTTAGTAATTAAATCAGTTTTTTTAACGGAGAACAGTTTTGTTTTGTATAATTTAGATTATTTTGTTAATTACCACATCCGGGACATTAAGACATTTGTAAACTTAGATTAGAACGTGTGAAGAGGCCTTTAATTGATATGGATATTGTGTTTAATTTACATTTGGAAACGTTTTTAGTTTAATTTTAATATTGATACTAATATCTCAAAATGATCTCAATTATAATAAAGAAAATTGCATTTTAGTCATAAAAATCGGTCAATAAGCCGTAATTTGGAATGTATTGTAACAAAATGACGTCATTATAACTGTACCTAAGTCTCTCAAAATCAGTGGGCTTGGCTTGTTTTAATAAATTTATTTTTATTGGTCAAGCTTCGTTGACCCGACGTTCATAATGCCCATTTATTTGTGTTGATGACATAATACGTACCCACAGGTAAAATTTTTGTACGATTTGTCTCAAAAATCAAAGTTAATGCAGTGAAGAGACTAAATCGATCGGTAGAAATAATAAAAATCATTTTAGATATTTCGAATTGTATTTGTTGCAAATATATTTCTTCTATTCTTGTGAATTAAGTGAATATTCAAAAACAGAAAAGCTTTAACATCCATCTAGAGTATAAACATCATTAGTAGGATATTAGTCGAGTTGTATTTTTAGTTCGCCTAAAATTGTGTAGTTGTTAGTGTGCAGACTATCAGCACTCGAACCAAGAAATTTGAGAAGTCGTTTCTTAGTAGATATCCTTTAAGCTCTGGTATTCGCTGCCGGCTCATGTGTTTCCTAGTTCCTATAATCCCGAGTCTTTTAAGCGGGATATGAAACGGCATTTTCGGTGGATGCGCTTTATACCGTGCTTATTTCACGATAATAAGCGCCTTCATTCTTGTGGACTGCATCGACTGCTTACCATCAGGCAGGATGTAGTCATATAGACGTGTTACATTAAAAAAAACATAATGAACTAACAAACAGAATCGACATTTGACAACGGACCAAAGGGTTATTGACTCGTAATTGTTTTCCTACACTATTACTAGTATTAGGACAGTTAATTGACTAACCACCACCACTAGAGCCTATGAGGGATTTGAAACAGCGACCAAATTCAAAATTAAGCCTACAAACCACACCAGGAGGCGATCAAAACCGGATTTTCATTTAAATGTTTTGGACCGTTCCTATCTCATAATTTGTCAATCACAGTGTATATTTTATGTTCCGATGATTATCTTAGTAAATTATTCGTCTCTGTATCGCTTTATTAATCGTTTGATGCACGTTGCATCATATTGGATACATTTCCCAATGCAGTAGTTCAATCGCTGCATACTTTAAGTTGAAATTGTTTTGGATCAAGTTTAGAACGATCTTTACTATTATTGCTAAGGTTATTGTACTTGAAGCCCTATTGCATAATTTCCCACATGACGTTTCAAGTACTTATATATTTAGACATATATGATTATATTTTAAGTAAATGTTTACAAAAAAAAAATATATTTCTGTGTGTTTATCCGTTACCTAGTATCCATAACACAAGATCATAATGATACTTATCTTGGAACTAAATAAGTGGTGTAATGGTCAGAAAATATTAATTTAATTATTATTGAACATAAACATTTCACATATTCATATGTTTAGACATATAACATAAAATTTATTGAATTTTGTAAATATGTCTAATAATTAGGTGAACTGGATTTTTAATGTTGGTATTTACTTATTTATTTTGCAATATAACAAAAATATTTAATATGTTAACAATAGTAAAACATACGTTTTTTGTGCGGTAAACGCGATAAGAGATATTTGCAGTTATCTAAACATTTTTATACGTGACACAGTGTACTGCTGAAAATTTGCCTCCCCAATTGGGCAGGCGGGTTGACGATCGCAGTTCAAGCTAGTACGCTGTAAGAGATGACGCTGCTGCCCATCATCCTGTTGAAGTCCTGTTTGCTGACTCTTACGACTCCCCGTGAGATGAGATGGGGTGGCACTATTCTAGGCCGGTACCACACGGCAAATATACGTGATCAATAGTAATCATAACATTTTTCAGTACTACTAAGAATATAACTTTAATGGGATGAGATAAATTAATAATGAATAGATCACATACATTGTCTGTTAGACATCGTTCTTCACAAACGTTCTTTACTAATAGAAAGAAAGAAAATAAATTTATTCAGTACAAATAAACATAGAAATTAAGTACACAAAAAAGCAACGATTAAATTTACACAAGCAAAATACAACATTAAACCATGTACTGAAACGGTGTCCACTCAGCACACTGTCGGACACCATAGGATGTCACGACGCTGATCTTCCATGAACACCTAGGCATGAAGTGTTACTACGCGCAGTATTTGTGAAATGTATCTATTTAAATAATTAAAAATAAATTATCATAAATATAATTATAAAGTAGTTTGTGTAAAGAATGGAATACTATAATAAAAAGTTTAAATAAAAGTATTAAGTATACATATGAATATAATGAGAAAGAAGAAGAACGAATAGTAGTGAAATGCAGATAAATTAACCAAATCGAAGAAAGACAGTCATAAACTACGAATGACACAACACAGGTATAATTAATATTTTTGCGAAATCAGTAAATATTGTTTGTATTTAAATTTAAAAGTTTTAGTTTTAATAAGCCAATCGAAACATTGTATACTCACGCTCTTCAACCACCACTTCCTTATTAACTTTATATTTTAACATACAATAAACAATTTATAAATACTTGCAAAACATAACTGTAAAGTTGATCTTTTTGTCAAAAAAACAACTTAAAAATGCGGCGTATGCAATCGAATGTTGGTAAATCCATAGGCGGTTAAACTCTGATGAATTTCCCAGATAAATCAGTGGTGCATCACTCTACAACACGCAACGTTCCAATGCAGTCAAAATGTTGATAAGCCATTTGTCTATCAAATCCAATCCAGCCTCTGTCACTCAGTTGATCGAATAACGTAATCTTAGTAATGGCCTGTATTATTTTCATTAGTGGACTTGCTTATGTTGTAACTCCAGCTCTGTTCTCGGATGGCTCATTAAATCCGAAAATGGCTGAATCACTGCTGTCATTCTGGTTACACGGCTATTTATATCAGTGTGAGTAGTACTAAAGATTTCAAAAGAGCTACTGTCCAGCGAATTGCTGGCATTCCTAATTGACTGTAATAAGCGCTCTGAGGCAAAGAAATGGTTGGAGATAGTATTTGTCTATGGGCGAAACCTTGGAAGGAACTTTATCTTTGATGTTAAGAGTGCGCTTGATGGCGGTTAGTTAGTAAGCTAGACACGGGTACAGGGTTCGAATTAATAAGGCACTTGCCCAGTCTACTACTTGTAAGCTGTGGCTAGGGCTAGGGCACCCACAAAATTCTAATTATAGTTTATAAGCCAATCCAGCTAATCCAATACGTAGTGCACATTGTCGATGACAGAAGTGAGACGCCTTGTAATTACGATAAACTTAAACATTAAACATACTAACATTTCTGTTAGTATGTTTAATGGCATTTGAGCCCATATATAAAAACTAGTGTTATATAATCAAATAATTAAGCTACTAGTGCCGTAATGATAATTGTGTAATCTTGTGATATAAAAATAAAGACATTTATACCTCATATATATATTTTAGACCCCTGTAAGCTGCAATAGACTCGCCACCTATTAAGTGGAACCAAGAATATAACGGGCGAAATGTGATCGTATAATATGCCTCTGTCTCTCCCTTCGGGGAAACGGGCATATATATGTATGTATGTGTGTATATATTTAAGAAAATTTTATGCTATTTTACTAAATTCTGCAGGAAAACAAGATGCACGAAACAGAATTCCATGCGTGTAGACCCGCGGGCGGATGATAGTTAGTTCATTATGCATATCATCCAATTACCGCGTTTTATAGTTTAGTTATTAATATTAAGGAAAAAGCATATGTAGCAGTTTTTATTAGTAGACCGTTTATATAACTAAGCCTATATAGAACTGCAGGCATGCAGATGCGATATTGTAGTATAATTTTTTCTACAAATTGGACCTATATTGAGTTAAATTAAGTCCGAAAATATCTTTCAATTGTTCTGTAGTTTATAGGGTAACTGTATATTTACCCCGATGCTGTGTGGTAATAATAAAGAGCTTGAGGCATCAGGAGACAAGGTGGTAAAAATCGGTGATCTAAATTAAGCACGGTCCATAGAGGCCAGACCTAGGTTAGGTGACCGTTCCGACTTATATTGAAATATTTCTGACATTTACACAAATTGTTATGGATACTATTAACAAATAAACATGCAAATATACTTTTTTTTCTGTACATACATTCTTAATATACGCAAGAAAACACCGAAACCAGAACAAATATTCATGTATATGCACACAAAGATTTGTCTTGTGTGGGAATCGAACCCACGACCTCAGGAGTGGAGTGCAGGTATACTCGCTATCACGCTATATCGGTCGCCAATTAACATACCTTTAATAATTGATACCTAATGATTTCATGATTTAGGACGTACGGTAATCCATCAATCCCATGGTCCTAGTAGGCATTGTATGTGGTAGTCGTTTAGCTACGTTAGAAACCAGGGGACTTTACATTGACGACCGATATGGCGTGGTGGCGAGTATACCTTCACTCCTCTCCTAAATTCGTGGGTTCAATTCTAACACAGGACAAATCTTTGTGTGCATGAAGATGAATATTTGTTTTGGTCTGAGTGTTTTCCTATGTATATTAAGTATGTATGTACAAAAAAAAATATTTTTCTTTTTTTAAATGAGACACGTCATAATGACTACATGCTGCCTGATGGTAAGCAGTCGATGCAGTCCAATAAAAAATGAAAGCGCTTCATACCGTGAAATAAGCACGGTACAAAGCGCATCCACTCATGACGGCCTGCTAAAATGCCGTTTCACGCCCCGCTTAAAACACCCGGGATCATAGGAAATAGGAAACACATGAGCCGGCAGCGATTTCCAGAACTTAGTAGTCTTGCTCAGAAACGTCTTCCCAAATTTCTAAGATCGAGTGCTGATAGTCTGCACAGTATGAGGATGGTTTCTAAGACCAGCAAGTGTTGTTCGGGAGAGGAAAGTAGAGGGCGGGATGAGTTCAAAAAGCTCCTCACAACACTCGCCATAGTAGTTCCGGTAGAAGACACTGAGAGATGCAATGTCTCTATGCAGCTGTAGATCCTCGAGTGAGGCTGTTACCTCAGCGTTCCCTATAAAGCGAACCGCTCGCCGTTGCAGTCTGTCAAGTGCGTCGAGGAGGTATTTAGCAGAACCGTCCCAAAGATGGGAACAATACTCTAGACTCGATCGCACTTGAGTCTATTACAACAAACAGCGCTGCTCGGGAGTGAAAAACTGCCACACCTTATTGTATGTAGTTTATATATGTTTATTCGTTATTTAGTATCCGTAACAGAAGTTCTTATTGATACTTATCTTAAAACTAAATAATTGGTGTAATTGTCAGAACTTGTAAGTGACAACAGTTCTTCCTATTCCAAAACGTCATCATAAGCACAAGTATGCGTAATAGGCTGTTCAAAGGTCTGATATAGAACCCAGACCGAGTGAAAGTGAGACCATTTACAAATTTAACAGTAATAGGAGCAAAAAGTTCTACAATGTACCATAATCGGCAGCAGACACAACTCGTGGTATTTAGAGGTTACGTAGGGCTGCTCCAAGCTGGGAAAAGCAAAAACCGGCACGTAAATAATTATATACTTCGGTTCTTTTAATAATTAGTTCATAGTTCTTTATTTGTCTCATGTTGTACATTAAGATCTTAATGTTATAAATAATGGTTCTGAAACTGCGAAAAAAATCGATCTCGATCATGCCCTGCCTTTGTAACAGTTTTGAAGTTTTCTAGATAAAGATTACATGCGAAATTCAGTATGATATGTGTTTATAAATACTAATGTTTATACCCGTGATGTCGGTTGCTCCTCAGTCTAAGCCTTTGAGATCTGTTTAAACCCGGAAAGTATCGAATAAACGAAAAAATGCACAGGAGGTAATTACAGCCTAGCTCTTAATATGACTGTGTTATCCCAAATTACCGTGTATTTCAAAATTATATTTTTATTAAATAGCGCTGAACTGATAAAGTGGCATCGTATCACCATTGTGAGGTTTACGATGCAAATATTATACAAATTCAAGGTTCAATTAAAGAAATCATCACCTTAGCTCAATAATGTACCTGCCTCGTCTCACGAAGCATAGTTTCAGGTTTGACAACCATTATATCCACCATGCGGACTGATTGCTGACTGACACTGAAAGAAACGTTCGATAATATAATTATATCACATAAGCGGTCACCCATTCAAGAGCTACGAACTCTATGAACTTTGCTTAACTACAGTTACCGATTCCGCTAAAATAGAGTCGCAAAGTTATTAATACTATAATGCAAATAATGTAGATAGGTATTTTTATAAATAGATATTTTTTCTCACAGTTGCCAGCCCTATGACAGCCTCTTATGGCAAGACAGCCATGACAATTGAATTAGGTTTTTTAACCACTTTTTATTAACTTACAATATATTGTCCGCTTGCAACTTCGAAGAAAGTGATCGAAAACTTTTATTTTATTAAAAGCTTGTATTACATTCCGCAATGAATCTTACGTTTTATTTATTTTATAATTTTTGTACCTACATGTGTAAATTTTAATCGTAATACTATCTATTTTCATAGTAAGACTTGGGACCGTGTCACCTCATCATCTCAGCCCATTAACGTCCCACTACTGAGCACGAGCCTCCTCTAACATACCAAGGTGCGAGGGTATTGGTTCGTACTCCACCACGCTGACCCAGTTGGATTGGCGGAGGTTGGTGTATGGCGTCCTGCTGTTAAAATTTTTCAAGATCGGCAGGTGCAGCACTTGCAGGTGAGGTTGACTTGGGCTCCTTAGGTCTTGTTCGGATCCCCATACACCAATGTATTTTTTTCTTAGAACATTATTTCAATAACAGTAATATGTTTTAAGTTATTGTATTAGAACTAAGAACCTCGTTTGTTCATGGATGACTGTCGCGGGCTTAAGAGGTCTATCCTCACTTGACTGAAATATGTACGATTGATATTTTTATTTTTATCTTATTTGATTCATGACATCTTTAATTTAGCTTACTTATTAATGTAATTCAATGTGTTATAGTAGGGTATTGTTGTATTGTGTTTTTCAACTGTAACTTTAATTAAGAATTTACGTTTATAATTTTTTTTAATTGTATGCTGATTCTGTCTTCGCCTATAATTATAATGACATTGAGCTAAATACTGCTATGGTTAAGTCTTTTTTTGTATAATTAATTGCCCATTGTAGGTACCTGTTTTATTTTCATTGTTTTTATGTATCCTTATCATGGTGTACAATAAAGAGTAAATTATTATTATTAATGTTTTTTTATGGTGGTGATCATTTTAATTGATAAATAAATAAATACATACACTTCGCAGTAAATTAGTATCTCTAAAGCATAAGATCCACCTGATAGAAAATGGTCAACGACGCCAATGGACACTTTACTATTGCAAACCTGAAAACGAATAACAGTAAAATCGGCCTGGAAAACACATACCCCTATAATTATAGTAAAAGGTAAGTAAGGACTGTACAAGCCATACATCAGTTAGTACGTGAACGAACCCACCTACAAGCTGGCGTGGATTAGTGTTGGCTATTGTTATGTCATCATTGAATCATTAACAACATTGCCTTTGAATGAAGCAGTAAATACGTTTGTCTAGGAAATTGTTTCGGCTTCGTCACCTTCTTGTTTAATGTTTATTACACTACTACAGCGAAGCCAAAAGGAGGGGTATGATTTTGTCTTTTCTTTTCTATTAAATCAAAATTACTTATCCAAATTTGAAATTGGAATAGGTTATGTAAAGTCACTTTGAAACTCCCTTTGAAGAAAAAATTTTTTTTTTTTTAATACTGCTTCATGCAATTTGGCATTTAACAGTACATCATTAATTTATAAAACGGCTTAATTAGTTTGCTTTTTCGAAAATGCATAAATTATTGTTTCGGTTTGCTGCATTGAAGCAAAGCAAAATTTTCTTCTGTAATTTTTAGAACGAAGTATTCGTTTAGATGGCGTCGTGCTATTAGAATTTGATAAGCCTGTGTTAATTAACTTAAATTACTAGGACCAACGGTTCCTTGAAGCATGGAAGCGCTCGATAACAAATACCACAAAACTGTTACTCATGTATGAAACCCTATAAAATTTTGGCGGGCGTTACCGATCACTTGGTAGCGCAATGCCACAGGGCCTTTCCTAAAAGTTAGGAAAAGGAAGGATACGACAGTAGATTATTTACTGTTTATTGTCGATAAGACATACTTAAAAGGCCACGGTCAAGAGACAGATTCAAATTGAAATCCTATTAAAAATAACTTTCAAACATGCACTTGAATAATTTTCACTCACGCAGAGTTATTCTCGAGACAAAAGCATGGCAACTAAGGCACTTAATAATAATATTATGTATCATCGGGGTCTATAAATAAAGTGTAACATTATTAAATGCAATCAGAAGCTGGCGTTGGACAGAAACAAGACGTTGTGCAAGTGGGTCGCTGGCGTGACGCCTCTCGGGATTTGTGCGCACGCGACGGTTTATAAGTCTATGTAGTACTCTAGGGTTGCCATTTAATGAAATAGCTATTGCTAATAGGCTATTATAAAATGTAATTGGCGAAGTGTGGGTGTTTTATGCGTCTGCCTACCCCTTTGGGAAAACAGGCGTGATTGTACTGATCTGTCTGATCCGAGGGACGTTGGCCGGGGGCGGGGTGTCAGAAGATTTTTAGTGGGTAGGGCGGGTAAGCAAGTGATTGATTAAAAATTTTCACAATCATTTCAGCGTTGGTCTTGAAGACATCGTTGTTCCTATCTTACCATAGAAAAGAAAGGAACCGCAAAAGTATGGCAAAAATTTAAAACATCTACTGATTATTAAAATGTATTCATGAATTAAAAAATATGACTAAGGGTACACTAGGAATTAGAAACCATTATGTTTGTTGGTCTGTTGACAATAATACGAATAATACGTACGTATACGCAGAGTAGTTTAAAAAAAAACTGCTTTTACCTATGTTTGTTTTTATCACCGTAAAAGCAGAAATGCACCTCGGTGTTGCAGTAACTTTTAATTCATTATGTCATTTCCAATGATTTACACACATGAATAAATTGCATCGAAGCTACCCATAAACGCCTCCTGGCGTTTTTACATAAATACAGCAATAAATATAAACGTTTATGATAATATTTGTTTTAATAAACCAACAAAAGGAGCGCTACTAACAACCGCAATATAAATTCCAACGTTACGAATAAAAACTTTACAACAGAAATATTAACAACGTATTCCTATTAATGTACGCCGATTATATTACGCAATTTATGATCTATGTATCTAGTTTAATAAATTTATGCATAGTAACAGTAATTTATTTTTAAATAATGTCTTTAATTCTGCACGATCCGATCTTCATGCAAGTAAAAATACTTTCTTGCATGGAGTTTTTATTGTGATAAAAGTGATTCATAATGTATGAATTACTTTACTATAACGATCGGGATCTTAGTCTCAAAACTTTTGTGTAATGTCGCATCAATGATTGGATTTCAGTAGAGAGGTTGCAATTAATAGAACGACGTTCCAGTTCAAGTGGCACAATACTAAAGTTATCAACTACGTCTACTAAGGCTCAATGCACCTGCCACATTTTTTTTTAATCATTATATAATATAATTTTGTATTCATAGTATTATGGTCAAGGTACTTCTAGGCTAGGGTCCCCTTTTACTTCTCAGATCGTACTGCGTCAAATGTATACTGACTGCAGTCGCTCCATGAGAACTGAAATTCAGCCAAAGCTGGTAAAACCAGTGAGCAGACCCTGGGCCGTAAGAAAGGAATAAACAAATTTATTCAGAACTTCCAAAAATACTTATCATAACTTCAAAGTCAGGAAAATCGTCAAGGTTGGTTTTTTCTTCCGCCAGTTATTTTATAACATAAAATACTTAAGTACTTTAATAAAGCTTTAGTTTAGGGCAACCGGGATAATTCTAGAATCTGATGACTACCTCTGATGAATCCAGTACTTATTGGCGAAGTTTAGGTCCTAGAATAACTAAGTGCTTGCTTAGCTTAACGTCTACCACAAACCGGGACCTAACATTTTTGGCGTGCCTTATAATGATATTATAAGAACGATATTAAAATGTCACACAAACTGGCAGCCATTAAATGTAACCGCTGCCTAACTTCAGCGATTATTCCTGACCACCAAGTTTCGAATCGCCACAAGCGCTTCCCAAATTATATATATTACAATAATGTTCAAAGTGATTCCAAGACCACTCGACAACCCTAACCAGATTTTCTAGTCAATGTTTTAAACACATGCATTGCTACCACTTAAGTGAGTGAGTGAACTGGTAGTGATTTCCAGGTAAAACAAATTTTAATAAAAATAAAAAGATTTTTCCTCGAGGACATGTCATACCTTATTTAAAGGAGTCTATATCAGATTAAAATGCAATATACAAAAATAAAACTCAGTATGAATTTGCATACGAGGTGTGTATAATGAAGTGTGAAAAATAAGGTTACATTATATGGCGAAGGATGTTATTCATTTTTATTGTTTTAATAAATATAAGCAGCATGCACCTTAATGTTAATAAAACTCTTTTATAGTTGATAATGGCATCCATTGGTTATAGTAGGCGTTGGAGTATTATAATCACTTATGGAAAAAGTATTTTATAGCAAACCCAACAGGCTTTACAGACATTATTCTTAAAGGTAAGCGAAAGAAATTGTTGACTATTAACCTCTCCTTGTAAGTTTATAGAGAACTATAGTTTCGAGTAGTTCTATAAAACCGAAGCGGTTTATAGTCTTTCTTTACTGCCTTACAACAGATAGGCTAGAACTATCATATTTAATTTAAGAACAATACATCGGTGCGTAGGGATCCAACCAAGATCTGAGGAGCTCAAGCCAACCTAACCTGCAAGAGGTGCACCTGCCGATTAACGGATCAGGCTCCGGCAAAAGTTCCCGGTAAGCGGCAATAGGCTCGCTACCTATTACGTGGGACCAATTATATTATTGTCGAAATGTGGCCGTACAATTTGCCAATTCCTGCGAGGATACAGACGTGATTGTATGTAACCTTTCCTGCAATTGGTGCAAGTGTCGATCTACAGACGAGGCGCTGACGAACATATCAGTTCCCAATAAGCGGCAATACCAATGTGACCAAACATATGAGTGGTAATATGTAAGCGTATTATAAGCCTCTGTCTACCCTTTCAGAGAACAGGCGTCAATATATATATGTTAAGTTGGATCTTTTAGGTATTAATTATCATCATTAGCTTAAACATCTAACAAGAAGTCTACTGCTGAACCAGGCCCATCCAATTGCTTTCCTCGGCTACCCGCATTCAGAACTTTGGTACAAAATGTATGTATCCTAAGACCAGATGAGGTGTCGTTCCAACATGTTCGGATATTTAGTCCCAATTTAATTAGAACTTTATTGGACAATGAGTACTAGCAGTATACAATAAAAAATATAAATAATTAGCTGCTTCGTAAGTGAGTGTAGACATTACAAGGTATCAAAATTTTATGATAAAATTTTATCATGAAAATGATTGTTGAAAAATAATGGGATTCATTTAATGAAATATTAGATACCTTATTACAAATGCAAACACATTCCTTCGGTTGAAGGAAATGTTAGTTGTTGATTGGGAGAGTTGGAGGCAATGCCGCGTAAGCACAATGTACCGGGACGTTAATAGGCGATTTGCATTGAATCAAACCAGTTAGCTAACTGTGTCTGGTGAATGTTGAACATGTTCCTGCTGGGAGGTGGAGGGATACGCGGTAATTACTTGCAGTGCAAGCCTGATAAACTGTTCATAATCACGCGTATCATTTTAGTTTCGCGGTTTTTACCGCAGCCAATCAATATCAGCCTGTTCATAAAGAATTGACAAACTGTTCTAAATTACTCGTAACATTTTAGTTTCGCGGCATCTACCGCAGCCAATTAATACCAGCCTGTTTATAAAGACTTGATAAACTGTTCAAAATTTCTCGTTCGTATTATTTTAGTTGCGCGGATTTTACCACAGCTTATCAACATCAGCGTGTTCATAAAGAATTGATAAAATATCAAAATTACTTGTAGAATTTTAGTTTCGCGGTTTCTACACAGCCCATAAATATCAGTCTCTTCATGAAAAATTGCTTATTTTATATTATTCTTTTATACTGTATTTGTGAGTTTGTAATTTTAAAATCTAGAATATAATCAGGATAGATAAGACAGACAATTTATAAAGTAAAGTAACAGATCATTGAAGTAGGCACAATTATTGCACAAACGTAACTATGTTTTTAAACTAAAATACTGCATAATCAATCACATGACTAGTCTAAAATTATATTTTATTTTGGATAAAAGTAATTATTTCAATCAAGGCTTCAGGCATCCTGTTGTAAATTGTTTTCACATAACAATATACAGAGACAACCAAGACTGTATTAGCGTGTATCCTGAACTGAAGACACCTCACAAACGTTAATCAAATACCAAACTGCCTATAATATTGTCTAATTACTACCATTAAGTAAATTATTAAGATATGAAGATATTACTGCAAAATTACTGCATTCGCTCAATTGTATTAATATGCAGTTGCTAAATATGGTTAGCAATATTTTACTATCAAATCATATAATACTCGTTAATAACTTAATCGCTAACCTTCATGATCATTTTATTCTATAGTCTTTAAAATTTTTAAAGACTAAAAACGGACGAGGTCTTTAATGCATTATTAATCCGTAATCATAATATTATGTTAAGTTCTGTAACACGAAGCTCGAACAACACATAGCTCGTAGAACCGACGACCGATGGGGCGTTAAGGTTCTAGAATGGCGACCACGACGACAATGGCGATGATAGTAGAGGGCGGCCCCCAACGCGGTGGACCGATGATATGGTCAGGGCGGCGGGGAGCCGGTAGATGCAGGCGGCAAAGGATCGATCTACGTGGAAAGGAATTGGGGAGGCCTATGTTCAGCAATGATAATGATGAAGTTCTGTAATATGTTAATCCAGAACTAAAACTTCTGAAACTTATTTCTAGGTGAGAAATAGTCAAATATTAGTGTGCTTTCTGAAACACGTTAAGAAATAAATTAGACGCAAAGTTTTTGAGGAGGTGAAAAGTTACAAATAACAGTAATACACGGCATTTCATAGGTGTCAAATCATCCGCAATGAGAGAAATACGAATAAAGGAGATAGGAAGCATCATTTTCATTATATATAGAACTAAACATGATTATGAGTTCTAGTCTGGGTGTTTCTTATGTATATTAAGTATGTATTTACAAAAATAAAGTGTATCCGTATGTATATCCCTTCTTTAGTATCCAGAACACAAGTTCTTATTGATAGTTATCTTGGAACTAAATTATTGGTGTGATTATAAGAGAATATTTATTTATTTATTTTGAATGAGAATGGGTTACGAGCCAAGGTTGGCTTATTTTAAATACGTATAAAATATTAATTGTATATTTAATGCTTCAATCAATTACTACTACCATACTTTTACTGTCTGGTGACTGGAGCTTGTTCGTTTTTTAATTAAGATTTCTTTCCTACTTTTTCAAAAGTGCGATTCATATTTGCATACATAATATAATCTAACCTCAAAAATTCTGAACAAACCCGCAAATTCTTTATAAAAATTTTGCTGCGTCTATGTTTTCTATTGAATAGTCAAGTCTGTTTTAAAGGATCAGTCTTTTAGATTGCTTTTGGGACATGACATGAATCTGGCGTTACAAATGGTACAAAAAACCAATGGCGATATTTTCAAGTAGCTGACAATATATTATATTTGAATAATTTGTAATGATCATTGCAGAAACAACCAAAATAAAAGTAGTAAATTAATGGTTATATGATTGGTATTGGTCATCATTTCAGATCAATAGGGGCTTATTACAAAAGAAGATTTAAAGTTAAACCAGGCTTAAACCTGGTTTGACTTTAGGTTTTAATTTGTTATGAGCCCCATAATGTTTCAGTACTAAACACGGAACTCTGAATAAACCAAGATGAGAGGTATTGTTTTATTCATACTCCAACACGCAGACCAAATAGCCGAAGAATATCCAAAGGTAGGTAGGTAAAGGTAGGTAAGGTAGATAGGTAGAGGTAGGTAAGTAGAGGTAGGTAGGTAGAGGTAGGTAGGTAGAGGTAGGTAGGTAGAGGTAGATAGGTAGAGGTAGATAGGTAGAGGTAGGTAGATAGAGGTAGGTAGGTGTGGCGCTTGTTGTTTGACTTTTTAGGGCAGCTGAAAGATAAATCGACACCAACGTCTTAAAATGCTTTCCGAAGCACAAAAGCGCTTGATATCAAATGTCGCACTTACAAACAGTCACCTAGCTCGCTCCGGCGCTTAATCTGTTTTAGTATTACGTTTTAAAATCTGTTAACTACGCTTAAAAATAATAAAACCTTTGTACACTTATACAAATCACAGATGAAAAAGCCATTACTTTTCACATGAGACCTCATACGTTACTTTGTAATTGGTGTGCTGATAGCATCTTTTATTAGATCTGTTATCGATGTTTGATCGATATTTAATCGCAACTGTTCTCATTAATTACTGTGAATCGGATCGCGTTGGGCGTGAACGAGTCAGTTTAGCGACGGAAGAAATTAATCGTGAGTTTCAAAGCGGTCGATGAGGTCTCTTGATATCATTGTGGAGTTTACGATTGCGCCTTAGGTACCGTGATATTTATTGAAAAGATAACTCCCATAGATGTTCTTTGCACTTTAAATACCTTAACATGCCGTGCCTATCAATTTAGCATAGTATGCTAAGAATCTTTTAATCAAGTTTTTGATAAACATTTACTATTATTATTTACCTGCGTTATTAATAATGTTTTTTTTTACATATGGGAATGTTTTTTGTTACACATTTAAAATTTAGAGTAGGTAGGTATCGACGACCGATATGGCGTGGTGGCGAGTATACCGGCACTCCACTTCTGAAGTCGTGAGTTCGAATCCCACACAGGACAAATCTTTGTGTATAAATATGAAAATTTGTTCTGGTCTGGGTGTTTTCCTATGTATATTAAGTATGTATTTATAAAAAAATTGCATGTTTATCCATTATTTAGTATGCATAACACAAGTTCTTAATGATACTTATCTTGGAACTAATTAATTGGTGTAAATATAAAAATTATTTTTTGGGCCCTTAGCATAAGTCTAGGGCAGCCGGGACAATGCTAAGATATGATGATGATACATACATACATACAATCACGCCTGTTTTCCCGAAGGGGTAGGCAGAGGCATAATAAATATGCCCACATTTCGCCAATAATATTGTTTGATACCACGCAATATGTGGCAAGCGTCGTGCCGCTTACCGGGAACTTAATGTTCCTCAGAGTTCCTCCATCAGCAGGTTTCACTTGCACTTGTAGGTGAGGTTGGCTTGGGCTCGAAAGGTCTTGGTTGTATCCCCGTACACCCGTATGATGATGTCAATTAAGTTATCTCAATATAAATAAGTGAACAATGAAATCCTTATTTAAATAATATTATCGTTTCTATATTGAGTCATTCATAATGGTTATTACATTATGCGAAAAGCGAAAACAGGCTGTTGTTTTTACACGATTGCTATTTAATATAATTAAATGGTGATTTTGGGTGATGGGCGTACGTTTAAGATGACGGCTCATTAAGTTTTATTGCTGTGGAAAAGAAAATCCGTGTAGATCTACCTTTTAATGCTTAGAAAGGTATTGTATAACGTATAACGTAACTTTTTGACTTTGACTTTTTGTATTGTAAGATTAATTTTATAACAACTGCGTGCATGTAATACGTTTATATTACACAAATTCGTAAGATTAATTACGTAAAGTTATAAATTATGTCCAATAAATTTCAATGTTCGTAAAATTATTAGTCAATTTTGTATGTTATTAATGCCGAAAACTACAGCAGATACTCGATAAGGCAATATTTTTTTTTAATTCTTATAAACTGCTTATTTAAACAAAATCTTAAGAAAAAATTCTATTAGGAATGAATTGCTCATATTTGTCAATAAGTTTCAACTTTAAAATCATCAGAAGCGACCTACCAGTTTCCTCATAATTATTCCGTAGTATTACATATATGTATAAACATCACCTTTTAAGCTTATAATACATACTGAAATTCAGCCAAATCCGATTAGACCAGTAAGCAGACCATGGGCCCTAAGCTCAAGTCTGGAACAGCCGGGATAATGCTAGGATATAGTGATTGCTTCTTTAAGCTTTTAAGCTGTTTATTTAAGTTTTCATAATAATTAAACTTAGGTATATAATAATTTCAACAATAGTCATTACTTTTCAAATTACACCGAAAAAGTATCCATAGTTGTAATGCTACTAAACAATACAATACACAATACCAAAAAGTTTATTTATGTTTTAGGACTTTAGATTTTGTATATTACTTGCTCAGTTTGTTTGTCTTTTATTTTCATAATTCACGATGTGTTATTTATACTGTCTGTGATACAAATTTATTTTTCATTCTTTCATAGTAATAGTTACAGGGAAGAAAACAAAAAAAATCATAGGACTACAACAGTAAGAGTATGTGGTATTTTTTACAGTAAAATTTAATAATAAAGTTAAATCAAATTTTATTTCTATGTTGAGTTTATTTAGCATAACAACATCCCATTCATATCGCGCATTAGCTTAGCTGGCGCTCACGCAAGCTTGTTTTGACAGGTTCAAGAAAAAACAGAAATGAATAGGGTTGCTACCACAGAGTAATTTCTACTATCGTTCACTGTTCCATTGTTGCACTAATAGTAACGTTATTACGTGATTTGGAGGAGGATCTGCATGTTACAAGTATAAGTTAAATTCTTTTAATTTTCCTAAATAATAATTTAATTATTTTAAAGTTTTTTTCCTTATATTTCCAGACCTTATTTCTGTTCCATAATGTCAATACGTAAGAACACAAAACACACTTCTTTTACGTGTTTATGAGAAAGTTAACAAGTAAAGTATATATTTTCTGTTACCGAGGTTTATTTGGCGCCAACGCGTAGAAAGACACCGTAGATATCAAGATATGGGTCGAGACACATGCAAAATTTTCTAGAACGGGTGTATTTTAGAGTATTTATAATGTTTAAACAACGTCTATGAAAATGTGCACAAGTGTATGAAAAGGGCATATTACGTGACCGTGTTTTTCTTTGTTGATTTAAAAACTATATTGAAGCCATAGAACTTTTTCCTTGACTACGACGAATTCGACTTGACTTTGACTGTATATTCTTTAATCATATGCAAATAATTTATAAAGTTACTAACACTGGCTCGTGAAGTGAGTAAGCAAGATAAGAATCATTGTATATAAGTTAAACCTACAAAAAGTCTTAAGGACAAAAATTCACTATGACCGAATCGTGTGTCCGGCTTAAGCCCACTTTACTTGCTAAGCTCAAACCTGTACCTAGGACCTAGAACTACGCGTTATACAAGCCAGATGAGTTGTTAGCGAGAATATTAAACCATGAAGCAACCAGTTTCCATGCACAATTGAAATCGTACTGTTTCATGTCCCCAGGCTTTAGTAGTGTAGATTAATACATTGTTATAAATAAAGATTCAGCTTTATGGAAACAGCTTTAAAGGAAGTTTGTAATGGAAATGCAAAATAGAAACCTGGCCAAGTTTGTTCTGTAAAAGCCATTCTCGATGACATAGAAACTCTTGTATATTGTATCGTTGCCCGCTTAATTTAAATATCGTAAACTTTAAATTACCGGCCTAGAAAAGTGCCCCTCTCATCTCACGGGGAGTCGTAAGAGTCGACGAAGAGAAATCCAACCGGATGATGGGCAGCAGCGTCATCTAGAATTAATAATATTATCTATTGGGATGGCTAATGTTCATCAGTGGTCTTTCTAAAGCTGTTTCTGTTCGTACTCAAAGGGTAAAATCTGGACCCTATTACTAAGACTCCGCTGTCCATCCGAACCTTATAAACCGTTATAGTCAGATAGTTGGTTTTTTACAGATGATAAAATATATCGATACCTATAACTATACCTATATAACTATACGTATAATATGTTCATCAATATCATATCAAGTAATCAATATCAAGCCAAAAAGAAAAAAAAAACACATTCTTATTTCGCTCCCTTAAATCTTTTTAGTATTTTATAGCGGCATCAGACATATCAATATCTCCTACGTATAATATGTTAACTGAGAAAATGACATTTTTGCTGTTTTCCATGCGCGAATCCGACTCGCACTTGGATTAGCTTTCGACAGATTCAGTTCATGTTAACCCTAACAAAACAGGGCCAGATATTATTTGGATAGTGTTATATGTCAACATATAAAAGTTATATATTCTTAATCATGGTTCGTTCGTTCACAAAGTTCTCTTCTGAACAACCAATAGCAAAAAAATATCAATAATTAGTAATTCTTAAATATTGGAATAATTAAATGATACAATTATTTTTCTTAATCTCAAATTATAGGTACGACAAAGTTGCAAGCCCTAGCATAATAGTAAATAACATTAATCAAACTCAAGAGAATCTGGTTACAGTTATGGTTCGGTAATGTATAACCAAACAACTGTTTAGTTCCGGTGGTTAGGGTTTTTGTAATTATCTGAGTTATTCTAAGACCCGCACTCCGCTTCTGGGGTCGTGGGTTCGATTCCCACACAGGACAAATCTTTGTGTGCGTAAAGATGAATATTTGTTCTGGTCTAGGTGTTTTTACAACATAAATCAAGTTTGGCTTAATAAAGCTTAATAAAGCTTATGAACGTCAACTCAAAAACTAATGCGCCCATTTAAGCTCCTGAACGTTGAAGAAATAGTCAAAGAACCTCGTCAGGGTTATTTTTTTTCTGGTTAACTGCTTCCACCTTAAGGATTATGATGAATTAATGAAATAATAAAGGTGTATTGGGCTCCTATCAATATCTTAGGAGTCAAGTTAACCTCACCTGCAAGTAGTGCACCTGCAAATCAACAAACGAGGCTCTGGCGAACATAAACATACACGGTAAGCAGCAATAGGCTCGCCACCTATTGCGTGGGAACAATAACATAATTGGCCTCTGCCTATCTCTTAGGGGAAATAGGCGTCAATATTATATGTATGTTATGAAATAATATATTTTACCGATATGTTTGGAAACTCTATGTAAATTTTATTGTAGCAAAGGTGAACAACCTAAATTCACGAAACAATATGTTGCAAAAAGCAGCCTGATTACCACAGACGATGGTTTTATTGTGGGAAAGAATCTCCCCTGACCGCGAATCATTGTAATGTATTCAAATGGCCTTAATAAAATAATTCCATTAAGCATGTCTTATTTTTGCTTCACCCGTTTAACTTCAGTTTAACGCATTCAATATATGTAGTTTATGCTCATTAATTTCGGACTAGAAAAAGAAGGACGGCGAAAAGATTAGATTATGCTAAGCCACTACAGTAGTATGAACTATTATTTATCTATATTTCATGCCTATACATATCATTTGGGCTTGGCAGAAACCTTGCCACATCTAGGAACTTTAACTCCAATATTTTTTTGGCAATCTACACAAAATAATTCATTGGTACTGTAGGTATCTAGGTAGGTAGAAAGGGCTACCGC
This sequence comes from Musotima nitidalis, assembly GCA_949126915.1. Taxonomy (NCBI): domain Eukaryota; kingdom Metazoa; phylum Arthropoda; class Insecta; order Lepidoptera; family Crambidae; genus Musotima; species Musotima nitidalis. The sequence goes on from OX421422.1 coordinate 6,060,762, forward strand.
GGTCTCAGGATATAACAGGCTCAAGAAGGAACGTGGATGGCTTTTAGTCAGTAAAACTCTGACACATCCTTCCGTTCTATCCGCCTCGTTCAATACTTGATGATTTCACAAAATTGTAGCTTGGTACTAAAAACTGGTGGCCCAAGATTAACTGACGTAAAAAGTATTTATTATCGCAAGGCCTATGTGCAGCAGTTGAGACATTGTGGCTGAAAAGATTGTCACTGATAAGATCTAGAACTTCAGCAAAAATAAATGATAAATTTTAGTAGTATTTCTACTTATTTTTTGGCTTACAAGATAAAACAGTCGCTTTTTGCGTGAAATACATTATTAGCATGAAAAGAAATCATTAATATATACATACAAAAAAGTTTATTTCCTCAACAAGCGCAATTGTTCTTTAAATCGTGATTGGAGCATCCATTTAGACTAGAGAAAGTCTGTGTTAGGAGACTCCGCACTTCTATAACTGCAATACAATAATTAGGTACAATACTTAATAAAATAGTTTACTTGTAGGATAGGCAGAGGCATATTATACCCCCACATTTCGATAACTATATTATTGATCCCACGTAATAGGTGGCTAGTCTATAGCCGCTTATCGAAAACTGATATGTTTGCCAGAGCCGTTGATCGGCAGGAACACCACTAGCAGGCGAGGTTGACTTGGACTCCTAAGCTGTTCATACTATCATGAATTGTTGAAAAGGGTTCGAGTCGTATAGGATTAATATTTTTATATAGTTTAATAATATGCGAATAAAATTCGGATAGTTCGTCAAAATAAGTAAGTTTATACGATTATAATTTATATTAAACATTTAAGTAGTCGTGTAATGTAGTAGATAGCATTATCTTTCACCTACCTTCTTAATTTGTGTACGCAGCCGCAGTCTGTTTCTCACCTCGACGATTATCTCCAGATCTGCAACATACAAATAACACTTCTTAACAATAGACCATTACACTTAAAACCGAATAATTCCACTAATCAGATCCATGCCATGGAAATTAGTGAAATTTCCATAGTTAACTACACGGGAGGACAGACTACTACATAGTTTCACATTGTATTTAGTGCGTGTTATCTCAATAATCTTGCACCATAATTACCTTAAAAGGGAAAAGATTAATGACCGTTCAAATTTTTATTCTAGTAATAGTTATTACCGTTTTATAACAATTATTATGAGTTTTATGACTCTGGTTATTTAACCAGAGAGTCATAAAAGTATCATTTGCCCATTTTCGCAAATTTTAATATTTTAAGTTACTTTTTCCCTTGAATGATTTATTACTCACATACACTTCGTTCGGTACCTTTTTGTTATGGAAATCGATTTTTCTGAAAATGGAGTATGTAATAAGCAAAATAACTTATTTGCCATGTACTGAGGACTTTTAAAAATTACATAATATAATTGACGATATTACACCCAACCGATAACGACATTGAATGGAACTGCTGGTGAAAGCTGCTGAAAATTAGCACTCAAACATATATCTAAGAGTCAACTCCAATACTTTCTCGTTACTTCTAAAAATAACATAACTTTACATTTAATCACAAACTGAGCACAGTAGTGATTATGATAGATATATTAAGTGAGAGCAATACAGTATTTGTTAATATATAAAACTAAAAAAAATGTCGAGATGGATTTCCGTACATTTTTAATATCGGCAAACAAATAAGTAGAAGGCTATGAACGAAATCCTACTAATATTATAAATGCGAAAGTAACTCTGTCTGTCTGTCTATTCTTCACGCCTAAACTACTGAACCGATTTGTGTGAAATTTGGTACAGACTAGTTTGGAACTCGAGAAAGGACATAGGATAGTTATTAACCCGAAAATCCTGCGGGAGCGGGAACTCCTCAAAAATCCGGCGAGTTCGGGAACTATGTGGGTAAAACCGAAAATCTGCCGGAAGTCACTATTCCACGCGAACGAAGCCGCGGGAAAAAGCTAGTATCCTTATAAGTTCTTTTAGTAATATCTAACAGGGGACAGGGGCCAAAGGAGACCACGCATAATGCAAATAGGTTTCATTATCAACCAGTAATGGCGGACTATCTGTCAGTACTAACTCATTAGTACTCGCACAAATAACATTTTTAGCCTGCTTCACTGCAGTGATTAACATAGCGAGTCAAAGGATTTATTATATATGAAATAACGTATGGGTTTAACTTATGAGTGGTCAGTGAAAGGGGACTGTGGTTTAGAAACGTCACAATAGAAATGAGAGGCATATTATACTTAACTATCTACATGCTTTGCGTAGTTTTGTAGAAACATAATTATACTGGGGTTATAAATTTTAGCATAGCAGAAGGCGGTTTCATTTTATTGCGAGTATGCCTTTTATTGTTCATCGAGAATTGGATTTGTTAGCCTCGTCTGTTGTTTGTTGAGTTCCGCTTGTAATTATTAACTAGTTGACTAATTTTAGTTGGAAATTGAATTAAATTTTAAACATGCTAAACTAGTTGACTGGACAGAAAGTTCATAAAAATATTCCTGTAATAAGTTCATAAAAAGGACATTCAGTTTTTTTCGAATATAAAAAAGTTAAAAGTGTTTGGCGTCCTATTTTTTTTTCTTAGGCTTAGGCTTACAACCAGGGCCGAAGACTTTTTGCTTTAAAGTGTAGTTGTTGTGTGCTGTATCTTCAACATAATGTGACTTAAACCTCTGAGGAGGTGCAAGGTTCTCAATGTGAAATGGGTAGACAATTTTTTCCGCCTGTAATCAGAGTTGATAAGATCTGCTATAGACGTTCAGCAAATTAATCGTTACCGACGCTTTACGTTACCCAGTGGCCTTAAGAACGGATAAACTCTGCTAAGTGAACCTGATGATGTAGCGTTGTTAAGTTTCTTACAGGATGGAGCAAAGTCGGAAAAAGACAACAGCGGTTAATCAAGAGATAGTTTTGGTAGTATAGTATAGTAGTGAAGGCATTTGTCCAGCAGTGAGCGACGTTCTCAGGATGTGGATGATAATCATCAGAGCCTGAAACTTCCTGCTAAATGGAAGCACTTTATAAAACTATATTCCATCTTCAAGCGCAGTATAGATAAATATAGATGAGATATCTGGATGGAGGTCTATATCCAGCTGTTCGGAATGTATTGATGATGAATAACAGTGCCAAAACTTCATGCCAAATGGTAAGGCAGTGTAACTAAACTAGGAGACAGAATACCTATAACATACGAACGTAATGTAACTACGACAAATGATAAAGCATAAATTTAAATATAAAAGCGCCTGCTTACAAAAATATAAATATGTATCATAGAGAAGGGAATGAATAATAAAATTAATAAAAAGACATTTAAAGTCGATTTAAACTGAGCCCGAGGCGAGATTGCATTTCGCCACACATAAACCACAATTACGCGGCTAAAGTGAATAAGCTGACATTTGTGATAGTCACGCGAGTAATGCCGTAGGCACATCGTGGTAGTATGAAGTGCCATTTTAACGCTGTCATCGATCAAATTATCATTATCAAAGAATATTATCCCGGCATCTAGGATACATATAGAGACGAAATGGGTATAAAGAAAGACCTTTATTTGAAATTATAAATAATTGCAAAGAACAATCATCATCATTCATTCTATTAACGTCCCATTACTGGGACTCAGACTCCTCTCATAAGCCGAGGTGGTAGGGTTAATGGACAATAAATTATAATAAATATCTACATTTTGTAAGTTATGCTGTTTAAAATTATTTACAGATAACAAAAAGAGCATTAAAAAATAGACAGTAAAAGTACTAGAGGCTGCAAGATTGAGGATCGTTTCTAAACTATCATGGTATTTAAGCAGTATACAGAGTAAGCAAGTGACGGATTAAAAATATCTTTGTAACAATTCCCGCGCTACTATAATTTCCCGAAAAAATCGAGAAACTATTCAACACGACACGTGTTTCGCCCTTACACAGGGCATCTTCAGGTAAGATAGGAGCCTCAGAACAAAGATGTCTTCACGACCAACGCTGAAACGAGACGCTGAAACGAGACTCAAGAATAATAATGAAAGATATTTTTAATCCATCACTTGCTTACAATGGATTTCCGCAAAGTAACGCCTGAATCAATAAATTATTCAGTATACAGAGGTCCGTCTTTGTATTAGTGACCGTTTTTATTGCAACTGGTAAATATTTTTATAAAGTAAACTGCCAAGGGTTAAAATAACTTAATTATTTCTTGAGAGATCTTTTATTTATCGAATAAAATATGTCTTGAAACAAAAATATGATTATTTGGTGATATAGAATTGCACTGATGGTTTGACATAATACATCAAAACTTTTCTGTGTCACAGTACAGCAGCTCTATGTGTCTCTATATTTATAATTATGAGAGTATTTATAAGCATTATTGTGACAGTCGATTTATTACGTATTGGCGAATTATTTTTTTAATGCATATAAATAAATTCTTACACGCGTGTTGTCGGCATTAACGTAATTGAAATGATATAGATCAACACTGTAGAAAAAAAATATAACAGCAATATTAGGGATAAGCTCTTGGTACAGTTGTGTTTTTTTGATTATCAGGCAATCAATTATTTATTTTATATAAGAGTAATACTTAATTGTGTTATCAATGTTTTTTAAAACACTTTTTCTGTTTGTATATTCTGTTTGTTTATTCGATTAATGTATCGGTATAATAGAAATAGTTTAATCTCTTATCCATATACAGGACAACATACTTGTGAAACAACACAGTAACCCATCAAGTTCTGTGTAACTTTTGGTAATAAATTATTTCCTAATTATCTCCAAAAAAGGCTTATTACTTTTTTTGTTTGCATTTTTAAAGCTTTGTGCTTTTTTTATTTATCTAAATGTTCTAAACGGGTTTTGGCGCCAACGCGAAAAAAGATACATAGTCATGTTTTATTTTCCAAAAGTAGTGTAAATACATATGTACTACATTTATTTAAAATAAGTAAAAACATATAGTGGATTTTTAACATGATTTCTGCAGCAACGTACATAAGTGTAAAAAAGTAGTATATTGCAGTGAATTTTGCTTTTACGTTCTGATTCCAAAACTATATACAAACCTCTAGTAAAGTCTATATTACTTTACTGGGGTAAGAATTTGACTGTGGCGGACTTTACTTGACATGACAATCGCTGTGACTAAATAAAAAAAATAACGCTGCACATTGTTGCAAATAGCTTGACTTATCTAATTACTTGACACTGGAAAATACTCAAATTCTTAACGAATAATACAATTAGTGCACAAGGGATTCTATCAAGACCTAAGGAGCCCAAGCCAACCTCACCTGCAAGTGGTGCACCTGCCGATCAACGGACGAGGCTCTGGCGAACATAACAGTGCTCGGTAAGCGGCAATAGGCTCACCTATTACGTGGGACCAACTATATAATTGGCGAAGTGTGGGCGTTTAATATGCCTCTGCCTACTTCGGGGAAACAGGCGTGAATGAATGTATGTAATACAATTACATTAAAAGTAATAATAAATAATGCTACTTTTTTGAACTAGTATCCTATCGAGCGCCATATTAGGGACATGTTTTAGGACCTTATGACAGAGGTAACTAATGTAAGTACTGGAGGTAATTGCGATTCAAACGATCAATTAATAAAAGAGTAAAGAGATCTGTTAAGTGGTTTCTACAGTTCTTACGATGGAGTACGTGTAGAATATCGCGCCATATATGAATTGCCTGATGTCAAACAACGAGCCCTTTATAAATTTATTGCTGATTGGTAAAGAGTTATGATCTATATTTATCCCGATGATACGCAATCAAGCCGGTTATAGGTTTAATTCATTCTTATGTTTGAGAAATAAAAAATAAAAAAATTTCTTATATTTGAGAATCCTTTATAATTTGTAGCAACTTCAAAATGTTTCAAAATGTATATCTATCCTGATTTTAAGAAATAAAACAGGTTTTAAGCTTAATTCTTACTTCAAGTTCTTAAATATTTATTTTTGAAGTACCTAAGTATTCGTTTTAAATTGGCCTAAAAGATTATATTTTTTATGAATATCCAGAGTTTTCATTCAAATATATTGGTTCGTATTAAAAATAGAATCTGCCTTTAAAATAATGCGCATGTTGAAGTGTTATTGCATTTTTAAACTTTTTTTTAAGTAACTATTATTTTCATTTGTGAAGTGGAATTGTAAGATAATTAAAATATATATTTAAAATTACGTAGTTTTTTTTCGTCATAATTTTTTAAGCATTACCAAAAAACTAGAAAATAATATGGACCGGATATTACGACAGTTCATCATGCAGAAGAAAAGAGTTTTTTATAATTCAAAAATTTTATGTTATATTAAAGTGCTCCTCTCTTGATCGTCGAAATTAACACAAGTCCGGTGTACAAAGCTTAATCCTTGGACAGGTGGTATTTTTAATGGGATTTAATATTATCAAGTACATTCAAGACGAGAGGCACATCATGCCGTGTCGTCAAACTAATTTAGAGTCATAATTTGGTAGCTTGAAAGTTCTAACAGCATGATGCCACGCTGTCCCAACAATCTGCAATAGATACTCGACATAGAATTAATTTCTTACGTTGGCAAGTGTACTTAAACAATTAATCACGATTAAAAAGCTTAATGAAAACCTAGATTCAATCTCGAAGCGCAAAGGTCACTCAGTCGGGTCATAAAAGTGAAAGCTCAATTGAAACACAAACGGAACTAATCAACAAGCAATTATAATTATTAATCATACATAAATTTGTTCGACACCGAGCGGGCACGTAGGAAATTATCGTGCAAAAAACATTATCGCTTTATTGATCCTATATAAAAGTCTACCTTTCTCCGGACGTGAGTGATCAGAGATTTTCGATACATTTACATTTTATAATACCACTTGAGTCTGTTCTCACAATAGAGACGGATCCAGGCGAAGTTTGAGACTAATGCTCGCGGTAGTGATTAATGACTTTTCGTGTAATTTACTCTCTTAAAACTTTTTTGCGAAAGATGAATTGTGCAAATATGACTTTTCACTTGCGGTTCATTTAAAGTTCTGACGCGTGATTATAATGAAAAAGCGTTCTATGTCTGTTAATGTATTATTATGTCTTGCGCTGTATAAAATTGGAGCAGCAGCTAAGTCATATATGACTAAAGACCTGCAGGACCACACCTACATAACATTAGCATTCAGAAAATATAGTGAAACAAATGACACATTTTTTTAGAATTTTTAAATTTAAAGATATTTAGATCAACAAACAGTTACACAATACATAATATTGAAAATGCTCAAATTAATTGTGATTCATGCGTAACGAGTGAAGCTACCACGTCATAGTGTAAAAAAAATAAAACGATACTTAAAGTTAATAATTTATTGCATAATTAAAAATACTATAACTCTCATCAACATAACAATACATAAGATAAGATTTATATATAAATTTTAAAAAATAAACAATAATATTAAAAATTATAACAATAACGTCTTCGTATATAATACATGAACGCAAATATTAATTGTCATATGTGGAAATCGCACGATTGAAACTTGGAGCTAAGATTCTCGCCACTTTATCTCAAATCTATCTATACTATATTCATAAATCGAGGGTGTAAAAACACCTTGACCAAAGCCACGCATTATACACTTCATAACAAGATACATTACCTTAAAACTCTTCTTCTTCTTCTTTTAAATGATGGCTTCGTGCGGTTTGCACATTTAGCCAATGTCAAGTTAAAGATATATTAATATCATATAAAATATAGTAAATGAGAATGAGTGGTGATAAAGATGATAAATGGTAAATGAGATACCCTCCCCTAAACCCCTTGAGTCCTCAGTAAAGATGTGGGACTATACTGAGATCTCACACGGACTCCTTGAGAGAAAATTTGAAAAGTGATGTTGCACTGTTTTGTTTGATTTACTAACACTCATATATGTTCACAAACACTTAACGGTTAATAATCCAACGTTATTACACATTAATAATAATAAATAAATAAATATTCTCTTACAATCACACCAATTATTTAGTTCCAAGATAAGTATCATTAAGAACTTGTGTTATGGATACTAAATAACGGATAAACATACATCAATACTTTTTTTTTTTTGTAAATACATACTTAAGATACATAGAACACCCAGACCAGAACAAATATTCACGTTCATGCACACAAAGATTTGTCCTGTGTGGGAATCGAACCCACGACCTCTCGAGTGAAGTGCAGGTATACTGACCTCCACGCCATATCGGTCGTCGATTAATGCGATTAATGTTAGAAATATCACAAATTTTAGAAAATAAAACAAAACTGCAGTCTTGTCGCTTCACTTTCCTGCCAAGAAGTCAAGACGATTCTTATTTTCGGTGTTTAAAAAAACATTACCTAAAAACTCCTTGGAAGACGATTCTCATTTTTGGTGTTTAAAAAAACATTACCTATAAACTCCTTGGAAGACTTTTATTATTTTTGGTGTTTAAAATTACTGCAAATAGTAGCATACAATGAAATGCGCGCAACAGATCGTGTGGCTCAAGCTTGCTGACGTTATTGTAAGAAAAAAACACAAGAAATAAAACTTAAAATTTGTTTTAACCAAAATTCATGAAATAGATTTCATGTGTTTTACCTTTACCAACTATAAGGCTATCTATGGCTTTCCCAACTATAGCCCCTAAGAAAAAAAATATCCTGATGCTGGGCAGAATAAGTTGAGAGCTACTTTTGCTTTGATCAGGTTCATTTACAGGAAGCATGCCTTATTAGATCACATCCTTCCACATCGTTTCATTAACACTCAATAACCTTCTCACGCACTCCCGTTCTATATCTATAATGTGCCATTAAATGACTTTATTAGCAAGTACGAGTATTTCAAAAGAAAACAGCTAAAGACGGAAAACATGTAAGCAGTAAAACATATAACGTTTACTTTTTATTAAGTTATTAATGGCGGTACAACATACCACAGTGCCAGTACTTGTATTTCTATTCAATTCAGCATTTTTCTTGATACTTAATGGCGTAAAAGAAATATAAGCTTTGATGCACCCGCTGCATGTGAATGCTATTTTTATATCATACAGAAATATTGTATTAACTTATGGCACGAAGCGCTTCTGGCATCGGATACTAGGTATTCGGAAAGGATCACAGAAATAAAGCAGCGGTCATAAAGATTAATGAATCAGTGACCAATTTTTAGATCCCATATTTGTTTGGATATTTTCATTATGGTTACATAGCTTTATTTTCTCATGAGATTTACAATTTCACTTATTGGGAAATAATAGACCTAATCTACATAGATTAGGTCTATTATTCTTCTAACACATGTTCTTGATAGTTATTCGAGATTGACAAATAAAAAAAACATAAAAAATATTTTTGTGCAACTGACACTTTCGCTGTTAAACAAAAAACCTTATGTTTTTATTCAATTTGAAAATAAAGGAAAAAAAAATACAAAAAAATAGAAAAAATTCATTTTTGAAATTCCCAATCAAAATATAATTTTATATCAGAAAGGCAGACATTATTATTATTTTTTTTTCATTATTGTCATCACATATTTTTTAACAGAAACAGAGAGCGTATTGCCTCATAAAATGCGCTGTCATAATGGAGTGTCATGATAACATGTTTGTTAGAAACACGCAAGCGTGATTCGGAAACATAACTCAGTAAATATGAAATATGTTCGTGAATTTCCTGATATTCTTTAACGTGCAGTAAAACTCAAGGAAACATTTGGTCACTTTTTCAGTCTCCTATTCAAATTTACTAATCATGTATTGAACAGTTTATGTACACGTACACACAAATTTACATAATAAAATGGATTAAAACGAAGATGTACAAAAGAGCTGCTTATTCCTCAAGGAATTCAAAGCGACGTAAGCTCGTGGCGAGACCCATAGTAAAGTAGTAATTATCGCTTGCGCCGTGCCTCGGAAAGCACAAAGCCGTTGTGCCTGGCTGTCATGAACATCTATAGCAGTCGTTATTAGTCAGGTTTTAACCATAGAATGATGTTAGGAGATGCTAGGATATGATGATGATGATTCCATAAGGAATTATATAGGACACCAATATAACAACAAGTAGTTTTCATTATTTGGCTGGCAGTAAATCACTTTCTGTCTATTCATAACAACGTACAAGAAACGTTAATAGTGAAATCTGATCCTTAATTCACAAACTGAACCTAAGCTTTCCTTATAAATGATGCTCGTAAATGTAGATCATTTAATTTATTTTCCGATTTTTCGTTATTTAATTAGAAATATTTCGCAATGTGTGTTGTGCGAGCGAATCAGTAAAATGCAACGATCTGAACCTTATACCCAACTTATAGCCAACCATGAAACTAAGGTAGATGCCAATAATTAAGTAATACAAAAACACTGAGAGTTCACTTCACGGTACAAGCAATGTCAAAGTCTTTAACTTTAACTTCATATCCATTGTCACAGATATTGCAATTTGTACATGTTGTGTTGAAAAAGGCGTTTTTTTCAAAATATTTTTTTCCATTTTGAATTACACGTGAACGTTATTAACAATAAGCTTTGTACTTTAGTTTAAACTATTTCTAATTTACGATTATTAAAAGACTACGTTTAAAGTTTTATTTTACAAGTGCCTAAACAATTTTCAATGCTGTAATTATAATAAAAATACAAATGATTTTCATACGAAGCCCTTATAATACAAGTATTTTACTTATTACCATTAAAATTTATACAAGTAATGAAAAACTTGTTTTCACTCACTCTAATGTTCAAGTCTTCATTTATGAGGCCGTAAATTATTTTTCATAGTTTAGTAATTAAATAAAAATAAAAATTATGTTGTTGTACTTAATATAGATTAATATTACTAGTGAACGTCAGTCCTTGGGATGGGTGAGTATTTGTATGGCATTTTTTAAGCGCTTCATGTTTACCGCGTCTGGTCGGATGTAAACGATCACTTAAAATAAGCGGATCAGTTTTAGGGTGGGTGACCGTTTGTGTGTCATTTGCAATCGACGCCTCAACATCAAAGGCTTGTTAAACTTAAAGATATGGCGTGGAGGTCAGTATACCTACACTTCACTCCAGAGGTCGTGGGTTTGATTCCCACACAGGACAAATCTTTGTGGGCATGAACATGAATATTTGTTCTGGTCTGGGTGTTTTCCTATGTATATTAAGTATGTATTTACAAAAAAAAAGTATTTAAGTATGTTTATTCGTTGTTTAGTATCCATAACACAAGTTCCTAATGATACTTATCTTGGAACTAAATAATTGGTGTGAGTGTCAGAAATATTTATTTATTTTATATCCTTCTATATGTATATATATCCCAAATTCAATATTTATTATTTTCCATAATTATTAGTATCATCACAGACTCATATGTGGATACCAAACTCATATATATATATACTCTATTTCATATATTATTACAGACTCATCTGTGAATACTCTATTCATCACAGACACATCTATGAACTCTCTATGTCACCACAGACTCATCTTTGAACAATCTATATTATCACAGACAAATTTCTGAACTCTCTATTTCACCACCAACTCATCTGTGAACAATCTGTAACATGACAGGCTCATATAAGAATAATATTTAGACTCAGCTGTGAATACTTTTTAATTGTTCACACTATCTGCCCGCGCACACCCCGATATTATCACGCTATGAATACCTAATTGTCTGCTTCAATATTGACAATCTAACGGGGCTTAAAAGCATTTATGCTAAACGACATTTACAAAGACATAATTTTAATGATAAAAGCAGTAAAATGCTGTCAGACTAACAGTGTTGTGATAACATTAATAGATAGCTTATGTAAAACTTTGATTTACATAATGATTCTGGAGAGTAGATGGGCGATTAAGTAAAAGTATTAGATGAAAGTGAGTTACGGTTAAATTGTAGACGTTTAATAAAAAAGATTAATAATACTGCTACTCATAGAAAAATATTCAACAGATAATAAGTGCGTTTGACAAAATAACACACGCAGAATTAAGAAGTTCCAGAAGATTGTTGCAAGTAATAACAGTCTACCAAAAATGAATTTAAGTGTTACCAAAAATAATTCATGTGCATAAAATTTATTAACAATTATTAATTATTTGAAAAAAACTTAGCCTCTTGTCGATATGACATTTGGCTTGGGTGTTTGTATACGTATAGTCCGCATTTATGACATAAATTCGATTCTCATATAACACAAATGCTTGTGTACTCATGTACATGTTCATACATGTACTTTTTCTTGTTCTGGTGTTTTCTATACTTTATAAGTAGATGTATTTACAAAAAAAATGTTTTGCGAATGACTTTTACCCATAGTACAAAATAAGGTTACTTTGGGTTTATATTGCTCTGTGTAAGATGATTAAATCGCACAATACCCTAGAAGTGTACTTGAGTTTTATATATTATTTTTAAAATATAACGCTTTTTCCTTTACTAGCAACTACGAGTATATTACTTCATGTGATCGTGTTAATTGAGGTCGTATCGCAAAAAAAGAGTACCGAAAAATTTTTTGCTACAGCGTTTAAGTTTACTCAAATGTTCAGAACTTAAGTTTTAAGCTTTCAAATGACATATTGCTTTTTTTAAATGTTGTATACTTTTACGTTAAACATATTTGAATGTAGAGTTAGCGGTTGAGTCGATTTGATTGCTAGCGAGTGCATTATAAATTTATAGGCCCGTGCGTATAAATTTATTGTTACGCTTAACAAAATGTTATATGATTGAAATACAGTGGCGCTTTTGATTAGATGACGTTCAAATTGTTTTATAAGGAATCCTGTAGCTTGTTAAATTGATGCACGTCAGCTTAAATTTAAAACAGTTTTAAAAATATTTTATATTTCTCAATCATTTTAGATTGCAACCGCACCTTAATTATAATATGGTCAAATTCATGCTCTCTTTATACATATGCAAGTTAACAATGGAAGAGTCATACAAATGCAAATCATAAAATGATTGCTTTATATCCGAGTGATACTGAAGACATCATGCAGTGGAATGTAAATGATACTTAAACATCCTACGGGACCGCTCTCTTTTAGGGTTGCTACTTTGTCATTTTAACGTAAAATTTAAAATGGAGTATTTTGGGTTAAGAGAGTTTTTGAGAGTATAGTAAGTATGTTATTGATGTTAAATAGAAAGAGAAAGAATTGTTAAGCTATCTGTTAATAAATTATCGATCGTGTTATTAATTTTTTTTTCTTGTTACACAATAAATTTTTGTAGATTTATTGTGTTTTTTTTTTACACTCAAACGTAGTTTATAATTTTGCTTACCAAATATTTCATGTAAATTAAACACAACTGTCACCGCTTATTATCATAATAAAGTAAGACGTTATAAAAATGATATGAAACCCATATTTAGGAATAAATACACAATAATGGGCACTGGCTGCCGACCGAGGTACTTCAGCCCTATTTAAACGAAACATGCATGACACAAACACACGCAAAATCACATACATTTTGTAATAATCCTCTATTTTGTTTTAATATAAAAAAAGTAAAATGAATGTTATAAACTAACCGTTTAAAATTATATAAAGCTAAAAAACGGGGCCTCTTATCACAGGTAGGTATACACAGTTACTTAATACTATATTGTGATTATTTATTTTTTTCAGATGTAAAACTATTTTTGTTTTCTTTTAAGTGTTATACGTTCTTCCGTCCATGAGCTAGAAGACCGCTAACTGTCAGAAGGTAATATTTGAATTTTGATAGCTAATATCAGACTTACATGTACCTAGAAAACATTTGAAATAAGTAAAAACTAAAATTACAGACAACCCGCTACCGCTCATCATCTCAATAATGCGAGGCGTGTTAAGAATGAGATTAAACCTACATTTAGGAATAAATACACGGTAAGGTAAGGTGCACTGGATGGCGTCAGTACGTCAGCCCTGTTTAAACGAGCCATGTTTTCTCCCGGGGCGATTTTGGCGCGTCCGAGCTCCCGGTCTATAATTTCTAACGGCCGCCTTCGCTGCGGACATAATAGCGGTCTACGCACTCGCACTGCGCATGAATCGCATTTGTAAGTTGGTTTTACATATGAAAAATGAGAGAATTTACTTAGTTTGCTGGATAAGTGCTGGTATTGTTTTTGTTTCCCGTAATATTATTTGCACTATTTTCGTTTGCCAGAATGATTGTTGGTTTTAATATTCATTTACACTGTTGTGGCTTAACTGCTACTACTCGTGTGTTAGATTTAAGGTTCTAGTTATCTATATATCACATAATAGAATCAATAACCACTATAAAAGTGCTGTAAGCAGGTAAAGGAATTCAAAAGTAAAACAATAAAACGGTTTGAACTATTTTATTTATTAAGCTTTATTAGTGTTTCGAACACTTCCTTTATTTTTAAACTACACTCAGTTTATTTTTGAGAACTATTATTTAGTGTAATATATATTTATTATTATAGCCGTTTATTTAGTTTCATCAAATAGTAAACACAGAATTACAGTTATGCCATATATCCTACGTTATGTCTTAAAGCAGATAAACAAAATATATAACTTATATCAATCATATTGCATCAGTTATAAAGCCCAACAGATTAGTACACATGGACCCACATAAAATCAAACAAACATTAATAACCATGTGTACAAACATTCTATTTCAGAACTACACTTACTAGTGTAACAATCAGTACAACCATTTGTATATTACAAAGCATTTCATATATCTGTCCATAATACCAACTAAACATTAATCGTAGAAACAACAAGGGTACAACCTTGGAATAATTGTTAAAGATAATAATTTAATTTATTATCAACAATCATCACACCTTAAAACAAAATAACATTATGCCAAATAAGTATGTAGTTTATTCGGCATAATGACTATACACAGGAACAGCTTAAAACAATATAACACTGTTGATATCTACTTAACTTAGTCCGTAGTTCTGGAATCGACCCTCAATACTCATTTTCTTACGATTACAACCTGTCTTTTATACACATCAAATCACATCTTAAGAATATCTCACGATAGGTGGCAGCACCAGTATACTTTCTAGTTTTATTGAATATTACGATAATTATTGTGCTACAGTTAATCAAGTTCGATGAAACTCTTTTAAAAACACTTGAGGAGTTATTACAAACATTTACCTACAGAAGGTACATAAAACATTTATTAATAAATCGAACATAAACTTTTACCTCAATAAGATAGGAGGATAGCGATACCAACGTTTTGAAATATCAAACAATATTTTATTATTATATTTTATATTATATGTTATTAGATATATTATCATCAATATCTTGGAATCCTTTTGAAAACCATTTATAATATCTTATTAAGACTAATTTCTTTTTAGAAATTAGTAAACATGAAGTTTATATTAAAAAGTACTTTTCTTGATTATTTCAATGAGGAGTCAAGTATACGTCTTTTAATAATTTGAATTCAAGCTCAATGTAGGCAAAGACTCGTAGTAGTAGTATTCTAATAATTTATTTAAGTATAATAATATAATTCCCTGACACGGCCATACTGACAAGTACTTCGTCCCCGAAGTACAACACAAAAAAAAACTAAATATTTTTCAGTTAAGACTATTACATTAACATTGCCACCAGCCTACATCTTACATCAAGAGGACAGGTAACAACGGTCTCTTGGCTTTGCAGACACATTCTTGCCTTACAACCTGCTGCACATTGATACCGACAAGAAAAGGCAAAAGACTTCAGCAGTTCATTTCAGTAACTTTCCAATTTTACAAACTGTCTGTTGCTTGTGGCGACTATACATTTGTTCAACTCCTACGGTACTCACCGTGAGATTAACCAGACAAGCAAGAGACTATATCCTTTATACATATATTTGTATCATATTTACTTCAACATCACATTGTGTCATATTACATTGTAACCTTTTTCAAATGACTACCTATATTTACACTTGGTTACCCTTAGTCACATACAATTGTAAAAGACTTCACTTGCCTTTAAATTACCCGTATTCATCTCAATATCATTGTATCCAAAAATAAACAACTACATATTTTCAGAGATGTACCGAAAGCAAAAACTTACATTTACACATTAGAACTTCCGGGTCGTCTGGCTAAAGACATAACAGGAAGCAGAATTATAAATAAGCTTCAAAATATATTAATATAAAATTATATACTGTCCAAATTTCAGTCATAGAGCTAATAATAGTCTATCAATAATCCATGTTCCCAGATAATAATTCCTTTTTTAATTTATAACCACTGACCCGTTATACGACATTAAATACTTTTACATCTCAAAAAAAATTGAAAACCTACAAGTTGATTCAACCTCTAGCTATATTTTAGAAAATAATTAATGATGTAAAGATTTAGACAATTTATATTATTTATAAAAAACATATATTTTGCTATCCATTGGAAACACTGCCTATACAAAACGAAACTAGCATATATCAACAACGTGACTTTAAACTGCTTCATTACTTACTTAATCCGTACAATATTTTCCAAGAAATTCTGTCACCATAAACCATTTTTATATTATTATCTAACTATATACATCATAAATATTCTAACACGGCCATACTGACAGTACTTCGCTCTCGAAGTACATTCACACAACTTTAATTTTGTCACATTATTATTTTCTTTTTCTTTTTATTTTCAATAAAACAATTATGATCCGATAATCCGCTGCCTGTGGAAACTATCAACAAATCGTGGTCACCACCAGACAAGATACGGAAATAACAAATATAATTCTGTAATGTAATATGTACCACATTCAAATAAAATCATTATCAGGCAGATATCCCTATACATTTTTTCTAAATCTTTATGGCAGAAACAAATGAAGTTTATAAACATTTTATTTTCAAACTAATGATATTCAACAATTTTTGCGTTACGAGAAGAAATATTGATTAAATTTTGAATACTACATTATATTAAAAATCTTTTTACCAAGTACTTCGATTATTTATTGTACCACCACTTTTACGACATTTAATTGATTTTCAAATTATTTACGAAATATTTCCAGAAAAGTCTACCTTACTAATTATACTTTAATTTATATATATTACATATTTACGTTACATATTTATATTACATATATATATTACATATTTTATTTATACTAAATTACGGGGCCTTAAACTCAGAATACTTCATCTACAACCGATAGTGTAGACAACCCAAGTACTCGACTAATGTCCTCTAACGGAGCTAAGATTCATTGTAATTTAAATTTTTAAGATTATATTAATAGAATCTTTTGACTTTCAAAAACCGCTCGGCCAATCTGACATTAGACTTATCATAATAGTTCTTTTTTATAATTATAAAATCTAATTTTACCATCTACATTACTTTTATGTTACTGTAATTCAAATAAAAGGCATTCACGTTATAAGTAATAATGATTCTTAACATTAACGTTGTTGTGAATAAATTACACTTTATTAATTCAGTCAATATATATTTTTTGTTTTGGGGGATATTAATGATAAAAGTTAGTAATGTAACATTTCTAATTACCAATAAATATTGAAAATATATTTATTCAATTACGTTTTGACTAGCGGAACTCTCGGCCAGGTTTAGCCCATTTTAGTTGCCCTTTACCCTTCCCTTAAATGGTTACGTCTCCATGCTTACATAATTTATATGAGGTTTTTACATTGTTTAAGAGATTTATTTAACCACTTTATGACAATTTTAACTTCATAATTTTTTTTATTCGTAAATCTTTTTATATAATACATATTTAACAACTCTAAAGTTCTGTTATCTCTTATATTTATTTTCTTGAATATCATAATTATTATCGTTTTATTTTAAAATGTGTTACTTAATAAATTTATATTAATTTTTTTTTATAAAATGTTATAAGTATTTTGTTATGAATTTTGTTCTATAGCATGAAATGGTAGACATTTTATTTACCCAGAAAATAGTTTGATATTTAATGAAAACTGTATGTTTTTTTTTTATAAATTTTGTGATTTTGTTTTAATTAAACCAGAAATTAAATAATTGTTACTTAAAAAACAAAAATTATAATAAATTCTCAAAAATAATTTAAAGGCGTATTTATTTGTACTAACCTTAAGAATATTCCATATGTGTACTTATTTTTCTTTAAAACTTATTTTACTGCATTAAATACCACAACATATAACAACTATTTTACACAAATCTTCTGTTAAGAATTAAGTAAGGACTTACCAGCCCTTGCAGACGTTCAAAAGATTCCTATTTGCTTGTATGATGCTGTCGCAACAGTCTTCGTATAACGCTCCTGTTGCAACGCGAATTCCGTCGTCCACCTCTTCAAAATCGGTACAGCCCTTGCTACGATCTTGATGCCGTTCTAAAAGAATTCCTTTACTTCTGATGCTGTCGCAACAGTCCAGTTCCAGGATTGTTCCCTCAGGATGTAATAGAGCTGGTATAGCGTAGTCATCGCAAATAGCCTCTAGTAGATGTCAAATTCTTCAAAATCCATGCTGAAACCCATTATAAAATTTTGATTGAATAATTGGCGCAAGTCGTTCCCACTTCCGATGTTAGATTTAAGGTTCTAGTTATCTATATATCACATAATAGAATCAATAACCACTATAAAAGTGCTGTAAGCAGGTAAAGGAATTCAAAAGTAAAACAATAAAACGGTTTGAACTATTTTATTTATTAAGCTTTATTAGTGTTTCGAACACTTCCTTTATTTTTAAACTACACTCAGTTTATTTTTGAGAACTATTATTTAGTGTAATATATATTTATTATTATAGCCGTTTATTTAGTTTCATCAAATAGTAAACACAGAATTACAGTTATGCCATATATCCTACGTTATGTCTTAAAGCAGATAAACAAAATATATAACTTATATCAATCATATTGCATCAGTTATAAAGCCCAACAGATTAGTACACATGGACCCACATAAAATCAAACAAACATTAATAACCATGTGTACAAACATTCTATTTCAGAACTACACTTACTAGTGTAACAATCAGTACAACCATTTGTATATTACAAAGCATTTCATATATCTGTCCATAATACCAACTAAACATTAATCGTAGAAACAACAAGGGTACAACCTTGGAATAATTGTTAAAGATAATAATTTAATTTATTATCAACAATCATCACACCTTAAAACAAAATAACATTATGCCAAATAAGTATGTAGTTTATTCGGCATAATGACTATACACAGGAACAGCTTAAAACAATATAACACTGTTGATATCTACTTAACTTAGTCCGTAGTTCTGGAATCGACCCTCAATACTCATTTTCTTACGATTACAACCTGTCTTTTATACACATCAAATCACATCTTAAGAATATCTCACGATAGGTGGCAGCACCAGTATACTTTCTAGTTTTATTGAATATTACGATAATTATTGTGCTACAGTTAATCAAGTTCGATGAAACTCTTTTAAAAACACTTGAGGAGTTATTACAAACATTTACCTACAGAAGGTACATAAAACATTTATTAATAAATCGAACATAAACTTTTACCTCAATAAGATAGGAGGATAGCGATACCAACGTTTTGAAATATCAAACAATATTTTATTATTATATTTTATATTATATGTTAT
Organism: Musotima nitidalis; assembly: GCA_949126915.1. Classification (NCBI taxonomy): domain Eukaryota; kingdom Metazoa; phylum Arthropoda; class Insecta; order Lepidoptera; family Crambidae; genus Musotima; species Musotima nitidalis. The sequence goes on from OX421422.1 coordinate 6,080,495, forward strand.
TAGATATATTATCATCAATATCTTGGAATCCTTTTGAAAACCATTTATAATATCTTATTAAGACTAATTTCTTTTTAGAAATTAGTAAACATGAAGTTTATATTAAAAAGTACTTTTCTTGATTATTTCAATGAGGAGTCAAGTATACGTCTTTTAATAATTTGAATTCAAGCTCAATGTAGGCAAAGACTCGTAGTAGTAGTATTCTAATAATTTATTTAAGTATAATAATATAATTCCCTGACACGTGCATACTAACAACGCAATTTAATATATTGTATTAGCTATAAGGTTTTACTTGCGAACGACAAAGTATTTTACTATTGCTTTTACACATACAATTATTTGCAGTTTTGCACTTTTTTTGTTTGCCAGAATGATGTTGGTTTTTATATTACTTTGCACTATTGGCGATTATACTAAATACGCGTTTAATTGTAATAGCCATAAGCTTTTACATACGAAAATTAAGAAGTGATTAGTGTTGGGTATTGTTTTATACCCCATAATATTATTTGCACTTTTGTCGTTTATACTAAACAATAAATTGAGATACCTTAGTAACAAATGTCATAATTATTACGATTCTGTAAATTAGATCCCATAGAGGCTAAAGGTATTATACGTTTGACTCAGAGTTAACTTCTAAAATATTACCACGCAAATGAGTCATAAATTATGGTTTATGTCATTTGATAATACCCACTTAAAGCAATCTGGTTTTCATATTTCTTTATTTATTGAACAAAATCCACGGCTCCTTATTGACATAGTTCTAATATTATTCACTAGTCATACAGCCTATAACGAATTGATGTTATATTATAGAACACCCAGTATTTTTATATTCAGTTTTCGTCTCACATAACTGTTTCGCTTCCCGTGACGGGATACGTAGTTGTATTTCAAACAAAATGTTTCCACTGAAGTAAAAAAGTACAAGTTTACAATCATTATCAAATAGTTATTCTTGTTTGTAATTGCTACTTTTTAAAATTATTTCACTCATCTTTTACTAATTCTTTTACATGCAATTTATTCTATAACTGCAAGGGTTGGCTGCTAGACATCTCTTCTAGAGATTCTTTGTACCTTTAGTTTTTCATTATAAGTTGTAACTTTTTAATGAATAATAAAGGATTATTATTATTCCCAAGTGCAGCAGAAGGGGTTTATGAAGAATTGCAGTTACTAGAATAAAAATACTTTTCAGAAAGGCATAAAATCAATTTGTCAATCTTTATGGCGTCATCATGTCAGCCTTATAAAGACCACTGCTGAACATTAGCCTTCCATAGATTACATTCTATTGGGGGTGTTTGCCCATAATCACCACGCTGGGCAGGCGGGTTGGTGATCGCAGTTCAAGCCTGTACGTAGAAAGCCGCTGTTGCCCATCATCCCGTAGGATTTCTCTTCATCCACTCTTACGACTCCCCGTGAGATGAGAGGGGGTGGCACTATTCTAGGTCGGCTGCAAAGACTGTCATAAAGATGATGGTAACAATATTTGGAGATTTGGAGTGAAAGGCAAGGGGATGCACAAAAGATCCGACACAAGGGTCAAAGTGCGTGGTTAATCTGTGGCCCCCGCGATAAGATAAGATAAGATTCTAGGTCGGCACCACACGGCGCAAAATAATACAATACCATATGTATTCTTTAGAATTACTTACGTTATTTTAGCTTTCACTTTTAACTCCATCTTTCACTGATTACTGAAGCGAGGTTGTTTAGAAAAATTAAATAAGAATGTTATAATTATGGTATACAGTTTCTTACAGGCTTATCTTCTGTCTTCACCGTATTATGATAAACATAATTGTAACAATTACTACACTCTTTCACTGTTCTTTTGTTCGGTGTTGCGGTAACTATACTTGAAATGTCAAACTTCTAATATTTTTATTTCACAAACGATTACATAGTACATGAAAACGTCAAAACAATAAAAATATGATAACACTGAAATCACGAAGCGTAGATTCACTTACATACAACAAAACTATTATAAAAAAGTTAATCTAAAGTGTAAGTGACTCTAAGAGTTAGCTCCGAGCCACCGCTCTGTAAAAAAAACTAGCAATGCTGTCATGTAACTAGTTCTCTTTAGGGTTCGTTTATATTAGGGTGTATAGGGATCTTACCAAGAACTAAGGAGCCCAAGCCAACCTTACCTGCAAAGGGTGCACCTGCCGATCAACGGACGAGGCTCTGGCGAACATAACAGTGCCCGACAAGCGTCAATAGGCTCGCCACCTTTGCCACATGAGTGTGGGCGTATATTATGCCTCTGCCTACCCCTTCGGTGAAACAGGCGTGAATGTATGTCTGTTTAGGATTCGTTCATTCATGTCAGCCTATTAAGAACAATGACAAAAATTACGACTTTCTTTACCGAATCTTTTCCAATCAGGCTCCTGCCTGTAGTGAATGGGCGCGTTAATTTAAAATTTGTCATGACATTCATAACTGCTCCGTTGGGGCTTAAATTGAATAAAGCTTTTAAACGTTATTCTCAAATATCAGAGTTAACGGGATTCTTTGTCTGTTTATTAATTTCAGCAATTTAAGTTTGATCTCTTCTCATCTGGTTATGGGCTCATCTGGGTTTGGTTGGTTTGGTCCCACGTGAGAAGTTCTCCTTTGGATAGTAAGAAGGCCTGAACCGAGTAAGGAGTCGTTAACACATTGAAATAATGATGGAACAAGGAAGGAGGAAGAATAAGTAGTATCATACTTTTGAAAATAATAACTATCAAGGAAACCAAATACTAAGTACGTACAGTAAAATAATTAAAGAAAAAATAGCCAGTAAGGTACAATGTGATATAGTAGTAGATTATGAAACTATATTACTTTCCTGCATGATATCACAGTCTTAGTAATTGGTGAGAAGAAGAATAATGAGTAGAATATAGTTTTGTAAATAATGTAAAGCTGGGTGTCTAGGATTAACCTCCGCCACTCAGAGGAAAACATCATTCTATAGCTAAACCAGCTGTCAGGATATTCGACGGCACTGCCTTCTTAATAACGACTGCCATATATGGTCATGACGGCAATCTATGGCAGTTACGGCCAGTTACACTTACTTAAGTACATAGCTTCGAAAAGTTAGGCGCGCAACCAAGGTTTGAACTCGAACCCCTTCGAATTGTAATCTATTGGTCACATATAATAGGCTATCGCTGTTGCTGCCTTTTTATGTGGATATTATGTAAATAATTGTTAAATTTAGATTTGAATAATATCAAATATTTCAAAAAAAAAATCATATTTCGTAAAAGAAGAAAATACAGTTAGGTGAAAATATACAAAACCAAACGGATCCCTGATTGCATTACGTCCGTCGGCTTCAGACAATCAGATCTTAGCAGTCGGACTTACTGCTAACTAACTCAAATAGTGTGTACGAATATTCATAACTATAACATTCAACTTCCTCGCATGATAGGCATTACTGCAAATTTGCAGAAGTAACGTTTAAAACCGGATGGTGACAGTTAATTACTGGTTAGATAGATGTCTATGATAAGTTGCCGCCTTGACACAGCATATGCAGATAAGTCAGTTTGCTCAGCGATCTATAACATTTCATAACAAAAGTCCTAAGGATGTTTTTTGGCCCTTTCAAGCATTTAAGAAACAGTACTATATTGACAGCAAGCGCTGTACCATAGACCGTTGTTAAAGATTGATCTCTGCGGGCGTAAAATGGAGTTGTACAGAGCCTTGATCAGCTGAGATTGTCGTAAGGGAATAATGTGCCACTTCAACACGGCTGAATCCTGTGATTACGTCATTCAAAGCCTTCCTTATTGACTCGGTTAGCGGTACAGCGCTAGCTGTCAAATAATAGCAGTCTTAAAGCCCTATCAAGTCTAAGCCAAGCTGAGTCTATAAAGCGACAGCAAATCATTCTTTCCAGTCATTTTTCATTACCAGTAGAAGGTTCGAAAAAATCTGTTATGTGCACTCAAGCAAATTTTGGTTTATAATAATTTGAATTGTTTTGCGAAAATAATGTTCAAGTCAGGTCTGACATTAAATAACACGGGATGGTTTATGAACACTTTCCTTCTCTAAACAGAACATAAATTAACAGAAAATTGAGTAGCACATAAGTTAAGAGCTACAAAATATATTCGTTAAAGTTGTACGCATTAATTGTTGTCTTTCATTTCATGATGCATCTATTTTAACTTTCTGTCGCACTGAACACGTAAAATGCGTATGACAATAGGAAAGTAAAGTACAGTAAAAGCTGTTAAAATGACGTTGTTCTAATAAAGTGTAATAAATGTTAGCTAAGTTCGATTTGTGTTTATGTGTACACAAACGCTCAAATTTAATAACATTTTAGACTACACATGTATAAATTAGCTTGCTCATAATGTTCATACAAGTTAAAGCCAATTATTTTGTGTAAGTTATGGATGAACTATCTGTTTTAATCCTTCTGTACTTAAAGCGCTGTGAACTTTATTCAAGTATAGTAACTTTTGAAATACAAAGTAAATATCAAGTATATAAATTACATTACCGTTTAATATCTGGCGCTTAATAACCATTATAAATATGAAGAAGTAGGAAAAATGTATGTCTCTAGTCAAACACGGACTAATATTAATTTAATAGTGTAAATGGCATTAACATTAACAGAGTAAGTGACCTTTATTTTGCCTTTCCCAATTTCTTCTATCGAAATATATGGTGAGTGTTCTTAAAATCGTTTTCCGCCTCTCCTTTCCTCTCCCGAACAACACGTGCTGGTCTTAGCAACAATCTGCATACTGTACAAACCATCAGCACTCGAACCAAGAAATTTGATAACTCGTTCCTGTATAAGGCCATTAGGCATTGGAATTATCTGCCGGCACATGTGTTTTCTTGCTTATATAATCCCGACTCTTTTAAGCGGGATTTGGAAATATACATACATACATACTTCCACGCCTGTTTCCCCGAAGGGGTAGGCAGAGGTATATTATTACATTGCGCCAATTATATTGTTGGTCCCACGTAATAGGTGGCGAGCCTATTGCCGGTAACCGGGTATGACGGGCTATCTGTTACGTCCGCCAGAGCCTCGTTTGTTGATCAGCAGGTGCATCACTTTCAGGTGAGGGATTGGGCTATACACCCTATAAGCGGGACGTGAAACAGCATTTTTTAGGCCGTCATGGTTGGTTGTACTTGTTACCGTACATACTCCACGGTATGAAACCCCCTAATTTTATTGGGCTGTATCGACTGGTTACCATCAAGCAGAATGCAGTCATTATAATGTGTAAAAAACCGGTTTAAAGATACAATTGTCACATCATTGTTTAATTTCTTGCGACTGTATTCCCACTTTAAGGCTTATTGAATCTCTTTGCTATTAAAACTTACCATTTATTTTAAAAGCAAACTCGATGCGTCTGTTGCTGTTTTTTTTATTACCTGAAATAATAAAAAAATATTAATCAAAATCGTTGATATTTCAATCTGCTTACAAATATTTCTACAAATACAATTATAACTATGCTTAGCACAGGATTTTAAAGATTATATACGTTTTATTTAACTTATTCGTGCCTCCGAAGACCTTGTATTTTCTCTAATTAAATTAAGTAGCGCCCAACAAGCAAAAACGTCATATAAGTCCTGACTTCAACGACATTAAGTTAGATAGCAGTCTTATAGTAGTAATGAGATGACTGCTAGGTCCTATAGACGTCTTTAGTTTAACTTTTTAGTCGCACGACGAATATGTCGTAATAAACTGGTCATAGCAACGTCGGCAAGACTAAACTATACGACGTTACACTAAAGTTTTAGCTTAAACGTCTGTACGACAACGCAATAGTCATACTAACAGTACAATAAACGTTTTCAACTGACCAAATTATGTGTATGAAAAACTTTTATATACCCTTTATATAATCAGCAGTTGTTGCAGTTGCAGTGTACATGTTTTTATAGAAACGTTTATAATACGATCAATATTTTGTTTTAAAGCAGTACATTTGAGACACTTAAATAACTTGGTTGTTTATTTACGACTCAAATATAACTTTATTTAATACTTACTTACTAACTAATATCAGCTCATTGTTAACCTAACAAAAAAGTTTTACGCTTCTAGCTGCAAAAATGAAGACCTTCCATACAAACTTTGAGCCCCAATTTCTAACAACATTTTTCTGGCATTAAAAAGTAGCACATGTCTTTACTTAGGCTCTACACTATCTATTTACCAAATTACATTTACATACATATACTCACGCCTGTTTCCCAGAAGGGGTAGGCAGAGGCATATTGAACGCCCACGTTTCGCACATTATGATTTGGTCCCACGTAACAGACGGCGAGTCTATGGCCGGTTACCGGGAACTTTTATGTTTGCCAGTGGCTTGTCTGTTAATAGACAGGTGCACCACTTGCAGGTGAGGTTAGCTTGGGTCCCTTACTCTTAGTAGTATGAATGAGAGTTCAACAAGCACACCAATATTTTTTTATTAATATTATTATGTAGTTCCAAGATAAGTTTTATTACGAACTTGTGTTATGGATACTAAATTATGGATAAACATAAATAAATACTTTTTTTTGTAATAACCAGACCAGAACAAAATTAAATATTCATGTTTATACACACAAAGATTTGTCCTATATGGGAATCGAACCCACGTCAAAAGCAGAGTGCAGTTGACGTCTACGCTATATCGGTCGTCAAATAGACTACGAAAGTGAACTCCACACGTGTTTTAAGCTAAACAGGATATCAAGAGATTGAAGGTCATTATCATTAAATGGTTTTTTATTAAGTTTAACCCAGCTTACTACAAGACAAAGTGATTAGCCGGTAGTCAACTCATGACAGGACGTCTTGGCGGGAAAGTGAAGCGTCTGCAGTTTTTTTTTTTTTTTTTTAATTTGTGATATTTAGAACATTAATGTGTAATAACGGTGGATTATTAAGTGTTTGTGAACGTACATGAGTATCGGTATATGAAACGAAACAGTTTTCAAATTCAAATTTCAACTTTTCAAATGCTCTCAAGAAGTCCATGTGAGATTTCAGTATAGTCCCAAATTTTTACTGAGATCTCAAGAGGTTTAGGGAAGGACACCTCATTTATCATCTTTATCACCACTCATTCTCATTTACCATGAAATATATATTATTAATATATCTATAACTTGACACTGGCTTAACGTGCAAAACGCTCGAAGCCATTATGTAAAAGGAAAAATAAAAGACTCATGACAGACGCATACAGATATCAAATTACTTCGCACCCAAGAAACCGATAATCGAAAGTGAAATAAAAGCAAAAGTTCAAACATTACGTCGGCAATAGAGAAATTAATTAGACATTTTTGATAGGTAAAGTGTACGTTATCCACGCATGGATCAAATTACACATCAAATCAGTTTCCTGTCTATATCAATTCACTTGAAATAACATTCATGATGTTCATTTCCGATTTTAGGCTGTTTAGTAAACGCCTACCAGACATGATAGCATTGTCCAGTCTCAAATTGAGCAGAATTGTTATTTGTGAATTTTAATGGTTTTTACTGTATCGATTGTAGATAAATTTAGAAAATATATTGTTACGCATTAATTTATTGTCTGAAGAGTTATTTTACATCATTGTAAGCAATCAAATTTTTCGAAAAGCACGGAAGATTTCGGGTGCACGTCCATAGAAATGAATGATGTTTTCCTCTGGGTTGCGGAGGTAAGACGGCAGTCGCTCCACGTAATAGCTGAAATTCAGTCAAAATCAGCAGACACTGGGCCCTTAGCTTAAGTCTAAGGCAACCGGGATAACGCTAGGATATGACAATGGCCCATAATTACGCTGGGCAGGTAGATTAGTGATTGCAGTTCAAGCTAGTACGCAGGATGACGCTGCTGCCTGACATTAATTGCAAGATATGAAAATAATAATTAATAATAATAATAATAATTACTCTCCTCTCCAATAATGTTGTGATCGATAGGGTCCATTATTAGTTTTAACGAAAAATTTAATATCTTTTGTCACACACTGGAATGGTATAATATTATTAATTATTGAGTTCAATTCCTTTAATTTGCGTATTGAGCACAGCACGAGGACACAATTTATTTGAGACTCTAGAAGAGACCTGGTAATAATATTTGTCTTAATCTGGTTGTTTTTTAGATAAGTATGTGTATTATTATTAATTTAATGGTTTTTTACTGCCAAATCAGCATTTATACCAATAACCCGCGGAATATTTATGTTATGGTTTCTTTTTTAATTAAGTTCGCTTTCAAACCTATGTAACAAATTGTAATTAATTATGCGATGAAGAATTTACAATATATATAATTATAAAGTATATAATAATAAAATATATTCATTCACTCTACTAAATTTGTGGCTAGAAGTGCTATATGATTTTATACGTTTTTCTTTTATTGACATTAATATCAAGATGATACCTCCATGTGTTGTGGTGCCATGGATTAAAAGGGAGTTTGAGAGACAGACGGATAGAGTTCACTTAATGTACTAAAAACTGGTGCTATCTTTATACTGTTACATATAGGAAAGTATAATAATGAAAATACGTTATATAATTTAATACCCGCGTTACCAAAATAGCTGTGTTCAGCGGAGGTGTCACGAAGTGGTACAATGGAAAATAAGCACTTCCTTAATGCAAAGAATATAAAATTTTAATAAATATTTCATAGACGTCTGCTGCACACTTCTTAGGCCTATTTTACACTAGTAGCAATATTTTAAACCTTATTAGCATTTATAACTTTCTGGGGCTTACCAACCAGATTAAAACTACTGCTGTCATTTTTATTTGATAAAATGAAGACAATAAACCCGGATTAACTTTGGATCTTGTTTTGTAATAAGCCCCTTCTAAGGATGTCTGGAAATTACTTAGAAATTAATTGTAAATGACTTTTCAAAAATGCATGTTTACATACGCATTTTATACGCCCACACTTCGCCAATTATATTGTTAGTCCCACGTAATAGGTGGCGAGCCTATTGCCGCTTGCCGTGAACTTTTATGTTTGCCAGAGCCTCGTTGATAAGCAGGTGCACCACTTACAGGTGAGGTTGTCTTGGGCTTCTATAATGTTAGTAGGATCCCCATACCATGTCTGTAAATGTCTTTGCCTTCCATAAAAATGGTCTTGGAGTAATGGTTCAGGTTGGATGGTAGAGTAGTTGACAACCATTAACCATTGTTCACATCACTAATACGTATTGATAACTACTTATAATGTTAAATTACGGGAAAGAGTAAAATATTTAGTTCTCTCTTTAAAATTTTCAAGCGCATGGCTTGGCTTGTTGCTTTTAATTTCTGTTTTTCCCACTTGACATAAAGCATACAAGTATAATTCGCTGCAAGAATGGATATGGATTTTGGTCCAAGGCTTTAGTTATTATATAAAACCGTGAAACTTAGAATTATCTATATAAAAAAAAGTGACAGAATATGTTCAATGTAAATTAAGTCTTAAGATATTTAATAAAAATAGAATAGTGGTGGTTTTCAGACAATGCTTAAAGATGAGGGGGACAGAACGTAACGTAAATGTTTTAAATAGATTAAGAAACTAAAGAGGATTAGAGACCGATATGCACGACACCCTTAGTTATGCTCAAGTATCGTATACGATACATGGAGCCGAGTGGCGCTCGGGGTGTTTGGTAAGGATTACTGAAATATACTACTAGCCATATAAACATTATGATGATGATATATATTATAAACTTTTTATAAAATTTGCTACAAGAATATATGAAGTATTGATTTGTAACTATGTGAGCCATAAATTTATTTATTTATTGTTTATATTCCAGAATCATCACGATGTGAACAAGACTTTATAATATCTAATACGAAAATAATACCGGTCGTATATTATATACTTGCGTGTGTTACACACTATTAGTTTGCAATGAATTTTACGACTCGGTTACTTAGTTACGTTCAAGTATCGTATACGATACATCGAGCGCTAGTGGCGCCGGTGGACCTAGCGGTTAGAAACGATTACTGAAATATACTACTAGCCGTTTTACTTAAAATATTGTTATTATCGTAGAACCTGTATGAAAATTATTATACCATCACAAAATATATTTTCATTAATTTACTCGATAAAGAGTACAGATTAGTAAATTGCGTATTATTTGTATAATTCTTTATATCTAGACTACAATTTTTTTTTTTTATAATTCAGGTGACTGAGAACGCTAAGTGATGTAACTAATCGATCATAACAGAACTTATAAGTGTGTGTTACGAGTGTTTTTACGACGAGTTGCATTGTTCTGTATTTAGAAAGTTGCATCATTTTTAACTCCATAATAGCTCGAGAAAAGTAACATAAATGTAAATTGAATTTGGCAATTGCATAGTTTATAATCTAAATTAACATTTTTATAGCATGTATAACTAATTTCTCCAGCTGAACACGAGACACAACCTAAGAGTACACAGCAGAGAAAAATCAGTGAAATAACTTTCTTAGATAAAACTAGTACTTCAGTATTTTACATATTGTTCTATATTGATTGCTATTTTTCTTTTGGAAAAAATATACCAGCCTATGTTACTCAGGGATACTGTCAGGAATACTTTATTGTAAGGAATAATAAATAATAAATATAAATAAATATTTCTGACACTTACACCAATTATTTAGTTCCAAGATAAGTATCATTAAGAACTTGTGTTATGGATACTAAATAACGGATAAACATACATAAATACTATTTATTTTTGTAAATACATACTTAATATACATAGAAAAACACCCAGACCAGAACAAATATTCATATTTATACACACAAATATTTGTCCTGTGTGGGAATCGAACCCACGACCTCAGGAGTGGAATGCGGGTATACTCGGCACCGCGCCATATCGGTCGTCGAATACATACATACATAGGGGAAATGGGTAGGCAGAAGCATTATTACACCCATACTTCGACAGTTGTATTGTTGGTCACATGCAATAGGTGGCGAGCCTATTTCCGCTTACCGGGAACTTTTATGATTGCCAGAGCTTCGTTTCTTAATCAGCGTGCACCACTTGCAGGTGATGTTGCCATGGCCCCTAAGATCTTCGTAGGATTTCTTCAGACCCATTCTAATGCAGCATTCTACGGTGAAAATTGTTCGAATTCCGACTAGTTTTTGAGTTTAATCGTAACAAAAATTTATTCAACAATAACAATGAATCCTCTTAATAATAATAGTTTACAGTATATTTATATACATAGAAGATATTGCCCACAAATCTACCATAACTTCTCCGAAGTATCGATCGTAAAATTAAAACAGGAATATTTTATTCAACATTTCCCTTTAAAATGTTCTGCCATGTGGTCAGTCTAACACGAAGCAATAAGTTGGCTTTAGATTGTAAAGCGCAGGCATTACAAATCCTGAAAAGCCAGTTCTTCAAGCCACTCTGTATACTCGTATAGGCACAATTAAATGCAAATAGAGGCTCTTGATATTGATTTTTTAAGTAAAGCTTCATATGATTTTTTATTTATTGTGCTTCAAAACAAATAGAAGCTTATTTCAGAACAAGATCTGAAGTTAGACCAGGTTTAGAACTAGTGCTTTCAATGTCTTCATCTTATCAAATGAAAGTAACAACACTATTTTTGAACCTTTTTTTGTTTTTATAGTGGTAAATGACTTTACGCATACTTTGCGACCGATATGGCGTGGGAGTCAGTATACCTGCACGTCACTCCAGAGGTCGTGGGTTCGATTCCCACACAGGACAAATCTTTGTGTGCATGAACATGAATATTTGTTCTGATCTGGGTGTTTTCCTATGTATATTAAGTATGTATTTACAAAAAAAAAAGTATTTAAGTATGTTTATCCGTTCTTTAGTATCCATAAAACAAGTTCTTAGTGATATTTATCTTGGAACTCAATAATTGGTGTGATTGTAAGAGAATATTTATTATTTATTTATATGACTTTTTATTTATTGTGCTTTAAAACAAATAGGAGCTTATTACAAAACAAGATCTGAATTTAGACCAGGTTTAAAAACTAGTGCTTTCTATGTCTTTATCTTATCAAATGAGAGTGACAGCCATATTTTCAAACGTTTTATTTAATATGTTTTTATAGTGGTAAATGCCTTTACGCATACTTTGCGCCGCAGCGACAGCACAAAGTTATATCGGGTTCCCTGGCCGAGATAGTAGTAGGCGGGACTAACAACTAAACCCACTGTTTCCTGCTCCACGTAAGGTGCCAAGAAGGTGGTGCTACAGGAGAACCAGACTGACCTTATGCACTACACGCCAGCCCGTGTCACAGACCCATTATAGTTTTTCTTAACCCATAGTTGACCACCCCCTGGTACGTGTTTTGCAATAAGATCTATTTAGGTTACAAGCTACCAATTACTAGCGAAACATTGCAAAATTATTGTCATTTTAATAACGCTTTCATAATAAATATTGGTTTCATATTATTATTTAGCTTTTTTTTGCATGTCAAAGATATATTTATCAGCGAGATATATTCCGAAGCCGTGCTTCGGAAGGCACGTTAAGCCGTTGGTCCCGGTTATCACTAAATGTGGTAGTCGTTAAGCCATGTTAGAGGCCTAATGGGCGGCTTGATAAATTCTAACAGCAGGACGCCATACACCTGCCTCCGCCAATCCGCACTGGGTCAGCGTGGTGGAGTATGACCCATTACCCTCACACCTTGATTTGTGAGAGGAGGCTCGTGCTCAGTAGTGGGACGTTGATGGGCTGAAATGATGATGATGATGATGATATAGCGAAGATAAATTTAGGGCGTTAGTAAAATACAAAAAAAAACCTACTAATTATCAAAATGTAAAAAAAAAGGCTGCCAAGATTCAGAAGCATACATACATTCACGCCTGTTTTCCTCGAAATGTTAGTAAGATCCCTATTTAGAAGGAGATTTGGAATTGCACGGAACTGAAATTATGCATACGTACATAAAAATATAACAGATCCTCTTGACCTAGAGTTAGATTACGTCGTACATGAACATTTTCAGTGTTACCATTAGCAAATATTATTAATAATAATAAAAACGTATATTTGAACCATTACAAAATAAAAAAAATCTAAAATAGTATCAAAAAGTCCTCCGCTCAGCATTATATGGCAACAAAGAATGTCACAATGCTGATATTCTGCGGATACTGAATAGAATAGAATAGAATATTTTATTTGCACTTGATTGAGGTACATTACAGTTCTTGTACAATAAAATAAAGCTCCTCTCATTCAGCCAACAACGGTGGCATGCAAATTATAATTAAATTACACATGAATAAATGATAACAATTTTTTTGTTTAATGAATATTTTGCTACGCCTTTCCAATCACTTATTCATATATTCTACGATAACTTGATTGCAAGTGCCACCTAAGAACCTAAGTAAGATAACATTAACTTTACTCATGTCACTTACTTAGCCGAGGTAAAAAAGAAAAGTGCTTTATATGGTTGCAAATCCGAGGCGCCTAAGAAGGCGTTAATTATGCAGTGTTGCCAGATGTTTTTACGCAATTTTCCCCTTTAACTAGACGTCGGTGCTTTTGAGCGATTCCTCAATGTCATTACCTACTTTTTTCTGATATAGTAGCTGGTACTTAAACACGTGTTTTGTAAAGATTTCTTTGACTTTGATAATACTATTTACTGTAAAGTAGGAAATAAATATATCTACTTTAAGCAACTTATATATAATTTATTTATTTATTTACGTTAAGTAGTTGCCAGATAGCCCAGATTTGCCTTTAAACTCATAAGGTCTCGGGTTCTAACCTATGACTTCTCGAAGTTATGTGTGTAATTATCGCTTGCTCCGTGCCTCAGATAGCACGTAAAGCGGTTGGTCCTGGCTGTTATGAACATCTATTGCAGTCGATATTAGGTAGTCAGTGCCGTCTAACATCCTGGCAGATAGTTTAACCATAGAATGATGTTTCCCTCTGGGTTACAAGGTCAGACTGCAGTCGCTCTATGTAATAACCGAAATACAGCCAAAACTGGTTAAGCCATTAAGCAGACACTGGGCCTAAGCTTAAGTCTAGGGCAACCGGGATAATGCTAGGATATAACAAAACATAAATATTACAAAACATAAATTTCCATAGAAAATTAAAATCAGTCTAATAATTTTAATGAATTAATTATTATGAGACAATAGATTTTTGCATTATACCGGCTGCTGCCTTACGGGCCCGGGGTCCGCTTCACTAGATGTGGTAGGTGTTAAAAGCCCTGTTAGGCATCTTGAAATATCCTTAAGGCCTGACTCCGCCGGGTCTGCGTGGCCTAAATCCATGACATCTCGGCTTAGGAGAAGATGCCTGTGCTCAAGTAGTAGCCACAATAGGCTGGGTTAAGTAAGTATAATTTCCTTTTCGTAACGTTTTTCTCTAATCAGGCATAGTTTTATTTGCCATTATAGCTTTTGTAGTTATATTTCTAATTAAATATTTAAATCAATATAAGTGAGCAATCAATACATTAGTATTCATCAAACAAAAAAGGTTATAACGGTGTATTAAATTAAGTTTTTATATGTTTGCATGTGCAAACAGTAAGGGAGCGGTAATTGCGTGACGTAAAACTTTAGCAAGAAAAAGAGTCTTGGTTTTATTAATTTATTAGTCATAAAACTTATGCTGCCTTCCTTGATTACATCATGTTTTATATGATTGGTTATGCGCATAACCTATCTTTTGATAACTTAAGTACATAAATAACTTAGTCCCTCTGTTACGCTTTTACGCCTAAATCTTTGAGCCGATTCTATATAACTTCATCACTAGGAAATAGATTTGGTGTGCTATAAAAACGAAAGTTTCTGTGAGTTGGGCAGAAGAAGTCTCTAACATGTTATGGTTGAGAATGAAATCATATAGGGCAGTGATAGCCCACTGAAACAGACGCTGGGCCCTTATATTTGAAACCATTGTACCTTAGCTTGAAATCATTTGTGATATCAAATTTTTATGTGTACAAAAATCAATAAATAATAGTGTGGGGCAAAATGTGTGTATCTACATATAGAATTCAATAAAAAATAGTCTAGGGCACAACTAAGATGATGCTAGGATTCTGAGGAGCAGTAATACGTGACGCTTACAAATTCACATATCGTCGGGGATAGTGTAAATCCGCGTAACTAGCTTGGACAATACCGCGTATCTGAAAAATTTTGCTAATTTAAGTTAATGCGCGTAATTGTCGCAGAGCCTAAATTATGTACTTTCAGAAAAAAATATATACAACAAAAGTTAGAACATATAACTAACTATATTATGTGTAAAAATTAGTTGAAATAAGGAACTTCTTAAGTTTTTTTACCTTCCCATGTAAAACTAGATCTATTGCAGATACGCGGACTTTACGATTGGTAGTTTCGCGCATTTGCACTATCCCCGACGATATTGGCTCCATGGAAGAGATGGCAATGGCCAGACTACCAATAAAGCTTATTGTTTCTTGCTACTCGTAATGCCTCGTATATTGCCAAGAAATTAGTACAAAGATTTTACTCCAGTATTTCTCAAGAAAATTATATCTTGTCTATCGTCAATGTAGATATCGAAGGGTCTGTCACCATTAGACTAGTCACCTAGAGATGCTAGAGTGACAAAAGACAGCTGTGGTACAACTATGTCCTTTTTAAATAGTTGTAATAGCATGGATGTGAGATTTAGGCACATCACAATTTTCATTAAAATTTTGGAGACTCTTCTTTACAGTCTTTTAAATCTTATATGAACATAGGTCGACAATCTACGGAGGGCGGCAAAAATCAATTGAATTGAATTAGCTTAGGAAGAAAGATCATAAAATTCAACGCATTTATGATAATAATTAATTTCACTCGTTTCACTTAGAAATTATACATGCAAAATCTAGAACGGATGCCAATAAACCAATATAAAACTGAAGCTATGAAATTCACGCTCCATGTAAACGTTAATTACAATGCGACCGAGTAATTAAGGTAATTATAATCAGTAAAAACAAACAGACACACGTGTAAATGTAAAGTTTATAAAATTTTAAGTAGGTAAACAAGCTTTCTTTCTTCTTTTTTTTCTATACTATTCTAGATTGGAGAAAACGGACATCATAGTCAGAGGGCCTACTCTAATTGCAACGAAGAACGAAACTTCGATATACTTATTCCTTTCTTTTCTTTATTAAGGATACACCAAGGGAGTGAAAGAGATAGGTATGACGAAGTTTAGTTTTTCCTTGAATTAGGATAAGGACCTTAGGTGACGCTACAGTTTGTGAAGAACATTTGGCACTTTAAGAAATGTACTTACGAAATGGCCGATCCGAATTTGTAGTTGGGGAAATTTGCTTCGTTAACTTGTCTTTTAATAATGAATAAGTCTCATAATTAAAAGAGCAGTTTATTTATTTTTTATTCAGAAGTTTCCTGTTCAAAATCTCCTGTTTTGATGATTGAGTAAATAGATAGCTTCTCAAATTAATATTACTGATATGACAATCATTATCATTTTTTTTAAAATAAAAGTTGATGAAAAAGTTCACGAATGATAATAAGACTACTTCTAAAATACATAAGTAATTACCATGTACTAATAATTTTTTTGAAATTAGTATTAATATGTTTGCATGTTATTATTAACTTTCAGTGTAAACAATTTTTCAATGCTTAAGACTTTTTATAGTAGAAAGTAAAGTGTCGGTGCCCTATTTTATATTATTACTTTACTATCTACTCGTAGTTATTACAAACTTATTACTTGATGAATTATTAAAATGAGCTAATTAGTCAGGGAAGTCTACACGAATTTGCTGACTGTGAAATGGTAATTATCCATCGCTTGTTTTTTAAATTTTTTACCTTTACAGTAAACGTCACGAATAATAAAAAAGTTAATACTTAAATCCAAGCATAATCCGGCACGATATTGTGTTAGGAATTTGCAACTGAAATTAAATGTTTCTAATCATATGTGGTAATTACGTAAACAAAGTATTGACAGTGATAAAATGTGTCAATTTTAAGATTAAAAAATATATAATTATGTGTTAATAACTAGTTAATAACTGTTTGGCTACAATGGAAGTGGGTTATAGGCCGAAGAATAGAGTTTTGGAGCAAAAACAGAAAAAGACGTATCGAGGCAGTGTTTCATTTTCTAAAACTGATGTAATTTCTAGTTTTTGTGTGTAAATATTGTGTATTTTTAGACTTAAGTTTTTCGACAACGTACACAAGTGTAGAAAAGTGGCATATTACTCTGAATGTTTCGTTACCTTGTATTCGTTTCTCGTTTCATTGTATTAGTTTTAGTTTTCTTTTTTTTTTCTTTTTGTTTTTTTGAATTTTTATTGTTTACTATTTTCAAATAATATTCCGTATCTTAATTTAAAATGTTCAACTTTAACTTTACTTTATCTTGTGTTGTTTACTTTAATTTGAATTTTATTGTGTTAACTGTTTTTTTCAATATTGTTTAAAATATTATGTATGCATGATGTGTTCTCCTGTAACTGATGGAGCACAAATCTTCTGACAACTTTATTTAATATTTCATGTACTGTGTATCCTTTGTTAAGGTTCCTTAATAATAAAAATAAAATAAAATTGAGATTTTCCGTGCTGCTTACAAAGCCTCGAGTAAAGTCCAATAATTTCCGAGATAGGACTTAGACTTGATTGTGATGGACTTGACTTGACTTTAACTGTGACCAAATGAAGACATCCCTGCAAAATGTTGAAGTGGCGCCAGTGGTATTGGTGATGATTTATCTACTTTCAAAAAATTTGAATGCCTAAATTTGTGCTCTTGTGAATTTATTGTCAAATAAACATAAGTTGATCTGAAGCTTGGGTTTGTAACATGAGGGCTTACTCTAATTCAACGAAAAAAATATAAACTATATATATAGTTATAGTCTTACCCGCAGTCGTCCACCAAACAAAGTTAACCCGTTGTAAGGCAGTGTTGAGCATATTCCCACCATAAATTGAACCTTATGGAGTTGAGTTAAGGTAGAAAAGCAATGAAAATCTTTAACATGTTCTGCCTGTAAAAGGGTTAAACTAATGAAATTCGAATCCGAAACTCACCCGGTTCCTAAGCTAGTTCACATTAACAAAACCCGACCATAATTTGAACTGAAACGGACGAACGAAGCATGTTTACAAACGTGGGAATTAGATTTAACATTTGCTTTGCAGGGTAATTTATTTTAAACCAGAATAAATTTAAATAGAATCGCGTTAAATGAAGTCGATGTGTTGCCATTACATGGAAACAGTAGGACCAAACAGGGTACGGGGAGCGATAAATCTGCTATGTCCACTCAACAGATACTTAATGTACTTTATTAGCCCTAGTTTCTTCCTGTTTGTTTTTATAAGTACGAAATTAGTACTATTTTTCTAATGGAAATGGTAATTTTCGGCACGTGAATCGGAGGGGTAGTTTTAAGTAATAATAAATAAATATTTCTTACACTTACACCAATTATTTAGTACCAAGATAAGTATCATTAAGAACTTGTGTTATGGATACTAAATAACGGATAAACATACATAAATATTTATTTTTTTGTAAATACATACTTAATATACATAGAAAAACACCCAGACCAGAACAAATATTCATATTTATAACACACAAAGATTTGTTCTGTGTGAGAATCGAACCCACGACCTCTGGAGTGAAGTGCAGGTATACTGACCTCCACACCATATCGGTCGTTAAGTAAATTTTTAAAACCGTCGTTGATACTAAACCAATTGTCATTTAAATAGCTTCTTACTATATGGTTTATGCTTCCCTCATCATAACCTAGCATTATCCCGGTTGCCCTAGACTCAAGCTTAGGGCCCAGGGTCTGCTTATTGGTTTAACTAACTGGCTGAATTTCAGATATTACATGGGGCGACTGCGGTCTGACCTCCGCAACCCAGAGGGAAACATCGTTATATGGGAAATACAGCTGTCAGGACTTTAGAAGGCACTGACTTCCTCATAACCACTGCCATGACTGGTCATGATAGCCGGGACCAACGGCTTAACTTGCTTTCTGAGGCACGAAGCCAGCGATAATTACGCTCATAATTTTGAAAAGTTATAGGTCTGAACCCGAGACTTACTGAATTTTGATTATGGGTCTCGCCACTAAAGGCTATCGCTCGCTCTCTACTATACTTCACTATGTGTACATTAAAAGTTGTCGAAGTAGTGCACCTGCCGATTAACGGACGAGGCTCTGGCGAACATAGAAGTGCCCGGTAAGCGGCAATAAGCTCGCCACCTATTACGTGGGACCAACAACGCAATTGGCGAAGTGAGGCGTATATTATGCCTCTGCCTACCCCTTCGGGGAAACAGGCGTGATTGTATGAATGTAGTTCAGCATTATATAATATATTGTCTTTTTTTTTTCTTGTATTTATTTATATTAATAAGTAGGTTTATATGTGTATCTTGACGACCGATATGGCGTGGAGGTCAGTATATCTGCACTTCACTCCAGAGGTCGTGGGTTCGATTCCTACACAGGACAAATCTTTGTGTGCATGAACGTGAATATTTTTTTCTGGTCTGGGTGTTTTCCTATGTATATTAAGTATGTATTTACAAAAAAAAAGGATTTATGTATCTTTCTCCGTTATTTAGTATCCATAACACAAGTTCTTAATGATACTTATGAACTAAATAATTGGTGTGATTGTAAGAGAATATTTATTTAATTATTTATTTATCTTATATCAAATTTTTTGTATCTATGCCCGCTAACTATCTCTCCCACTTCAGTTAAGGTTGATTGGAAGAGATTTCTTTTAGAAATATTCCACCTTTGTACTTCGTCTTTTTCACGTTAGTCTATTTTTTGTTACTGTTTTTGTGCAATAAAGAATATATATGTGCAGTGAATAATAAGAAATACGCAAATAAACTCACGTTTTAATATTGTACAACGAGATAAATGCAATTTTTAATACAGGTCGTAAAGTTAACATAACTTAAGGCTACATTCCGAAAGTTATTGTTAGCGTCAGTTAATCTATTCAGCACTTTAATCTCGGCTAACGATTCTGAATAGATACATAATAAACACGATCGTTAAATAATGAAGGATTGCTCTAGCGGCCTCATATGGGAAACCAGTGGAACCTATGAATAAGTCTGTCAATATGATACTCTTATTTTCCTACGATCTATTCTATTGAGAGAGTTACCACATGATGACTTTTATTACTAGTCTTTCTATATTTACGGTTGACAGGTATTCAAACATAAAACAACATGAAGACAAATAGAAGGAATGGATCTAACGCATATTAGTCCATGTGTTTTGAAGTTTAATTTTAGTTTCAAGGCACTTTGTACATTCTTTAAATTATGTTGGTTTCATGAATAACTTCGATTTTAATAAAAAAAATATTACTACTTAATTACCTATAATGCGATTTACATATAGAAATTGGTTTACATTTTATTTTGCCTATCCAAAACTAAGCCTTTAGTCAAGTTTAATTAAATTCAATTTTTTTTACATGCTTACAAATCAAGTTATATGTAATATACATCCATTATTGCACTTACATAAAAAAATACAGTCAGAAGAAAAATATATACGAAGGTGAGCTTAATTCTTACTGGGAGCTTAAGGCTGTTAGGAATAAAAAGTATAGATTTACTTTTTATTCCTTACAGCCTATACAGCATAAATTCCGATTGACTTAAATACCAAAAAAAAAAACACCCTTGTGCATGAAGGTATAAAATAAATATAGACACCTACAAAACTGTTCAAAACGCAAGCTTGAAAAGCATACATAAAATTTATTTATCTATTCACTTTCAAAGAACAATTGAGCTTTTTGAACGTTAAAGGCTCCATAAAACATTTATGGAAAAATTCATTGTTACCGATAGAAACAGTGTTACAATAAATAAAAACTCTTATACGACTAGCGCCTAACTAAGTAGAGGTTTGGTACCAGTTCCCATACCTCTGTATGAAAACTGACTCAATACTCAATACTTTATTGCGTTCCACAATGGTTTTATTACCATTGAGTGGTGAATATATACAGTTTGGTACATTTGTGGACCCTGTCGGGCACAGCTATACTACAGCTATACTACAGCTATACTACAGCTATACTACACTATGGAGAGAGAAAAAAGGGCGCCGTATAATTCAATGAAAAAGAAAATTTATCTTCAAGGAGTATTCTCTTGATAAAGTGTCAAGCGTGTACCTACATGTATATTTATTTATTTATTTATTAAAATGATCACAAACATAATAAAAATAAATAATACCAAGAAAAAATTAACCATATGTGTATTAAAGTACCAATTGTTATATCGCACGCCTGGGAGTGGTTATTATTATTCCGTTTATACGCTTTATTTTTTGTTATTAAATTATCACTATAAAATTACTATAATTAAATTATTATTATTAAATAACTGAATATAAAAATATTTGAATCGACGGATCATGTTGGTTGCAGACCTCTTGCAACAGAAAAGATTTATAAGAGAGGTTAACAATCAGCAGTGAACTGCCTCAGACCGTAGTAGATAATACTGTCATGACGATGCCAGCTTAATTATCCCCATTTATTTTACTGCCGTGTGGTATCGACCTCGATAGACCCACCCCTTTTCATCTCATGGGGAGTCGTAAGAGTCGGGAAAGAGTAATCATATCGGAAAAAGGGCAGCAGCGTCATCTTGCGTACTGAATTAAGCTGCGATTACCAACTCGTCTGCCCAGGCGTGGTGATTATGGGCAACTGCCCCCGATGTAATGTGTAGGGTCTCTACCAAGATTTAAGGAGCCCAAGCCTCAACCTCACCTGCAAGTGATGCACCTGCCGATCAACAGACGAGGCTCTGGCGAACATAACAGTGCCCGGTAAGCGGCAATAGGCTCGCCACCTACTACGTGGGACCAATTATATAATTGGCGAAGTGTGGGCGTATAATATGCCTCTGCCTATCCCTTCGGGGAAACAGGCGTGAATGTATATATGTATGTAAACTATTTGGGAGGCCAATGTCCAGAAATGGACTTTATACGGCTGAAATGATATATGGAGATGATAATTCATTTCCTTATTATCTAATCAAATCATAGTTGCCAAATTAAACATAGCCAAAGATTTGGCAAGCGGGACAAGCGTTTAAAGTTCACTAAAATTTGCTTTTGAACGATTGTTTTGATACATAAGTGGTTTAGCAAACAGCGAGTGTATTTGTATGACAGATTATGGGCACGTTAACACAATTCTAAGAGTTTGGTAGTTATATTTGTTCTTACAGACGCTATTTGTTTTTGATACAAACTTTATAGAAGGCTAATATTTGAGAACTAGCAAAGAATTTGACGTCTAATAGACGAATCTGCCTGTTTGAGAAAGATTTTATGAAGGTTCTTTTGGTTTTGCTAAATAAAAACCGTCGATTTTCTCGACTTGGAGGTATTATCTTAGTTCCCATAATATCTTTTATTTTATTTGAATTAAAAATGCAGTTACTATTAACGGTAATAATCTGAAAAACTATGTAATAACATTCGAAACTAAAAAGGTTTTCTTAGTCATTTCTCACGAATCCATATTCATTTTTTATTTAATCTGTGTTAAAGTTTTTTTAATTGTCGATTGGAATTGTAAGTTCATATATAAGTGCGAATTAATTAAATTTAGCCTAGCCATATTGAATTTAATTTTATATCACTTACTTAAAAGTATTCTACATTTCGATCCCGTTCATGTGATACCCATATGAATAAAGTTGAAATATAACTGCTTAAAACTAAATGAACGCTTAGAAAACCTATGTGATTGTACAACTATAAAATAAATGTAACCTTCCTTATGGACATAACTGTTCTACCACAAACACAAACAATTATTATTAACTACAGTAAATAATAATTACAGTATAGTACTACATTAAATAAACGCAATAAAAGCCAATTCTCTTATTATATGCTATAAAATATTTCGCACTACTAGCTTACACGGTAGCTTTGACTAGCCCAGCTTAAATCAGTTTTACAAGGATGTATTGGAGTAAGTGGCGAGAGGTAATCACGGGCCCTCAAGTCTGAATGCCTTCCGTGTTGCTTTGCTCTGATTATATCAGCGTGAATGTTACGATCAGAAGCTGCCAGTGTTTATACGACAACCTACTGTTATTGCTTTCGCTAATCTAAACAGTGTTTGTTACAATTGATTTGCAAATAGACTGACTATTGTTTTTTCGTTTAGCTTTTGTTTTTACAGTGACATCGTCCACCTTAGTTGTTTTTTTTATATATGAACTTTTTATATTCTAGTTCTGTACGCCCAGCTTGAAACAGTTTTACTAAGATGTATTGGAGTTATTGAAGAGAGGTAATCACGTGCCCTCAAGCCTAAATGCCTTCCGTGTTGCTTTGCTCTGATTATTATATCAGCGTGAATGTTACGATCCGAAGCTGACAATGCTTAATACGATCACCCACTGATATGGCTGTCGCTGATCTAAAACGTGTTTGCTACCATTGATTTGCTAATAGACTGACATTATTTTTTTTATTGACTTTTGTTTTTAAGTGATAGCGTTTGCCTCAGCCTTATGAGATATATTTTTATTATATATCACCTTTTTATATACAATCTCTTTACTGCATGATAAGACGACTGTGACTTGTATGTAATATTAGCACCAGAAGTATTTTACATTAAAGGTTCAAAGCTTAGTTGCATGAAAATATCAGCAATAAGCCTAGAAGTTAGTTATCACATTTTTGTACATACAAAAAAAATTTTGAATCTTTTTCACGGAGATCTAATGTGGTGAATATAAAAATATTTTTTTACCTGTTAGCGGGATTGAGTAACAAACACACAAAGTCACAAACATTAAATGAATTACTATTTCATGAACAGAAAATAATATTATGGCATAAATCATAATACATATTCTTCTTCTTATACATAACTTCTTTCACTTAAAGATTCACAATTACTAGAATTAAGCACTTAGTTTTATGTCGCCAGTCACGCTTTCTTTGCTTGCAACACGAAAACCGTGGATATGACACGTAAAACTATAATTAGGCAACAAAGTTGTACAAAATGCACTTAGGTTAGGTAGGTTTAAAATGCATAAAAATTGTGAATAATTTCCTATAAAAAGCAAACATTTACAAGTGAAGTGAAATTTGTTGTTTTTAAGGTAAGATTTGTTTTTTATAGATTAACAGAATCTATTTCAATTACCCGACTTCTGGGTTCAGTACATGCGTGCCGTTTGATTCAGTCTTTGAACACCATTTAACCAATAAACGATAGCTTTTCGGGGACTGTGTGTGCTGGAGCCCAAGGAGCGAATCCTGCCTTGTGAGTGGTCTAATTTTCTATCATACTGGCGAGCGAAATTTGATAAGTAAATAGCATTTCAATGGCGACCGAAAACCAGCAAACATAATAGAAAACGATCTGATCTGGTCTAGGTGGCTGGAAACCGTTAGTTGCATTCGAATTATGATCAATTGACGAGGAAAACAATTGTGGAGTTGTCAACATCTGGTAGTCGAGATGGTGATGATGAAGGTATGAAATTCCAGGCTCCAATTCGTGATTACTTCAAACACTGCAAATGACTATGATTAGGAAAATTATATCTCATTAAACGACCGATATAGCGTGGAGGCCAGTATATCTGGACTCCAATCCTGAGGTCGTGGGTTCGATTCCCACACAGGATAAATCTTTGTGTGCTTGAACACGTATATCTGTTCTGGTCTGGGTGTTTTCTATGTGTATTAAGTATGTATTTACAAAAAAAAGTATTGATGTATGTTTATCTGTTCTTTAGTATCCAAAACACAAGTTCTTAATGATACTTATCTTGGAGCTAAATAATTGGTGTGATTGTAAGAGGATATTTATTTATTTTATTTATTTATAAAAGAAACTGGAGATCTGAAACGACGTGTCATAACTCTTATAACTGCCCACTTTACCTAATTGCATAAAAACCGGCAGAGGCCTAAGTGTTTGTCTGTTTACATCGACAACATGGGAATTTTCCAAGTTTTTTTGTCAATATTAATCGGTTATGGTAGGATGCTATGTCAATTGCTGTCTTGTAATTAATATGACAATTAACTAGGGTCATTAAGAGTTTTCTCGTCCAGATACCTTAAATGGTGTAAATGGAATAATAGCAGGACAAGCTTTCTTATAGCTGACAGTTGGCTTGGTGGCGTTGTGCAACGTTTTTTTACAAGTCGGAGGATGTTTAGTTTAATGTGCAAAACCCGTCTGTCATACTCCGTGTTCTTACATAAATACAGGTGTATGAGTTGTAGCTAAATATATTGTTTACATTATGAGATAAGTTAAGCGCTTGACCGCGATATGAGATGGAGAGGAACGATCGAGGTATGGGGTCATTCCTTGAATGAGTAACCGTTTGTGTGGCATTAAATATCTATATGTGAAATTATATTTTCCATACATACATTCACGCCTGTTTCCTCGAAGGGGTAGGCAGAGGCATGATATACGCCAATTATATAGTTGGTCCCACGTAATAGGTGGCGAGCCTATTGCCGCTTACCGGGCACTGTTATGTTCACCAGAACCTCGTCCGTTGATCGGCAGGTGCACCACTTGCAGGTGAGGTTGACTTGGGCTCCTTGGATCTTGGTAGGATCCCTATACATTTTGCAAGTGCTCATTCCACCTGATTATATGTGTCTTTTCCATTCCATTCATTCATACAATTTATAGATTTAGTGCAATATTTCTCTAGCAATACTCATATTCCATGAAACGTATTTTTTAATGAAGGCTTCTTTAACGAAACTCTTTTGAATCCATTATTTTACTTTTAATTCGCAATCATTATTTCTCATAACACGGCTTTCGTATTTTTTTTTACTGCGTTCTTTTGTATAAACCTTCATTTTGTTTATGATAATGATGATGGTGGAACCGATTTCAGTCGCAGCGATTAAATTATCTGTGATAAAACCGTTGCTGTGCCCAAGTAAAGATGGCAGAAGTACAATAAAAAAATTTACGAGAATAATAAAGCACAGAACAATACCATTAGTGTAATCGTAAATAATTGCCGCGAGGTGGGCGGTTCTTCGCACTTCACGTTACTAAAACACTGAAAACCCACATTAAGATTATCTTGTACCATATACGGCACCCATTAAACAGCAAAATTTTAAATGAACAAATGAGAATAATGAGATAAATCACCCTAATATTATAAAGAGAAAATATTTATATTTTCAGTTGTTTGTAATGAAAAGCGTCAAAACTACTGGATCGATTTCAAAATTCTTTCACCATTAGAATGCTTCATTATCCCTTAATAACATAGGCTATGCTTATTTCTAGAAACAAATCAGGAATTCTTACGAAATCCCAAATAATGTAACTCAAGGAGAAAAAAAAATCTCAAATATCTACAGAAAAGAACCATCACTTCCCTCTTGGCTTCAAAATGTTATATACGGTATAAATTTACAGAACCGCGTTTATAATTATATATTTTGCAAATACAAATGTTTTATTGCTTGCCACAATGATGTACATAGTAGTATTTTTTAAAGTAGGTACAAAGATCTAAGCAATATAGCACTGCTGAGAGGTCTCTACAGTAATAATGTTAAATAAATGACTTAAATCAATTTACATATATTATAACATAAATATTATACTTTTTATTCACGAACAATATCAAAAAATCAAAGAACCGGCGTGGCAGCCTATGTTCAGTAGTTGACTATATTTTCTGTAAAACAAAGAAATGTCATAATTATGATTATAACATACATACATACAATGACGACCGATATGGCGTGAGGAAGTATGCCTGCACTTCCCTCCAGAGGTCGTGGGTTCGATTCCCACACAGGACAAATCTTTGTGTGCATGAACATAAATATTTATTCTGTTCTGGGTGTTTTCCTATGTATATTAAGTATGTATTTTCAAAAAAAAGTATTTAAGTATGTTTATACGTTCTTTAGTATCCATAACACAAGTTCTTAGTGATACTTATCTTGGAACTAAATAATTAGTGTAATTATAAGAGAATATTTATTATTTTATTATTATTTAATAATCATGCCTGTTTCCCCGAAGGAGTAGGCAGATATTTCGTCAATTGTGTAGTTAATCCCAAGAGCCTATTGCCGCATACCGGGAACTTCTACATTCGCCAGAGCCTCGTCCGTTAATCGGCGGGTGCACTACTTGCAGGTGAGGCTGGCTTCGGCTCCAAAGATAATGGTAGGATCCCTTTATATCCTGATGATTAAAAAATTACCTTTAAGCTGTTTGTTGGTTTGATGAAATCCGAGTTTGATCTGAAAGTAATCAAAAATAATTATTATTAATTTATGTATTTAATAAACACTCAAATATATACACAAATAGATATTATATAGGCCTTACGTTAAATTAAACGTTGATAGCTTATTGATTTAGGCGTTACTTTGCGGAAATCCATAGTAAGCAAGTGATGGATGAAAAATATCTTATCTCTCTCTCTCCCAGTATGCATAAGAGTATATTATATTTATGGAAGTCGGTATATTCAGTATTTAAGCAAGTGTTAGATTAAAAATATCTTTGTAACAATTCCCGCGCAACTATAATTTCGAAACGAGGGTAACTCTCGTTTCAGCGTTGTTCGTGCAGACATCGTTGTTCTAAGGCTCCTATCTTACCTGAAGATGCCCTGTGTCCTTACACAAGGGCGAAACACGTGTCGTGTTGAATTGTTTCTCGATTTTTCGGGAAATTATAGTTGCGCGGGAATTGTTACAAAGATATTTTTAATCCAACACTTGCTTAAATACTGAATATATCGACTTCCATAAATATAATATACTCTTATGCATACTGGGGCATATGTGGATCAACAACATGTATGACAACAAAATTAACAGTAATGATACTAAAAGTAGAATACACTTACTGCTCACTGTTATGCCCAGTGAATCTCAATCAGTAATTAATACGGTGTTCCTAATACAGGTCACGCTTGTGGCATTATTAAGTTTGCAAAAGAAATACAGGACTTTAAGCGACTTGTACCAGTTATAAAATTACTAATTGGACTTCCCATCCATGACGTCTATATGTTAAATAGTATGAATTGGTGAAATTGTGTTTATATAATTATTATCTACCTATATGTAACCCCCCAATGCAGAAAGAGTAGTGCTTTCATTGATATGTTTGTGTGTGGTATTGCAGCTCCTTAACGATTATAATGCAGCATTCCATTTCTATGTAGAAGTGAAATTTTATTTGGTTATAGGTATATGAATTTCAATACTACGATCAGATTGATTATTGAGATAAGGCCTGAACCCCCTGACCAACGCCTATTTTTTTATTCATGTAATTTCGCCAATCAATGATGATAATAATACGTAATAGTAATAGTACGTCAATAATTTTATCATTCAGCACTATTAAGGGGTGCCCTTCTTCAGTGCGAAGGCCGTATCATCAAATTTTGTATCTTAAAAAACCTATATTGGACAAGGCTTCGCAGTATAGTTAGTTATTCGATGTAACGAAACATCGCAGTAACAAGATATCGATTTAACAAGGCGTCGCAGTATGGTGATGTCGTTAAAAGTTTTTCAAAAGGACAAAATTTGAAGATATTTCTTTCGCACTAAAGTAGGAAATCTCTATTAAAAGCTAAGAAAGAACACAATAAATCAATCCCAGTTGTGTTCGACCCACTTTATAACTATTACAAAAACAAGACTTACACTAGAAAAAAGAAATACCAAACTTACTCAAAATTATTAAAAAAATGTATATTGCATGCAAAAAAAATATCAAATGACAAATATATATTTAAAAATAAAAATAAATGCAAAGCCACTTGGAATATAATACATACAGAAACAAACACCAAATCGGAGAACAGTTATATTGAAAGTATTGAATATAATAATGAAATAATAAATAGCCCTGATAAAATTGCTGACATATTCAATGACCATTTTATTAATCTGACAAATAAATATAATAATAATTTAATTTATGAACCACCTAAAGACATTTTAAGCAATTCTATTTATTTGACTCCCATAGATGAATATTATATTTAAAAAATTATAAAATCCCTGAAGAACACAAACTCTGAGGGTTATGACCATATATGCACTAAGGTCCTCAAGGCTTGTAATGAGGAAATTGCACCTGTTCTAGCTTTTTTGATAAACACATCGATGTCTACTGGCATTTTTCCTGACAGACTAAAGGACTCTCTGGTAAAACCATTATATAAAAAAGATAAAAAAACTAGTGTGGAAAATTATAGACCAATAGCCTTAATTTCAGTTTTCTCAAAAATATATGAAAAAGTCATGCTTAATAAACTCATGCAGTTCTTTGACAAATATGACATTTTAAAACAAGACCAATTTGGATTTCAAAAAAAGAAATCAACAACTCTTGCGATATTCAATTTAGTAAATGAAATCCTGAATAGTCTAAATATGTATAAGTTTACGACAGCCCTTTTTATTGACATGTCACGTGCCTTCGATTTTTGCTCCCACGTTCTATTACTTAAAAAACTGGAACATTATGGAATCAGAGGTCAGGCGTTAAGTTGGATCAAAACTTACTTGTGCAATAGGAGACAAGCTGTTGAAGTTGTAAAACTTGACTCATAAAATGTTGCACAGAAATACCAATCAGCGTTTAAGGACAATAAATTTGGAGTTCCTCAAGAGAGTGTATTAGGTCCTCTTCTCTTCCTAGCTTATATAAATAATATTCCTGACCTGACAAAGCATCGCTGCATCTTGTTCGCTGATGATATTTCCATTATAGTGACAACTGACAAAAACCTGACATTGAATGAGCATATAAATGACATTGAAAATAATTATAAATTGGTTAGAAAATAATAATTTATTCATTAATATTGGATAAACTAATTTTATAAATTTTAATAATAATAATATATTCCATCAAACAATAAATATAAATTATCAGGGATTAAGACTCAATGGTACCAATGTAACAAAATTTTTAGGTGTAAATCTTGATAAAAATTTAGATTGCAAACAGCAAATTGAAAAAGTTTCCAATAAGATAAACAGATTTGCCTATGCCTTATATAAATTGACTAAAGTAGCGTCAAAAAACGCTGCCCTAACATCATATTTTGCTTATATAGAGTCTATTCTACGGTATGGTCTTATACGCACCGATATGAATAGAACATTTATTGCACAAAAAAAATGTATTAGGGCAATATGTGGTACTGAACCAGATGAACCATGTGCACCACTGTTTCGGTTTTTAAACATTTTACCTTTGCCTTGTCTGTATATTTACGAAATTTTAAAATTTGTCAAGCTGAACAGTCATTACTTTAAAATGGCCAAAGATGTTTATCCAAGAAACACTAGGAACGGAAATAGGTTGGTGACTTCCACTAACCCCAGAAGTGCTCGCTTCCAAAAAAATTGCTTCTATATGTGCATTATTATATACAATCAAGTACCTGAAAGTGTAAAAGAACTTAACTTTAAGAGATTCTTATGTATATTATATAAATGGCTTATCTCACACACTTTTTACACAGTGAAACAATTTTTAGAGCACAAACTTTGTGATACTTGTAGTGTTTTTACCCTAAGAGGTTAAAGTTACTATCTATGTTTGGTTTGACTAATATTTTGCGCATTTGTGACATGATCTCGATTTTATTATTATTATTTTTGTGATTGTACTTATGAATAACTTGTGGGTATCCGTATTTTGACATCAATAATGTTTAGTTGCTAATTCGCAATTTTCACATTTAAAAATTTAATTATGTCTAGTTGCTAATTCCCATTTTTGACATTTTAATGATTTATAAGTATAGTTTTCTTTTAAAAAATGATGTGTAATTTAATTATAATTTGCATGCCACCGTTGTTGGCTGAATGAGAGGAGCTTTATTTTATTGTACAAGAACTGTAATGTACCTCAATCAAGTGCAAATAAAATATTCTATTCTATTCTAACATAATAAAATAACGCCCAGAACAGCAAAGTTCATCAATCCGATACTAAAACCAATAACTGTTTGCCCAGAGGTTTATGGCTTCCATGGTAGATGTTGATTCTTGCCGCGTAATATAGTGGTTGTGAAAATTTTATGTTGTAGAAATTTTATTTGCATATTTCAAAACGGGTAAATTAAGTTTTTGATCAGGTACTGGACGGGTTGGAGCAGCTTAACATTATTTATTGTGTTTACAAAAAACACAAGGGCTAATGTTAATAGAGCATATACAAAGGTAGACTATTTTCTTTTCACTATAAAAATAACATACGTCCAATTAGAACGAAAATTTAATACGCTATAAAATATTACATGTTACAATAAGGTAGAGACAATCTATTGAAAGTGCTTCTTCAATTTCCTGTTACGAATATCACTCGGAAACTCATTTCACAATAGTTCATCACAGGCAGAGATTACGGCAGAATTTAGAATGAAAGAATATTTAAGTGTCTTAGTTGAAGCATGATAAATTAGTCAATTGTATGTTTGTACGTTTGTCACTTTAATATTGATTATGAGAAAATTTTAAGTAAGCTTAAAACCTTGGATATCGTAAATAATTGCTTCTATATATACACATACATAATGTCACGCCTATTTCCCGTAGGGGTAGGCAGAGATCTCATCTCTCCATTTGCTACGAACTTGGCACACATTTTTAGCTACATTTACACTCATTAACCTTCTCATACACGCCCGTCGGTTTAGGGTACTTTTAAAGTGCCCATTCATTAAATTTTTTATATCTATAAACCTATCTATAAACCGTCTCAATCCACAAATACCGTAACTATTTCCTAACAGAACTCCTAATACTAACACGGTGCTGTTCAATAACAATTCCGAAGCCCATTCGTCTGCCTTACCTCATTACAATGTATGAAGGTGTCCTTGTTGTAAATTCTTACCCGACCAAGGAACTGAGACGTAAGTATTCTGCGTAGCTAACAAATTATTTACTTTCACTTGTCTGGCACAGTTTGTATAAACCTGAGAAGATTCAATAAACGTTTATAGTAGTAGATGTGTCTATGTCAAACATATGGAAACGGTATAATGTCTTAGATTGAAAAAATGCGGCATTTTATAAAACGACTTGGCAAATTGTGAAGGTACGGTGAACATTTTGTTAATTTCACTAAAAGCATTCTCAGATATAATTCTTATATATTGTCAGTCCAATTTTCAAACTGCTTATGTCCTTTTGAGGAAACTTCATAGGAGGGAGTAAAAACTGTTTAATATTCATACTTAAGGAACTAATTGAATGTAGGTGTCTTTCCAACTCGTTCATAACTAATTAAATATTAATATATAGGACTTGAGAGATATTCCAATCGATACATCTCTAAATTTTGCACTAGTGTATAATTTCGAGTATATAAAATGCAAATTTTGCATTTTATGGATTTACGCAGTTTGAAAATTAAACTGACGATATGTGTCCTTTGTTGCGGGATTGTTCAAAAGGATGACCATAGCCCTGGGACATAGCAGACTCAAGAAGGAATATGTATGGTTTTTTGTCAATAAAATTCTGACACACCCTTCCCCTGCACCCACAGCGGCAGAATGTCATTTGACGATTTTCCACCCGAAGAAAAAAGTTTTAAACATACCTTTTTTAAAGAAAACTCTTTGCTATGCCGTTACCTTGCACAATTGTTATTATCCTAAAGGCCCCCAAAGTTAGGATAATAAGTTGCATTGTATGCTCCATAAACAAAATCGTTTCCTATATATTTTCAATTGGACTTTTAATTTTGAAAACGCCGCTTGCCTGCGACAAATATATTGTATATACCACAAGGTAAGTAGTAGACTCAAGACTATGGGCCTCTGATAAAATTGGTCACTGCTGTCAATAGACGCCAATACCAAAGGAATTAATATAGCGTTGCCGATACAAAAATTCATATTTTACTTTTTTTTTTAATGAGCCTCTATGCAATGATCTCTAATATAGATATATACAATATACTTTTACGAAAAAAATATTTCAGATAGTTTAGCCTAATATTGGCAATGTTGTAAATCCCAAAACTAGTGTAAAGTTTAGTTTATGTTTTTTTTTCATTACAGACATTACAGGTATTATTTATATTATATAACGATGTCTGAAGTTAGACCAGGTTTAAAACGAGTGCTGTCACTTTCATTTGATAAGATGAAGACAGTGACAGCACTAATTTTTAACCTTTGGTCTTACTTTAGACATCGTTTTGTAATAAGACCTTACATCTTCAGCATCGTACGTAAACGTGTAGGAAATATATAAAATTGAGATGTTCCGTGTTGATTCCAATACTCCATAGAAACCTTTGACTTACTGCGATGGACTTTTACATGCTATGACTTAAACTGTGACTATATGACGAAAATGCTGCACGTTTTTGCAAATAACTTGAAATATCTAATTACTTGACACTGGTAAATACTCATACTTACAGAAAGAAAAAAAAAGCTACACCAAAATATATTTTTTAACTATTTCCAAATTAAACTTAGTTCAAATAAAAATGTTAGTGACACGTGAACTTGCTAACTAATAAGCACTTAAGTCTCATATTATATTAAGCCCAGCGTTCCCTTGACGTTAAACCGACATAAGACGTGTGGGCAATTAAAACGTTAACTTTATTATAATAATAAGATTTTACTATCTTTTAATAACTTGTATCAGGTTAAGTTGTAAACACTTAGAGATAAGTGCATTGAGCAGGCTTATAAACAAGATTAAATGTTTATGCTAATTTTATTCATATTTATAATGGACATAAAATGTTAATGAAGAAATATTATTATTTGCATGCAAGATTTTCTTTCGTTATTCATGCTATAAAAATATAGGGTGTATAGGGTTAAAGTTAATGCCTATCAAGACCAAAGAAGCCCAAGCCAACCTCACCTGCAAGTGGTGCACCTGCCGATCAACG
Source organism: Musotima nitidalis (assembly GCA_949126915.1). Taxonomy (NCBI): domain Eukaryota; kingdom Metazoa; phylum Arthropoda; class Insecta; order Lepidoptera; family Crambidae; genus Musotima; species Musotima nitidalis. The sequence continues at coordinate 6,114,618 of OX421422.1, forward strand.
GACGAGGCTCTGGCGAACATAATAGTGTCCGGTAAGCGGCCGGTTCAGCAGTGAACTAAAGTTGGCTGATTGATAACAGTAACCACCTGAGCTTTCCAACATTCGTTTCACGACATGCATATTGCAAAATTTGAATAAATATTTGGCACAAAAATTTACCTTAATAATGTGTTAAGTGAGGATTTCGTATCAAATCACATCAAAAACAGCCCAACAATGGTATAAGCATGAAAGCTGCTTAACAGCCAGATCCGCATTATAAAAATAATAGCTTTACATTCAAGATATACCAAAACTTCCAACCGATTTTCCTAGCATATTAGCCTAGCATAAATTTATATTGGTCACCCTTTACGAATGCTAGTCACTTTACTTATGAACATTCCTAGGTTCCTCTGAAAGTCTCACCCACTGCCGCATCTGCCGCATATCTACCTATCTCAAACACCCAAGATCAAGACTATTCTATCGGATTATCTAGCCATCACGTTACCGTGGAGACGCGCAGGTTGGTAGGCTACACAGATACAGCTATATCATATTTATTTGTTGCAGATGGAATGTAGTATACCGTAGGACTAAGAAAAAGAATAACATAAAAATTATTACAGCTGCATTAAAAGGAGATCTAGGTCAGAATGTAACAGTGTTCTAAGCTGACGCTAAACTCAAACTCAAAAATTATTTATTTCATAAACTATTACATAGTACTTGAAAACGTCAAAAATAAAATTTATAAAAAATCAATCGAAATATTATTACACTGAAATCACGAAGCTTAGATTCACTTATATTCAACAAAACAATTTAAAAACAAAGAATAATTAAGTGTAAGTAAATCTAAGTGCAAGTTCCGAGCCACCGCTCTGTAAAAAGAACTGGCAAGAAACTCACAGGCTATGCTCTTTTAAATTTATCCATTGGTTTGGTAATTGAATCACAATCTTGTTAGCAGCACGCAGCTAGTTTTCAACTATATGATATATATTCAGTATATAAATTAACTCTGTTGCGACCTTACGGGCCAGAAATAAACTTTCCTGCATCTTCGCAACCACTTCGCACTGTCTTCGGCATCCTTTGTAGATACAATATTCGCGCGCATTCCTTACGACGACGTCAAGCCAGCTCTTTCTGACAATGTAGGAATTAATATAGCGGGTTTTATTTTTTCAAAAGTGCTTCGAGCTGTAAAAACATATGTAATTAAGCCTTCAAAGACTTAGATATCACAGGGTAAGGAAGTACCTAAGCGATTTTATAAAACATAATATTTTCTGTGTTGTTATGATAATTGCAATGAAAATCCAATCAGGATATACTTCAAGCTAAGCAACCAATAAATGTTATTTCTACCAACTTTAGAAGATAATACAAAACAAAATTATTAACTGTTTATTAGAGTGTGCCAGCTTATCTTTGCCGATTACGCACCGCGCACACAAACCGCGCGAACATTCGCCTCACGCGCATCGCGTTACGGACATTTACATTTTCAGTTCACACGGCGCCCGCCTGCTCTCTTTCAGGCACCACATCAATATTAATAGCGTACACATATTACCGTAATATTTAACAGTAGCGCTACATTATTTTCAATGTTTCGTACAACAGACAATTAATGTGTCGTTTTAGCATAAATTTAGCTTCTGTCCGCGACGCGACGGGGCGTAGCGTTTCGGCGTGAGATACGGAAATTATAGTAATTTATTCTTTTTTAATTAGTTTTGCAAGATGTATTTCTTTGTTTTCTTGTAATATTACAAATTATTTTTCATCATTTTGCTCGTATACTTATGACAAAACATAACTTTACTACTTTGGAAGTTCTGATTGTTACATTGTTTTTAAAATGATAATAAGTAGCCAAATACTATAATTGATTGAAATTAACTGAAATCTTATTATTTTTTTTAAATATAAGGACGAAACATTAAATAAAAAAAAGATTTCCTGCTTTTAAAATTTTGTTTAGAATTTTTTTCCGTCTCTATGTTTCCCCGAAGGGGTAGGCAGAGGCATATTATACGCCCACACTTTGACAATTATATTGTTGGTCCCACGTAATAGGTAGCGAGCCTATTGCCTTTTACTGGGCACAGTAAAGTTTACCAGAGCCTCGTCCGTTGATCGGCAGGTGCACCACTTGCAGGTGAAGTTGGTTTGGGCTCCTTAGGTCTTGGTAGGAACCCTATACACCCTTTTTTTTATATACACAATTGTGTAATGAGATTTGCGCAATGCAAACCGGTGTTCAAGCAATTATTTTTCAAGCTTTATTTCGAAGAGCCATCGCTGGTTTTATTCTCCTTGCTGTCATATTTTGGTATTATAATATTTTTTTTTATAAGTGTAGTTTGTCTTCTTTTTAATTTTAGGTTACGTATGTTTATTAACTACCGCACTGCTTTTAAAGTTTTCTGCTAACCCTAATGTTACCTGGCATGGTCGCCTTTTGTAATACTTTTAAGTGTGCTATAAAGATTTTATAAATAAATGGTACACTCTTACTTCGCTCTATTGGTAACTTTATTTTACTACTGCTTTTCCTATATTACTCAGTAATTTTTGTCCGTTACACCTAATGTTTTTACTACATCACAATCATATTAAAAAAGCGAGGTAATGTAACGTAACTGGATTAGTTAAAGACCTAAACGCGTATTCCATAACCGTCACATATAACTATTATGTTTGTTTGTATCCAAAGATGGATGGCCTGCTACTAGTCATGCCAATCAACATTCTTAGGCCAATGTTCTTTAAGGCTACTGTCGTTTGAAGTATAATTATTATTTTTCTATTTGTTGTTATATACTTTTATTTTCCCAGCTGCAGGATAGCAAATCATCAATTGCTTTGTAAGCATAAATTTGACGACCGATATGGCGTGGAGGTCAGTATACCTGCACTTTACTCCAGAGGTTGTGGGTTCGATTCCCACTCAGGACAAATATTTGTGTGCATGAACATGAATATTTGTTCTGGTCTGGGTGTTTTCCTATGTATATTAAGTATGTATTTACAAAAAAAAGTATTTAAGCATGTTTATCCGTTCTTTCGTATCCATAACACAAGTTCTTAATGATTCTTATCTTGGAACTAAATAATTGAAGTTATTATTTATTTATGACCTAAAAAAAATATATATTATAAGATTTTGCACTCTTATCAATTATCATAATCAAACCATTAATTGCTTTGTAAGCATAAATTAATGACCTAAAAAAATTTAATATAATAAGATTTTGCACTATTATCAATTATCAAATTGGGAATATGTGCCTTTATTCAAATCATTGTTACATGAGACGGCGAGAGAGTTTGTCTTACATCATCATTTTCTCAGCCACAAGTTGTCCAGTGCTTGAAAAATGACTTTCTGATTGTTATCCACGTCGCAAAATCTTAAATAGAGAAAATAACACTTTCAAACGTCCTAATCAAATTTTAAAACATCGGGGCAGGCCATCCTCTATAACAATTACAGACTCGCGGACTTCAATGAAGAATCTTAACGCTCTATCAGTCGTCTGTTTATGTAGTATGTACCCTTAACCGTTTATTCTATGTATATGCAGCCCACCTAAATTAGTTTGGACTAGGCTATACTAGTTTGTCCTAAAATTGGGTTTGGCCGGTAACATATTATACAAAAAATAGATACTTCTACTTTATGTCATGTCATGCGGACGTCAAAACATTCAAGTATTTATTTTCAACAATTTATAAGGACTTCTTGGCGGGAAAGTGAAGCGTCATGTCTGCAGTTTTGTTTTATATTCTAAAATTTGTGATATGCCTAACATTAATATGTAATAACGGTGGATTATTAACCGTTAAGTGTTTGTGAGTGTACATGAGTGTTGGTTAATGAAACAAAACAGTGCAACATCACTTTTCAAATTCTCTCAAGAAGTCCATGTGAGATGTCAGAATAGTCCCACATCTTTACTAGAGATAAACCTATTTAGTTATATAAAATAGAGTGCCAAAGATTAGATCGGTATGATAAAATATAATAAGGAATCTAACTAGAACTCGCATATTTCAAATCTAACATTTCCAATAGACTAAGATGTCAATAACTCCACCATCGGTATGTGGAACTACATAAAACTGTTAGAGAATACTGGTCGCACGTACACTAGTGTGGAATAACTCCGAATGCCGACACGTACCGCACTTCAACGCCCCGCGTCGCATGCGCATGTATATAGCAGACCAGTGAAGCAGATCAAACCTCTGAAAACACTGCCAACAATACTTTTGACCTGCATTTTATTTTGCATTTATTTATGTATTAAAATCAACAGACGTACATAAATACAATCGCGCCTGTTTCCCCGAAGGAATAGGCAGAGGCATAATATACGCACACACTTCGCCAATTGTGTTGTTGGTCCCACGTAATAGGCAAGCCTTAATTAAAAAAATAATAAAATAAAATATACTTTATTGTCTTTAAGATCAACATGATCATTTAGATTCGTCAATATTTACACCTACTGCCGGTAAGACCCCCTATACACCATTATTGAATACAAATTCATCTACTACTATTATTGAATACAAATTCAGTTTAAATAACGATACATTAAGTTGTAACATGCAACACAATAATTGTTTATCTTTCCACAGCGAGTCGCTCGAAAAAGTGATTTTTAAAGTATTTTTTATCTGAGTAATGATTCAATGAATGCGTTATATTTTCCTTAACCAAATGTACATTGATTTAATAAAAGTACACCTATACGACCCACTTAATGGAAAATGGTCACCGTATGTTATATTCGCTTGCAACATCGACCGATATGGCATGAAGGAAAGGCCTCCAAACCCGTGAGGCTGAGGCCGTAATTTCGATTCCCACACGGGGCAAGCCTCTGTCTACATGAGCATAACTCTTTGTTCTGGTCCTATGTATAATAAATATGTCTTTCCAATAAAAAAAAAAATGTTTATACGTTATTCCGTATCCATAACACAAGTTCATGATAATTATTTTGGAAATCAATCAAAATCAAAACTCATTTATTCAAGTTTGGCTCAATAGAGCTCTTATGAATGTCATACTTATAAACTAACGCGCCCATTCACTGCGGGCGGGAGCTTGATCGTAAAAGAACGGGCAAGAAAATCGTCAAGGTTGGTTTTTTCTCCCGCCAGTTACAATTAAAATACATAATATTAAAACAATTGTGTTCTGCAGTCACAATATTTATATAAATAAAAAGCTGGTGTGTATGTAAGAGCATATTTTTATAATACCAGAGTTATTACTAGCGCGGTGTCGACATTTGACGACTATTTCACGACATTATATGGCCCACAGTTTATCAAAAGTATGGTATGATATTTTCCGACAAATATAAATTATATTTCAGTTAGTGTACATAAAACATATCATGATTTATACACAGAAGAAATCGTCTTCATCCATTATACGTCCGTCAATTGGTAAAAAACAGTATTAAATTATTATCGACACACATGCAAACAGAAGCGACTAGGAACTTTGGCAAAAACGGTTATTTTTTGTATTATTTATTACATACTTGTCATTGTCAGGTCCCCATATGGTAAACGCATAATACGCCTTACTCTGTTATAAGTTCTGTTCGCAACATAAGTGTGGGAACTAGGATTGCGTCGAATGAAAATACTTTTTTTTTGAGTTGAAATTTAAAAAAAATTGAATTTGCATTCTTTGCTACAAATACCTACGTATAATGACTACTCTGGCGTAATTCGTATCGCCATATTGTGCTTAATGTTTTAATGTAAAAGATCTCTCCCAGATAAGCCTACTGTCCTATATTTAGGACAGTAGAAATATAAAAAAATATCAGAATACCCTCCTTATCTAAGATTATTTAGTGTTATGATTTGCAGTAAGAAACGTGTCAGCTTTATTAGAAAAAATAAAAAGACAGTTATTTTAACAGTTTTTACCTTATATTTTACCTTATAAGTGTGTAATAAAAGTGCGTTGCAGACATGGCAAATGACAGGTATGTATAAAAAGTTATATTTTACTCGTGAGTTGTTTTTTTCTGTTTTAATATCTAGTTGATAACCTTAACTTTTGTACTATATAAATATTCTAGCAAAATAATATAAATAAATTACGTATAACTTGTTACAAATACTAGCGTACTATATATAGGACAGTAGGATAATATACATGATTTTAGTACAATAATACAACTTTTTCTTTACAGACCGTTAGCTGCGCATGAAATTTTAGATGCTTTAGAAAATGTTTCTGATAATGAAGAAGATTATAGAGAACGACTGATATGTATTCTACCTCCTCCTGTTGATCCTGACTGTCTCACTGACGAAGATTCGGGTGAAGAAGAATGTCGGGTAATGTAACTTTGAATAATTTGCCACGAAACATTCTGCTTCAACCGGCTGAAGTAATGATTCAAGGGCAGATTATGGTGAGTGATACAGAAGAAGAACCTTGGCAAAAAGCATGGAGAAAACGGGACTTGGCAAAAAATCCCGTAAATTGGCCAGATGTTCAAGGCGCTTGCCAAGATAAGCGCCCAATTGAATGGTTTGAAAACTTCTTAGATGAAGATGTTATTTCGTTGTTGGTGTCAGAGAGCAATAAATATGCTGTCAAAAAGAATTTGCCTGGAGACATAACCACTGAAGATATGAAATGTTTCATCGGCATATTGTTGGTTAGTGGTTATTCATGGCTCCCCCGTAGAAGAATGTATTGGGAAAACTCCCCTGATATTGAATATAAGAATGAATTGATCAGCTCGGCTATGACTAGGGATAGATTTGACTTTATTTTTCGCCACCTTCATGTCAATGATAATCTGGATTTGCAAGACAAATACACAAAAGTACGCCCCCTAGTTACACTTCTAAATAAAAAGTTCTTAGAGTTTTCTCCTCTTGAAGAGCTTTACAGTGTAGATGAGGCCATGATCCCCTACTATGGTAGACATGGCTGCAAACAGCACATAAAAGGTAAACCTATTAGGTACGGGTTCAAAGCTTGGGTTGGTGCTACACGGTTAGGGTATGTTTTATGGATGGAACCATACCAAGGTGCTACAACTATGTGCAATCCAATATATAAAGAATTGGGGCTGGGTGCAAGCGTTGTTCTCACTTTTTGCGATGTGCTGATTTCACGTGGCTTCGACCTTCCTTACCACGTAGTTTTTGATATTTTTTTTACTGGGACGCCCTTGCTGGAAGAGATAACAAAGAAAGGCCTTCGTTGCACTGGGACAGTTCGAGAAAACGGGACATCTAGTTGTCCTCTAATTACATCGAAGTTACTAAAAAAAAAGGAACGTGTTGCTGTCGATTACAGAACACTTTCATTATTGCTAAATGGCATGACAATAATATATTCAGTATTGCTTCTAATGCTGTAGGAATAAATCCTAAACAATCTGCCAAACGCTTCTCACAAAGTGAAAAGAGAAACATTGTCATAGAAGAACCACATATGGTGTCCATCTATAACAAATATATGGGAGGAGTGGATCGGTCTGATGAAAATATTTCACATTACCGAATTGGTATACGAGGTAAGAAATGGTAGATGCCGTTGCTCACACACATGATTGATCTTGCCGAACATAATGCATGGCAGTTATATAAAATAAATCATGGAAAACTGGATCATCTTGGCTTTCGCAGAAAGGTAGCAATTGCTTTGATTGAATCAAACAGAAAAAATGCCAAAAGAGGGCCTAGCCGACCCTCCCATCATGAACATGCTGATAGTCGTAAAGACCAAATGAATCATCTGGTTATTCCTCAATCGAAGCAAACACACTGTCGTCAATATCACAAAAAATGTTTGACCCGTTGCAAGAAATGTGATGTTGGAGTGTGTGTCAAGTGTTTTGAAACATATCATTCATAAATAGTGTTAATCTAGTAAATTACATATAACAATGGGTAATATAATCAATAGTTATCTAATAAACTACACTTTTTGATTACATTCTGTTTTGTCATAAATGGTCTTTTATTTCCTCTTATTATCCTACTGTCCTACATATAGGACGGCTGTTTCCCTGAAAGCCTTACACTACATTTTTTTTTCATAATTTTTTTTATGTTGCATAAGATCTAATAAACTAAATAATGTAACTTTTTTCAAAATTTTCAGAAAATTTTAGTTTCAGGCTTATCTGGGTTAAAGTCTCCTTCACTCACTCACTTTTCATATAATCAGATTAAGAAAAAACTATTTACTTTTTGTTAAATCTTCTTTTATACAATCGTTATTGCCAGGACAAGTCCTGGCAATAACGAACACAATATAAAGTAAAGTAAAGTAAAAAAAATATTTATTTCATAAACTATTATACATAGTACTTGAAAACGTCATAATTACAAATGAAAAAAAAATACAATCGAAATAATATTACACTAAATCACGAAGCTTAGATTCACTTACATGCAACAAAACAATTTAAAAACAAAAAATAATTAAGTGTAAGTGAATCTAAGTGCCAGTTCCGAGCCACCGCTCTGTAAGAAGAACTGGCAAGAAACTCACAGGCTATGCTCTTTTAAATATGTCCATTAGTTTGGTACTAGAATTACAATCTTCATTTGTCTGTGAAGCTATACAATGTAATATAACATAACCTTAACAATATTTATGTTTTCAAGTCATTCATATTAGAATAGCCTGTATGAAACGGCAGTTTAATCCCAAGCATTTTTATCTGCCATATAGTCTTTTATAAGAATTATCAAATCTGGTGAAGTCGTTCGGAAGTTATGCGCGTACATACATTTCATCGATTCATTTTATTTAGGTACATAAAATAAGAATATGATATGCCTAATAAATACTGGTGCCCAGTGGTACCGGCCACCCCTTCTCATCTCACGGGGAGTCGTAAGAGTCGACGAAGTGAAATCGTACCGGATGATGGGCAGCAGCGACATCCTACGTGCTAGCTTGAACTGCGATCACCAACCCGCCTGCCCAGCGTGGTGATTATAGGCAAAGATGTATGGCAACAGAATCTAAACTATTGGGGGAACTAATGTTCAGGAGGGGATTACATATGGCTAAAAAGAATAAGGACACCACTCAGCATAATTCAAAGTCTAGCTCATTTAGGTGCGAGCAGAGCTGTTACTTTAAGGTTTAACATAAGTAACTAAGTATAGAGCAAAAAAAAACTTGATCGTGTTACATAAATTAAGTTCACCACTCAATTTGTATTGCTTCCTCCGGGTAACGTGACAGTTTTTCTTGAATTATAATGTCACATTATTTAACATTAAAACGCAACTTGCACGTGAGGTGCCTGGCTAAACTCCCGAGATCATAACCTTGACTGGTTTCTAAGTAACGCACGGCTCATTCGATTAACTGCATACAAGTGACCGCATAAAAATGGGAAAATAACTTGACAGTGCGTAGTTTTCTTAATTTGAGACAGTTCTTTTTCCTTAGGTGTGTACTTTTTAGTCACTTACATTAATATTAAGAACAAAAAAAGAAAATAAACACATAAGATAGTGTTAGAACAGAAGATACTTCACGGCATTATTTCCTATTCCAAAACTAGTGTATGTTCTAGTTTGTAGGTGTTAATAAAGTAATTTGTAGACATAACTTCTTGAATAACGTATGCAAGCGTAGGAATGCGGTATATTGCAGTAAATTGTGATTTTCCGGGTTGATTCCAAAACTCCACAGAACCTCTAGTGAAGTCTCTTCTACTTTACTGGGGTATGACGTTGCCTTGACTCGACTGATTATAAAAAACTTGAAAACGTTGCAAATGATTTGAATTATCAAATTACTTGACACATGCATTGCCTGCTTCTACTTGATTGAGGTATTTATTTCAATTAAGTAAAAATACAATAAGTAAAAGAAAAAAAATACAAGAAACATTCGATTCTCAAATAGAGTAGAGCAAACTTTCACAATTTTATTTTTTTCCAAATTAGCAAGGAAGTAGTTTTAGACCCAAATTGATCTGGTTCGGATAATACAAAAATTATGGAAGTATCAGAACAGAAACACGGGTAAGCCTTTAGTGTAATCGTATTAATGGCTTAATAATGCAGTTAAGTGCAATTTATATGAGCATTCTCATCTTGCGTTAATTGCTTAATATGCGCGGTTAAAGACGATTTTACCTAGAAAGCGTTTTCAAGTTTATGTAGGCTCACGATAATATCAGATAAGTATCGAATTCCACTTCAGAATATTTTCCAGTTCATAATATTGAAGCGCTCGTAGCTATGTGAGACTAGGTGTTCGAAAACGATTGACGAAGTATGTTATGCAGAATTTATAGATATGATTACTTGGACTGTTAGTTTGGCATTTGAAGTCGAGTGCTATCTTGCTTTGGTCCTTGCTATCACTGTATGTAATAGTCGTTATGCCAACTTAGATGCAATATTGGGATGCTTAAAAATATCTTACAATGGAATAAACACATAGCTGCCTCCGCCAATCCGCACTTGGTTTACTGAATTCCTCTCAACTTGATTTTTGAGAGGCGTCCTGACCACATTAGTGGGACATTAGTTGACTAAGACGATGATGATAATGAATATTGAAGTACTTATTAGAGCCTACCTACGTCTGCGTCCGAATAAAGTACTGGGAAAGTAAATAAACCTATGGATTTAAAATAAAGTCGTGTTGGTTACACTATTTATAACCGAAGACCGACTGAAGCGACTTAGCTGTAAATTTGTAGGGGCGTAGCTTAGAACCAGGAGCCGGACATAGGGTATGACATGTGATGTGACATACAATGTGATATAACAAAACGCAACTGACTTGGAATAACAAAACGTAAACGGGACTTTCATCAATAGATAGTTGACGAAGTTATAAGTTATATGTTATTTAAAAAAAATACTTTATTGTCTTTAAGATTAAATTTTTTACAAACAAAATAAACATATATATTTTTTTAACAACAATGAAATATATATTAGCGTTATCATAATCAAAAAATAAAAGCAAAATGGAAGCGAAATGGACAACAGATAAAACTTAAGAAAAAAACACAACAGACATATTACCTGACAAATTATTTGTCAGTATTTGTCAGATAATCTGTCTGTTGTGTTTTTTTCTTAAGTTTTGTCAGTCTGTCAGTGACTCTTATTAGGGGGATTTGTAAGTCAGCCTGTCGTGATTCTGAAGGGGGTAGGGGATTGTTCAAAATTAGTATATCTCCCAAGGAAAGCTACCAAATAGTTCTACATAAAAAACAAAGTAGATTGAAAAACACAAATACACAATAAACATCCCATTAAAAAAACAATCGCATGAGGAGAAGAAAACAATACGACAGATACATTCCGATAGACGTAGATTATTATTAAAAAATCTAGTTATACCTAATAGAATAGATTGTATAGAGCAGAAACCCACGCTCCTGCAACCTTAATACTAGGCCAAAGCGGTCGGCATGTAGTTTATAAATCTGTAAAACAAATCAGATACTTTCGCATAATCATACAGAAGTCGTGACTGAAATACATTTGCAGTCAAACATTCGGCCAATTGAATGAAGATCGTCGTAAAAATGTGATTGAAATGAATATGAAATGTATCTTTTCATTTCTAAATGTGGAGTTAACGTTTATTATTCCACGTTCGGCATCTGAAGCATCATATTGGGATTTAATTATTTGACTGTTAAAGCGATTGTGTAGAGTATGACTATTATTTATATAAAACCTTCAGCGCCGTACAAAAAATATAAAAAGTTTTAAAAAATATGAGCATTTTAAATTTAGAACTAATACCTACTATAACTTTTTAAAGTGTAAATCATTAAAAATATCCGGCTAATTTCTAAAACTTTAATTCTTTATCATCCTTTCTTCAGAAATTTCACACATCGCCAGCTAGTCCCAAACGAATGTACTATGGGTTACTAAGCAATTTATTTAAAAATACTTTAAATGTGAAATTGCTTAAAATGGAAAATATCAAAACCAAGACTACCCGACTATGTTTTGAAAACAAATATTGAAATTGTCTAGGAATCAAAACTATGATCTTTGGAAGTAATGTGTATACAAAGTTCTGCAACAAACAGATCGCAAAGGTCTGGTGCAGTTAACAGGGTTTTTCTCTATGTTCTACACATTATACACAATATTACGCCTGTTTCCCCGAAGGGCATTTATACGCCCACACTTCACCAGTTATATTGTTGGTCCTACGTAATAAGTAGCAAGCCTATTGCTTCTCAGATATTGGTAGGATCCCTATAAGCGTACTTGTTAAACTTCCATTACTCATAGAGATATTCATAGAATACTCGTACATTTTTCAAACAACGAAACAAAAACTCACACTCTAATTAAGGTACACATCAAAGAGTGACCTTATTTACTTCTGTCCAAACCGCAAATTTTAATGATATAACACAAAAGGTGGTGAGAGCACCCATCAAAAGGCTTTTTGCGACTCTAATAAGATAATTAAACAGGCTTCAATTCGAATCGCGTATACGAACTACTTTCTCTAAATAACTTTTGTGTTGAAGTTATGCGAATTCTTTGGGTCATTACCCACTTATTTATTTTACATTCAACAATTAATGAATGATGCTAAATAAAAGTAAAAACTGAAACTATAAACGCTTATAAGAAATAAATGTGCAGTGCATTCAACAGATAATCAAGCGTACTCTCATTTTATTTAATTTTTGGGTTATTTCAGTTCTTTATGTTACCATTTTATTACAATTTATTTATTATTATGTGGCCTTTATAGTGTAACCGACACGTATTTCGTGTACAACGCCGCTGGGCAGGCAGGTTGGTGATTGCAGTTCCAGCCAGTACGCAGGACGACACTGCTGCCCATCATCCGCTAGGATTTCTCTTCGTTGACCCTTACGACTTCCCATGAGGTTGGTGGCACAATTATAGGCCGATGTCGTGTGGCGTTTTTTTTATTCGGATGAAAAATCATCTAATGACCTTCTCTCGCTGTGGGTGGAGCGGGAGGGTGTGTTAGACTTGACTGACTAACTGACTAAAAACCATCCATGTTCCTTCTTGAGCCTGCTCCGTCCCGAGGCCGCGGTAAACCTTTCAAACAGTCCCGCAGCCGAACAGTCCTGAATGGACTTAAGTTTAAAACAGACTAATTGGTTTCATTTTATGTATAAATACTAGTTAGCTGGCCTCACTCAATGTGTCTTTTCATTGTCTAGCGTTTTTGTTTTACGGAAGTTTACATCTGGATAATTGCATATCAAGTTTTTTTTTCTGTTAAAAACTAATGTGTTTTATAGCGATTAGAGATGGTGAATTAACAATGACTTCACGGTGTTGGTCAAAACATACAAGTCCTTGGATTTGTAACCGTTTTATGTCTGTTTTTTTTTAATTTGGCACACAAAAATAATACTCATCTAATGGACTATGTCACCGTATACTATAGACATGGCTTGCGCGTAACTAAAACCTTTTTGACAATTGCTGGAATCTTTTGATGAAACCTCGGCAAGGACTTCTAAACTTTGATTTTACTGACCACGTGAACATTATACATACTACTTACATTAAATAAATAAACATCGTCTTATATCACACAACACCTCAAATAAACCAGAGTTTATAGTCACTATTTAAAAACCTATTATATTGTTCAGCTTTAACCCCCGACGCAAAAGAGACGGGGTGTTATAAGTTTGTCGTGTCTGTGTGTGTGCGTGTAATGTAAATAACTTGTCATTCTTTTAAATTGAATTATATTATCTTTTAGATATGCAAAAAAGCGTGAAACTTGACATAAGCTTAACCATATTCATGTTATATGATTCTTTTTATTAAATTAAACAACTATTCTAAAATCCAAAATATATTTTAAAAGTGTTCTATGTACACATAATGTACATATATATATGTACAATTTCTTTTTGTTACTTTTATATATCTGTATTTGTTAGTTTAATGTATCTTTATTTATTAGTTGTAAGAATTTTGAATACCTTCCCACTGAAGATCAGCGTCGTGACATTCATTGAATGTCCGACTTTTTGCTGAACATTTCAGTACTTAAGTCTTATATGTTATAAAATTATGATAAGCATCATTGGAAGTGCTGAACTATTTTATTTTATTCTTTCATTTAATTAAAAGAAGGTAGAATATCTACAAAAAGCATTTTACCTTTTTTGTTTAAAAAGGTAAGACTTGGCAATTATAAAATAATTGCATTTTTACAATAAAACCAAGTAATTAAAAAATGATCTGCAAAGTAACATTTAGAGCCATTTCCACTCGACATCTCTTGATTATCTGCCGCTTCTGAGACAAATGATAGACAGTTGAATGGGAGGCGAGTATGTATGTTATCTATCATACATGTACATTTATGTGCAAAAGCTTCGAATAAATGAGCAAGTTTTCTAGCGGATTTTCTTAAGGGAAATAGCCATATTAGTAAAATTCCTGCCTCTTCAGTTTTCATATTTTATTCTAACTGTCTTCTATCTTGCATTAAGATCTTTTTGATTTTAATTGAATGCGATATGGAGGTTAACGTTGTAGGTATGTCGATTGGGTTTGACTGTTAAGTTAAATAGTCATACGAAAAATAAACATATGACACACAATGTACGTGTTACACATAAATATTTTCTGACAATTACACCAATTATTTAGTTCCAAGATAAGTATCACTAAGAACTTGTGTTATGGATACTAAATAACGGATAAACATACATAAATACTTATTTTTTGTAAATACATACTTAATATACATAGGAAAACACCCAGACCAGAACAAATCTTCATGTTCATGCACACAAAGATTTGTCCTGCGTGGGAATCGAACCCACGACCTCTGGAGTGAAGTGGAGGTATACTGACCTCCACACCATATCGGTCGTCAAATGTATGTATGTATGAATATGACAATTAACAAAAATAGAAAGACAAACATCAATCCTTAATGAAATATATTTGGTGAATCGAATTGGACATTCACACAGCGCCATCTCGTCCCAAGATCGTTATTCTTCAACCCTTTTTTGAAAGAAGCGGTGCAGTTAGTGATTGTAAATAATTTCTTAATTTTTTATACATTCGAGAAAAGTATTATGTGATTTTTTAGCATTTTCCCAAGTACGCTTTCATATTGTCCATAGTATTTATAGTTCAGATTCTTGCCCGTTGTCAAGTGGACGAAATAAAGCGCTTGAATAATGCATTTAACGGGTGTTCCCAGAGTTAACTGTAGCCAGGATTAAGTGCTTGCCTCGCTGGCTACGCTTTGAATTGAGACCGAACTAACGTGTTCTTGGGAATTTCCGTTTACCGGGAATCAGAGAATATTGTGACTCCGCCGACGGGCTTTGTACTGATAAACACTTGCTTTGTGTCATATCGATATGATTTATAGCAGTATTGCTTGTATTGAGTTGTTTGTTTGTTTATTGTATGCTAGTGGTCACCTGCAGCTTTGCTTGAGCTATATAATGTTTAAGGATAAGAAGGCTGATGTTACTTTCGAAGCTTTTTCTTATTGAACGCCTTTTTGTGTGTTTGTTACGCTATTTCAATTAAAATATTATTTATTTTTTGCTATACTAAGCAATCACCAAAGTCAGTTGATAGGTGACCGCTTATGCTTATGTTTTTTTTTATGGGATCATTATTATAGAAGTCCTATTGCACAGACTATATCGTTATAATCTGCTTACCATCAGGCAGACTTGGTACCATGCCTGATAACTTTAGTACCTCTAAAAAATAAGCTAGTTGGCCATGAAAACATACAAGACCACCCACTTATCAAATTTTATGAAATTATATTATAATTTCCTACTTACGCTTGAGGCTTACCTGTCATAGCCCTTCAATTTGTTATGACTTATATCTTCATTATCATTTCATTCCGTAGACGAAAGAATGTCTCTATTAAAATTTCATTATAATATTACTGTTGCACTTAGCCACAGGTCACGTGTAACCCTTTTGATGTTTGTATGCACCTTCATACATTGTTATAAGAATACATGTTAGCTGACAGTTTTATGATTATAGATAATGTAACTCTGTCTGTTACCTTTTAATGTCTGTATTTTTTTATAACTATGAAATTATTTTGTTAAGAGTATATGTTGAGTAATATTGAAATACTCTTTGAAATCTTTGAGTAGTGTATATCTCGACCAGTCCTTCTACTGAAAGCGTGGTTTTCGAAGTAAAGCCATAGTTATGATCTTAAGTTACAATACTGAACTGAAATACATTAAAATAATATATTTTAGTCTGTTATTAGGAACAACACTGTATGTACAAACATTTTAAAACCTTAATAAAAAATATATAATTCAAATAATTTATTGATTCAGGCGTTACTTTGCGTAAATCCATTGAAAGCAAGTGATAGATTAAAAATATCTTTGTGACAATTCCCGTGCAAATATAATTTTCCGAAAAATCGAGAAACAATTCAACACAACACGTGTAAGTATCGCCCTCACACAGGGCATCTCCAGCTAAGATATGAGCCTCAAAACAGAGGTCTTTACGACCAACGCTAAAACGAGAGAAAACTGTCGTTTCATTTTCACAAAGATATTTTTAATTCATCACTTGCTTAATTATAATTCAAATTACAGCTCACCTGATGCAAACCCTTCCGAGCCAAATACGAAACCAAAAACCTAGATAAAACCTCTTTACCTAGCTTACGAAGTTCTTTATATCGTGCATCTAATGAGTCAATTACCATCGAAGACACGAATCGCAAATGCGGAAACAAAAAGCGAATATACAGAACAAAAGTCACGGTCAAAAGTCATAACCTAAACTTCACTTGTTGATCATTACATCGCCATAATTTACGTAGCGAAAGTACGTTTAAAGTATGTTTAAGACTGGTAATGGCATCATCAGATAGAATCCGAAGCAATGGTAGATTAAAATAGTGTAGGTACTAATGCTCGCGCGTTAGATGAACTAAAGAACCAATTTGGACAAGCTATTACTGCATTACAATGCCACAGACCTATAGACATAGTTCAATGTTGTAAGTAGATTTTCTTTTAAATTTGTATAGGCTTCCTTTACGTTCGGTAACAAAATGCATTTACGAACTGCCTCCCGGTTAAAGGGAGACCGAGTAGTGGGTTGAGACTCACCACCGGCAGACGCGACCGACAGCAGCAGTAATACCCACTAAAAATCTTTCGACTACGCATGCCCCTGTTGACAAAAAAGGGCGGGGGGCTAGTAACTGGTTTCCACCGACACCCTGCCCGCGGCCAACGTACTTCGGGCCAGAACCGTGTGTGGCCGACTCTCAGAGGGTCTATGCTGTTTATTCATAGACCCTCTATGAGTCGCTGGCCTCTGGGTAACCCTTTCTTCAGCGGCCTCCTCCGCCCTTGCGGGGGGTAATCAGCCGAAACTAAATAATCAATATTATTAAAGTAAATATAAGTCATAGTCAATAATGAAGTCAAAAAATGACATAGAGATCAGTATAAAAGTGGCGCTTATCAAGAAGAAGCTAGTTAAGACACTGTTCTTATTCCACTGTGAGTATGCAGACGAAACGCTTTTCGTCAATTACTTACTGACCAGCTTTCATTCAATTAGTCGTGTGAATGATACTGGACATGTATTTGAGTTGCTTTGTATGTAAGTGCCTCGACTGCTTGATTACAGTAGTGGTTTCGATTTCTATTACGAATAAAAAATGGGTAAGTAATGTGATTTAATAGTGTTGGTAATGGTTCCATCTACCGTTGTAATACAGCTCGATTAGGTTTTGCTAAATTGTTTTTAATGAACCCGTTGTTATTTGGGCGCTCACTACCGCTGCAAGGCTTTCCTGCAATTACTGTTCACTACACTATCTTACACACTATTTAATATATAATTTTACGATAAAACGCTCGAAAAATTTCGAGTGCTCGGAATAAGAATTTTGTTGCAATTTCTTATACCATACCGGATATTGAGAAAACATTACGTAGAAAACCTCATCTCATTCTGGGGTACTGAACGTCAATAATGAAAGTGATAAAAAGCAAGCTTAATTAAAAGCGCATATTCTATTCGTGTTGAAGATAGAAGGGAGATTTATATGGCGCCTAACACGTTTCTCGTATCGTTGGCTATATTTAGCGAATATTTTACAGTACTAGTTACACACAAGCTAAATGATCACTAAATGTAGATAGTCATTAATGATAGATGGGGTGTATAAGGATCCTACCTAAACCTAAGTAGCCCAAGCCAACCTCATCTGCAAGTGGTGCACCTGCCGATCAACGAAATTGACTCTGGCGAACAGAACAGTGCCCGGTAAACGGCAATAGGCTCGCCACCTATTACGTGAGACTATGTAATTGGCGAAGTGTGGGCGTATAATATACCTCTGCCTACTCCTCCAAGGAAACAGGCATGCATTACTGGTAGAGACCAAATTGGTGATTTGAAATCTAACAGCAGGGCGCCACACATCTGCCTTCGCTAATCCGCACTGGATCCGCGTTGCCGAGTAATTAGCCCGTGCTCTGAATCGTATTTTTCTTTCTTAATGGTGTCTGTCTATTTATCTCTTCCTTTCACACTTATTCATCATCCCTTTCTCATTTTTTCTCGATCTTCATGCCTTACAGGTCCAATCCATCTCTTTCGCTCATTCCCTTCCTCAATACCTGTATCGTACTTATTCATTACCCTTCACTTAACATGCCCTTCTTAACTACTGACACATAATGCGCTCAACCCATCTCTTTTTGATAGTCCTCTAACTGTTTTACCGGTAACATTCATAGTCATTACTCCTCTCGTCACACACTCTTCTTTACTTTACACATATGCTTTTATATTATTCTTTACACGCTCACTCAATCTCTTTTGTGTCACTCAATCGTCCTCTTCCTTACCACCTGGTATCATTCATAATCATTACTCTTTTCGTCATATGCCTTTCATCTCTACTCAGTACATACCCATACCGTGCAAAACGATTTACTTTATTTTTTTATTCACACTGTAAAACCATCACTTTTTTTTTTAATTGAAATAAAAATATATATTTTGTTCTATATTCATTGTTCTCATGTGCTGTGTGCCAAACCCTTTAATCTCACGGGAAGTCATAAGAGTCTACGAAGATAAATCCTACCGGATGATGTGTAGCAGCGTCATTCTGAATACTGGCTTGAACTGCGAGCGCCATCCCGCGGAAATAATATAATGTAATATATTATGGAGGCTAATGTTCAGCAGTGCACTTTACAAGGCTTGATCTTCCCGTCACAAGCTCTTACCAACTTATTACAGACATACTCTTATTCATACTCGTAACTGTATAATACTACCACCAATACATTCGCGTACACGCATAACTGCATCCCGCTACATGTTATTACATTTGTCATCGTCTGTGGCAGAAATAATGACTCGAATCACTAATTCGATGACAACCACGGCGGGGCGCCGCGCCGTCACGTCCCATCCTTACTTTATATTCGGCTACGCATTATTAAGCTATAAAGTCTAAATAATAAAGTTGGTTATCCGCCAGTCAACGGGTGTTGGACGTAGTCTAGACATGGCCGTAGTAAAATAAGTTCAGTAAGATTTCTGTGCCTGTGAATACAGACGGCACAAGATTGAACAATGTGTACAACTATTGAGGAAGCCTATGTTATGACTGGAGTGATGATGGTACTTGTGAAGATTTCTGTGGGTTGCCGTGAAATGCCGTGGATAAACAATTATGATTATAGATATATTCAGACAGTACATATGTCATCATGTAGATGTAGATTCACCATATTCCACTTAGGGGTCATTGCAAGATATGTGATGTCACATTAGTGAGGGGGGGAGGTGTTAAAATGTGACAGGGTTGACATGAAATTCGTGTGACGTAATTTATGAACGGCCTCTTAAGACAAATCGACTTGTTTGATTTTCTTCCAAAAAATTATGTTGAAAACGATAAACATTTAAAAACGTATCCCGTGACGAGACTGTTACACTCCTAGTGTTAATTGTTCTTCTCTAGTTGCTATATTGCAATGCACATGACTGAGATAAATAGCGGCAATTCAAAGAGGGCGAAACTAAAAGAAGATATTAAAATGAACTGGTCAAAATTATCAGTTAACTATAACACACTTGTCCTACTCATTGCAAAATCTGAACAATGTAGTTAAATGTTTGTGAAACAATAATGTAGTGGAGGAATAAAATCGACTTGTATTGTACTGGTATAATTTAACTATGTCGCCGGTTCCGCCCTACATAGCTATCAACGCAGACGCAGGACGTAATTAGAATGATCCGGACCAATGTCTCAGTAAGGTTGAGTACACAAGGAGTTGACATGGTGTGCCCGAGATAATGAGCGAATTTTTGTGTTCATTTTTATTTCAATTTAGTACAGCTTTCTAAGAAAAACTGTTGCAATTTTGTAAAACTTATTTGCCCGATATTACGTTTACTGCAAACTAATAATAAACCTTATAAACTTGCATTTTACGTTAATATAGCATTAACGTCTCGCGAACCGGCAAACGTAGAATCGGTCGACTTCTTAACCGATGGTCTGGCCAAGGCGGTGAAAAGCCGACGGATGTAGGCGGTTTAGGATCACTTCGATGAAAATCTCTTGGGGAGGCCTATGATTAGCAGTGGATGCCATATGGCTACGATGATTATGATGATTAGCGTCCCTCTGCTGAGCTCGATTCCGCTGTAAGAAAGCTACCTCATCTTGGGCCCTATCGGATTGGCATAGGCAGGGGATTGACGCCTTACTATTGAGATTTTCAAGCCATCTGTTATGGGTTCGAACTTGGCTTAACCATCACATACGATAGCAACCGATGCCAAAGACTTCACGCGCATACCAAAGCATTTAGCATAATAACATACAAACGTATACTTGCGATATTATTCAAAGACAAGGAATTCGACATCACGACCTAATAAGATAGCCATGAACAGTCTTACAGATACAGCGTTTGAAATTATCTAAGTTAATCCTAAATAGGGCTGTGGTCAAGTGAATTGTCACCATAAAATGAACCTTACACAGTTAAATTAGGGTAGAGAACGCTGTTACGGTTAAATAGCTCACTATGATGGGTGATCGTTTGTTTAGCATTTTATATCGAACACTTCCTGACTTCTGAAGACACATAATGTTCCAACGGGCCCAGTTGCCACTAAAATGTAGTAATCGTTTTAGGCGCTAGTTACGCTTGTTAGACTGTAAACTGATTGCTTCTGACCTTGGTTTGTAAAAGAATGAATAACTAAACATTTTAGTAAACTAATCAAGCAACTGGTTTCCCATAATATTCCTAGAGATAAGTATAATATCAAATGAACTACACTAGAATATTTGCCATTCCATAATGACAGCGCTATGTGTGTCAACACAGATTTGTTGCAACTGCATCACATTCACACAAATGCCATTAGGAATTATGGTCATCTAAGAGACCATGTTACGTTTGATGCATTCCTGTAGTCTAACTATGGTTGAATGATACCTCGGCTTGATAACAATCAGTGAACGCATGAATGGCGCGTAAATACAAGTCGTAAGATCTCAATTAAGGTAAGATTACGAGGGTATTTTCATATCTAAATAAATCTCATTTTAAGTATTTTTTTAAGATTGTTGAGTGATGACTTTGTCAATGGGGGCTAGCCTTAAGTGATTGGTAGTATTTATGTTCAATTATGGTAAACATACAACTATATTTTAGGGTAATTTAATATTTGTTAAGAATTAAAGTTTTAAACAAAAAATTTGAAGTTTACTTAAATAGTTTCAATTATAAAACTGAATCATGAAAATAATTATGGTGTTTATTGGAACGTTATTTTAATAAACATGTATGATCATATGAATATTTTTTTCATAAAGTAAATAACAACAATAGTAGTTTTCATACAGCATTGTGAATTTTAACCTCCACGCTTCATTATTGTAAAGCAAAATTACGAACATTTTAGCAAAAAGTCCGTACGTGCTTATGTCACGGCTTAGACGATCAACTAGTTATTAACCGATTTAATTTGCATTCCCTATGAACTAGCGTATCGGTGCCGACACGGAACGGTATAGTATCGGTCCAATACAATACCGGTACAGATATGGCTGGACAAATATGGATGAAGCCACTGGGCCAGCGAGGCCACGAACACACTAATGGCCCGGCCATTTACCACCCAATACATTTCCGTATTTGAATTCTAACAGTCTGAGATACTTACACCGAACACTGATTTGCACTCTGAAGTGCGATTCATTTATATGTTCAAAGCAAGGAGGTCCAGATACATAAAATCAAATGGAATATAATAAACTGAACCTCTAAAAAATACTTTTTTGATCATCAAAAATACTGATCTAGCATCTAATAGGGGATTAGGTGCTCCATCAGAATTTTTTGATGTACAAAAAGGTTAGGTTAGGTTGGTAATTTATTAATTTTGATGACACATTAAATATGAGCCAAATCAAATTTGGTGAATACGCTTCTATACCACAAATAGAAATGCAAATATATTATTATTTTATGCATAATATTATTTTATGTGATGCATTTTGTACACTGGCCTGCAAAATCAAAAAAATAATTTAAAATAAAATATTCTCGTTTTAGCGTTGGTCGTGAAGACATCTTGGTTCGGATTCATATTCTGAATCAGAACCTGATTCCATATCAATATAAGAAATGCGATAATCACAGTGTCTGATACTGTCTTTTACGTTTAAACCGCTTAATTATAATAGGGACCTTAGAAAGGACATAGAACAGTTTTGATAACAGTGACTCATGCTGAGATGTAGCTGATTAAGTCGTAACATGATTATGTATTTAAGTATTCAAATGGCACGTTAAGATATTAGTCCAGTTTATATTTGGTAGTCGTTAAGCCATATTAAGGCCTATGTATGTATGTATTTAAAACTTTTAATGCAGTACGCCACAGACCTCCCTTCGCCAATCCACACTGGATCAGCTTGGTGAAGTATGACTTAAATCTCTCTTACTTTGATTCGTGATTGGTCACTAGTAAGACCAGAATTGTTAATGTTTTATTCTATAGCAGTGTATAGCGTCACGGACATTTAAGATTGTAATTGAAATAACTAACCAATTGATAATTTAAGAGAGCCTGTGAGATTTTTGTCAGTCCTCAACAGAGCGATGGGTGAGTTTTTTTATTGCATGGATATTTTTTCACTTTGACCTTTCACTTTCTGACTTTGAAATAGGTTGGGAGCTGATAAAATACTTACCTGTTTTTTTATTTGGGTTTTGAAAAATATAATATTACAAACACATTGTTAATAGTTATATGTAGTTGTATAAATTACACATTCATATTATTATTATTCATGGCTGCCATATTACGACAATGTAATACACCTACATCGATCTAGCAAGTACTTGAGTACTCACTGACACTGATAACACAGTTTTGAACTAGCTTCCGCGTCAGGAGCCGACCCTTTATGACAGAAGATTGTAAACCCTAGAACTTAAACTACCTACTTATGACGTTACATGATATTATAAATAGACTCTGACATAGTTAATCTCTTTGCGGTAAGCTTAAAGCGCGTGTGTCACTTTTGATGACCGATAGTCAGATTTATGAAATGCATGAAAAGGAAATAAAGGTTTCAGTATAATGGAGAACGTTATAACCATTCATCATCTGAACACCCCATCATAGGAAATGTTAATACATTCTTAAAATTATAATGCGAAAATACATTATTATTATTCATCTGACTGTATAAACATCGATAAAACCTAGAATTAGAATAGACTACTATTTTACGACCGCTTTGACGCTGAGGGCATCATACTCGTTCTGCGTGGCAATAGAGTTCACAACTGATGCTAGGTTGTGAACTCTATTGCCACGCATGACAATTACTTATATATTCTATTGCAGCTTATAGCGTCACGGACATTTAAGATTGTAATTGAAATAATTAACCAATTGATAATCCTGATAATTAATTGGGATCCTGCCAAGACCTAAGGAGCCCAAGCCAACCTCACCTGCAAGTGGTGCACCTGCCGATCAACGGACGAGGCTCTGGCGAACATAACAGTGCCCAGTAAGCGGCAATAGGATCCCCACCTATTACGTGGGACCAACTTTATACCCCTTCGGGAAACAGGCGTGAATTTATGTATGTATGTATGATAATTTAAAAGAGCATACATAGCCTGTGAGATTTTTGTCAGTACCTCTCAATAAAGCGCTAGATAGGAACAGTAACTGGCTCTTACACTTTTTTTTTGCATGTGCATGTGAAAAGTATCTGTAGTTTGAAACTAAAGTACAAGCTTTTTTATTGTTACTTGTGTGTGATATGACTAAAGATATTGTTTAATAGGTGTATAGTTATCCTACAGAGACCTAAGGAGCCCAAGCCAACCTCAATTTCAAGTGGTGCACCTGCCGATCATTGGACCAGGCTGTGGCGAACATAATAGTGCCCGGTAAGCTCGCCACCTATTACGTGGGACTAACTATATAATTGGCGAAGTGTCGGCGTATAATATGCCTATGCCTATACCTTCGGGGAAACAGGCGCGAATGTATGTTTGAATATGTATTATTTAATAGTACGTTAACGTCTTAAATTATATGGAACTAGACAAATTTGTAGTAGGTATTATTTATATACAGATAAAAAGTATAGGGTTCGTTACCCTTTTCAAGCGGAGTCAACTTGCATATTTAAAAAAAACATTATGGAACAACTTCCCTTTTTTCTCTGTTAATAATCAAAATTTACGAGATATATGGCGTGAAGGTCAGTACATCTGCACTTCGCTTATGAGGTCGTGGGTTCGATTTGTAAATAGAACAAAAATTCTGTGTGCATAAACATGAATATTCGTCGCTGTAGAATGGTAACCTCGTATGTCCAGAAATCCAAACTGTATAGGAAACGAAAAAAACTAAACTAAATTCGTCTAAGTTAAAAAAAATATTGTGCTTTTGTCTTATGTTTTGAAAGATAAAAAGGAGTTATTTATGCTATCAACCAATGCATTACTCAATATGTTTACAATATGTTGCATTACTCAAATTTGAATTTGTTTTTTCTATATATTTGAAGTATATCTTTTGTTTGTTTATTCGTGGTTTAGCATCCTTCTCATAGCATTTACGTCGTGAGTGTAAAAGAATATTTATTATTATTTTATAAACATAATTAAAACCTTATTTTAGCCCAAAGGTAACTGTAGTATGAAGTTGTAGGTCCTCATAATGAGTCCCCATTACATTCCAGAACGGTTCGTTATAAGCCTTGGTAATAGTAATGATTGTGGTTATTAGTATAAGAAAATTGTTCTGTGGACTGATGAGAGGCTTTCGTCAAGCTCTTATAATAGAATGTGGTTGCGCAACAATGGCAGCAAACCTATTAGATAAATGGATATCTAAGTTTGGATTCTGTTTCGTAAGTTTATGTATGTCAAATTATAAACTTTTTTCCTTAATGTTACTTGTAGAAATGTCCAAACGGTATCAAGGGCAGATAATATAGATGCAGATGTATATAATGACAATTGTTTTTTTTTTATTGTCTTAAAAGCGACCGACCTTTTCTTCTTCTGCTTGAATCACAGATAAAGTTGAGCTTCGACTGGCTTTGACCAAACGGTATCAGGGCCAGATGTACATAGTGACAATTGTGTTTCTTATTGTTTTATTAGCGATCGACCGTGACTTCGTCTGCTTGAATTATAAGTAACTTCAAGCTTTCGCCGTTGTGGATCTTTGCCTCCGACATGACAAGACGTCATTCTTCTATACATTGGAGAATATCACCTATAAGTATTCTGTTATTTATAAAATACTCCTTACAAGATCTACTATCTGACCGTAAAAAATTCGCCAAAATCTATCGAGCTATTTCAGAGATTAGACATAACAAGCATATATTTTTTTATAATAATTTATTTATTACTTTCATAAGAAATAAAAAGCTCTTATTTTGACAACACCAAAAGGTAACTATATATTATTTATTAAAACCGAGCTAGTTCCATGACATTTACAATAATACATACATACATACATTTACGCCTGTTCCCCGAAAGGGTACGCAAATGAATATATTACGCCCACTCTTCACTAATTAATTTATTGGTTCCACGTAATAAGGTCGCGAGCGCAGAGCAGAGTTTTTTGTAAATTTGAATAATTTTTTTAAATAAAACTTGCATATGTGAATGATTCGTCAATTCAAGGTAAATGATCAGAGAACAATGAGCTAACGATGCGCTACTACAGGTGCCTTATTGTGTTAATTTAAATCTATTACAATCACCTTTATATGTTGACTATTGCTTGCCTTGCTCAGAGGCAGATCATGTGTGTTTAAATAAACTGTGAGATGGTTGCCGTACGTACAGCTGTCGAACTGAATGCGACTGTAAAAAGACTTTATGTTATACATTGCTCCCGTACGTCTATATTTATTCGACGAAAATTAAGTTCAACAAATGTGTAAAATAATCCGGAAGTTTGCTATGAATGAGAGGCGAGAATTCAATCTCTAACGAGCCTAGATAACCTTATAGTACCGTGTAGTAGCATGTTCGTGCTGTATCGGCGGGGTTTGAACTTGGTACCAACTGGTTTATTAACAGCCTTAAAAAAACTTAAAGTCTGTTTTCAAGTATTATGTGTCCGCAAGTTTCCTTGCAACAGAACTCTCCAAGACTCTTATAGTATCGCGTAAAGAACCACTATATCTAGATACTATAACACCGGAAATTATATATTTAAAAAAGCTACACGACCGAAGCGGAAACCAATTCGTCTAATTTAAAGGAATTAATTTATTTTGGTTTACATTCAATACAAATGATTGCAATCTGACTCTCACAGGCTCCTTCGAACTTTTTATAGGAAACGAAAGCGCTGAATGAAGATATCACAATGGATGTACTAGATTTTTTTAATGTTTCGGCGTATGTGTGTGCCAATTGTACAATTACTATCAATTAGAAAACACTCTACTCGCATGCAAATTGCATTTTATTTTACGAGACCATCGATATGGCGTGAATGTCAGTATACCTTCACTCCGCTCCTGAGATTATTGGATTTTAACTCCTAGGCTCCTAGGGTTGTTTATGTAACTAGTTATAAGATATGTCAATAAATAAAAGTGATCGATAAAAATTCAATATGTCCATAACGGCTAAGTTGCAGTTGTTGAAACAGTCCTCTGTGCAGAGCATGCATGGGGACTGATGAGACAGCCGCACACGTAGGTGGTGGCTGATTGCCGGGCGAGGTACCTGAAGACACCAGGCAGCCTTCCGAAGCCTCCAGCGACGTTAAGGCGCTGATAGGATTCCTGGAGGAACTGGGATGGCTGGAGTAATCCAGCTCTCACCCTCCTACGCAAAATGGACGCATGGGACGTCTAATTGCGGAAAAAGCCTGCACGACGAAGAAGAAGAACGGCTAAGTTTCGTACACGTCATAATCGAAATCCTTTAATATTCAACTCGACTTTCCCTGTAATCTAAAACAATTACTTCTAACTCTTATAGAAGTTCGCTTAGCGCTGATCAATGGCGTTGCGTTTTACTTTTTTTACGTTCGTTCATTTTAAATGTATTTTTACAAAGTATGAAATTAAATAGGATAGTTATTTTTACATAAACAATACAATTGGCGAAGTGTGGGCGTATAATATGTCTCTGCCTACCCCTTCGCGGAAATAGGCGTGAATGTATGTATGTATGTATTTTTACATAATTTAAAAATAAAATCAAAGGGTTAATAATGTAGTTCACACTTTTCAATGCAAGTTAATATTTAAGGTAGTTTTCTATCGTAAAGTGTATTTTTTTTATTGTTAATATTTTAGTGCCTTTCATAAAATTTCAAATAAACCCAAAGACGTCTAGGATATAATGGTACATTACGGAGTTGCGGTACCGGTAGTTACCTACCTTCCGGCTTCATCAGACAAGTTCGGTATTACCTTTTTCATGATAAGAATATTTCACATTGGAGGTATAATACATACATAATACAATACATAATGTCACGCCTCTTTCCCGTAGGGGTAGGCTAGATCACATCCTTCCACTTAATACGATCTTAGCACTCACTCTTAGTTTCATTTACACTCATAAACTTTCTCATACACGCTTGTCGGTTTAGGGTACTTTTGACCTGCCCTTTCTCCAAAATCTTCTGGATTTGGTAAGACCTTCTTACGTGGTCTTTCCCACCCAACGCTTTCATTCACCTGTCCTATTTTAATACAAATAATTACAAAGAAACATTTAAAAGAAACCGAGTAATTTATACCCATAGGGGGTTTAAATCAGTTAAAACTTTAGGCATTTGAAAATAATCCTAATGTTTCTGAACAATAATCCCAATATAACATACAGGCGTGTACTCACTGCAATGATTACTGAGGTATCCTTAAATATATATTAATAGATCGAGAGCTGCCTAATTGATTCAAGATATACCTAGTAGTATATACGGTAATACCTTGGTATGCGTAAGGACACCTCAGCAATAATTGCCGACAGTGTGCGCCTGCGCAGTTCGTATTTATAGCTGGCGCCAGGCCTAAGCTAATTTAATTCTAAGGACCTTCATCTTCGGTACATAATCTTATCTCTCTATAAGTGTTATATTATGTCATAGTCCGCAAATAAAAAAATATTTCTTCATAAATCTTTTTTCAAACACTGAATCATTTCCTCTTCGAAAGTTGTACTGTTTTTACACCACTGACAATAGATTCATCATCCTTATATGTTTCACAGACGCCGCGCATTTGCGCTGGCCTACAGTTATTAATATTAGACTAATGTCGATCACTATTCAACCGCCATCACAAATTACAGTGCAGAAACCGTATACATAACAGTAAGGTGTACGAGATACTCGGACTCCTAATCTGTTACAATATAGATCACTTTCCATAAAACTAACTACCACCAAATTCGCACTTTCACAAAAACGTGCGGAAAACGATCGATTAATCGATTATAAGCAAAACTGTAACGTCCCAATGAAGAATAATCGATTCATCTTATCCGAATCAGAGTAATGAACAACTAAAAAAGTAGACATATGCCATTGTTCCATTCACATCGTTAAGTTAATAGAGTTTGCCTTTTGTAGTTTTGATGCGAAATGATATTGCAAATTTAGGATTCGCGATTTCTACAGTAATAAAAATGCAATTACAAGACTTTCGGAATATTACACGGTAGTAAAGTTTATATAACACACTCTCTGTATGGGATTCCGTAATTATTTTTAATTTTAACGTGTGCATGTCACTGTAGATCGGTTATTAGACTAATTGTTGGATAATGAAGTCGCATTTCGTTCTTGGAAAAATAGAAAAAGTATTTAAACCTGTCACGGTCAGTAACTTTGTGTTCCTTCTCGTTGGATTACCTGTCTTCATAGCTATAGTTGATCAGATAATTGTATGTCTATTTTTATATGTAATAGTAGATCAAGGTTTGCTAGAGTTATTAAATATTTTTCTGTAAAATTTTCACTACTGTTTTATATATTTAGTACTAACTAATTACAACAAATACTATAAAAAATTTGTGATTTTTTTGAAAAATTAAAAATATTAAAAAACTTTTACTCAACTTTCACTTTTTTATATTTTGAGTATTAAGTAGCACCCAAAAAAAATTCTCTTTTTTAAAAAGAAAAAAAAACAAAACATTAACTAATAAAATAAATTTACTCACCAAAAATGACGAAGTGTAAATCGTCCCAGCAAATCTTCAAAAAATTATTTTCGTTTTTTTATCACAAGTTTAGGGTTCCAAACACAAACACCTCGCGGGCAGCGCACGGCGCGCGCGCATGTAACGTTCTGACGCGAATGGCGCAAGGCGAACTATGCGCCCGCTTATACGCGCTGCGCGGGGTGCGTGCACTTTCGCCGACCACTAATAGACCTTTAGGGATGATTTTTCGGGTTAGTTGTAGTATTTAAAGCGGGCGTGAAGCGGCATTTGTGCAGACCGTCATTATCTATTATCGTTCTTATGTCACGGTATGAAACGCGCAGTGTTTTTTTGAACTGCATCGACTGCTTTCTACAGTGTGGTCATTATGACGTGTCACAAAAAAAAAACACGTTTGCAAAATGATCACCGTTTTAAAAATCTCGAAGAAACTTATTAAGATTTTTTTTGCACATTTGCCAACTACTAATAGATTTTTAGGGATGATATTTCGGGTTAGCAGCAGAATGGTCCTTTTATAATGTTAGATGTTCTAAAAGAAGCCCAGTAGGCAGTTATTTTTATAATCATGTGAAAGCAGTTCAGTTTACATTACTTACCGATATTTCTCTGATATATCTGGCTGACTTTCTTACTGTGGAAATTTTGCGACTTTACTAAACCAAATTATTTTTCAAAGTCAAATTTCAACTTTTCGAGTCAACAGATGATTTTACTAGTCTGACAAGTGGGTTCATATATCCGTTTAACTGAGGCAGTATAATATATTTAAAAATGAGTCAGATATGGCAGATTTTTTCACGTGGAATGGAAAGTAACATAGTGTGTAATATATTATAGGTAATGGTTTTATTGTACACGGGCAATCAAAAAGAAAGGTTAATGGGTGCGCTCGAAGCTTACTGAGATTAGTTAGTTAGAAATAAACGATGAGGTTAAACAGTGTTTACAGTGTTCAGTCCTTGGATGGGTGACCGTTTATATTAAAATTGGGTTAGAGCGCTATCTTGATTTGAAAATCATGTTAATAGTTATAATCATAATCATAATTCTTTATTGTTTCATTTGGTGTACAATTAGGTCTTAAAAATAATATTTTGTCCTCAAATGAACCCTGCAAGGGTATCACAATTTAAAATAGGAACACATTGCTATAAACTAAGGTCTAGTTATCTATCTATAACTGACAACTAGAGATTAACAAAGAGACAAATACTTAACAAACAGAGATTTGTTGCCGTTAAATTTGCTTCAGCAAGACTACGTCACTCATTCATGACGCTCTGCGTAAATGCTGTTTCACACCCCTCTTAAATTACCCAGGACTATAAGAGATGAAAAAGTCGAATGGCAGAGAAAAAAAGTATGTTTAATTTGTAATAAAACGATACTTTCGAGGATGACTTTTGCTTTAGTATATAATACTTACATGCTACTAGCTGTAGGTTTTCTTAAATAGGTACTCTAACTGGGATTGACTTCTGCTATTTAAGTAAAAAATTGTAATGACCTAAACAAATAGTTTAGTGTGCCCTCCGAAAAACGGAAGCGGTCCATATATAATCAAAAAAAACACACATAGAACTTAACTGTTCTTCAGTTGGCCCAGTTCCGCAGCGATAGCACAGTGGCGAGACCCGTCGCCTTAAAATTCAGGAGGCTTGAGTTCAAATCCTGGTTGCGCCTATAACTTTTTTAAGTTATGTGCGTAATTATCGCTAACTCCGTGCCTCGGAAAGCACGTTAAGCCGTTGGTCCCGGCAGTAATAAACATCTATGGCAGTCGATATTAAGAAGTCAATGTCTTCTTATATCCTGACAGCTGGTTTTACCATAGAATGATGTTTCCCTCTGGGTTGCGGAGGTCAGACGGCAGTCTCTTCATGTAATAACTAGAATTCAGTCAAAATTTTGTTAGACCAGTGAGTAGACCCTGGGCCCTAAGCTTAAGTCTAGAGCAACCGAAATAATGTTAGGATATGGTGATGATAGGAGTAAGTCCTATTTCTTTATTTCCATTATCGTTTTCATTCAAAACATTTCAAAGCAGTAAAGCTAACAGTTATTGTAAATAGTATGTTTAAAATAATAGCACTCCACGTAAAATACCACTAGCAATATAATATCAGGCACTGCCAAGTAATTTGGAGTTTCCTGGGTGATAATGTTCCACGGAATCTACCATATTGTACCTAACAGCAGAGGGGGTTAACGACAATTTATAAGACTGAGGGGCTTTGATATTGACCAAAAAATTACCTATAATCGCTTCCTTTTGTGATTGCTCTAGAGTCAGGTTTTTAACCTGTGAAAATCTAATTCTACTGTACATATGTATGTCACTGAACTCCCACTAAACGGCTGGACCATTTTTTTGTATGCATTTGGGTGGTGCCCTGGATGGTTTAATTTCACATATTAGGCTGGCATTAAAATTAGGGGTAAGGGTACAATTTGAAATATATGAATGCTTAACCATAAGCTTAATAATAATCAGGTAAAAATCTCGTTCGTTTCCATTACATTTTTAAAGCCCTTTGAGTTACCAAATTCTCGCGCAATTTTTGCCATCGTCTCGTTATTGTCAGGAATTTTAAGAATTTTGAACTACATATTGTAAAACATGTTAATTTGTTTGTAACACTTAAATCGATTAGGGCAATTATTGGTGGAGATAGATAGGACGCTAAAGCCATTTTTTAAAAATTAATATAAGGGAATGTGCCGCGTGACACCGGCCTAAGAATAGTGCCACCCCTTTTGATCACGGGAGTCGTAAGAGTCCACAAGTGAAAACCTACCGGATGATGTGCAGCAGCGTCAACTTGCGTCCTCGCCTGAAATGCGGCCATCAACCCGCCTGTCCCCCGTGGTGATTATGGGCAAATACCCCCAATATAATGTAATCTAATTGGTGCTCGGTGCTCGGAAACGATCACCAAAGTAAAACAGAGTTTACAGAGGTCAGTCCTTGGATGTGTGACCGTTTGTGTGCCATTTGATATCGAGCGCTTCCGTGCTTTGGAAGGCACGTTAAGCCGTTGGTCCCGGTTATCACTAAATGTGGTAGTAGTTAGAAGCCTAAATAGGCGGCTTGATAAATTCTAACAGCAGGACGCCATACACCTGCCTCCACCAATCCGCACTGGGTCAGCGTGGTGAAGTGTGGTATGACCTAATACCCTCACACCTTGGTATGTTAGAGGAGGCTCGTGCTCAGCAGTGGGACGTTAATGGGCTGACATGATGATGATGATGATGATGATTGGGGAAGCTTATGTTCTGCAGTGCACTGTATTGGCTGTTATGATAAATTTAAGGGAATGGAGTAAGGGGAGAGGTAATTTGCGACGATAGTAGAACACGCAGGCGAAGCTATAGTCGGAAATCAGTATGAAAATAAAACTTATATACTTAAGTTATATTTGATAAGCTCACACCAACCGGTACAAAGAGTTTATAATCAAACTAAGTAGCAAATTGTTTGTTTCGAGATTATGACGGAACCGGTACTTATTTTGTACCGTAGTCTCAAAAATATTGCAAATGTTTACCTTCACTATTAAATGTACGTAGTTATTGACGACACAGAGCCACTCGCGCCGGCCATGATTAAGGGCTCTGTTTTACTGTCAAATCGCACGAAACGTCGTCGTTTAATATATATACAATCGCGTCTGTTTCTTCAAAAGCATATAATATGCCCTCATTTTGCCACTTATATATTTGGTCCCACTAATTAGGTGGCGAGCCAATTGCCGCGTACTGGTGTCGATGTACGAATGTTTTTTTTTTTTTAAGAATAAAAAAATACATTGCTACCTGTTTGGTAATTGTTGGTGGTTGGTGGTATTGGTAAAATAAAATAGATTAAAGGAGCACTTCAAAAACCTTGGTAAATCTAAGTCTTTTATAACTGGCAAGTAAAAAAGGCTTGGGATTCTAAGGTCTTGGTAAGGTCCGTATGCACCCGATATATATTCTATTGCTATTTGTAGATACCTGGCACGAATGCGGGAAGAAGGCGATCGGGAACGAACACAAAGTTAGTTAGTTCACTGATGCCTTGTGTGAATGACCGTTTATTTGGTATGTGATATGAGGCGCTATCTTTCTTCCGAAGATACATTGAGCAATACGTGGTATTCGTTAAGATAAACCAGAAGATTATTGCTCAATAGGGCTTCTAGTTAGAGACCAAAGAGCATAGGTATGCTTAACTATTTTCATTCAAAAAGGTTTCATTGCTATTAGAACTATTTAAACCACCCTATAGAGCATTTAACTTGGCTTAAGGACATGCAGTGTTTACTAGATGTTTATATCGCCTTCCGTTTCACAGAATGCCTAATAAAATCCATCCATGCCATTACAAAGGCCCCCGACTATTGTTAAAGCGAACTAACGTGTTTTACGGTACCATAAGATGTTCCTTGCTACAAATTAGACATACTCTGTAACGTTTATCATCATCATCATCATGAAATCAGCCTTATGAGTCCACTGCTGAACATGGCCTCCCTAATAAATAACTATACAAATATGGGTATTTTCCCATAATCACCACGCTGGGCAGGCGGATTGGTGATCGCAGTTCAAGCCAGTTCGCAGAATTACGCTGCTGCCCATCATCCGGTAGGTTTTTTCGTCGTCGACTCTTACGACTCCCCGTGAGATGCGGGTGTGGCACTAATCTAGGCCGGTACCTACCACAGGTACATAACGTATATAATTAAAACTAAATGCAACATGATTGTTACTTTATACGTAGAGGTAATCGTATGTGTTCTGTGTTACTATAGTGTCTAAACTTTTTTTTTAAAATTTTTTTTTATTGTGGCACGCTCTCGCTTCGCTTCGGTAGTAGATATTTATTATTAAATATTTTACACCTTATGTAATGTACTATACATTACATAAGGTATGTGTATGGCGGGAGGTCGGTATACCTGCACTCCGCTCCTTAAGTCGTATGTTTGTTTCCTACATTAAATAAATCTTTGTGCGCATGAATATTAGTTTCGTACTAAGCGTTTCCCATTTACCGACATTATGAGCACATGTTACGCAAACACACGATTTAGAAAAAATTTACTAAGGTATGCATGTTTATCCGACGACCGATACGGAGTGGTGGCAAGTATACCCGCTATCCGCTCCTAAGGGCGTGGGTTCGATTCCTACACAGGACAAATCTTTGTGAGCATACACATGAATATTTGTTCTGGTCTGGGTGTTTTCATATTAAGAAATATGTCTTTACAACAAAAAAACTTTATCTGTTATTTAGTATCCATAACACAAGTTTTTAATGATACTTATCTTGGAACTAAATAATTGGCGTGAATGTTTGATTTTTTTAATTTATCAGTTTGTACCTTTATTTGTATATATATTAGGTGCTTTAGGTGTATATATATTAAATATGTCTTTACAACAAAAAAAAAGTTTATCTGTTATTTAGTATCCATAACACAAGTTTTTAATGATACTTATTCTCTAACTATATGATATAAGATAATTAGTTTGAATTATATTTAAAGACGAGCGATTTGATAATAAAGGCGTACGTTTCAATACAAGTCAAGGACTTTAAAGATAGCGTGACACCCTTTGCTCAGGTAACTTATTGCCAGCGTTTACTTAAGTGGTAGCCATAGCCACACCACTCCGTAAATCATAATACCCGTTGATTCACATAATAGCAAAACGCAAGGTACGCGCGGATTTAAAATAAATCACTTTGAACGTATCTAAGTGGCTTCGGTATATCATA
The DNA here is from genome assembly GCA_949126915.1 of Musotima nitidalis. Classification (NCBI taxonomy): domain Eukaryota; kingdom Metazoa; phylum Arthropoda; class Insecta; order Lepidoptera; family Crambidae; genus Musotima; species Musotima nitidalis. The sequence goes on from OX421422.1 coordinate 6,150,204, forward strand.
GTTTAGTAAGCATTAGAGACCATTCAGGCACCTCTTTTTATTTTTCTAGCAAGCGGGGGAACTTTTACTATCGCGTATTTCATGGGTTCTATCAATTTTCAAAAATAGCAGCCTTAAGCCTTAAAGACTTTTTGTCAAAACACAAACTGTATGGTGCGCCACTCAATAATAATACTTGTAGGTGATTCCATATTCCGTCGATGTTTTCAGTATTACGCTGTACGTTTGAGTTTAGTCGGTGCCGCGTATGAAATTTAATGAAACGTCGACGTCTCTTAAAAACGTGCCTATTAACTACATAATGGATCAATCACCGTGACTGCAAAACCGCTCCTCCATTTCTTGTTAAAATGCTAACCATAAAACGCTTTACCCCTAAAGACTGAAGAATACTGCCTGAGGCTTATTAAAACCCACGTTTTGCCAATTATATTGTAAGTCCCAATAGGTGGCGAGCCTATTGCCGCTTATCAGGAAGTTTTATGACTGACAAAGCTTTATCTGTTGATTTGGTAGCTGTACCGCTTGCAAGATGAGGTTCGTTAGAGTCCTACGATTTTGATAGGATTTCTATATACCTCATATACGAAAATAATACGAATGTAACATTAAACTTAAATCTTATGTGGATGAATTGCGATATACAACCTACTTTATGTGGGCTCCTTTGATTTTCAAAAAAACAGCCTTAAGTCTGAAACCAATTCAGTTGATATTTCACTAATTATCAGCGCGTGACCGTCGCGATGGTTAATGTATTTTTATCTTCGAATCTTTTGTGGTTGAAATATAACTTGGCCAATTATAAGAACATCTTATCTTTGCCATATTTCATTTTATGGAAAACTTTTAGCAACGTATCATTGCCGTATGTTATGCCCTTTATGGTCACAGGCGTAACAGTCTTAAATATAAAAGTGGTCAGTCTATAACGCCTAGCGAGTAGCTACGCTAAGCTAAATAATGGTTACTTGATGTCATAACATTGGTTTCAACTTGCTATAAGAGTTTTATTTTTTATCACTTTTTCATTCAGTATTAAATGACGATGCAGCAAGTCCGCTCAAAAAAGATAAAGATGACAAATGGTAAATGAGATGCCCTCCCCTTAAACCCCTTGGAGTCCTCAATATAGATATTATAGATAGATAGATATGACGTTTATTGCACTAAATAAACACACATACAAAATATAAACATGAAACAATGTAAGAAAAAAAATATATCAAACTTACAAAAACTAATTAATTATCATCATGCGAAAAGGTCATAGCTCAACGTAGAAATGAGACTATACTGAGATCTGAAATGGACTTCCTGAGAGAGTTTTAAAAGTGATGTTGCACTGTGTTGTTACATTTACCAACACCCATGTACGTTTACAAACACTTAACGGTTAATGGTACAGCGTTATTACACATTAACGTTCGATTTATCACAAAATTTTAAAAATAAAACACAACTGCAGACAAGAAGTCCATGAAACTACTTTATTTTCTAAGTCTACATAGATACATACAACCGCGTCTGATTCTCCGGAGGGGTAGGCAAAGGCATAACATACGCCCACTTTTCGCCAATTGTTTATTTCATTCAATATTCTTTCACGGTGTATGAGATACCTACTTTGATTTTTTATGCAGATAAATGTAGACTAGAATTAAATATTCCTTAAAATAGATTCAGCATAATCAAGTATATTTTTTTTTATTCTAATACAGATAGTATTAGAATTTTAAAAAATTCAGGCACCAATTTTGGAAAAGACATTAACTTTTTTCTACTTGGTTATTACAAGAGCAAACAAAAATGTAATTTTCCCATAGAGACTAGAGATTTTTATAACATAAGGACTTCCTTTCTGGAGCCCTGAAGGGCCTATCCTGACAGGATGCGACCAATTTTTACATACATTATACCTATAACGTGATAAAATTTATGAATGGTGACTTACATTGTGTACTTTTATTGATACTAAGCTTTTTAATTTAAAACTGGATGTCGGTAACTACATAATTAGTCAATTATCTTATATGACTATAGAACAGAACCATGACTGATTGCCTTATTTGATAGATAACACAAGAAAAACTGGGCATCGGAACTCAATATTGTGTATTTTCGAAAAAAAAATACTATGTATCTATACTTCTTTCAGTTTCTGATGTGCTCCGATTAAGCACTTATGAATATTACAAACCATTTTTACCAAGCGCCCCTATTTGTTTTTTTTCATATGTCATACCTATTCTTTCAAAAGAAAGTACCCCATATCGTCTACAATCTAGTCTAAGTAAAGTAATTTTCTTCTAACCTAAACTTCTACATATTTTAAAATAAAAATTTGTTTCATAACACTATTCTCATTGTCTTTATTAAGGAGCTTTAGTAAGGAATTAGGAAAAATACCAACGAGTTTCTTCTTCGTACGACGTCCAAGGTATTTGAGGAAATGCTCGCGGTAATGCGCTTTTGTCGCCCGGAGATACCAAAGTAGCAAGCAGCCTTTGGGCGCCAGTTCTGGTCTTAGGGTTAGTGACAAACGGTTTAGTCTTATGACTGTTTGTTATATGCTTTCGTGCTTTGAATGACTCGTTAAGCAGTTGGTCTTGGTTATCATCGGCAGATTCGCAGCAAGGTGCGATTACTGGCAGAATCAAAATGCAAACGTAGATAATAAAAGTGGAGTTTGCACAAAAGGAGGATTTACAGAAAGTTTAATTTGGAAAATAACGAATACACAAAAATACTATTTCTAGAATGAACTAATATATCAATTTCGCAAATCGAAACAGTTAACAAGAAGACTTAATTACAACCTTAATTGTAACTACAGCTTCTAGTCTATCAAAGTAAAATATTTTAATACATTTTAACTTTTCACAATAATTATAGTAAAGGTAACAATTTTGATGCTTGTAATGATAGATAAGAATATTGTTAAATTCTCATTAGCTGTAAATTACAGAGGTGTGTCTATTATTACAATAAGCTCAAAAAGCTAAATAGTTTTACTGTTCAAAGGAGAAAGCAAGCAAAAGGAAATTAGCAAGCATCATTGAAATTAGACGTCCAAAACAGTGCCAAAATCATGCTAGGCCTCGCGTGATGCCTAGGTGAATTAAGAAAAGCAAAAAAAATTGCGTGTTTTACTTTCGAATGACCACACGTGAGTGACAAAATAGGTGAAAGTGTCGCGGATGTAATGGAAACAGTAATCATGGTGTTTTTTGTCTGCCAAAAGTCGAGGCGAGCGCGGTAGACCATGGGAGTTAGAAAAATGTAACCTTGATGGAATAAACTAGTAAGCTTATATAGATATTTTGAAAATGTCAAATCATAAGGCGGCAGACCTTATTAAACTTCAACGTCTTGCGAACTGGCCATACTAGATTTATGTGACATTTACATTCAATTCTTGAAAAAATATTTATTATATTCTTTAAATACATATTATGTGAAAATTTCACGCAATTTGGCCACAGGCCTAATTTTGCTGAGTGAATTGCTAGGTGAACTAGCGCACAAGATTAAAGTGAGATTCAAATGTGTTTCCTACAAAAACTTGAATCAAATAGTTTTTCATATAAATAATAGTGGCTTGTACAAACCACCAATGATACCTCAATAAACTTGACTTTTTTGTTTTAGAGTTTTATTTCTAAAAGAAATTAGTTGTAAATTAATATTATCACTTCTATTTAATACACCCAGACATAAATAATTAAAAGTTTTCTTTATAAAGCCATATTTATTTGCACAAACTTACTACCCAATTTTAATGTAATATCTAAATTGTTTCGATATGTACCTAAATCAGTAACATTTTGTTTTGATGCTAGAAAAAGTAGGTACTAAAAATTCTGAAACCATTTTGTTAACTGCTCAAAAATGTTTATACAACATTAGAAACAGTTCCTTCCATTTTATTTATTTGTACAGCATAATACATAAATGAAACTTCCTACTAATTACTTAAGTACTGCAGGTACAGAGGCAGGTGCTTCCAGTAATTAATCGGAAGAAAAGCAACCGTGTTTAAATTCATTAACTAAAGACATTGAAACTATCAGCGAAAACATCTCCAGACTTACGTGTTCACAGTCTAGTTCGCGTAAACCGATCTGATTAAGTATAATGCTTAATTATTTTACCTCTTTTATTACTTCATTATCTGATTACATGGTCCACGCGAGGAATAGCGTTTTACTATTATTGTTTGTTTTGAATCCAACTATTTTCAATGTTACCTTTACAATAATAAATGGGTGTATAGGGATCCTACCAAGACCTAAGGAGCCAAACCAACCTCACCTGCAAGTGGTGCACCTGCCGATCAACGGACGAGGCTCTGACGAACATAACAGTGCCCGGTGAGCGGGAATAGGCTCGCTATTACGTGGGACCGCTATATAATTGGAGAAATGTGGGCGTATAATATGCCTCTGCCTACCCTTTCGGGGAAACAGGCGTGAATGTATGTATGTATGTATATATATGAACCTTTAAAGTATGTAGGCGGAGCGGTGTCAATAAATTTTATGTATTGTTTCGTCATATATTATTAATAATTAATATTTATCATATCCTGGTTTTATCTCGGTTGCCCTATACTTAAGCTTAGGGTCCAGGGTCTGCTCACCGGTCTAACAGATTTGGCTGAATTTCACTAATTACATGGAGCGCATGCCGCCTGACCTGCACAACCCAGAAGGATCTTTTTTTTTACCACTAGGTGGCACTTATGAATTCTATGGTCAAACCAGCTGTCAGGATTTTTGGAGACACTGACTTCCTTATAACGACTGCCATAGAGGTTCATGACAGCCGGAACCGCTTCTAATTAATTAGTGTTATATGCTTACCTATCTCATCTTTTATCTAAGACTACTAACCTTTGACCTTATGAAGGTCCCCCAACGCGAAGTTTTAAAAAAAATATTAATACATACTTATACATATAGGTACTTTAGAATTAATTTTCTTTTATTATTTTTTACTTTTTAAAGGTATTTTATGTTTAAATTTTTTAATTTAATTTTTTGTATGTTATCTTTATTTTCTGTAAATTTGCAAGTGTCTGATGAGACGAAAAATATATGAACTATGTATCCATCCACATAATAGTAAATATGAACTTTTTAACTTTATAGAACACAGGGATAATATAATATAATATAATACCCTCACACCTTGATATGTGAGAGGAGGCTCGTGCTCAGTAGTGGGACGTTAATGGGCTGTGATGATGAACACAGGGAACTCATCTAGACACAAAGCTGAGTTTTGCTATTATCAGAAAGATAACTAACAAAAAAGTTTATAACATTCTTTATTTTGTAAATGAATACTTATAATACCTACATAGTAAAGAATAACGTCTTACATTTTTTTTTTGGTTTTGATCGAACTATATTCAATGTTACTTTATGATATGTGGTACGATGTACCTACAATTTGTAACATAGTAGACCCATTGTAAATTAAAAGGCACTATAAAGAAAAAAACATGCCTGAACATCTCTCATAGAGCTCTTCTAGACCCAAAATAAGAAGAGTTTAAATTAGTACTAGATAAGGGATTAACGTCAAAAAAAATATTTTGTGCAACTTGTACTATGTTGTGCGAATGTAGCAGGAAACAAGCCAGGCTGATAATTGGGTACCTGTGACTCGTTGGCTGTTTGTCGAATGGGTCTCCTGGGGGTGGCCTACCCACAACCAAAAGACTATGGGCTCCAATCTGCAAAGACTGTCATAAGGATCATGGTAACAATATTTGGAGATTTAGAGTGAAAGGCAAGGGGATGCACAAAAGATCCGACATAAGGTTCAAAGTGCGCCACGGTCGGTCTGTGGCCCCCGCGATAAGATAAGATAAAAAAATATTTATTTCTTGAAAAATTTGTTTATGTTGCAATTTTCTGCCATGATGAAGTGGCGCTTCTAGAATTAGGGATTCTCTCAAGTGCTTTGGAAGAAAGCAAAAATTGTAAATACTTGTTTGCATACATACATTCACGCCCGTTTCCTCGAAGGGGTAGGCAGGGCCATATTGTACACCCACATTTCGCCAATTTTGTTTGTCCCACGTAATATGTGGCGAGCCTATTGCTGCTAACCGGGATTTGTTACGTTCGCCAGAGCCTCGTCTGTTGATCAGCAGGTGTACCAATTTCAGGTGAAGTTGGCTTGGGCTCCTTAGTTGAAGCTAAGATCCCTATACATCTTACATACTACTTGTTTGTTTTTCTTTATAATCGTCCTGGAATCAAGGTTATAAACTTTTAGCATCACATAGTTACAATAATCTCGACCGCCCTCTCAACCGCAATTTGTATACAGCTTTGTTAATTTTTATTCAGGTGGACGTAGGTACTCGTAAAATCTAATACTTAACTACTGATTTATTTGGTCCACCATCAGAACTGCAAATATTCTGTCATACTTAGTAAGTAATATTAGTTATTAAATATTTATAATAATTATGTAGCCACATATTTAGTTCCAAGATAAATATCATGAAGAACTTGTGTTATGGATATTAAATGGGTTTAAAGAATTTATTTCTCATAAAAACACAATAGTTCACTTAAAATGAGATACAATAAATCATGTAAATTACTTACTTGAATTAACAAATAAAGTTACATTATGTACAATTTTAGAAAGTCCGGTACTTGATGATATGTTTACAAACAAAGGTATAATAAACTTAGTTTTGTGACAAAGCATGTTTGAAAAATGTAGGTATACAACGAAAAAAAAAAAAAAAAAAAAATAGCGAATATATATACCTACATGATCATTTATTTGTTGTACATAAAACCTTAATATACGTAAGTAACTCATAGGAATACTTCTAACTAATAATATGCCAATTTAATAAATTTTGGAACTTATAGTTAGGGATATTTTTGTGACTACCGAATCTAAGGATGTTTTTATACCAAAATTCAACCTTCAGAATAACAAGATTAAATTGATGTTCCAAGTATCCGGAATGGCCTATATTTGGATAGAGCGTGATACTGACAAAATCATTTTATTGTGTTTTATCAATACGTGACTTGCATCGGATGGAAAGCATTTATTTTATTACTGATCTTTATTTTTGTTTCGCCCTTTTCAGTTATACACTAATAAGTCAATAAACTTTTGTAAATTACCCGACAATAATTGCTATAATTTAAATTTCTAAGTGCACACAGATTTCAATGAAAACAGAATTTCAATTTAATCACATTCACTCCTATTTATTTACTGTCGGTCGGTTTAAAAACAAATAAACATCAGCCCGGTCTTCTTGGAAATTAACCGGAAAATTTGACTTCAAAGCTTTCAGGGGACATCATATATTTTTTGCATTGGTAAAAAGCTATTAACTTATACACATACAATACAATCACGCCTATATCCCCGAAAGGGTAGGCAGAGACCACTATTCGTCTATTGGGTGTTTAGGGACCCTGCTATTCTCTTAGGAGCCAAAGCCAATCTCACCTGCACATGCCGATCAACGACGAGGCTCTGGCAAACATAACAGTCCCCAGTAAGTGGCAATAGGCTCGCCACCTAACGTACGGGGTATTAAAAATAAAATTGGCGAAATGTGGGCACATAATATGCCTCTGCCTACCCTTTCGGGGAAACAGGCGTTTATAGTTTACGCATTCAAAATCGCGGGCCAAATCTATTGCTATTATAATTTGGAATTCATCTACAAATAACGGAAAGTGTGCTTAATATCTTGTAAATAACAGATAAACGAAGTAGTTTAAATCACATTACAGTAAATTAAATAATTTAATAGTCATTTAAGCATGGATTTAGAAACACGCAGGCTTTTAACAGATTAGCCTTTTATTACACATAGTGGAGGCCACTCTTTGTTGGCAAGACTTTTGAACATTTATCTCTTAGCTGTATCTTTTGGGTTCATGTGGGACACTAGTGTTGCTAAGTTACAAAAATTACATTCATAGATTAGACTCTGCACTTGTCAAAATTAAAACAATATCATGTTATGGTATCAAGTTTTTTTTTTAAATAATGGCCGTTGAAAAATGCTGTACCAACCGGCCAATAGAGGGGCCGAGAGGGAAATGTGGGGCTCACTGCGGCAGACGGAACCACCGCAGCCCTACCCACTAAAAAACTTTCGACGCTGCCCAACGCTGTTGAAAAGGGGCGAGGGGCCAGTGCCTGGGTTTGTAGCTTCTGGCACCCCGCCCGATGTTGTCAACATCATGCAAGCCCATTAACGTCCCACAACTGCGCACGGGCCTCCTCCCATGATTCATGGTGATGAACTCATTAACTTTGTTTTTTTCAAGCCACCTAATAGGGAATCTCACGTGAAAATCCCAATACCCTTATGTACTTATTACTTGTCGTTGTTTCAAAATTTCTAAAAAGCTCGATAAACAATCGTAGGTACCTAAAGTATTTCAAACATTAGCTTAGTTGGTGGTTTATGAAATCATCTAATTTAGTTTAGTTTTAGGTGCATATCGAGTCTTCAGTTTAATAATTTGCTGCATGACTAGCAAATAAAAATAAAACGAATATAGGCAATACAAACAATAGGTTTAATTTAGTACATACATATGAAATTCGTTTATATTATTTAAAAAAACAGCATGTTATAAGAAATTACATGAAAACTATTAACCGCAGATAATTAAGCTACGAATATTCCAAATTTTAGTTTAGTGTCGGTGATAAGAGTGTAAGCGTAGTAGTAGCAAATAGCAATGGTGCCAATACTGCCGATGAGGCACAGGAACCAGACACAGCCGAGATCGAAGCACACCGGACGCTGTGGGAGGTCAGCGTTCTGCAGCTTATCTACCATTGGTTAATCTGAAAGAAGATACAACTTAAGCAGGTAATGAGCCTAGTACCATCGCTGTGGATAAAGCCCACGGAATGGAAATAGCATAGAGCATATTTGTCGCTGTGGCAAACAATATCAATACAGTTAATTATAATTATGAAGATGGTGTCAAATTTACTGATGAGACCCAGGGATTTACGAATTTCTTAAGCTTCCATATACCAGCGTTTAATAACCTTATTTGCTGCTGAAGTTTGGCTTTTCTAATAGTTTGTTATATTGGGGGAATTTGACCATAATCACTACCCTGGGAGGCGAGTTGGTAAACGCAGTTCAAGCCATTACACAGGATGACGCTGCTGCCCATTTTCCGGTTGGATTTCTCTTCGTCGACTCTTACGACCCCCCGTGAGAGGACAGGGCATTATTCTAGGCCGGTACCACACAGCTCAGGCTTAAATTAATATATAGTTAGTGATAATGTAAACAATCACATACATAAATACTTTGAGTCGCTAAACAAAAAGGATAAGATACGCTACTCTTTTCCAATACCAACCACAAATACCAATATGCTTGAAGTGCGAACCGAAAGCACGAAAGATTTCGATATCAAACGGACCATTCAAGGACTGAACTTCTTCGTTCGTTTATAACGATTATTAGCTTCAGTAATTAGTTCGGACTACATATTCTCGCAAGGCCAAAACTTACTTCAAAGCTATATTTGGACAGCCAAAGCCGCAGGCGGAGAAAACTACTTACATGCAAATTAGTTTTTTAGTTATCATTGGATCATCCATGTGCCGTCTGCCATATACCTAAAAATAAAACGAAATTATTTTTCTACCACACAAGGAGGCACTTGAGCGAGCCCACCCGCTGAATGAAAGTGGTCTCTGCAGTCTGCAGCTTATGGACACTTGCGATACTAGAGACTTTTTTAGCGAGTTGCCGACCTTTCAAAGACAATTTTGCGCCTACTGAGCCTTACGCCTCTCTGGTTCCACCTATGACTAAAGTTTTAGTACTCTGAAACCAGAATGCCAAACGTTCTAGTTCTATCTTAGATTATGTCTAGGGTAGAACATTGCAAAACAAAAAAGGTATAAAAGGCAGATTACTTTTATTAGGACTTAAACATAATTATATTAGCATATTACGCGTACTATGAAGATACCTTTAATGTAGAAAACATAATGTTCGCTTAGATACTTGAAAAACAAAAAAAAGTGGATTTAAGGTATATCGTAAGAAACCTCTACTTAAATAAATATCTTACTTGGATTTCATTTTGAAGCATATTGACTAAGATACCGACTTCCAGAAAAAAATACTCTGTCATCATTACCCGGTAAGCAAATCGTGTACGTGTGAATTATATGTTGCCATTCCACATAAATTTGGTGTATTCAAGCAATTTGATTGGATTAGGGTTTTTACTAAAGCAAAATTCATGCGTGTCAACAAACGAGTTTTGTGGTCAAATTATACCAGAAACCTTGATAAACCGCAGCAAATCCTGGCTCATCATATTCACGTAATGAGTCAAAAGGTCGAGCTGTTGTCATTTATAGGCATGGTTTTAGTTTAATGAAGTAACTTTATTTCCATGACTTAGTGAGTCAAAATTTATAAATAATTTTGAAGTAATTTCAACTCCCTCTATCTTTCATTAATTCTTGTTAATATTTTTGTTTTCGATTAAATTGCTCGCTAAACAAATTTCAAGCTTACATATTAATATTTCGTTGACTTGAAAACAGTACCTAGCTACATTTCTTTGGGGAGGCCTATGTTCAGCAGTGGACGTCAGCTGGCTAAGATGATGATGATGAATTAATTCAAGCTAGGCTTCGTTGTGGAAGTTCCACAACCCCTTTCGGCCCCCCTTTGCCCGGAAGGCAGTGCGTAAATGCAATTTGTTACCGACGTAAAAAAAAGGTCATTGTTGTTGGAGCACCAAGACTGGTCTTCACCTTGACGTGGCGGGGGGGCTATGTACCCCCCTTGATAGGGCGCACCAACCGTAGACCAGCCACAATGGGACTATGCCCTCCCCCCCGGTAGTCAATACTAAGGGATTAGTACTGACTACCGGGGGGGAAATAAGAGGGACCTGTGGAGAGCGCAGCGGGCGGGCCAGGAGGGTCTTAGGCGCCGGGGGCAGGGGGCTTCTGCTGTCTAATGATAAACCGTCCAAAAAGTCGGCCGCGTCGGCCGGTGGTGAGTCCCACACGAACCCCTCTCGGTCCCCCTTTGGCCGGGAGGCAGTGCGTAAGTGCAATTTGTTACCGACGTAAAAAAAGACAGTGTTGTACCCGTGAATTACTTTTAATCTGAAGTCACTGTAAGAAATCTTAGAAGTTGAACCACTTTCAAGTTAGTAGTTACAAGTCATAGACTCACGTTTAGGCGTTTTTTACTTAGTTTTTCATTCAGACTACGGCTAATTCTAAATTTAGGGCATGAAACAATAACGTTATATTCACTTACAGACAAACTTTAACTAAGACGAATGAAACTTGCTACTTAAATAAAGAAAGATCGTCTCAGCCTATTAACGTCCCACTACTGAGCACGAGCCTCCTCTCACATACCAAGGTGTGAGGGTATTGGGTCAAATTCCACCACGCTGACCCAGTGCGGATTGGCGGAGGCAGGTGTATGGCGTGCTGTTAGAATTTGTCAAGCCGCCCATTAGGCCTCTAACATGGCTTAACGACTACCACATTTAGTGATAACCGGGACCAAAGTCTTAACGTGCCTTCCGAAGCACGGAAGCGCTCGATATTAAATCCAAGGACTGACCGCTGGAAACTCTGCTGTACTTCGGTGATCGTTTCCGACCACCGAGCACCGCGGAGCTATGAGCGCTTCAATAAAGAAAGATAAATTTAGAAAATATTAAATAATTTATTGATTCAGGCGTTACATCCATACATAATATTACACCTGTTTCCCCAAAGGGGTAGGCAGGGTTATTAAACGCCCACATTTCGCCATTTATATTATTAAGCCCACGTAATAGGTGGCCTATTGCCGCTTGCCGGGATTTTATATGCTCGCCAGAGCCTCGCTCGTTGTTCAGCGGGAGCACCACTTGCAGATAAGGTTGGCTTGGCTCCTTAGAACTTAGTAGAATCTATACACCCTTCAGGCGTTATTTTGCAGAAATCCATTGATAGTAAATGATAGATTTGAACCACTTTGTGACAATTCCCGCGCAACTACAATTTCTCGAAAGATCGAGAATAAGTCAAAATTTAAATTCAAGGTGCGCGGGGATTATCGCAAAGTTGTTTTAATCCGTTATTTACTTAGAATATAGTCGTGTAATACGAAATAATAAAATATGAAAATCACTATAAAAGTATCTTATGCAAGCACAACTAGGTACATAATGTTCAAAATTCTAAACAAAGTATTGAAACTAAAAACATTATCAGTGAAATCATATTTCATATTTAGGAAGCTAAAGTGCCACAGCCAGACACACATGTCAAAATTATAACAATCCTCACCAAAATTAATATGAACTAATATAAATATAATATGAACTCCTTTCATACTTCAGCCTTGAATTAAACCTTCTGAAATTAGGTTACATTAGAGAACCATTAAATTAAACAAAGTAAGCAGATTTCGCCAATCCTATTGTCAACACCTCGCATGTATCGCATAGCAATAGCGACTGGCTATCGTGGTAAAGTGAAATAAAAACAGTCGTGTAAAAATCAAAAACCATATGATGGAATCCAGTAATATCAATTGACACCAGATATAGCTCAGAGGTCACTCCGCTCCTGAGGTCGTGGGCTTGTTTCCCAGACAGGAAAAATCTTTGTGTGCATCCAAGTTTATGATTTAGTCTGATCTGAGTGTTTCTTATGTAATTGAAGTTAAAAAAGTTCTATTTATGAATATCCGTTTTCTAGTAAGTATCCCAACATAATTATGGAATGCGTAATTTGAAGCCACTAGCTAGAAGCGCTATGTGAGACGTTCAGGAATAAATATTATTTATAAATACCTTATATAGTTAGGTCAGAAAACATCTACGTACCTTTTTGACATGTCGAACCTAGGAATATACCGTTCGTAGTTGATCCTAGCCAAATACAAGAAGAATATGAAAAACAATATAAGAGTTACTCCGAATGCTATGAATTCCAAATACCATAGGACGCTTGTGAAAACGCCGTGCATTATTAGGTACTAATAAAAAGTGTTTTTAATGTTTATTTTTGACTTATTTGAATAAAAAACTCCGTTCAAAAACTAAAGTCTGCAAGTGTCATAATTATGGATATACTTATGTAGGTTATGAACTCTTTTTATAAACCTATTTTACTTTATTGCATGGATGATTTGGGTGGTGTTTCTCATCGAGCAATCGATTGCTTGCGTACGATTCATTAAGACGCTTTAGACACATGTAGGTACCTGCCCTTATTAATCCACCAAAATTACCACTGAGCTTTCATGGAAGCTTAGTGAGATAGGAGCATTAGAATCTTTTAACTTGACTAATTATACTAAATTCTTGCTATGATAAGTGCCTTTCGTTTTTGCAGCAGCAAATATAATACGTGTTTTCTTTTGTAATTATAGACGCTGTGAAAATTTTCGTTTTAACTGAGTGTAACTATTCAATAAAAGGCTACTCTGTTACTGTTGCTATATTTTACTTTCTTATTTTTAATGATGTTATACGTAATTACTTCATTAATTATTAATATAATTAACAAATATATTATCTTATATTCGAATCCTCATTTTTATGACGGGCTATTTAGCCTGTAACAGCTAGTTAGACCTAATAATTAATTGTTCTACTATGCAATTGGTTTTATTACTCTACACCGGTTAGTATATAATATTATGCAAGCTAAAAATATATATTTTATCGCAGCTAAAGATTGTCAAAACTAAACGCAGCAATACTAATGTCAATGCTCTTGACATTGACAATTTGACATTTATTGGCAATTGACATTTATGTACAGCTGCTATATTTCTCAGCAGTAGGATAAATTTTAATAATTTCCTATAAAAGTAAAATTGCTATGTATGTAAAAAAAAAGTCGGATAATTTGTAGAAAAAGAGCTGAAGATTTAGTGAAAAATTGTGTTTATTAGTCAGTGTTATGTGTGTCATATTTCTTAGAAAGTGTTCAACTCCTTCCCATTCCATAGAACTTTTCAGCGACGATTACTTTACAACGTGGTGTTTATGAGATAAGGGAGTGACCATTAATGCTAAAGGCTTTAAACTCAGTCATATTTCGGAGTCAAGAATATTTGATAGTGATAAAACTAGTTATGTATTATTATTTATTATGAACGACTACTATGAACTAGAAGATACAAAAATGAAGGGATCCTTAAGAGATTGGCGTAAAGCACTTAGGACCCCTACTACATACAGAGTGGGAAATGCCGTCAGAGTACAGCCACAATTTGTTATGCTTATCACCCTTGTAGCAGTTTTTCTATTAATTATTTTTTACTATAACTATTGGACCAGTAGTCAATCTGTATCAGTTCACAAATGGACTCACTCCATTAGGCCATATAATTCAACATATCCTTTAACAAAGCCAGTAGGCGAAGGCGATTTAATAGCCTTTAGAATTGGTATAGTAGCAGACTTAGATACTAACTCTAAGAGTACTACGAAACCTCATACATATATCAGTTATTTGAAGAAAGGGTTTCTGAGTTACCACAAGACGAAGGAGTATGCAGCTATATCTTGGGATTCTGTACCAGCAACAGAATTATCTTCAACATATTCGCACAAGGGTAGAGGCATGGAACTGTCAGAGTTGGTGGTGTATGATGGGAGGCTTCTGTCATTCGATGACAGGTCAGGGATGGTTAGTTTTGCATGTAATTATAGTATCACTTGGTAAAGTCACATACTTTATGAATAATTCTCATATAATCACACCAATTATTAATATTTTTTTTAAATGAAGAAGGTATAAGAACCTGTTATGAATACCAAATAAGAGATAAACTAAAAAAGTCTTTACATTAAGTTTGATATTGATAATGTTATATGATTTTGAAGTTTTTGTGTGTCCTCTTGGATGTTCTTGGTAACCGCTTATAAATAACTTAATGGTGTTATAAATATATAGTAGCTACTTAATGTTTTGAATTTTCATTGTTATACAGGTTTATGAGCTACTGAACAACAAGTTGGTGCCATGGGTAATATTGACAGATGGAAATGGACATGTGGAAAAAGGTTTCAAATCAGAGTGGGCTACGATCAAAGATGAAATCCTCTATGTTGGATCCATGGGCAAGGAATGGACAACAGCTAGCGGAGAATTTTCCAGCTATGACCCTATGTGGGTAAAAGCCATTAATATTAATGGAGAGGTATATACTTTATTTATAAAACTTATAAATGAAAGAAATTTCTAAATAAATTAAAACCAATGGTGCAGAGAATCCGCTAAGCTTCCATGCGTAATTGCCAATTTTAAGATTGCTCTTGGACTTTATAAATAAAACACAAAAATATAACATTATTGCATGTGATCATTTATCATATTGACACACTTTAATAAATAAATAAGGGTATAACAAAATAAACCCTACAACTGGACTTCTTGGCGGGAAAGTGAAGCATCATGCAGTTTTGTTTTATTTTCTAACATTAATGTGTAATAATGGTGGATTATTAATCGTTAAGTGTTTGTGAATATACATGAGTGTTGGTAAATCAAACAAAGCAGTGCAACATCACTTTTCAAATTATCTCAAGGAGTCCATGTGAGATCTCAGTATAGTCCCACAACTTTACTGAGGAGTCAAGGGGCTTAGGAGAGGGTATCTCATTTATCATCACTAATTTTCATGTACTATATATTATTAATATATCACTTGCTTAACACTGGCTAGCTGTCCTAGACGCACAAAGCCATTATTTAAAAGAAGAAATAAAACTACAACTTTTAAACTAAGAATTATTAATCAAGAGTTATTCACATTCCAATATATTATTTTTAATTCAATATATTATTGTTATTTATTTTTAACACTCCAATTTTTATTTTTGTATCAGCATATCTACCAATCTTATCAGCTTCTTGTCTTTTTATTGCACAAATTATAGCTGTAATACTTTTGTGTCAAGGTGTAAAAACAAAATAAAACGAATCATGTCTATATCCATGTTGGAATGACACAAATCTTAAAAGAATTTTCAAACAATTATTATTACTAATAGATCCTATGAAACAGGTTTTAGATATCTGTTTTAAGCATTCTTTACAAATTAACTAATTGAAAAGAATATTTTGGCTTAAACTAATAGATAACTGCTCTACTAAAGTGTTATCACTGAAATATTTCTTATTAATTATACAGTTGCTACATAATTCTATAATCGGTGAGAGCGGCGATCGCCTAGTGGCGAGACCCATATCCTTCAAATTCAGAAGGTCTCAGGTTCAAACCCTGGTGGTGCACCTTAAACTTTTCGAAGTTATGTGCGTAATTATCGCTTGCTCCGTGCCTCGCAAAGCGCGTTAAGCCGTTGGTCCCGGCTGTTATAAACGTCTTTGTCAGTCGTTAGTAGAAAGTCAGTGCCTCCTAAGATCCTGACAGCGGGTTTAACCTTAGAATGATGTTTCCCTCTGGGTTTCGAGGGTCAGACTTCGCTCTATATAATAACTGAAATTCTGCAAATCTGGTTAAGTTAGTCAGCAGATCCTGAGCCCTAAGCTTAAGTCAAGGGCAACCTGGATAATGCTAGGTTATGACATTATTTAATAATCATCATTTCAGCCACATAAAGTCCACTGCTGAACATAGACCTCTCGATCTTGTGCCGCCTGCATCCACCGGCTTCCCGCCGCTTTGACCAGATCACCATCGGGTCAAATAATCACATATCACTCTAATAACATTATTCGTGGACATTCCAGGTGCAACATTTAAATTGGGCGAACCAGTATAAAGCTATAAGAAGCTCTATAGGAATTCAGTGGCCAGGATATATGATCCATGAGTCAGCAGTATGGTCTAACATCAAGCAAAAATGGTTCTTCCTGCCACGAAGATGCAGCCATGATACTTATAACGAAACAAAAGATGAATTGATGGGATGCAACTATTTAATTACGGCTGACAGTAACTTTGAAATTATTAAAGCAATTGAGGTAATTTGAATTATTTTTAACTTTAACTTAAAAAGGAATATAATAAACTGATCCTCTAAAAATGTATTTCTTGATCATCAAAAACACTAAATGAGCATCTAATAGGGATAAGGTGGCTAAGTTAGTATTTCTGATGTACAATAAAGTTAGGTTAGGTTCGCAATTTATAAAATATAATCCATTTAGAAATACAACATACAATGTGCAGACACCTTTCTACAACTATTTAAAAAAAAGTCATCATCTCAGCTACTAATCATCCCACTACTGAGCATAAGCCAAGGTGAGAGAGTTTTGGGTCATACTAGCAGGTGGACCCAGTGTGGATTGGCAGGGAAAGAGGATTTTATAGTTTTAGCGAAGGTCACATAGAAGCACAAACATCTCTAGATGAAACAAGTGAAATAGTGAGAGTTGGCAAGATCCCATTTCTTAAGTATAAAAAAATATATAATAACAAGCAAAATAGCCGGGTCCTTTAGGAATATTACTAGTAACTATTTCAACAACAATATAATAAAACTACCTCAACTTTAAACGATGCCAAGAATGCTAGACATATACTAGGCATACTGGATAATGAGTTACTCCTGAAATTACATGCTTATTTGATATGTCTTGAATTTACCTTAATTACACAAAATTGTGTTATCTAAAAAAATTGTGCTGCTCAATTATGAGTTATGTTATGAGCCAAAATAGGAAAATAGTATTTTTTTTTATTTATTTAAATACCGTTTAGCTATTTATTTACTGTAATCACAGTGCATTTTATATACTTACTAAATAAGAAGTAAACCTAATTACTTCAGCGAGATTGCAATTCAAGTAGACCAAATCGAATTTTAGGTTTGTAAGGTTTTCATATTGTTATAAAGACTGTAATGAAATCGTTACTAATATTATAAATGTTAAAATGTGTATGTATGTTTCTTTCTCTTATAAAACCTGGTCAAGTTTAATGCCACTAAAACCCAGGTATGTGCATTCTCGTCCAAGTCGCTTCCTTACTCCTCCCTCTCTTCAGAACTCTCAGTTGCCTGATTATGAAGAATGCTAAGGTCCTCCTATTTCGGTGGACCTCATCAATCTTGGCATGGACATCGGTCAGGACCTAAACCCGAAATGCTACATCGAGGGTGTTATTTTAACTGCCTCCCATAAGTTGGGTATTCTCAATAAGATGAGGCGGTTTTTTCACTCCCGAGCAGCGCTTTCTGTTGTACACGAACACATAGGCTATTTATAAAAGATACTGAGTGAATTCAATATTAGTCACATGAAAGAAGTCGCGGACGGCCGCTATAGTCCGGCAATCTCGTGGGCGACCGTCCCGCGGGGTGACAGACGGTGGCGGGGACGAGGTAACGTGTCATTCTAGCACACGGCTACACACGAAGAGAAGTTCCCCCTTGCCCGCTACCCCACCCGCTACCCCACCCGCTACCCTCTGACATCTTGTTTACCTCGTCCCCGTCACCGTCTGTCACCAAGCGGGTCGGTCGCGCACGAGATTGCCGGACTATAAGTTAATAACACTTATTCTTAATTGTGAATTTTTATTTCGCAGATCACAAAACTCCAGCAAAAACACGGCTTCTCTTCGTTCAAGTTTATTCCTGGAACGAACGACGAAGCCATAGTGGCCCTGAAAACCACTGAATTCGAGGGAAAGACAGCTACATATCTTACTGCATTCAAAACGGACGGCACAGTTCTACTCCACGACACTCTCATAGAAAACCTCAAGTATGAGGGAATCGAATTTATATGAAAATACTTTTGTAGATAAATTTTTATTTATATATAGTAGGAACAATATTATTTTGTTAATTACTAATCAATTTGTAAATATGTAAAAATATACAGCTTAATAGTTTTGGTACTTGCGCTGTTTCTTTTTTATATGTAAATTTGAGAAACAACATGTCATTGTATTTTTCATAGCTCTTTATACAAACACAAAAAATACAATTACAATTTAATTTATTTGCCCAAACATGTGTAATATAATATGATATTACAATTTATTTATTTATTCAAACACAAATCATGTTGCAACTTATGCTAAAAAAGTAAAAACAAATTAAATAAATTTATAAAAAAGTTACACCTTATACTATGTATTCATACATAAAAACCATATTTTAGACCGGCAGATTAACAATTTCTTTTAAGAATAATTAAATTAAAAATATACAATAAAGTTTTTCGACCAAGTCTCAACACATTTACCATTTTGTGATATGCAAATGTGAGTTTTATGATTCCCAATGTCAGTATAATTATTTATTATCAAAAATGAATAAATCGTTATTTAAATATTTCAGTCTTTGCATAGTTTCCTATGTTGAACTTACTTGTCTGCATACATCCACCGGCTTCCCGCAACTTTGGTCGGATCATCGGTCGATCGGATGCGAGGCCGTTGTCTACTACATTTGCTAGTTCGCAGTTGCCATTAAAGAACCTTATTGCATCATCGGTCTTCGGTTTGAAACTATATAGCCCGCCCACTGCTACTTCAGCTTTCAAATCCGCATTGTTACATCGGAGAAGTACTACGAATTTTCTCGAAAACTTTAGTCTTGAAACACGATTGTCTCCTTTATGATCAGATGCCATTTTCTACCCGATTGCTAGTTACATTTAACAAGATATGCGTGGAGGTCAGTATAACTGTACCTACTCTGCTCCTAAAGTGTAGGGTCAATTCTACACAAGACACATTGTTATGCACAAAATTTAATATTTATCTGCCTGGGTGTGTCCTATGTTAACGCATACAACAAATTAAAAATTGCATATATCCTTAGTATTTTTTGGGTACTCGACTCGACATAGTACAAGCTCTGCGTGGCTTGGGACTAGAAACGCTGTGTGAGAGGTCCAAGAATATTAATTTGATTTCATATCAATCTTAATATTTGGCTTCAACATTTCATTCAAGTACAAACGCCTTTTGTTATTAGCATAGCAATGAATCAAATCAGTAGTATACAGAGTTTGTTTTTATAATGGATTCTATATTTATACAGCTTAACATAATAAAACTAAATAACTATAATAAAAAAGAGATATGGTAACTAAAGTACATATTCTGTGAATATTTCAAGCGACTACCTGTTGCCAATATTCATATTGAGCGAAAACGACCAAAAAAAATCACCTTTGCTGTATGTTGTTATAGCGGCAACAGAAATACATCATCTGTAAAAATGTCAAACGAATCTAGATGATGATAGACAATTGTTTTTTTTATTATAGCTGTAAACATGCAAATGTAAGTTCAATCGACTTAAATTATTTACTTTTTTGCCAACACTAATAGGAATAAGGTGAACATTTACCTGCAGTAAGTTGCTCATGTATAAATCTTATCATATCTTATCATAATTACAGCCCAACGACCCGCAATATTGAACATCGGACTCACAAAATCTCATCAGTAGGAACTTAGTTATGTACTACCTCGATAATATTTTCATATTCTGCCTAGCCCTGATCCATCGCCCCCCTTTATTTAATATATATACACAATAATTTCTAAGTATGACGTCGTCGAAAACACATTTAATAATATGCAGATGATACTCACAATATCACGCCATCTTTTTATACTCATATTCCATAGTGTATAGGGATCCTACCAAGACCTTAGATGCCCAAGCCTACCTACATAACAGTTCCCGGTTATTGGCAACAGTGCCGTAACTTGCCTTTTATGCACCCGGTGCGAGCTTTCAAAACTGCGTCCTTGAAAAATGCTCTGACCAGGCTCTGAAAATACAGGCCAGGTACAGTAGGGCGCGTCTACACCATGTTCGCAATAAAACAAAATGTACCTACTAGCCACCATGCATGACATAAAACTAGATACTAGTCTGGTCATTTTTGCGCCCCTCCAGAGTCTGCGCCCTGTGCCTGGGCACTGCTGGCACCGCCCTAGTTACGGCACTGATCTGCAATAGGCTCGCCCACCTATTACGTGGGACTAACAATATACTTTGCGAAAAGTGGGCATATAATATGCCTCATCCCTTCGGGGAATATGTATATTTAAGCAAACGAACTCCCTTAGCATTAGATTTGAACTGTTCATCGCACTGTTGACCTTTCGCTTATGTATAAAAGAAGTATTTAAGTTGCGGCCTGTTTTAAAACAATTACTTCTCTAGCAATATTTATTCACATAAATATTGCTTGTTTTTTGTTGATATATCAGTAAATATGAGCCCATTAAGATAAGAATACCAAATAGGTATCTGTCTTATAGCCAGCGTAGTGACGGTTATATTATTATCTTTTGTTGCTTGCCACTATGTGTTATTTATAGTAAGGAATAGTTAAAGATAACTAAGTATATTATTATTTAGGTATGCTAACGGCTAAGCGTACGTAAACTATCTTGCAGTTGATATTTAAGACAGATATTTATAGGTGGGCGGAGACGGGTAGGTATCATAGAAATCTAGTAGAAAGGATCCAATTCTCAGACAGGACAAATATATGTGTAGATGGAAAAGTCGTCGCTTTCAAAAAATCCAAAATTGAGTTACGATTTATGTAGATGCATTGACTCCTTAAAGATCTTTTTTGTAATTCACCAACTTTTCGATAGAAAGCGCCAAACACCAATCCGAGATGTTATCGTAGTTATTTTTCTTTTAAACAATACGCACGAAACGTACAATTTAGCCAGTGTCAAGTAAGAGATATATTAATAATATATAAATCATAGTAAATGATAAAGATGGTAAATGAGTAGCCTTCCCCCTAAACCCAAACATCTTTACTGAGGACTCAAACCTCATTAAAGATGTGGGACTATACTGAGATCACACATGGACTTCTTGAGAGAATTTAAAAAGTGATGTTTGCTTCATTTACACACATTTTCTACACTCATGTACGTTAACAAACACTTAACGGTTATTTATTCACCGTTAATACACATTTATGTTCGAAATATCACAAATTTTAGAAAATAAGTGGGTGTTTAGGGATCCTACTAAGATGGTGTTTAGGAATCCTACCAAGACCTGAGGAGCCCAAGCCAACCTCATCTGCAAGTATTCAAAGTTCATTTTTTCAAGTTTGGCTTAATAGAGCTCTTATGAATGTCATACTTATAAACTAACGCGCCCATTCACTGCGGGCGGGAGCTTGATCGTAAAAGAACGGACCAGAAAATTTATTTATTTTATTTTATTTATTTAAAAGAAAAGTAGACAAAACTCTTTTTAGCAATATCAACATAATTACGGATAAACATAGTAGACATGAGCAGAGTGCAGACGCGTTACGCTCAACCATATTTTAGGGAGCGTAACGACCCGACGCATGACTACACCACATTACGTTGGGCGGCTCGATTACGTTGGACCTACTTACTATATAATTCGCGAATTGTAGGCGTATAATATGCCTCTGCCTACCACTTCGGGGAAACAGGCGTGAATGATGTAGATATGTTTAGAAAATAAAACAAAACTGCAGATGTGACGCTTCACTTTCCCGCCAAGAAGTTATCGTAGTTATCACAGAAAAATCTTTAAGCCGTTCTACTGTAAAATTAACAAAATATTATTTACATCTTGTAAAAATTTAATGTGCGATGTGTTAAAACAATCGTGATGATGCGGCGCCATTTTTCTTCTTGAGCTTGCTATTTTCCTTCATAAGGAAGATAGTGAGTATTATGATAAATTACAAAGACGGTTGAGTATGATCACTTAGCTTGATTTTAGATATTGTTTTCCACTATTTACGCGATATGTTGTTTATTCTAGATCGTATCTTTAGCCAGATACTAAAGATAATATTTGCCTAAATAGGTAAGTAACTATTTAGATAAGGCTGATTCTATTGTCACGTTTTAAGGCTGCAAGTCTTTATTAAGTGGACGATACCACTTAGGGGCTAACTAGGTGCTGATGTCCTTTTTTAGTTCAGAAGGAAGCAGTTTAGAAACAATACTGCTTTACTTACAAAGCAAGTGCTATTTTTGTGTTATTATGTTTGTAACTACACTTGATCTGCAGTGAAAGCTTTAATTTGATTTGAAAGCAAGATATACCTAAGTAATCTACCGGAACAGTCTAGAATGTCATTGTGCTTTGCTCCAAATGCGATATAATTGGAGAGAGAACAAACTTCACCAGTTTCTTGTCTTGTAGTCTTCAGATTTTTCTCCATTTGAGGTCCTGTCCGTAGTGAATGGGCGCGTTAGGGTTGCCTCGACATTCATAATTGCTCCATAGCAACAAAAACTGAATAAAACATTTTTCATGTTCAATGATAATAGATCTAGTGAAAAAACCGCTTTAACCTCTGAGGCAACACCTTTTTTGCCGTTGCTGCTGTAGGTGAGAAGCGAGTACTGTGCTCCCCACTCGGGGAAAGGAGGGAGGCCAAATCTTCTTCCGGGCGGATAGATGTGCCCGAGGGCCGCGGCCCAACCTATGATGGTTGGTTGTTGAATATATAAACGAGCCTTAGGAATCTGTTTACGCGATTCAGGATTTTATTTAACTTCTTTCACGTTTCGTTCATCGCCTGTAAGGTGAGTCACAACAATGCTTTGTGCAAACATCGCATTTTCATCTGTTTTCGGAAATTAAAATACTTAAAACAGAGTAATTATTTTATGCATACGGTGCGTACCGCATCAATTTGTAACTAATATCACCAATATTTTTAATAATAATTTAATACAAAAAAAATTGTGTAGGTATGTAAAACATGAACACGGCACAGATGTGAATAAATGTAAGTAAGGATATAAATAGATTTAATTAAATATAAGATACTGTAGATCCCACAAAAGACACTTCGGTCTTAACGGATGTTGCGATAACAGTCAAAACAAATGATATTTTGTGACGTCACAAAATCTTTGTAATGAATGGCAAACAGCCCACTCGATACTTTATCGTTACATGGCAGCTATCGGCGGCTCAACGGTTTTTTATCATAAAGTAATTTATGTCTGTATGATTAACTAGGTAGGTATAATATGTTCCTGCAACAAATAATAGTTTTTTGGCCTGATGAAACTAATTGAATACTGATGCAAGAATTGTCACTCTTGTTCTAAATTAAATGATGTACAAATAACAAAAACCTTAAATTTATGAATAAACGCCAGTAATATTTTCTGCGCTCATTATAGATTTTGTAACAAATAAACAATATTTCGCAATAAACTGCAGGTCACAGGTTAAATTAATGTTTCAGGTTAAATCATTGAACCAAATTAGACGAATATGCGTAGTTCGTGTGGTTCGCGATAAAGTCCGCAGTTCACACAAGCGGAAACTACACTCGCGAGCAACTCAATCGACTCAACCGCCAACTAGGTGCATTGCATGCATTGTTTTAAGTAAAAGTATACAACATTTAAACAAAAACAATATGTGATTTGAAAGCTTGAAACTTAGTCGATTTGGTTGCTTTCGAGTGTAATGTAAATATATATGTGTAAATAAACACTTAATATTTTTATACTTATTTGTTCTTACACCTTCGAAAAGACAGAAGCGCGTACGCTACGTTTTAAGAAACTCAACCGCGTAGGTAGCTAAAGGGGGTTGTTGAACGAGTGTGGCGAAGATTTCCTATAAGATTACTGCAGCATGAGACTCTTTAAAAATCTTCTGGTGTTACTGCATTGCGGGGGCCCCTAGGTTCCATTTACCACTTTTCAGATGAACCGTGCGCCTGAATACTACATATTTTCAAGGTAAGAATTTGTCCAATAATACTATTCTTATTGTTTCTATTAAGGCGAATACACTTTAGTAATGTGTTCTTAGTCACAGTATTACGCTTCATTGACACTACACTAAACTAACTCAAAAGGTTTTATCCTTCTCAGTATTCTCACTAGGTCTGTGTTGTCGGAGAGCTAGATTGAGGCTATCCAGCTCCTCGACAACACAGTTACATGGATTTGAAGTCTTCTTTCACGAGCTTCTGCACATTTTTTAATTATGCTAACAACCAGATCCACTTTAAGGTCCCGATGTAGATCGTCGGTTCTGATTACTTCTGATGTACCAAGGCGCGTTAACAATGCCTCTCAATACTTTATTCTGGAATCGCTGTACGATTTTTATGTTAGTTGGTTTGGATATTTAATTAAAAAAACTCTACATAATAATAAAACTGAGTTGCTATTTCTCAAACATACAACTCTCTATAACTCTATAACATTTAAATATATAGTTTAGTTAGAATTTTCCATCTGTTATCTACTTTATCATAACTGCATAAGGTTTATTTTATGATAGTAATATATTGCCTAAATAAGGATTTCCAAATCAAACAATAGCAACTAATAGATCCTTGCCTAATTTGGGTTTAAAAATATAGGAAATAAAGAAGACAATTTTAATTTGCCAGTGTTTATTATATTCTGTATAAAAATATCACATTTTATTTCTACATGTTTAAACAATACTAGGTAATATAAATTGAACATAGATACTAAATAATTAATTTTACCTTTAATATAGGAAATATCAAATCCTACTTTAACCACAAATCTCAGAGATTTCAATGGTAATTTTCTTTCTAACCCCTAACAACAGCACAAAATATAATAAGCGACTAAATTGTGATTAAAATTGATTTAAAACAATCTTATAACAACTAGTATTCGAAAAAAAGAGAAAATCATAGCTTTGAGGCTAATTATAACAAATAATAATAATCACAAATTGTAATATTTACTTTAAAAATATAATAAAATAAAATATTTTAATAACGACAACATTTAGCCAAAAAGTTTAAAAAAGAGATTTTATTAAAAACTTTTTTTTATTTAACAATTTTAGATGTTGGTACTTTAATGATTGTATCAATTTAAAGTACAATAAGCGTTGAAGAGATGGCAGCACTATATTCTTAACGACCATCAAGATAGTTTGATGTTTCAATATGTTTTCGCTGTTGCGTCACTTTAAGCCGATACTGCGAGTTATCTCTTCGAATACAGTCCATGCGACAGCAGCCATGAGTGTCCTGCGCAGCATTCTAGGTACCGCACCTTTGAAGTACCCTTTGTAGCCATACGTCTGTAACAATAGATACAATTGGTTAGTATGTGGCAAGGCGAGTAATTGTCGAGACATTTTATTCATATGACCGTAGCTCAGGCTACATTTTAGTTTAGAGGAAGAAGAGAAAATCTAGCCGATTTTTTTGAAGTGGAGCTTCTCATAGCATCTCTCTTTATTCCGCCCCAGTGAAGGTTCGATCCTAGACCTAGCCCTAGACACAACGTTCACATTCTCAAATGATTCGTAAAGATAGCTCGCTTAAAGACAGTTACATACAAATATTCACGCCTGTTTTCCCGAAGGGGTAGGAACTTCGGGGAACACGCGTGATAATATGTATGTATGATATTGTGCTTTGTTAATTAATAAAAATTAAAAGTTATGTTGTTAAGGAAGGATAGGAAACATTCTGTGAAGGAAGGTATACTGTGTACAAAATTTATGCAATAAAGTTATTCTTGTTCTTCTTATTCTTAAATATCAACAAAGGAGTGGCCATATCATTGCCATGGATGGATAAGAATATTGTTTAATTAGGGTATATTAAACAAAAAAATCATCAAATGGACCCGCGTGTCAATATCATGCACTGATAAGTGGGTATATGTACAGTATTTATTAAGATTATTTATACAGCAAATAATCGGGGAAAAATATCACTTTGATGGGCAACTTTGACTTAATTGATAAGAAACTACCTATTAGGTATTTATTGTGTTGTCAGTAATTACAAGACTCGACTATTGACGTGAATTTAAGGAATATTCTACTATAAGTAATTTTCCGTTTATCGCCGTTTATGAGTTCAAAAATATTTTAAAAAAGTTATTAGAAAGTAATTTTTTTTTATGTCAAGCAAGCTGCGCCTTGTAGTAAAAAAAAGTTCGTTGTATAAAAATCTAATCGTAAATTTTACGACTGTGTCTAGATAGAGTGAATAGCAGCTAGAGTGGATAAGGATTGTGGAAGAAAGTCGTTCAGTTTTTTCTTAAGTCATCAAAAAGAAACAATGTAAGTAATTTGTAATAAATATTCTTGGACATCTCTTACATCTTCTAGTCCCAAACTAAGCAGAGATCGTATGGGGACTAGACAACGGATACACACAATTATGTGCTTCGTTTTTGTAAATTCACGAGCTTATGAGCGAACATCAGATAAACTGATAGCAAACACATCTCCAAAAAAAAAAACGTATATGCATACAAATATTTATGGGAATCAAACCCAGTTGCTTCGAACTTCAGATATAGTGAGCTCCACGTCATGACTGTAATGAAATAATGAAAATCTCAAAATCAAATTACCTGGTGAACATAAAAGGCAGCGCTGAAAGCATTAGGAAACTTGTCGGGGTATAGTTGCATATTGGTCTTCAAGACATCCGCTGGGTTAGTGACCAAAGATGCGGCGATGCCAGCAACTATTCCACAGCTAAAGTGAACTGCGCTTGCGCCACTCGGTGATTGAAGCCATTCTGTTAACAAACGAAGATATTTGGTTAATATGGATTTGAACATCAAAATATTTTTATTTCATAAACTATTATCCGCACTGGGCCCGCGTGGAAGTAGGGAATTCCTTTAACATGGACCACATGGTGGGGTATGATCTAAATTCTAAAAAAACAGTGACAATAAAAAAGACACATATATTTTGAAACAAGAGATAGTAACTTAACATCGATGTTCGAATACGGTACCATCTAATTTCTAGCTCAATAGCAAACACTTCTCAGTTTGATGTAGAAGCAGTTTGACCGTAAATGATGCATATCAAAACTTAACTACATATTTGCGAACAGAATTTCCGATTCTACTCTATAATATATTTAGCAATACTGCTATAATGCTATTGGCTATGGAGCTTCAATAAGGCGATGAAAAAGAAAAAGTAGTTTTTCTGAAAAACATAAGCAAATTCAAAGAATAGTATAGTGATTCTGTTTAATTAAACAAGGAAGATTAATTATGATAATAAAGTTTCCAAAGAAGATGTTTCATTTAACTATCACTCAAAACTTTTCTCAAAAATGAAACAAGGTACAGACATTTTATGGGCGTGTGTTGTTTACTGGGACGTTATATTTTCAAAGGATTAAAATGACTCTGATGCAGATAAGAATACGCAAAGGATGATAAGTAATTCCAATATACTAACAAAATACCTATCGAAAATAACTTGCGTTGATAAACAATTGAAAAAAATAGAAGCATTTTTGAATGATGTTTTTCAATCAATGATAAGATAATATTTGGAAGGTGTGTTTTTAATTACAGCGAATTTTATTTGAAAAAACATGTTTACTACAAAGGTGAACAATAAACCTGGTTTATTTATCAGATAAAGAACAATAACTCACGACCTTCCTAATAAACGTTGTTTACCAAAACATGTAAAGTAGGTTGCATCTACTTAGTATTTTTCCTGTTTTGAGGTGCTTCTTATTTTTTATGAAGTGCGCAATGAATAAAAGGTACAACACCTAGTAGATGATACGCGCACACGCGGATATTTAAGTGTTGGGAATTTAAGCGGCGGCAACTGAAAATAATTGCTGTATAGTACCTAAAAATCCCACTCTCTTCTATATGGATTTAAAAACGTATACAGGATTATTTTTTAATGGATATTTTTGCAAATTTTAAACTACTTTCCACTTTGCTGTCTTCTTTGGCTAAAATTGGCCTTCAAAAGGCTATTAAAAAAATATTTTAAAGTAGTTTAGTCAAAAACGTAAAAGAATTATTTCTTTAGCTTGATAACTTCTCTAGATATGACTTTTATTAAAACACATTTTCAAAATTTTCCAAAAACGCTTCATTCAAACGGCTCCCACGTTGTCCCATGTTTTATTTTATATGGGTCGCGTGGGAACTTTGTTCTTAACCACTATTAAATTTTATGTGAGACTTGCTATAAGTTATGTGAGATTTTGAATACTAACTCTTTCTTAAATTGATTTCAAAATATTGAAATGGACTTGCCTATTCAATTTTAAATGGCTTCATGGGTATTATTTTTGAAAAAAAATTAATTATGATTTCACAAATGTGTGTGATTTGAATAATTCTTTCAGGAACTACCCTATTGACACCAGATAAAACAAAACCACTATCATGTATAACTTCAACCACTATTATGAAGATCAAAGAAATAAAGCTAATTTTGTTTGTACTTAATAATAGTGTGATAACTGATAATAAATAACTAACTAAGTGTTCGTTCATCGCCCTTTTGAAACTTTGCCTGATTAAAATCGAATGTTATCACTTATCAGTCACATTTAATTCATTACAGATTTTATCTCATTAGAAGATTAATAATCATTTAAATTCTATAATTTCATGACCTACCTGTTTTAGCACCGGGCCAATAGCAAACATTTATTTCAACAGCTGGAATGGTCTTATAACATTGCATAATGATGGAAATGACTAAGTTAAAATTTCTCACCTTTTGGTACGGCTTGTTTAGCTTGGCTGTAGAACATTAAATAGAGTCCTGAGAATGGTGCATCTCTGGCTAAAGTTGGCCCAAGACCGCAAGATAACCCGCGAATGCCTTCTGCTTTGTAGACAGCTTTTAGTGCACCACTGAGGCTGTTATATTTGTATACTCCTGATTCATATCTGAAAGTATCAAAGGTAAGCCATTAATTACGTCTAATATTTAAATAACATGAATTTAAATTACTAAGTATGTTTTGACTTAAGACACTTAACCGATTGTATGCATATTACAAATTAATTTAATAGGCTATTGCGTTGTTACTTTCGTTTTAATAAGTATCTCATTAGCAACGCAAATTAGTTTTATACAATTATTGTGTATGATAGGTAACAGTAAGGTATTTACTTATTTTTCTAATAAATGACAAATGAATAAAGAAAACAATGTGAACACATACCTAGTTTTAATAACAGTGATCGGTATCAATACCACGCCACTCATGCTCCGAGCAACAACGCCAAGACCCACTGCTTCTAGAGCTCCTAAATCTTGATTTTTGCTCTTCCCTAGTTTTCCTTTCAACCAGTGCAGGGATGAAAAGTAAAGTCCCACACCAGGTACACAACGTGCAACAGATGGGACCATACCACGCCATAACCCAACAATATGTTCTTGGCGAACAATGTTAGTGAAAATGGTTATCATGCCGGGCTGGATTCTGCCGCTGTAAACAAAAAACTATCGTAAGTAATATGTTTATACACGGCACCACAACCACCAAGATTTAACAACCAAATTGACTCAAACAAAATTGTTCAAAAACTTACTTGACAGTCGCCGCAACAACATTCTGTGTTGGGTTCTGTAACCTCGTCTTCACCAAATCCAAAGGCTGGAACAGTATAGTACTGAATGTTCCAGAGAATGAACCCGCAAGAAAGGCCTTCAAGACCGGGTGATACTGAGAACAAAAGAAATAAGAAATTTATTAACTTTGCACAGCATAACAACTTAACACGAGCGTTTTGATTAAACAAAAGTTAACAGAGATATCCTTTGACCTCTTCTCGATGTGTATTCAGTACTTATGACTTAGTTGTGATAAGTTAACTCTTGTTTTACTTACATTTGCAATAATATCCATGATAGTCAGAATAATTCTTGAACTTTTCTAGTTCTTGTCAGGTAATATCTTTTGAATAAACGCCGTATTTGTAGTATTCGAAATGATATAACCAAAGGCAATGTAAGCCTTTCGACCGAAATAATTTCAAATATAAACCTAGATCGTATCCGAGTAGTCTGAATAGTATATGGGATTGATACGATACATTAAAGTAATGGTCATTTTTTGCAGCAGCTCGCTCGAAAAATGCATGTATGTTACAATTTCCAGCTTGAATCGTAGCGATGTTTCTAGCCAGAAACGGCGAACCACTGTCTACCACCGAGCACACAAAAAAATGTCTAATTGAGAAACACACGAAAACTAATTAGGAGAAAGGAAATCCCGATACATGACAAATTTAGCCATTAGGATAAAGCCGGAAACAACAGTACAACCGAAATAGGTAAATAAGTTGAAGGCACAAGTCAGCTTGGGTACAGTAAACGTAGTATACGCAGGGGTAATAACGCAAGGGGCACTGATTAGACACTAAAGAATGGTCCGATGTTTCAAGAACATTTATAGGCGTTCATTATCGCAAGCAGACGGCCACCGCGGGTGATCGTGTGCTAAAGGCGTAAGGTCGTGCTTGTCAACTACAGATAAAGATGTATCCGTGCCTACTTACTAGGGGGTAATGAATAATGATAAGAAACAACAAAATGATATGAAGTTCATTTAAAAAAAAATTGATAACTTGTGAGTATGACACGTACATACCATATGGCACCTAATAAATATGTAATTTTTTTTTGTTGGTTGCACTGTTTTACATCTCGACACCTAAGGTATTTATATTAATTGCTTTATTGTACCTACTAGCTATAAGTATACTTTTGATACTTCATGTTTAAAAGAAAAATCCAATAAAGTCAATAAATTAAAAATATATTATAATCATTCGACAATCAATATTGAAAAACGTCAAACCTGTTTGTTATTGTTACAGCTATCGTAATAATTATATTAAATTTAATAATAATTACAATTGTAACTACAAACATACATCAGATAATGATTATGCACATGATCTGATGTAAATGATATTTTATTGTTTATCATTACCATATAAATCATTACTAATAATTCTACATATGCCTTTTTATTTTTTAACTTAAAGATATTCTTTTAATATACTATATACACACATTATATTAAACACATTCTACATAGTTAGTGTACAAATATAATAAAGTCACTAACTAAAATCACTAACTCAATCATTGATAATACTTTTCTATATTTTTAAATTGTTTATAGGCTTAAATTGTTTTACAAATAGTTCAGTTGGCCACAGGTCATATGTAACTGATTGACATTGAAATGCACCTTAAATTCTTATACTTAAAGTAAATTTAGAACAAATTCCAGTCACAAGGCTATGGATACAACCTGGGGGCCTACCGCCGAATTCGATGGATTACCGGTATTCCATCTAGATCAAACTTTGTTTACGTTCATTACTCCGTACCGGGGAATCTGCCGACAGCCACCACTCATTCATGACCTTCAGTCCGTGACAGGCCAATAGGTAAATGGAGAACGCCATTTTGTTTCGATTTCCATGAGCTCGGCGGTACGACAGAATCAATTCGAAATCCATTTTGCCTTATAATCGATTGCCATCGAACTCGGCGGTAGGCCCCCTGTGTGGGAATCAAACCCACAACATTAGGAGTGGAGTGTGGTTATACTTGTCACCACCTCATATTGGTTGTTAACAAGATGAATAATCTAACATAACCAATGAGTTACTAACAAAAGATTGCATCTGTTATAGTGTCCTCACCATTCTTTTTCTTACTCTATTTAACCTTAGCAAATCTAAAAAGAGGACAAGTAACATAAAAAAATATTACAAAACAGTAACTACTATATAAGAAGTCAGAAGTACTTCTTAAAATATAAGCTCTACTATGGCTCCACAAATTCAATTAGCCCTACAAATTCAGTAATTGCATGACCAAAAAAACAATACTTTTCATCATAACCTATGAATAAAATTCGTATCAGTTTACACTGGCAATTATGTTTATTTAAGCTGTACACTATACATTAGCTCAAAAGTAATGACACTGTACATAAAGAACTTAAAATTTTTGACATTAAAGTTGACATGTCTTCAAGATCAACAGAATCATTTAGATTCTTCAAATTTTCATCAGTCTGTCTGTGACTCTTATCCCCTGGATCTGTCAGTCTGCATGTTCTGATTCCAAAGAGGGGAGGTATTATCCGTCAGTCAGCCTGACCTTAACAAGGCTTCCAAAAGGCAACATGATTTAAAAGAATGCCTCAAGAAACTTATCTGGAAGACGATTCATTATTAGCTTTCATTAAATTGTCAATAGTCTTTAAAGTATATTAATAATGAGTAGGATAAGATATAGTATATGATAATCTTATTTTATTCAGAGACTTCTAATAAATTAAAAAGAATTACCTGTATTTGGAAAACTACTTCCATTGAGCAAAGTCAAACAATTTTAAATATAGTCCCGTAATAAAGCTCTAGAATGACAACTCTCATACATGTAGAGGTTTAATGTACTGGTTTTTCTGATATTAATATAAGATTTATTATCCAGCACATTATAAACATTGATGACATATAAGTAAAACGTTGCAGGAGTCTTGATAAGACAGGAATAATACTCGTCGGAAGATGGGGTCATTATAGAGGACATTGATAAGTAATTATAATAAGACAAACAACTTCGCAGGGGACCACTTACGTCGCTATCGGAGCACTTGAGGTCAGAAGGCGGAGCTGTGTCGATCGCCCAGCCATTGGAAACCGCCAATTCTCCCGACATAGGTTATTCAATTTATTTTAATTTGTACATAAACAATCCATAAACTATATACAATTTATCAATACATTCTAACGCATGTAAAGTTTGATTTTAATCGTTAGAGGGAAATTTTAATGATTTTCTCGAAAGTTTCTTCGAATTAGATAAATTAAATTTGTACGCACTATTTTTTCGACTTTTCATAGTTTTCATTTGTACTTGTTAAAGATAATAAACAGCTGTTTACTAAAATAGCCAATGGAATGCATGCATAGTGACATATCTGTTCCAGTTGACTAATCAGCAACAGAAAATAAATTTGTCTATATTCTCTTTCTCCAATATTGACAATGAAAACTAGGTGCAGTTGTCAGAGTTGTTGTTTTTGACAGATTTTGTGAAATGAAGTTAGACTTTAGACTTCAAATTTGACAAACATTACTCATATACAGCCTAAATTTACAATTATTATTGCATACCTTAATATTATTTTCTTGTATTTTAAAGTTCACAATGTCCGCCCACGTATAGAATCAGCATTCTTAACCTATCCCACTGCATCGCGGGTTGAGACAATGGGACATCATATCCCCAAAATTGTTTAACAAGGCTTTTCAAGATATATTCAAGACTCTGCACTGGAAAGGACGAGGCATCAACACTAACATTTCACACTTAAGATTTTCTGATGAGATGATTTTGTCATAATGGCTGAAACCGTGCTAGGCATGCAATTTATGCTGGGCATGCTGGCTAGCCTGACTGATTCTTCCGCACGGATCGATTTCCGGATTAACTTTGGCAAAACCAAATTCATGTTCAACGTACACCCGGAACCGAAAGGAGACCACAGCTTTGTAAGCGTACTGTGGGACGTTTTCTAGAGCGATGACATACGCAAAACGGCTGGCAGCGGTTGAAGATCGAGCTCAGTGGCGATGGCGTGCCATTGGAGAGGCCTATGTCCGGCAGTGGACGAATGTAGACTGAAGATGATAATGAAATATAAATATATTTCTGACAAAAACACCAATTATTTTGTTTCATGTTATATAGATATATATATCATTAAATCTTTATACATAATATACATAGACCCCACACATAAACTCCCAGACCAGAACAAATATTCATGTTAATGCACACAAAGATTTGTCATATGTGGGAATCGAATCTTAGCTATTGTAACTGTGTTTCATTGCATTTAAGCCTCAACTGGCCATTCAACTACTTTCTATCTTACCGTAATTTTTTTATGATTAATTTCGTTCCCGACGCCTGCGCTGTGCTAAACTAGATATACGATGAAATTAATATTGCTTGTTTATATAAGTAGAATTAGGACCAAGCTATATTGTGTTTCCGTCAGTATTATTAAATCGATACAACTGTTACAGCGCCCTGCAGTAATAAGTTGTTGTGTTAAATATTACCTACGTTCCTACTTACATCACGTCAGCCAAATTTTCAAACCGCGTATTTCCAAATGATAAGTAAGTTTTACTGTTAATGCCATCCAATGAAAAATTTCGAGATGTATCAATTGGGATATCTCTCAAGTCCCATACATTAATATTTGATTAGTTTTGAACGAATTGGAATATCATCTATATTATTTTAATTATAACCTACTAGATATCTTCGATAAATTGAAGACGGCTCGTAGCGTAGCATAAGCCAAAAAACACTACTTACTAATTGGCCCTAAGTGCCATTTATAGTTATAATTTATTGGTGCAAAATTGATGTTAAAAAAATATATATTCATCTTGCTTTAGGTAGGTAGGTAAGTATATTGTTGGATGTCGTTGGTATGTAAATGATACGCAGATGAAGGTTGAAATAGAAGTGAGTTTATTTGCCGAAAGTGGGTTCTTATATACTAAATTTGTGTTGACAATTTGTGCATCGAGGGTACATTGTAAAAGTTACTTAAAACACCCTACCCTACATGTCGTATTTATTTGTGATGGGTAAATTCCACTACAGAACACCCCCTCAAGCGAAGCGTACAACTGGTTTTACCAATCTTCCTGATCGCGTTGTTCTCTGTGCGTTGTCATCATCATGGCGTTCATTCATACTGTAGGCGGGCTTCAGCCGGTCAATCGAGACGTTGGTTACTCTTCCTGGTAGTTGAAGTTTGTAGTATTTGTCACTTCTTTCCAATACGGGATACGGGCCTTCATATGTCGGTTGCAATGGTTTTTTCGTGCAGTCTCTTCGTAGGTAAACATTTTTGCAGGTACTTAGGTCGGAGTGTACAAACACTTTGTTGTTACTACGTGTTATCTCAGCTGGTCGATAAGCGTTGATTGTATGTCGCAGCTGTTCGACGTAATCGTGATTCATTGCGCTTCCTTTTGTTTCAACAAAAAAATCTCCAGGTAATCGTAGCGATGTTCCATAGGTATATTGAGCAGGACTAATGCCAGTGTCGCTGCGAGTTGCCGCGCGTAGTCCAAATAATACGGTTGGTAACTCGTCAAACCACTTTCCGTTTGTACTAGCGGTGCAGCGCGCGGTGAGAGCGGCTTTGAGTGAGCGGTGCCAGCGTTCGATTATTCCATTTGATTGTGGGTGATATGCAGTGGTTCTCGTTCTGCTTATTCCCATTATCTTCATTAATTCTGAGAAAAGT
Organism: Musotima nitidalis; assembly: GCA_949126915.1. NCBI lineage: Eukaryota > Metazoa > Arthropoda > Insecta > Lepidoptera > Crambidae > Musotima > Musotima nitidalis. The sequence continues at coordinate 6,186,348 of OX421422.1, forward strand.
TTGCTCTCGAATTGACGACCTTGATCGCTCGTTATCGTAACGGGACATCCAAATCTTGTTATCCAACCTTCATATATTGTTTTGACTATTGTTTCTGCAGTTATGTCGTGAAGAGGTAATGCTTCGGGCCAGCGTGTGTACCGGTCGATAATAGTAAGCAGGTACTTGTGTCCATATTGTGATGGTGGTAGGGGCCCAACAAGGTCGACATGGATATGTTGGAATCGCTCCGTTGGTGGGTATGTTGATATTTGACTTGTTGTATGACGACTGACTTTTGACTTTTGACAGGCTTCGCAGGCTTTCGACCATCGTCCCGCGTCAGCGTTCATTGCCGGCCAAAAGAATTTCTCACTGAGTATTTTTCTTGTTGTGCGGGTGCCAGGATGACTAATGTTATGTACACTTTCGTATGCTGCTCGACGAAATGTTTCTGGTAAATACGGGCGAATATGTTGTGTTGATGTGTCGCATAATATTTTGCAATTCGTGTTTGGTAGGCGTAAGTGCTTCAATTTTAAGTTGCTTTGTTTCATTAAGTCACGAGTAGTGCTGTCTCTTTCTTGCGCGGTAGCTAGTTGCTCGTAGTCGATCGTTGTGGGACAGGTAATCGTTTCTGTGTTTATCCGTGATAATGAATCTGCGACTACGTTATCTTGCCCGCTAATATGACGTAGGTCGGTTGTTAATTCGCTTATATACATTAGTTGCCTGGCTCGGCGCGGTGTCTCACTGTCGGACGATGTTTTGTTTATCGCGTAGGTTAGCGGCTTATGGTCGGTGTATATTATAAGGTGTCTACCTTCAAACATTTTTCTAAAATGCTTCACTGCCATGTATATAGCTAACAACTCTCTGTCGTATGTGCTATATTTGACTTGCGCGCTCGACAATGATTTGGAGAAATATCCTAGTGGCTGCCATTTGTTGTTTACATATTGCTGTAGTACAGCGCCGGCGCACTTATCAGAGGCGTCAGTCATTAATGCGATCGGTGCGTTATGTGAAGGGTGAGCCAGTAATGCTGCGTTTTGCAAGCCAGCTTTACATAACTCAAATGCCTTCTTGGCTTCATCGTTCCATACAATCTTTGTTTTGTCTCGTTTCTTGCTGTCATGTAAGTATGCATTTAGAGGTGCTTGTATTTCGGCTGCCTTTGAAATGCTATCTCTGTAGAAATTGACGGTGCCAAGGAATCTTCGTAATTGTTCAATTGTTGTGGGTAGTGGAAAGTTGGTGATTGCTTCCACTTTTTCTGCTGGAGGTTTGATACCTTCTGATGTGACTGTGTGGCCGAGGAACTTGATCACTTTCTTGCCTAGTGCACATTTCGATGGATTTATAGTGATTCCGTATAGGTTCAGTCGTTGCAGGACTGTCCGTAAATGTTGTCTGGCTTCGTTTTCTGTACTCGAACTTATGATGACGTCATCGACAAATGAGTGGGCAAAATCGAGTCCGCGGAGAACTTCGTGAATAAATCGCTGGAAAGTCTGTCCAGCATTCTTCAGTCCCGGGCACATGCGGGGAAATTCAAATAGCCCGAAGGGCGTGATGATGGCTGTTTTTTCGATGTGTTCTTCTTTTACGGGCAATTGTTGGTATGCCCTATTTAGATCAATTGTTGAGAATATCTGCTTCCCGTGTAATTGGTAAGTGAAATCCTTCAATCGTGGTACTGGATATCGATCTGGTTTCGTTATGGCATTCAGCCTTCTATAGTCTCCACATACTCGCAGGTCTCCGTTTGGTTTTGGTACCACGTGAAGAGGACTGGCCCAGGGGCTCTTGCTTGGTCGGCATAATCCCTGATCCATCATGGTTTGAAACTCTTTCTTTGCAGCTTCGTAACGGTGCGGGGGCAGTGGTCGAGCTTTGCAGTATAATGGTGGGCCTGTTGTTTCGATATGGTGCTCGACGTTGTGCTTCGGAGAATTTTTCATAGTGCTGAGTCTTGTGATATCGGGGAAATCCGCCAATATGTCATGATATTTTTGTTCCAGGTCTATAGTTCTGATGGTTGGTGCTGTAGATTTGCAGATGGACGTCTTCACTGACAAGTTAGTTATCTTGTCGATTAAACATTTTCCGGAGAGGTCAACAAGTAGGTGGTGGTGCTTCAGAAAATCAGCGCCGATGATGGGCTTGCTGACAGCTGCTACGATAAACTTCCATCTGAATGGTCGTCTCAGGTTGAAGTCCAGGTCCAGCGCTTTTTCACCAAAAGTAGCTATTTCAGTATTGTTTGCTGCATATAGTTTGAATGCGGTTGGTTTGAGAATTTCATAGCGTTTTCTTGGGATGACAGATATGTTTGCTCCAGTGTCGATGAGAAAGCTTAGATTTGACTTCTTATCTTTCAAAAATAGACGGTGTGAGTTTTCCCAGGCGCCAGATTCCGTCTCTGCCAACACCTGCTTTAGTTTCCCGAGCTTGAAGTGTGCTTATCTTCATAAGAACATGGTATGGTACATTTCCGAGCTTGTCCGCCGTATTTCCGATGATAAAAGCAAACGGAATTGTAATTGTCGTTATTTTCGGTCTTGTGGCGGTGATTTAAATCATTAGGCGGCGGCCCGCGGCGGTTGCCATGCGGTGAGCGGTATGAGCTGCGTGATCGATGACGCGCGCCTCGCCAGTCGCGCCCGCGCTGCCTTCCGTAGCGGCTCTGTTGCATTTTTATTTCCGATATTTCTCTCGTCAACATGTCGATTTTCGCGTGAAGTAATGCGTTTTCATGTTTTTCAGACACAGGTGGTGTAGATGGTGCTTCTAGTGACGCAGTGTTGTGTATTGCTGATATTTGATGGTGAAGTTGTTCTAACATTTTGTCGGCCATTATTGCTAGCTCATTTAGTTCGGTTTTCTTGGCTATAGTTTCGCTCACAGCTAGAATAGCGCGTACGGATGGCGGTAGGTGCTTCGTCCATATAACACGCAGCGTGTTCTCAGCTATATTGTTTTCAGCTAGATTTTGCATGCGGCGTAGCAGTTGCGATGGTTTTAAATCGCCAAGTTCTACGTTGGACAGTAACCGCTCGAGCTTAGTGTGGTCGCTCTCATCGTAGGTCTGGATGAGCCTGATCTTCATGGTGGCGTATCTGTTGTTTTCCTTTGAGGTTTTGGTATCGAACATGATATCTTGAATCTCGTCTAGGTCTTGTAGGTCGAGTTGTCGGATAAGCAGCTCTGACAGCTCCTTGTCGCTTAGCTTCCCAGCAGACACGATCGCTTCGAATTGCAGGAACCAAAGCTTGATCCTGTTTCTCCATAGAGGCGGTATCCGTTGGTTGTACGAGACGGCTGACAATTCGTGCGGATTTGTTTGAGACGATGATGTTTCGCTTCCCTCGTTCAGGTCTAAGGTATTTCTTGAGGTCATTTTCTTGTCGGGGTCACCACTGTTGGATGTCGTTGGTATGTAAATGATACGCAGATGAAGGTTGAAATAGAAGTGAGTTTATTTGCCGAAAGTGGGTTCTTATATACTAAATTTGTGTTGACAATTTGTGCATCGAGGGTACATTGTAAAAGTTACTTAAAACACCCTACCCTACATGTCGTATTTATTTGTGATGGGTAAATTCCACTACAATATCATTTAAACTTTAATGCAAGTAGAAGCGCTCGCACAGCCGCACAAATAGGTTCTAACACAACGATCAGTATCACCGATATAGTATAGATATACAATAGTCAATACACAATGCAAGCATCACGGTTTGTTTTGAAATCAAGTATGCCGACTTTCTAACACCTACTGTGACGTCACTGCCGATATGTAGTGACGGGAAATCCAAACCGATTCATCGACACTGATGCCGCCGGCTATCACTATCGTACAAAAATAAACTATTTTAAAAAATAAATTAATTATAGATCTATAGTAATACATAACTACTTCTTGACTTGTAAGTTCTTAGTTACATACAGTAAACCTATTTACATGCAGTGAAGCGCTCAAATTAATAATACCAAGTAGTTGAATTATACTTTTTTCATATATTTTCACTATCGTAAAACGTCTATTCTCAAAGTATGAATATTTTAAACAATTTTTTCTAAATATTAATATTAATATAAATCTGTTCTATAAAGTACTTCTATTTAACCAAAATCGCTGTAAATAGCTGGTGTAGAAAAAAAAGCTACCTAATATTTTTGACTCGAAAATGAACATAATAATTGTGTGTCCTGTATCAATTAAATGCCGGTATTATTTATTAAACTAAACATTTAAGAAAGTGACCTAAATGTTTGCAAAGTCGCATTTTTGTGGTCGTGCGAAAACGGTTGGGTTATTTACAAATTGTGGAGGTTATCTGTATTTCGTTAAATATTGAGTGTAATGGTATGAAATTTCACATGATATGTTGAATTAATGCTCCTTAATCTATGTTAATACGTTTACATGTATAAATACTAAACGCATTTTTTAAATCTATGCGAAAACATTACATATAAATTAAAAACAATATAATTATGTACCAAATTACAGCTTACTTAAATGCGTTTTATATGAAATTTTGCTAATGGCCAAACGTTGTCGCTGCGGAAACTCGAATATCTTCGTTGTTTAATGTCACACAAATTTCATTTACACACACACAATTACCACACACTGTTTTTAGAACCTTATTTATTTCTCCTACGTCCATGGTAAAAAAGAAGTTAAGCTGGGGCAACTTTGTCGCAGCGGACAAGGCCTTTGATGAACTCCCCGAAGGTTGCGTGAAGGAAGTGCCAGACCAAAGTGACAAGTCACTATATCGTTAATTTAAACTATGTGAATTTTTTTAATAGTTTAAATTGATTTCTTATTGAAATTTATTAATTTATCATGAACAATTGTTTGTAGTTGAGGTTTAATAGTAAATGTTACAAATACATAAATTCACGCCTGTTTTCCTGAAAGGGTAGGCTGAGAGATATTATACGCCACACTTCGCCAATTATATCCTACTACCACGTAATAGGTGGCGAGCCTATTGCCGTTTACCCGATACTGTTGTGCTCGCCGGAGCCTCGTCCGTTTGTCGTTTATTAAATGTTATTTAGTGTTATAGCAAGTTCGTAAGATTGAGGATACAGAATAAAAAAGCTTAACATGATTGCAAAACTATTTTTTTATTGCTCTTGAAATGAACTAAGGTTGCCTCTTTGTCAAGGTCCTTATACATATATATATTTTTTAAATGTAACAATATAGGTTTATTCAACTATATTGACAAAGAGATAAACTTATACTATTACTATAGGTTTCATATATTTAGCCACATAATTAAAACACAGATATATGTGCTGGCGACTACTTTAATTAACTAAATGATTTTCCGTTGGAGATTGATCAAATTGGTGAACTGCGATGCTATTATAGATAATAATAATGATCCTTCATTGCACAAAATAAATTTAAATATTACATGAGGTAGATGAAATAACATGTAGGTACTAAGATATTTCTGTTTACAATATAACATTTAATCTTATTGGTAAGAAAAGGTTTACTTATTGACGGTTTAATACTGAAGGAACTTATTGTTTTTTGTAAATTATTTCACGGATTCCTAACTCAGCAACTTTACAAATCTGAATAATATTTTTAGTAGGATAAACAATACCGCCTTCATCATTGAAAATAATCAATTCATATGTACAATCAACTTCTGGTTTTTGTAATACAAACACACTGTTACATCATTCATCACATTTAATTTGTTATTGTATTGCTTTCACAATATATCCACCAATATATGGCATTATTTTACCGCAAAATTTCATCATTTGTGGCAATGTTTTACAAAAATCATCAGAATCACGGATGCTGCCTGTATTCAATTCTCTACAATTTGTGTCATTATCTTCAGAGTAAGTTCCTTGTGTAGTAAATTTTTCCGTTTAAATCGCCGAAAAACAATTCAAAATGAAATTTGGTCAAGTTCCACACAATTACTAATTATTTAATTAATTATTAATTTTAATGTGATTCTGTAATTGCTTGTTTTATAAGAAAGGATTTGCCGTACAGTAGGGTTGCTGTTATACATCCAAGGTCGTCTCAGCTAAATCAGTACATAGACATAAACTAGATTTTGTCTTCATCAAATGCTGAAAAAGAACCTTTGTGTTCTTTTTATGCAGAGTAAAAGAAATCCTGTGTTTACGCCACTTTTAGTCAATAAATCTCCTTCTAATTTCTTCAGTTTATTAATGTATTCTTCATTCTTTTCCAAAATAAATCTTTTTTTTTATTATTCAAATTAAGTCATGGCCTATAAACAATTTTTTAAGATTTTAGAATGTAATACGTCGACAAATTATTTTCTATGTACTGATTGTATTCTTCTTTAAACTTCAAATCTTTTTATTCCGTAAACTATTACATAGTAAGTACTTGAAAACATCGAAATTAAATATAAATATAAAAAAACAACAAAAATATAATTACACTGAAATCAGGAAGCTTAGATTCACTTACATGCAGAAAAACAATTAAAAACAAAAAATATTTAAGTGTAAGTGAATCTAAGTGCCAGTTCCGAGCCACCGCTTTGTAAGAAGAAATTATGAATTGTTTAGTTACAACCTTAATTTGTCTGTGATGCTATACAATGCAATCCTTACTAATATATAATATTATAAATGCGAAAGTAACTCTGTCTGTCTGTCGGTCTGTCTGTCTGTCTGTCTGTCTGTTACTCTTTCACGCCAAAACTACGGAACGGATTTAAATGAAATTTGGTATACAGATAGTCTAGACCCTGAGAAAGGATATAGGCTACTTTTTATTGCGAAAAGGGGTTGTAAATGCTACCCAAAGATACTATTCCACGCGGACGAAGTCGCGGGTAACAGCTAGTATAATATAACATTAACAATATTCATGTTTTAAGTCATTCATATTAGAATAGAATAGCCTGTATGAAACGGCAGTTTAATCCCAAGCATTTTTATCTGCTATATAGTCTTTGGTAGAATAGCATCCCTTTAAAGACAGCTTGCGTTTTATTGTTGATTTAAATTTATTTAGGCTTAATTGCTTGAGATTTTATTATAGAATCGCACACCTTTAAAATATATTTTTTTGTAGCTTAGTGGCAGGTACAACTAGTTTATGCTTATTCCTTGTGCTAAGGTAATGAATATCTTAATAAGTTGATCAATATTCTTATGTACATATATCTACCAGGTTTTCATAAACAAACTGACCCGCCACTGTCAAAATGCCAATTTCTTTAAATTTATCCTTTAGTGAATATCTACATGGTAGATTATAAATTGCCCCACAGAAGAATACCATACGACATAACACTATGGCAATAGCTATAATAAATGAGCCTAGCTGTTTCAACGTCTGTTAATTGGCGTCTATAACGTTGTCTTGAGTTGAAACGTTGGTTGTCAGGAGTCAACTAGCTTGCCCATTATCAATAAGTGATTTCTGTTTTAAGCAGCAAAGTAAGAACATCAGTGTGTGAATTTTTTTGATCTTGCGACGGTTCTGCTCTCTAAGTCTTTTTATTACCTTGGTTTGTTGAACTATTTTTTCTTTAGCATTGTTAAGTTTAATTAATAATTTCTTTTCCGTTAGATTTTTTCTTTTTGTTGTAGGTAGCTCATTGCCATCCTGTAAAGAAAAGAAAGTTTTAGTTGCTGGTACCTGGCCTCTTCCAATATCTGTTCCCTCTTACTGTCGCATTCGATATAAGTTTCGTTACCTACACGCTTTCGCTCATGTATTCTACCTTTGCCACTCGATAACTTTATAGCGCTGGTTTTTACTTATGTATGTAAGTAGGTAGGTACACACATTAGGTATACATTTGAAAAATATATAATTATACTAGTTGGTCGCCCGCGAGCAATTCGATTATATCATGCAGCTTTTTAAAGTAACTTAAAATATCCTATTTACATTTCAGCTTATAATAAACCTAACAAAATAGTTTCAAGTTTCTAGCTTAAAAAATAAAGCCTTTCCATACGATTTTGATTCCCTGTTTCTATCCCTTACACCCTTTTTCGCATCAAAGGGTAGCCTGAGTTCTTTCTCAAGATTTGGGCTATTTTAGTTTAGACGTCAACGCGTAACAGACAGACATATAGAACAAGTAACTTTCGCATTTATAATGTTACCCCTCGTTTTCACCAAGGTAATATGTATGTATGTTTTCGTTTCTGATATATATGCATAACGTAATTATATGTTGCATACACTACTTGTATAAAACTTGTCGTAAGAATACAAAATTTGTATGAGACCATTATTTATTTTTTATTAGTTTGTGTAATAATTGTTTTAAACAAAACTTGTATGAAACTTGTCAAAAACGTGTAGTCACCTACATGTTTATGATATCATGTTTTTGTTGTAACCAAACTTGTAGGTTTAGAGTCATATTCAATCCGTAGTTTTATCATCATCGTTAATGTAGCCTTATGATGCTGCTGAACATAGGACTTCCCCAATAGATTTCAACAATGAACATTCCTGAGCCGCAGGCATTCACCGGCTTCCCGCCATCTTGGCCACATCATCGGTCCATGGGGTAGGAGGCCGTCCTTCGTAGGTTTTATAATTACTATTAATAGAGAAAAGTCTTCACTTTATCTGATTAAATAAAGAAAACGCAAATATTGAATAAAAGTTCAATAAATTACTTGACACTGGGCATTACTCTAAACGAGTGAGTCCAAGCCCAAAGAGACAGTTATGTGACACATTTTTAAAATTAATAATATTGTATCATATAAGTTTTGTATCTGACTAGTAATATACATAATAGTTTCTTGGTGAAAACGAGGAATTTCTAGAGAGTTACCTTTTCTAGTTTTCTCTTCTTTGATAATGATAAGGCTTGTTGTGGCGTATCGTCATCCTGTAAAGCACAAATGAGTGTAAATTATTACAAAACCTCTATACTCTAATAATAAAAAACACTGCAACATAATTATATAATAAATCTACTGGCTGACCTGATCATCATTGTCTATGATTTTTAGTATATCAATGGTGGGGTATGCAGTCTTTTCCAACAATTTCAACTTTTTTCCTTCAATGAAACACGTATTATCAAAATGTATAGAACAAATAGTACTGTGTTTAGTCGGGAACCAGTCTTTCCGTCCCGTGGCCGCAATCCATTTTTCTTTAATGATTGGATTATGTGGGAAACTAAAAAAAAAGTTATTTTAATTACAACAGAAATTTATAAATATACCAGCGAAACGTATAAACACATTCAAAGTCTTATTCCTTCGAAAGATAAACACAAATACTTCAAATACATGAACTACCTACAAATTTTAAAAGCTGCGTGTATAAATGAGCTGGTTTTCGTCGATAACTAATAAAGTCAATTTAGGATTTGTCTAAAAAAAAAAGCTCAACTTTTGGGTAAATGTAATACAAATGTCCTGTATAGATTAAAATCGATTGTTCATTTATGTTGTAGAACGAACAACACTAGGCGCTCGATTTGAGAGACGAATGAGAAGTTGCCTGTACCACAGATAATGCAATAAATAATGCAAGTATCACAATTAGTATTGAAACCAAGCGTGCCGACTTTTTAACACCTGTTGTGACGTCACTCCAAGCTGATTTACCTACACTGATGACGGTGATGATAAATATTTTAAAGGTGAAGTCGTTCATGTTACAGTATTTCATAAAACAATAATAGACGCGCGCGGACTGTAAGTAGTGGCGGCCAACCGCGACGATTGGACGGACGGGGTTCGGTGCGTTATCTATATTGTATATATTTGTGGCCTGTACCATGAAGTCGAAGTAATGTGCGACAGTATCGCTTGGTCTAATTTTCATCGTCTCTTATATTACAACTTCATATCAAATGCTCAAGCCAATGCGGCAATGTAATATGAATTTAGATTTACTTATCGTTAATCTATAGTGAGGTACGTAAGTATAACCAGGGAGTCGGATCTTGAATACTATAAAAATAGTAATAAAATGAATTAACGCATAACATTATTTGCAAATAACATACCTGTGATAGGAAATATGTTCTTGTCCTTGGGGCTTCGTATTTTTGGAGCTATTGCAGCTAATTATCACGCAACGAGGCATTTTGCAATAATTCCAAGCCGTACGGTTTCAACAACAGACGCGTGCGGACTGTTATTAGCAGCGGCCATCCTCGATTATTGGTCGGAGTTCGGACACGCGAAGTATATACATTACGTTATCTATTGTATATCTATATATGTGATCATTATCAAAATTTTATTAATTACGCTTATCTTTAGTCAAATCAGCAACAGTGTACGTAACAGGGCTGCCGGTTTTTAATTGTAATCACAGTGAGAAACAACCAAATCTGGCAGTGTTCTACTTATCATTTACAGAAGAGGATAAATATCTGCGTTGTCAATACAACGCGGATATTAAATGAAAACACATGAGTTCAGTATTAGATAGAGGAAATTTGTAAACAAATAACCAAGTGCGAGTAAGGTTTGCGTGAATCATCATTTCGGTGTGTGTGTGTGTCATCACAACGCACAGCTCTGACAGCTGCGAACGTCTGACAGTAGTGCCAACATAGCGGGCAATTACGTTCCAATACACGCAAAGTGAAAGTTTGACTTTCAATATGAATTCTACCGAAATGTCAGAGAACATTTTAAGACTCTTCCAGAATTTGAGCAGTTGATTTAATGTACAATATTTGGACAACAAAAATACGAAAAATTATTTAATACTACACGGCATAAAAGAAACAGAGAACCAAGAATTATGCAATATAATGAAATAAACTCTCAATATCTTGACACTGGCTAAATGTGCTAGACGCACGAAGCCATTACTTAAAATAAAGAAAGAAAGAAAGAACCAGGACTTCTTGGCGGGAAAGTAAAGCGTCATGTCTGCAGTTTTGTTTTATTTTCTAAAATTTGTGATATTTCTAACATTAATGTGTAATAACGGTGGACTATTAACCGTTCAGTGTTCGTGAATATACATAAGTGTTGGTAAATCAAACAAAACAGTGCAACATCAGTTTACCAATTCTCTCAAGGAGTCTAAGATCTCAGTATAGTCCCACATCTTTACTGGGGACTCAAGGGGCTTAGGGGAGGGTATCTCATTTACCATTTATCATTTTTATCACCACTCATTCTCATTTACTATGAATTATATATTATTAATATATCACTTACTTGACACTGGCTAAATGTGCTAGACGCACGAAGCCATTACTTAAAATAAAGAAAGAAAGAAACAACCAGGACTTCTTGGCGGGAAAGTAAAGCGACATGTCTGCAGTTTTGTTTTATTTTCTAAAATTTGTGATATTTCTAACATTAATGTGTAATAACGGTGGACTATTAACCGTTAAGTGTTCGTGAATATACATAAGTGTTGGTAAATCAAACAAAACAGTGCAACATCAGTTTACCAATTCTCTCAAGGAGTCTAAGATCTCAGTATAGTCCCACATCTTTACTGGGGACTCAAGGGGCTTAGGGGAGGGTATCTCATTTACCATTTATCATTTTTATCACCACTCATTCTCATTTACTATGAATTATATATTATTAATATATCACTTACTTGACACTGGCTAAATGTGCTAGACGCACGAAGCCATTACTTAAAATAAAGAAAGAAAGAAAGAACCAGGACTTCTTGGCGGGAAAGTAAAGCGTCATGTCTGCAGTTTTGTTTTATTTTCTAAAATTTGTGATATTTCTAACATTAATGTGTAATAACGGTGGACTATTAACCGTTAAGTGTTCGTGAATATACATAAGTGTTGGTAAATCAAACAAAACAGTGCAACATCAGTTTACCAATTATCTCAAGACGCACGAAGCCATTATTTAAAAAAAAAAATCAGACGGCTGCACCGATATCGTGACAAATAACACCTAGGCAAAGCACCAAGGAAACACAAAATAAAGCTTTATTCCAGATCTGAAAATGACGACGACTAATCAAGCAAAAAATTATAAACAGAGACTTCACATGGCATCACAAGATCATTGAAGTCACAATATTTTATAGAACTAGAAAACGCATTGAGGAATATTTGTTGGGATATTCTAGGCGCAAACAAAATATGAAAAAGAATGGAAAATATTGAAGAACATTAAGAATCGATACATTTTTTGACTACACAGAATGGAAAGGAGTACCATTCTGTGTTGTTGTAAACGTCTCAACAACAACAATTCGTTAACAAGCCAATATTATACAAATAAAATACTTACCGAATCAAACAATTGAAGTGGAAATGGACTCGACATCTCATAAGAAGCCTCACAAAAAAGTGGGCCAAAGAAGTGACTGAATGGTGCGGTAGGCAGCGAGGCAGAGGCATCCTCCCAACCAAACGGACGATCTTCCACCGGGCGGATGTACATGCCGGAGTCGCGGCCCATCCGATGATGTTGGGGTGTTTTACATAGCGACGAGCCTGAGCAATTCTGTTTGCGCGATTCAGGATTTCGGTACGGTGGTGGCGCCGCAGTACCCCAGATATGTAAAAACAATTGAAGACAGCATCGGCGATGGGACGATGACATTAAAACGATGGCAGGAACAATTTGGATAAGGAAAATAGAAGACAAATCTATGAGGAGGACACTTAGGTGTAGGCCGCAGGATTTCAAGACAATCTTGAGACCGGCGTCTAATGAATTATTTGTTATTATTAATACACAAAAAACCATTACATATACGAGTATAACAAAGTCGCTTTCCCCTGTATGTCCCTACTTATGCTTAGTTCTTTAAAACTACGCGATTTTGATGCATTTTAGCAAGCCGTTATGAGTGGGTTCGCTTTGTATCACACTTACTCCACGGTATGAAGCGCCTTATTTTTTTTGGACTGCATCGACTGCTTGCCATCATGCAGGATGAATGTAGGAACCATGACGTGTCATTTCATGATAATAAAAAACGGTGTTATAATAGATAGAGTGATGTATATATATGAGTATATGTAGGGCACGACAACGAAGTCACGGACAGCCGCTAGTATTATAAAGTAAGTTGAGAAGAACAAGGCTATCTTTATCTTCAGTCAGCGTTCATAGGTCAGTCCTTGGGTGGGTAACCGTTTGTGTGACTTTTAATTTCGAGCTCTTCCGCTCTTGAGGTGGCTTGTAGGTATAATTGTAATGTTGGTCTAGTTGCTTATCAGAGTTTATATTTATAATATCAATTTATCACATTTTACGAGTTTAGGAGTTTTTAGAGTACGAGTTTAAGTATGACCTGTCATATCAGTCTTTCTGTGGCCACGAATTGTAAAGTTCTATGCGAAACGTTGGAATAAATGTATTTTAATTAATCGCGATTCTAATCCGTACAATATTTTATATTTAATACTGACTGGTGCCCGCGTCTTGCGTCTGCGCAGGATTAGTACTTCACACAATATCTTTACGAATTTTACCCAGCTTAAGTTTTATTTTGTTGAATATGAAAGGCACATTATTATAAAGTTTTATTACTTATAGTAGTTTTAGTAGTTTTTATGTAAAAGAGTAACGAACATCCTTTCTTGCTTGTAATAGTAATAGTATGATTTTAATACCTACTATATGCAGAATAAAAGTTCGCAATTATTTATTTAAGCTTGACTTAATTCCGAAGCACTTTAAACGTCACGTAAATGATTTTTTAAGTATATTCGTTTATTGCAGTCATGTGGTGTAACTTGATAGACAGTACCTTAACAAGAACCCTGAAAAGGGGTGCCCTTTTGAAATGCAACATTGAAATGTTGAAATGGTGCAACTTGAAATAATTTATATAGATAATAATTATGTCGTCAATATATTATTATTATTCTAGATTGTGCCATGTTTTATTCTTAATGCCTTATTGTTATAATGTATTTTTATTACTTACCTACTTAAAAACACTATCAATATTCCAATATTTTGTAAGTTTCTATGAAATGTTTCCCTTGTCACTAAAATCTAGTAGGATCACTTTACTAGAGCCGGAGCTTGCTTGAACGAGGATCCAGCATTCCCAGTAGATAATCCTATAGTACTCAACATGATTATCATCCTCTTTCAAAAATATTAGGCAAATAGAGAACTAATTAATGCAATGGCACGTGTTCTAATCGGCACGAGGTGAAGTATCTGTTATTATTATATATAGTATTGCATTTTTTACTAATTGCATGTAGGTACTATTTGTTTTATCTGATTAGAACTATCCAGGCACATGTTTAGCTTAATATGGGATCCTCCAAGGAAGTCGATGCACTTCATTAGTGTTAAGCCTGAGAGGTAGGAGTGTCTCCCCCCCCTCCCCTATAGTTTATTTATTATATTGGGGTTTTTTGACCATATCCACCACGCTGAACAGTCACAGATTCAGCTAGTACGCAGGATGACGCTTTGGTCCTTCATCCGGTTGGATATCTCATCGTCGAGTCTTACGATTCCCCAAGGAGAGTCCACTGCTGAACAAAGGTCTCCCCCATAGAAATCTACATAATAAATTTCTATTTCCTACCCCCTTCCACTTCCAGCATTCATCGTCATCCCGTTACCTTTATCGATCATACTAGAATCCTCGCTGTATTATATGCCATCCTCCATGATCTGAAGTACCCCGTTTTGATACCCCTGCGAAATTGTAGAAAATAAGACTCAAATTAGCAAAATGCTTTGTTTTTTCTACACCTTCAACTGGCAGCAGACATAATACTGAATGTTATTATTGTGAGGTGTTGATTTCATCCTTATGATTTTTTACAATTGTTCTTGACATACAATGCGTTTCCGAGAATAAGGGACAGACAGACCTACAACAAAGGGACCCATAGGGGTGCTGTCTCAAACCTACATAATTATGTAGCAGGTAGGTACAATATGCCGTCCTACAAAACGACTAGATAATTTGTCACTTGACTAGTGAAGCATGGCGAATTTTTTTCGCTACAAAAAAAGAAAGATGGGGAGCCACCCCAACCAATTCTTGGATTTGTCAGGTTACCTAGTGCAGCTATCCAAAAGCCTTTGTAGTGTCATAATTAGTAGCTCGTTCTCGATACGAGTGTATATAAAAAAAAATTATAAGGTGGTTAATAATAAAACAATGTTACATAATATTATAGTCTATAATTTATTTTTCCTAAGTACTTCAATTACTTAGAGAAAACGTCTTAATGAGTCTTATTCTATTACTATTACGCATCAAATACAATAAGAATTAAAATATAAATTACGAAAATATAGCTTTATAAGATTAATAAGTTTTACATAAGTAATTATAATAAAAATATTAATCACAGTGTTTAAGTATAAAATTTAATACGAACTCTGGAATGGTTAGTTTATTTTAAAATTAAATAATACGTATAAATATCAATCGAAGGAAGCCGTTTTTATATATTTAGTCATTTACAATTTAACTTAAAAACGTTGCAATATATTGAAGAAGTAAGTAAGCTATAGTTTTGTTCTTCTAATAACGTGCGTTTTACAGAAGCTGCAGAAATGTTGAAAATTTCACCAGTTTTTCAAAAATATTGTCAAAATATTACCTATTATAACATAATTCTTATTGATAACATTCCTCTTATTGCAAACATGTCGTAGACGTTGTCATTGTCACTTTATCGGAGTGAAGTGATCTATTCCTATTGGAAAGATTTTCATTGTTTTAGCTTATTAAAGGTACTTAAACTCTTACAGAGGCCATACTTTTCTTCAACAAGAACAACCCAAAACTTCTCGTTTTATTCAATAATTAGCAACGTTTTTAAGTAATTAACTTGAATTGATTTTTTATCTCCTTTGGAGATGGATTTATTTCAAGGCACAATAGTTTTGTAATAATAAAATATAGGTAATTATGAATTACTTTTATTCATCACGAGTAAATAGGTTTAATTTACTTACTTGTAAAACAAACAGCCTAATAAAAATAAATAATAAAGTCATATAATATCAAACCCAAAAGAGTTTAGTCCTTAAAAATTTTAAATAAAAAAATAATTATGTAAGAACATACAAAAGAAAGTACTTGCACAGGCAAATACTTTAAACGAGTGAGTCCTTAACTAAGAAAAAAATGTAGATAATTAAAATAATTGGAACAAAAAACATACAATAAATAAGCATAATAGTGGAATGGCTACGGAATGAAATAAGAATATTTTTACAAATCTAAATGCTACAATTATGACTGACAATAATATTTTTGACACACGAGATTTGAAGTAAGTAAATTTATTTCAATACCTCTAATACAAAATGGTCCATAAGTAACTAATAAGTCTTCTATGATTTTAAGATGTGCTTCTAAGTACTGATTAGTTGCAGTACCTAATTAGATAAAGGTTATCTTTTATAGAAAATGTCATAAATATTCACTTAAAGTCTGCCTCATTCTTAGCAATGCTGATGAATAATTAATTATCTATTTCAAATTTGAAAGTTTTCGTTAAGTAAATAAAAATACGATTTTTAATTAGTAAGGTGGCAGTAGATAGAATTTGAAAGGTTTGATAGGTTATAGTATAATAATAATAATTGGTAAACATACTAATGTTTAGGGAGCCTCCTCAAGTTTACTTACGAGATGTTAAAGCCCCAACTTAAAGGTAAGCGAACTATATAAGTATAACGACTAACTATAAAAGATAGAGAAGAAGGCGGTGATACCATAAAATATGTAAACCAAAAGAGAAAAGTTTTGTCTGAAAAGGTTGTCATTTTGTAATCTGCAAACTAATTCGTATCATAAAAATATCTCCATTCAACACTTTGCTAAGAATAGGACAGCTACTTAACTAGCTTACTCCATAATTTTCCGGATAACTTGTACCAGAGTGTAAATTACATGTGTCTTGTGTTGCCAAAGTTGATTCCGCTCTGAGTGGCACCCTTGTTGGATCCGTATTGGAGAGAGATCACGCCCTGGCCTGCACGGAGCTGTTCTTCTGAGAAGTTCCTCACGTTCTTCTCGGCCTCTTTGGGTCCTATTGAGGGCTTGCCGTAGTTTCCAGCCTGGAAATTAAAATAAGAATAATATTTTATAATTATCTTTTATAAAGGCTTCATTCTTTATAAAGTGGGCAGCAGCGTCATCCTGCTGGCTGGCTCCATTCTGGCTGGAACTGCGATCACCAATCCGCCTGCCCAGGATGGTGATTATGGGCAAGTATCTATAATAAAATGTAATGAATTAGGGAGGCTTCTATTCAGCAGTGGATTTTATAAAACAAATTCGGTTTAGTGACAGCGTTTGTATCTCAAGCCGTCAGGACTGATTTCGTAGATCTATGATTTATTGGAGTCGTTCCCACCTCGAATAGCATTCGCATAGTCTCCGCTCAGAATCACTATTAGAATATCAGAAAGACCCACGCGAAAATAACTAGAAAGATATCCAAATATGAATAAAATATTCGAGTTTAGGCAGTACGAAGTTTGCCGGTTCAGCTACTTAATAATAATTCTCTTATAATTATTTAGTTCCAAGATAAGTGTCATTAGGAACTTGTTGTATGGATATTTCATAACGAGTTCACATACCTGATATTGACATTTGTAATAATTACTAATGAAATTCTTATAATTAATATTTTTGTAAGTTATGAATTTACATAACATTTTTTTTGTCTTTTGTAAGATTTTGATTTGTGTTTATTTATTTATTTTTATCTATTTAAATGATCACCAATATAATAAACATTAACAATACAAAAAAATCGATATATATCTTTATGATATGTCTTTATGATATATAAAGGATAGGATATATCATAAAGACAGCATGCAATTAAAAAATTAGAAAAGAAAATTCCTAAAGTTACAGTTTAAAAACACAATACAACAATACCATTTATAACATACAAGAACAAATTGAATTACATAATTATGTGTATTTTTAATAATAATAATAATAATAATAAACTGTTTATTTCAGACTTTTACATCCATATGTGTTAGTACAATAACTTACGACTATTGTTAGTAAAATGCTTAGTTTAATTACATTAGATTACAAGGGCGGGCAAATATTCTCAGAAATTATTCTATTAACAAAACACTTCCACATCGGGGAAGTGTATCTGTTTGCTAGAGTCAATAGTATGCTGTTGGAACTATCTCTAAGTCTACTGACTAAGGAAGCAGTCTTTTTACGAATGATAGCTCCGAAGCCATCAGTTTGGTACTCCACAAATTTAATGAATAATATATAAATTTAATAAAAATTTAATGAAAAAGAAAAAATCAAAATGTCATGATTGAAATAAGATAAAAATAAAAATGCCAATCGTACAAATTGCAGTCAAGTAAGGAGAGGAGAGACCTCTTGAGCCCGCGAATAATAATAATTAAATAATAATAAAAAGTTTATTGAACAAAACACATTTTCACAATACACTTAAATAACTAAACTATGTCTAACCTGTTCTTATAGGTATCTATGCTCTCTACCCTAAAGGCTGTGTTAAGTTTAATAGATATTGGGTTTATAATTACATGAATACCTACAACAATATACATAGATTAAAATATGAAAATAAATATAAATAAATATAATTTACTTTTATACTTATTAGTTATATAATGTCGCCCATGAACAAATCGAGCTTCTTGGTTTTATCGACGCCATTAAACTCCCGTAAAATTCGATTTATGGGTGCGTTCTGTCCAAGATTGGATTCACTAGGCAGATCGACAAGAACTTTACCTCTTGATGCCCGTGGAAGCTAAAAGGGTACCGTAAATGTCAGATTGTGTTAATTATATTTAGATGCTTAAGTTACTAATATTTCTACGCCACTATCTAATAAAATGCGAAAAACTTATATGAACTATGTATGTATGAATGAATGTCATTTATTTCTCAAATACGGTACATTATTATTAAAAATAAATTACATACTTAATAAGATATATCATAAGATTGCTGTTGGCGTGATCAAATTACATTATGCTTTAGGATATATTTTTCCTTATAATAATATCACAAATTCATTTTATATTTGGCTTAAAACGTAACGGACAGTCGTTTCTCATGTACGTTTATTGCAATTAGTAAGAATTACATAATTATTCCATTTATAGGTTTGGTAAGGAAAATCTTAAAATTTTATTAAATTAATTATATACTACATTTCCCAGCTGTACTAGGCACTACTAACCTAAGCATAGTTCTGGTTTAAGCGTGTGGTGTCGGGTAATACTGAGCAGATGCTTTATGTTATCTAAAAATCTATTCTATTTTACTCAAATTACTTTTTAACTTTTTAGGAAAGACCAGTGAACTCAGCATAGATATAAGCACAGGACTTTGCAGTCCCAGGGTCTCGGGTTTTAACCTTGCTCGACCTTCGAATTTCGTCGTAAAGAAAGCCAAACATCTATGGCAGTCGTTATTACACGGTCAGTCTAATATTCTGACTGCTGGTCTAACCAAACAATGATGTTTTCCTTTGGTATGCGGAGTTCAGGCGGAACTTACCTTTCTACCAAGAGACTGCAGGCAGATGACGACAGAGTTGAGGTTTTGTCTCTCCCACAGATCAACAGTTTGGAAGGTCTCTTGCGCAGGCACTCCGAGATTCTTAGCTGCTTCGAGGAAGGCGTTAATGTTCTCCATACACTTGAACGCCATCTTTGACTCGTTCACCTTCTTCACCAGACCAGGTTGAACGTTGTTGACTAACCTGAAAATTAAGGGATAAAAATATTTAATATTATGAATGGACTTTGTGTTTATATTATAATTTTACTAATGTTAATAATTTTACTGTCTGCCTGTTTCTAGCCCTTTCATGATTTTACTAGGCTGGTTATCATAACATTTGGCTCGAAGATAGCATATGCGCTAGAGAAAACTGTCTTTGTGATCCATGTATTTATGCTTAGCTAAAATCTCTTCATTAATTTGAATATTATTAAGGATTTGAACACATACAACTTTGTGCCAAAATCATACCAATAAACTTTAATGTGCGACTAGTAAATGATTTGCATTACACTAGTAACTTTTATGTATATCGCTGTAGTAAATATACCAGCTAGAATGATTACGCGCTTATACATTATTATAATGCAACCTATGAAGTCCAGATATTTGAATTTCTTTACAGGAAACATGCCATATCTTTGCCTGCAGCCTGCTACCTGGCAGATAAGTTAAGTAAGTTTTCTTTAAAAGGAATATTACCAATTTGTGAAAAAGAACATGTCTCTTTCATTAGTGTACTTAGTAGGTAGGACTTAAAGTCAAAATAAATTATTCAAGTTTGGCTTAATAGAGCTCTTATGAAGGTCAACTAAAAAACTAAAGCTTATGTGGTTCTACTAAATAAATGCATTCATCTTCACCATCACAATCCACTGCCCTATTAATGAGCAGGGGCCTTCTTTCACAACCTATAATGAGAGGGGTTTTGTTCATACTCCACCACGCTGACCATGTACGAGTTTTGCTGTTAGAATCATTCAAGCAGCCCAATAGAACCTCTAAATTAACAACAAGCAAAGTGACAACCGGGGCGGAGGCTTAACATGCCTTCTGAAGCACGGAAGCGCTCATTGTCAAGAGCCACATAAACGATCACCTGCCAAGCAATCTTAGTGAACTTTTGCTTTATTTCGGTAATCGCTTCCGACCACCCCAGTGCGCTTTCTACATATTTTTATACGTATGAGAGAAGCGAGCAGAGGATGCAGTTCAAAAACTATCAATCACTAGAACAAGCCTACAATAAATACATTACTTACTTGCAAAGAAGAGTGCCGTCCTTCAGGACCTCGTAGAAGTTGTCCATGTCTCCGGATACGTTCTCTGGTGTTCCGGTGATCTCTCTTATCCATTCCAAACATTCTTGTGCCAATTCTTCGCTGTATTTGCTGTTAATCTGAAATAAAAGATATGGAATATGTTATTATTCTGCTACAATGGTTTAGATAATTAAGAAAACATTGGTTGTCAACGCACTAGTAATGCTCAGGCGGCCATAGTCCCTCAAACATTTCATCAGATGCGCCGTAAATAACTTTTCAAATGGTGTTTGTTAGTAAAAAAACACCTTTGTATTTGTGTGCCACTGTCAATAAGGGGCACAAAAATTAGGAAATACAATAAAAACCTAAGTTGTATGTCTATTTTTAATCAAAATGGAAAATAATAACTCATCTATAGACTAAGCCCGATTGCACATCAAAAATATTTATAAACCATAAAATTCTCTATTAATAAATTATGGTAGACAATTAGTATTTTTAAAGTGCCATAAGGACAGATTATTTATTTTTATGATATAGGAAACCGTATATGAAAAACGTTGTTGCACTCTTTACTGTAGGACATCAAAATAGTAATTTCACAATCGGTTTAATCAAGGTTTAATTCTAATCAGTGGTTGAAAGACTTGACAAAATAATACTCTAATGCTATGCGCAATCATCGACAAATAGAAACTGAAATAATGAAGCATTTTACGGTTGTCGAACTGTAACTCTATAAGTTGCTGGCATTCAAGTTAATTTATAGGTTACTATGGCTGGATGAGTTTAGAAATGACAACACGATTACGAGGTATTAGAAGTTGGAGCTATGTGAGGTAATTAAGTACGTACTTTTGTATTAATATAGATTGTTTAATTGACGACGGATATGGTGCTAGGATCTGTGTGCCTGCATTTCGATCCCAAGACCTTGGATTAGATTCTCATAAAGGCCAATTATTTTTTCGCATCAACGTGGGTAGAATTCCGATATGTTTTTAATTATTAAATTGCTTTTGTTTAATGTATCATCTCCCTCTCATCTCACGAGAAGTTGTAAGAGTCGACGAAGAAAAATCCTACGGAATAATGGGTAAAAGCGTCATTTTGCGTACTGGCTTGAACTGCGATCACCAATTCGCCTTCCCAGCGTAGTGATTATGAGCAAACACTCCCAAAGGTTGGTAGGGTGTGTCAGACTTTTACTGACGAAACCCATCAATGTTCCTTCTTGAGCCTACGATGTCCCGGGGTAACCCTTTCGAAAAGTCCGCGCTTTTCACTGGTACTTTTCAAAGCCGTTTTAATAAATAATCGATGATTTTTCCAAAAAGCATTGTAATAAATCACAATCATGTGTAATTTATAAAGTCACACCACATGAGGCTTACATCATATATTTTGTATGAATCCTACTGAATTAGACATATTTAGAGTAGGTGATTCAATTTATATAGCTAATGCTACATTCAAGTTGTTTTATTCAAATTGCGTCACCAGTGATGACTATTTGCCATTGGAATGAATCCTGTAATATTGCTTCAAATTCAAAATTATTTATTCAAGTTTGGCTCAAAAGAGCCCTTATGAAGGTCAAAACTTAAACTAGCGCGCCCATTCGCGGGCGGGATCTTGATCGTGAAAGAACGAGCAAGAAAATCGTCAAGGTTAGTTTTTTCTCCCGCCAGTTACAAGAAAATGTAATTAGTAGTAAAACAATTTGACAAGTCTACAAAAACCTGTGTTCTGCAGTCACGAGATTTAAAATCAAAGAAGAAAATAACTCTTTTTTAAGTTGTACGAGCATGATTACGAATAAACATAGTAGACATGAGCAGACCAGGCTCCACTGGCGGCACCCGATCACGAGTATGACGCATGAACCAGCCATCGTTTCGCTCAACTATTTAGGGAACGTAACGACCCGACGCATGACGCCACCACCGCAAAGACTTTTAAGTGAGCATGACATACTTAAGCTACAGGATAAAAGAATTTTAACAAAATAACATTATATTGAAGAGAAGTGCTGCAAACCTATGTTAATTGAATTTATACTTTTAAAAATTGTGATACCTGAAGACAGATGCCCAGTTATTTTTTTATGGGCTACTTAATCATACTGAAGGTAGCGTCAAAACTAGTTATCACATAACATATTTTTATTTTGTCATATCACACTGTAGTTCTAAGTAGTTTCCCTTTAGGTGACTGAAGTCAGACGGCAGTCGCTCCATGTAATAACTAAAATTTAGAAAAATCTGGTTAAACCAAATATAATTTTTGATTAAAGGCAGACAGACAGTGAGCAAACCCTGGGCCCTAAGTTTAAGTCTAGGGCAACTGAAATAACGCTAGGATATGATAACGACACAGCAGTTCTAACCCCAAAAAAAGCAGAACTTGCTAATGGATATCATCTACTAGATATAACGGATAAACATAAGTACAATACTTATAAAACATTCAGAACACGACAAATATTCAATTTTATGCGTACAAATATTTGTTCTCAATGGGAATGGAAATCATGATTTCAAGAGGAGAGTTCAGGAATTGACATTCACATCAAACCTATCTGTAAAAAAATTATAGTGCTTTTTTTTAATAATGCGTAGATCAAATGACGACTGATATGAAATGATGACGATCGATATGGCGTGGAGGTGAATAGGTTCGATTCCCACACAGGAAAAATCATGTATGCATGATTATTATTGATTATGAATATTTCTTCTGGTCTGGGTGTTTTCTTATGTAGGTATATAAAGTATGTATTTACAAAAAATACATATTTAAGTATGTTTATCCGTTCTTTAGTATCTATAACACAAGTTCTTAATGATACTCATCTTGGAACTAAATAATTGGTGTGATTGTAAGAAATTGTTTAAATATGTAAAAAAAACCTTAGACGGGTCTGTGACAATTACTTGTTTAGATCTTCTTCCACTTTGGAGCAGATCCCCAATGCTCATATAAATCAATTGACTTTTAAAAGAGTGTCTCAAAGTCATAATGATCACTCACCGAAAATATTAATGACGATATAATAATATGTATTACTAATGTATGTGGTGAGCCTAACTAAAACGATGATGCAATGATTTAAGGATGCCAACGTGACTCAGGATCGCCACAGACGTTACAAGCCAAAAAAATTATAATGTTGCTCTTCATGTGGTTCTGAGTACCAAAGTTTTCTCATTTCGGTATTTGGGAACGGATACGAACGTGAGCTTATTTTAATGAAAGAATATTTAGAAGAGAA
Organism: Musotima nitidalis; assembly: GCA_949126915.1. NCBI lineage: Eukaryota > Metazoa > Arthropoda > Insecta > Lepidoptera > Crambidae > Musotima > Musotima nitidalis. Next base: position 6,210,373 of record OX421422.1, read on the forward strand.
AATACATAAGGTATATATATACCTATTACAAAAATAAATCTCACAAATTTTATAATATATAGTGAAATCAAAGTTACTTGTGTTAGCGTTATATCAGACAGATTAATGATTAAATTTGATGGTAAAATGTGTTGCAAGTTGTTCGCTTCATTTTCCTCCCCAGTATTTAAGTACTAAAGTTATTCACGTTTTAGTATTTGGGAGCTGATACGATTGTAAGCTAATTTTAATGTAAAGTAAATAAAATATAAAGGTAAAAGACACAACATAAAATCTCACAAATTTATAAGATTTAAGAACATATAGTTACTAGTTAGCGTTAAATTTCACAGATTCATAATTAAATTTGTGCGATAGTAAAGGTGTTACGAGCTGTTCACTTTATATGGTTCTAAGTTATTCGCGTTTTATTATTTGCAAACTGATACAATAATTAATAACAGTTAATTTTAAAGATCCAAGACTCTCATAGTTTCATACTAAATTTATGTGACGATAGAAAAAAGGTTTTTACAATTACTCTGAGTACCAAAATAATTATCGATATTAGTAATAGAGAACTAGTGTTATCGATAGAAGATTAGGTAAATACACATATGTATATCTAAGCCCCAGCATTAAATCTTAGTAAGTAATTGTATATTTTATTCAAAAGTATATAAAAAAGAGGACTGAACTATTTACTACATATTCAGTTTAATTAGTTTCCATACGCATTATTGGTTATCAAATATGGCCGGTATTTATGATTTAAGTATTGAGTAAGTAAATAATATAATTAAAGCATATCTAATACTGTAACAATTAGGAATTACTCGTATAGCAAGAACTTTGCAGTTATAGGACTTAAGTAAAACACAAAAATGTGTGTTTAAAATTTTTGAAATAAAATAACCGCCAATATTTGGAACGGCTACATAAAGTTAGACAGTTTCTTTTGTTTTATTTGTTATTTTAACCAGGTTTAAAAAATATAAAAAAATCTAATAAGACAGAAAATGGCGGTACAAATGTCGCCGGGTAAGGTAGTATCAAATGTATTGAAGGAAAGCCCAACTTTATTGTGTAGACCACATAAGCCACAAACTATCGTACAATTTATATGCTGAGCCCGTATCTAATTTGTATTTGAAGACAAAGGAAGTGGACGTTGTATGTAAGCTGTGTCCTGTTCGTAGTTATACTACTTTGGTTAGACACATACCATCATATTTTTAAATATGTAACTATTTTACGGATAATATATTTTGATTTATTAAAACGTCATTATTTTATGTCCTTTAAAAGAAATCGGCAAGATTACTGTCTTGATTAATTAGTTAATGATTAATTAACTTATTTTTGTGGTGACCTAACCTATATTATTATCAAATTACAATAGCAGAATAATTGCTGCATTAGAATTCATTTGCATAACTCCAAAGTTATATAGAACAATACAATTTTAACGGATGTTATGAAATACAAACCGAACTAATTATTTACCTATCAATTTATTTTATAGTTAATAGCTCTGAAAAATTATGTCAAATAACAACGTTATCAACAGTGAGCATAGCAATAGTACCTATCAAACTAGCAGGGTCATTGGGTGAGCAACTAATCCTGATAAGCAAAACAAACTATAGTTTTATAGTAACTGCACTAACTTTAGAGAAAACTATTTTCAAATACTATGTCTTGAAAATCATTATCAGTAAACTATTAACATGAAGCAAAAAAAAATCACGTCATCGTGTCAGAACTATATGCACATGCATAAACTCATTAGCGCCACCATGTGTTCAAAGAGGTCAAGATGAATTACATTACGGATATCAAAGCCCCGGTAATGATAATAAAGCAGCATTCTCTGCTAATCTTTCCACGGCTAACCCATACACGGCCTAACAACAAAAACTACTGTGGCCATAAATAACTATGATTCAATGTCAACGGATTCAGAGGCTCTGTTGCGTCAGTGACTACTGAGCACGTTAATATATCTATGTCCGTTTGTGTCCGTTTTTGGAGAATATTCTAGACTTGTATACGTAGTGTAGAGGAGGTAACTGATATAAAAAAGTTGGTAGCCTTGCAAGGAATCATCGACAATGGTCTGTTTGCTTGTAAGGAGGTCGGAATGGGGTCAGGTAGCGAGGCTGCCACACCGGTTGCATCAATAAAGTAATACGGCTAAGCAGAAAGGGGCTTAAGTTGCTCGAGAAGTCGAGAAAAATCGAAGTGCACCGTGATTGCGTATTCAAATTCCCATAGAACTTCTGCTTCCAAAGAACAGCACACTGATGTCAAAATAAATTGTACTTACAATAAAAGTTCAGATTAATCCAACTTAGTCTTAACATAAAGTAGAAATGCGTGATAGTCAACGTTATTTTTTCTAGACATTATTTACATAAAGTTGTGATCATTAAAATTACGGAATAGTTTCTTAATCGAAGAAAGTTCAACACAAAGTGTTTGAAGAAATTGTCGGAATGCCATTTTGCCATAGATCATAAATTGCAGTTTGTAAAAAGCATTGCTAAGTCACGTTTTATTTAATAGTAACTGTGAACTATTGGACTCTGATTTCAAAGCGTAAGGTAGAGTTTTGCTTTCTTCTAGTTAATTATCTGTGGTTTAATAGGCATTTTTATGTTCAACTTAAGGAATTCTCGTCAAGCTTCTTTTCAATGACATAATGTGTCCATAAGTAAAGGCTTTGCAAAATATTTGAACGTAGAACGTTATTTCAAACAAAAGGCAGTTTGCGTTGAAACTGTTAGGTATTTGATTTACTTAGCTCGTCAAGCAACCGGTTTTTAGACACAATTGAAATCCTTGTGGCGGTCGTTTACTACGTGGTGTATTAACTAAAATAAACAAAAGTACGAATTTGAATGTTTTCGACAACACTTATCTTCCAAAACTTTGCTTGCGTCTTTGCATCTTGTTATGCATATATTACAAATCTATATAAATATAAAAATACTTCAAATGGAAATTTTGGTATAATACAATGCAGCTCAATTTATGAATTTTTTATTATCCTTTCTAATTCTAAAGATCAGTCATAAGAGTATGTGATTTATCTTATCGTGAACCCAAATATTGGCACCCAAATATTTGCGAAGGATGCTTTTGTAAAAAGGTCTCCAATGTATAATTGAATTAATATACATGTGTACCTAAATGATAACTTCAAAATTATTTTGTTTAAAATATATTTTCTAGGCCCCACACGTGGTGAGCTATTACTAAAGCAATTGGTATTCGCAGAAGTAGGAATTGCAACGAATGTAAACATAATATGCATTGTTCACAATAATTGCGTTACTAAGAATAGACTAGTATAGATAGTTAAGAAAGTAATTACAAGTGACTCGTAAACTTGTAATTCTCTGAGAAAATTTAAACACTAAAACATAGACCAGTTTATTGTTTGTTACTTGTTTTGGTCGCTATTTTGAAACAACGCCATATTAGACGTTTCAGGTCTCACAGCAACAGTGTTACATGGAGGATTAAATATTAAAGAGAAATTTTTGGTTGCTGCCAATCAACGGCATATGGTGGGTTTTGAAAGTGACCTGTATACCTTATAATATGTATGTCCTGCGCAAAGGCCAGGCCATATAAGGTGTGGTTTGTGTTGTAAGCAGAACTGCGCGCGTGAGTCACCGTCTGTGGAATTAGTTGAGTAAACTCTTTGCTAGTAATCGAACATATGGTTTTTACCTGGAGCGTGACCAACCGCTGGTTGATCTGATAACGAGCGAATCAAATCCGAATTTCAAACATGTTTCAACCAAAGACAACCACATAGGCCGCCATTTTGAAACTGTTGTTCTGGGAAAGAAGTGTTTAACTTGCATACATAATTATGGCAACTTGTCTGAATATTTTTGTAATGCCGTTATAACAATTACTGCTTCAGAAGAGGTTTTTAAAAATGGTTTCTCATTAAATGATATGGTTAAAAATGTTATATACCTATAGTAGCTCGGACAAATAAACAGTTCAAGTCAAATACAGGAAAGTAGGAAAAGGAAAGAGCATATAAATAATGTATTTTACTAAAAGACATTATGAAAAGTCAATAAAGAGCTGATGTTCAAATTCTTTCCCGAGACATGGCAAAAAATGGTAAAACTAACTCTAAATTTAATAGGTTTACAGTGAGTTTGGCTTGAGTTACATTCCTACCGTGCTGCTAACTGTAATAATAAATCAAATATTTACTTTAAGTTGCTGATAAGACAAATAGTATCACGTAGCATTACTGAAGTTTTGCCAATAAACATATTAAAATAACTCCATATTGTAGGTACATTATAGTTTGTCATGAACAGTTGAATGTCAGATGTCCTCTATTAAATCAATTTGTTTGTAGTTGTTTGTATGTATCATAGCTCTTGTAATTGAGATAAAATTAAGGCGATAATAGTTATTACCGACCTTTCAGTAAGGCATGCATGTTATTTAAACACATTTTGAATATATCTGTTTTGCATGTTAAAAACTAACACATATTTATAAGGAATTTTATTAAAAGCTCAAATCTAATGTAATCATAAATTATCAAATTTAGAGTAAATTTTTAACACATTATTAATTTTCTTTTCAAAAGCAAAATGTTTAGCTACATTATTACTGAGTACTTTTGATACATACGCCTGTTTCCCCGAAGCGGTAGGCAGAGGCACCTCATAAGCCCACACTTCGCTGGCGAGCCTATTGCCGCCTACCGGCATCTGTTACGTCCCCTGAGCCTCGTGTGTTCATCAGCAGTTGCACCACTTGCAGGTGAGTTTGGCTCGAGCTCTTTCTATGTTGGTAGGATCCCTATACACCCTATTTAATATATTACTTACAAAAATAATGTACCTATATAATTCACAGTCACATCACATACGGATTTTACTTATGGTGCCGTAACCAATCATGTATGTATTTCTAAGTAGTTAATACTTCTAAGTAACCGTGTTTTCTTTGATATCTCTTGACGCAAGTCCGTAGGCTTATTTCATATAAAGTTCGGTTAACCGTAATTGCGTAATTATTCAAAGATATCTGTGTATTTATGCAAGTTCTATTTTATGACCAGCACACGGACCGAGCTCATGATTGCTGCAGAAAATGTAGTATCTACATGTGGCTGAGCATTGGAAAACCCTTTTGAAGCAATATAAAGCGAAATATACCATCGAAGCGAAAAGAAGAAGTGCTATCTGATCTGTGGGTCTCACCACTTATTTTTTTAGGTGGGAAATCATAAAATGACTTTCTCCCGCTGTGGGTGAAGTAGACTTCTACTGAGCAAAAACCATCCATGTGCCTTTCTTGAGCCTGCTATGTTTCGGAGCCGCGGTAATACTTTTTAACAGTCCCGCAAATCTGGAAGGCTCTGCAGCGATAGGCAAGACTATATTCCGCTATGATGCGTGGCAGATTTTACTGTTTTTTATAGCTTACTGTGTAATTATAATTATAGTGTCATTTTACTATAATTTAAAAATAAATAATTAGGTGCTTAAAGGTTTAGTTGTTTTATGTGCACTCCACTCCCATACAAGACAACAGACAAGACAAGTATTAAATACTTGTCTTGTCTGTTGTCTTGTATTTTGTGTCCTTGAATATGTATATTTGTTCTAGTCTATTTGTTCTATATGTATATTTGTTCTAGTCTAGGTTTATTTTCTAACATGAGCAAGTTACACATTTTTTAGCTAATAGGTACTATGGGATCGACCAGAAATAAAAGTTATAAAATGCTCTTTGATAAAAATATTTAAAAACGATTTGGTTACTCCACAGTACCCACCTGCCGGCGAGGTGGACTGGGGCTTCGTACTCGGTGCATGTTTAAAAACTGGTTTTTAGTTGAATTGAGAGATTCTCCTTGACCCAAATCAATATCACCGCCTCTTTGCAATAGGAAGAAGATGTTATGTACAATTTCACCCCTTTTGAAATTCAAATTTATGTAGACATGTTTAAATTTAAAAACATACTAATTTGCACTTTTGTACCCAACTTTTTGGTTGTTATAAATTTAAAAAGTTTAATACTAAAATTTGGTGAAATTGAACATCACAAGATTTCAATTGAATTTGTTGAAGAACTTTCATGTAAGGTAAGTATGTATTATGTTTATGATTAAGTAAAAGTCTAATTATAATTGTCGTATCTTGTTAACTAAAATTCTACGATATAAATCACTTTGTTTATGTGGCAACTTATTTAGCAAACTGAGCCACAATGTCTGTGATAATAATTTGGAAACTTTTCTTGAAAGATTGTTCTCGTTGAGTTGAGATTTTAGTCAAATTTGCAACAACTATCACTATAAAATAGTTTTGAAGTAATATACAACGAGTTAGCAGTTAAACACTTTAAAAATAGTAACCTAAGGATACAACTTACCACCACTTAGGTACTTGTAGGGATTTCTTTTTGGGAAGAAAGTAAGCAGGCAAGCCGATTGTGCCGTACAGTTTCTCAAAATTACTTAAATGTATATACCATTTTAACGAACATGATAATTATAAACGTAAGTACCAAATAACAACACAAGGATAAATTATCTTTGGACTGTCTACTATAACTATAACTCTATTTTCAATCTCTTTGTTGCAGCTATGTTGTACAAATAGGTCTTAATAAAATTGTAGTCTTAAATATAAACCCTGTTAGGACACAGCAAAACTACCTCCGCAACTCAGAGGGAAACATCATTCTATGGTTAAACAAGCTGTTTGTCTGTTAGAAGGCACTGACTTCCTTATAACGACTGCCATAGATGTTCATGACAGCCGGGACCAACGGCTTAAAGTGCTTTCCGAGGCTCGGAGCAAGCGATAACATTTACGCACATAACCGGGTTTTAACCCGAGACCCTCTGAATTTTAAGGCAAGGGGTCTCGCCACTGCGCTATCGCCGCTTTACACATACTATCCATAGTACTTCAAAATACCTAAATCAGTTCCCAATAATCCAACGAACACTTAATTAGTATTTACATGCACAATCAAATCAAGAATCTCTTCTCGTCAAATCAAATCAAGAACCATTACTTGCTTAAATCAAGAATCAGTTAACTGTCAGTTACTTTTCATAAGTGACTGTGTAAACTTTTTACACAAGTGTTAAATAGTATTGCTTAAATAAATTCCGACAATTAAATAGTTCGCTACCTCACAGATAAAAATTAATAACATGAATAATTCCACAAAAAACATATCCCGTCAGAGTAAAAGAAATGTTTCAGTACCTAAAATTAAACTTATTTCGGTAATCGAATTAAACTAAAGAATTTGGTATGAATAAACGAGTTTTGGTAATAGTTTATTAACGGTAACAGAATATAAAGATCCGATGACGATATCCGTAGGTGTAACCACTGGCTGTGAGAGTATAAGTATGGTCGGCTGAGTGTAAGGCGTTTTCCACTGCAAGCTAAGATTATTGCAAGCTATAGTGTACGCCATCAGTTTGACTTACTCCTAATTCTGTACAACTAAGAGTATTAAGTATCACTTTTGAAAAGCTAGTAAATAAATAAACGATGAATTTTACTAACATATCGAAAAGAAACTCTTTCTGTTTGTCGGTTTCACGCCTAAGCTACAGTGTCAATTTTAATAAAATTTTGTAGGAAGAAATTTAATGGCTTAAAGAGGCATGTGACTCGCTAGTGAGTATCAGAATTTTGAATGCTAGGATGTTTATTATTTAGTTTCACTTTAAACTCTTTATTACACATTAAAACAGGGTTTCCCCAGTATGGACTCCAGTCTCTCACAAAGAATATTGTTTTGTATTAATTTTCTACATTTAAAACTTGTAAACTTTTGTGAAGAGAGAAAATAAACAATATATTATTATTATTATTTATAAAAAATTGATATTGATACTTCTTAATATCGATTTATTAAAAAAAGTTAAACAAAAGAGAAAAATAACAACACGTTTTGTGTGTTTGAGTGTGTGGTCAAACTTAAAAAGTTACATAAAATTAATATTTATATGGAAAATACTTGTTATAATCTAGAGGTTAAAGAGCTTGGCAAATTATATAACTTCATACTTATTAATTCTGCAAGATTTCCGTACGAGGAAAACACAAAACTTAATCTTGGAGATAAAGACTCTTTTACCCTAAATGGCAACCCGTTTGTTGCTTAAACATGTGTGCCTCTGGGTGTGTGTAAAGAGTCAGTTCAGAATTTACTTTTATTACGATACAGTGAGGTACGTACAAAAGTCAAAGTATTACATTTGATCTGTGGCTTTTTGTCTGGTTTGAATTTCCACATTCAATCTCTCAAACCCTGTATTTTTGATTTAGGTATTTTAATAGCTTCACAAAATAAACTGTGCATGATTTCGTTATAACAGTTAGTTATTCTTTCTTATTCTCTATCTATCTATCTTATTATGACAGTTTTGTGATACGTATAATATAGCTTCTGGGTGAAACTTTCGTATAATAGCTAAACTGCTATTTAGTGGCATGCCTATACCAATTTGCTATATGTCAGTATAGTCTACTAGTGTCTGACTACTAAATTTATCTGACCCACTGGAATAGTGCTAAGCTGGGATAAACAGTTGATTACGTTCAGCTTCAAGGTAATATGCAATTATCAATACCAAAATTCATTACATTAATGTAGCGATATTTTTTTGTTTACCAGCATGCTAATATTAGGATTAAAGTATCCTATTGCCTAGAATTTAATACGAATAGTAGCTGATTTTATCAATATTATTTAAGCAAGAAAGCCTAAAATACAACCCCTTCTACATTTACCTCTAATATCAGTAACTTTAAACTACGGGTAAATTAAATGAATGACATACATTGATTTCAACATAACAGCATTGGAATCGATTGTAGTACATTTTTAAAATTAATTTTGATTAGGTAGGCATTGTTCATTGGAACTTGGAGTTAGCTTAGTCAGTGCAGCTTTTAGTGCGGTCGGCGCTTAAGTCGGACTTACGGACATTGACCTTGCACCTCAGCACCACAGATACAATTTTGTATGTTTAGGAGGGTCCACTGCGTCCTTGGATTCGTGAGAAAGAGGAGTTTTTATTATATTTTAAATTGTATTTTATGTTTTTGTTTTTATTATTCAGATACAATCTTTGTTAAAGGTTCCTGAATACTTTTTTAAATTATATAAAGAAGATAAGTCGTAAAAATTGCCCTTATAAGAATTGTTAATCTTTATTGAGAACTAGTTTAGTTTTGCCTGCGACTTCGTAAATGTGAAAGTGACAGGTAATTAAACAATATTTTTTTACATAATTTATGTTACCTATATTACTATTAACCATTTAAGCCATTTCTGATAATAAATGTCACATATGTACATATATGCACAGAAATACTGAGATATTTTTTTGACTTTGCATTATGCCACTATAATTATATTTGTTTTACATTCATAAGCCAATAAGCTAAAAGGCTTGTCTAAGCAACACCTGAGAAATTATTCGCTCACTTTTACGAAACATACTATAAACTTTTTGAACTCACAAATCATATCTAAGTACTTTCTGGGTTTGGGACACCTACCCTTCGTTTTATGCTGGAAAACGATTTTTGCTTATATTTTTTTAAAAATTAATCCTGTTTCTAAGTGTATTTCCGTCTAATAGGACCCTTCTAGAGTGGAATCCGTCCATAACATGAATAGGACAATACCCAGTGTCTAGAGGGTAGACAAGAGGTTATGTGTGTAAAATTTCCCCCCCCCCCGACTGGTCTCCACCTTGTCGTGGTGGGGGGGGGCTGAGTACCTCCCGGTAGGGCGCAGAGGGCGCTAGGGAAAAGGTAACACCCAGAGATTGGCGACTCTGGGAGCCCTTAGTACTGACTACCGGGGGGAAACTAAGAGGGACCTGTGGAGGGCGCAGCGGGCGGGCCAGGAGGGCCAGTCAAGCAGCGCCAGGAGGGTTTTAGGCAGCGGGGGCAGGGGGCTCCTGCTGTCTAACCATGGATCCTCCGAGAAGTCGGCCACACACGCTATGGTCGCACAAGGAGGTAGGAGGGGCGCGTCCACTGCGTCCTCTGAGGAGGATCTCCCGGTTTTTGGTCCGGGGGACGTTGGCTGCGGGCGGGGTTTAAGAGCTGCAACCCAGGTACTAGCCCCCTGCCTCTTTCTCAACAAGCGGCAGGCGTCGTCGAAAGATTTTTAGTGGATATTACTGCTCGCGGTCGTGTCTGCCGGTGGTGAGTCCCACACACCTCTCTCGGTCCCCCTTTGGCCGGGAGACAGTGCGTAAATGCATTTTGTTACCGATGTAAATAAAAAAAAGGCTGTCACACTTTACATTTACATTGTAATTAATAATTTTAAATAAGAATTTTACATAAGACCTTAAACTTCCATAGCGCTTTGTTTCATTGCTGGTAGAAAGGGATGGTTCTTCAGTTTACATTACAAATTCCAGCGTTTTATTTCACATTTTTAAAGACCCCGAGTATGGGATACACAAGTCAAGGTAAGAGGGATTTAGGTCTCTCCATAACGCGGATCCAGTACGAGTTTATCACTAAATAGGGTTTCTATATTTGCTTAAGTTGCCTGGAAGTAATCGCTGTAAGCGATAAGGCCGCCAATTGTATCGCTTTTCTTTTGTAATTGTTTTCTTGATTTATTAAAAATTTGCTGTACATTAAAGAATTTTCTATCTATCTAAATATTAGCTCATACTAGGAATAATGACCTAACGTATTTTCCAAAGCATGAAAGTGTTATCAAATTCCAGATAAACTGACCCCTATGAAAGTCTTATTCAATCATTTACTTTCACACAGATTTCAGACATTAACATATTTTTGTCCACTACTGGGCATAGTCCTCTACCTTGGCACGAAATTTAGCTTTCAACCTACAACCGCTTCTAGCCGTAAGCTCCGCCTATCTAGAAGCTTTAAGTCTCCACTCTAGGATTTGTCTATTCCATCGAATTTACAGCAGATTTACCGGCCCATTGCCAATTCAGCTTGCTAATTTCTTGGGTTATATCGGTAACTGTATCTTTGGCAGATAACAAGAGACTTTAACAAAATACTCTGTATTACTTTAGCTCTTCAACATAATTGTAGGAGTCGTGACATTAGTCATCATAAGACCTTGTTCTTCAAAAGGAAATTAAATGTATTCAAAGAAAATACGTTATCTGCTTCGTAAAGAGCAACCTTGCCAGTTAATTACTGTTACACTTGACAAGGAATTCATTATCACATCCAACTGTACAAAATATTTAGGTAGGTATGATCATAATTAATACAAAAGTTTTAGACAAATGTGGAACCATGGTAATTTTACATAGATTATTATTTTTAATATAACATTAGTCTTTCTGGAGCTTATTACAAAACAAGTTCTAATGTTAAACCTGGTTTAAAACAAGTGCTGTCACTGTCTTCATTTTATCAAATGAAAGTGACGACAGCACTAGTTTTAAACCTGACTTAATTTTAGATCTTGTTTTGTAATAAGCCTTTAAGTTTTGTAATAATGTGTAATGAAATGAAATAGATTTATTAGCTTTTCTCGTAGTTATCCAAAGATCTAATAACCATACTTAAATTTAAGTTAGCAAAAACCATAATTATCACAAAGGATTTATGAAAACTGCAAAAAAAAATTGTTTTTTAGACAATTTTTTAGTAGTTAAAATCTACTCGTCACTCGGGTTAGTCGGGCAGAAAAAAAATCGTCTATTCATTCGTTTCTTAGTAAAAAATTCTCTTACGGCTAAATAATATGCATTATAAAATGCATGTTTTGTAAAAGCAAGAACAAAAAAATTTTAGAAAATATTATGTTTGTTAATTAGCTGGTAACCCCTATATGAAATAAATTGAAGGGAAAACGGAACTTCTATTGACATGAGCAAAGTATTCATATAGCTGTCAATAATAGGCTGTTAATTGAATAATATTCAATGAATAACATATTTGTTTTAGTAATTTTAGATGTGTTTGAACAGCAGCAGCCTTTGTTTTGTGGAAATAATGAGTCACTGCTTCTCGTTATTACCTAAGATAAATATACGTATTCATACTGTTTAATAACGTAAGTATGTCACATGCTTCCTCTATAAAATTCGTGATTTTACAAAACATCTACTAACTTTGTATTTATTTTAAGAAAAAGTTTCTTATTCATTGTAAATCTTTTTAAAATTTTACTCTAAAGATAATGAAGTTTTTGAACGCGAAGGCGAATACATGTCTTCTGGGGTTATTGAAAGTTTCACAATTTCTTGGGCCGCCGTGTCACTTTCTGCGTGAGCAATACTGACGTAATCATCATCATCATCTCAGATTATTAATATCCTACCACTACCAGCATGGGCTCACAAATAGGAGATAGATTCAGGTCATTTGAATAAACATACAAACTTAAGTATCGTTTTTTTATAAATACTTACTGAACATACATATAAAAGCACTCAGATCAGAACAAATATTTATAATTATGCACAAAATTTGTCCTGTGTGGAAATCGAACCCACGACCTCAGGAGCGGAGTGCGGGTATACTCGCCATCACGCCATATCGTTCATCTACATAAGTAAGATCTCTGTGCACTTTGCTTTACTTCAATTATATTATTGTTTCGAATCGACTAGTATCCCGGAGCTACAATGGCTTTTTAAGAATCGCAAGAGCACAGTTATGAAATAATATTCCTACATAATTATTCTAAAACATTCGATAATAAAATAATATAACATAAGTATTACTGAAGGATGAAGATTTGCACAAATTCGTGGACTGATATAATGTAATATATATATATATATATATATATATATATATATATATATATATATAGTTTAATATATACGGTCGACTTTACAACAGGTGTTATTTATGTTCTTTTAAAATTTACTTTAATGACACGTAATTGAGGTGCGAACTAACGTCAAAATGTACGAATACATTATCGTATACATAGGACACAGTCATGATGATTGTGACGGGACGAAATATATGAAACAAAAACTAAATTATATACAGTAAAAGCTCTTTATTCGCGGGGTATATGTTCCATAAATATGCCGCGAATACAGAAACCGTGAATACGGAATGGTAATTTATATGGGATTATAGGGGATACGTTCCTAGGTGACAAAAAAAAAAACAAATAGAGTTAAAAGAGTTTTTTAAAAATTTTAATTAATTATCTTACGGCTTAGGCAATGGTTTGAAGAATTTTGTAATTTTTTCTTGCTTGGCAATTTTCAAAAGCTCCTTCAATTCAGACTGATACACAGCAGCCGCATTAGCAACTTGCCTCTTAAAAATAAGACTATCAATTTTTTAGTTGACATTATAAACTAGGAAGAGTGCAGTAGAGACGTGTTACTCGATCACAATTATTTTTGTAACGAATGTGAAAGACGAAACAATAAAACACGCAAAGCGGTTTTTACTATAAACGGAACAACAACATTTAAAAATATACTTTATTTTTTGAGTTATAATTATATGGTTGCTTTCATTATGTTTGTTTACATTCTCAAAAACACCGCTCGCGGCGAAGGCGGCTTGTGTCAAAGTCCTCGGCGATATCATTTAACAACATACTTTTGGTTAAGTTGTAATAAGATCTATTTTACTTTTTTATTAGTCCATTTGACAAGGATATTGTGTTGGATACTTATTGGAATAATTTTATTATTATTATGTATGTACTTATTAGATCCGCGAATAAAGAAATTTTTAGTCGCGAATATAGGAATTGGGTAGCATTTTTTTAATCCGCGAATAGTGAAAACGCGAATAAAGGAAGCGCGAATAAGGAGCTTTTACTGTATACTTAATAATGTAGGTAAATTTACCAACGTTTGATATGACACCATAAATATCTTGTAATGCAGAAAAATTGTTATTGGCTAAAAGTATATAGGTATTTTGATGCACAGTTAGGGCTGCCATCACCTAAAATTCCAACGCCGGACAAACTCGGAAAAAATCCCGGACAATTCAATATTATTTTTTCCCCGAAAACCTCTGAAAATATTACTTATTCCTATAAACAAGCTTAAATGTAAGTGAAAAACGTACCAGATATACTTGTACTTTGAGTTACTTTTGCATGTATAAATATTTATAATTGTATATCTCATTTCATAAAAATTGTCAAATAGCTGAGATCTCCTTATGTATTTAACTTTTTTGTTGGTTGTTTTTTGTACCTTTTTGTTGTTATTCCTATTTAAAAAGTATAAGATTGTAATTCGTACACTAATATATATACCTACAGTAAAATAGTGTTGTGAAAGTATGTCGATTTTTGCATTTATTGCGATAATTTTTATAATGTTGCTTTAAATATCAAAAGCTACAGTTAAGTTTTGTTTTACTAATAAGGACTTTAACTATAAAAACTTACTGTTTATTCTCACTTTTACAATACCAATGTTTTTTTTATGAAACGATGTTGTTTACTAGAAAAGTTTGTGCTGGCGTTATTCTGCACCTATTGTTGTCTAGAAAGTGGGCATGTCATCTTATTGTAAGCGTCTTATATTACGCATTGAATTCGTAATGTACTCAAAATTTCAAATCAGTTATGTCTTTTTGGTTCAAATAGATCTTACACGCTCTGTTCTTATATTGTAATAATATCATGTACACTGTATGTCCTAAACCTACTAATATTATAAATGCGAAAGTTTGTGAGTATGTATGTATGTTTGTTATTCCCTCACATAAATACTAATTAACGGACTTGAATGAAATTTGGCACACAGGTAGTCTATAACCTGGTTTAAACTGGACTAACACACCAGGCATTCTCGTTTTCTGCGGAAACGGGGACTATGCGGGTAACACCACACGGCGCTACATTAAATGCACAAGCATTGACTATTTGTTCTAATTAATACTGATCTCATTTAAAAGTATGTTAAATACTTAGTAACTTATATTAATGAGTGTACTTGCGTACATATCGTACCTTACGAACGTGCTTGTTGATTCAAAACTATTCCACGGTTTCAGATAACGATCACGTTTTTAATTATTATAACATCTGGCGCCTATGTCACGTGTAGCTTTTCATCCCTATTCCGTGAAACTAGGTCATGGCTGTGTCCTTGTGACACAATTCCTGGATCGCAGCATCCGACGAATCAATATCCAAGAGCAACACGGCTAACTTAAGAACTAAGCTCAGAAACGGTTACATACTCATTTCTATAGAGGATACATGCTACCCGGCAAAATACGAAATTGTTAATAAGTTCTTGGACTCACCTTTCTCTGGGCTTCGGCGGCAAATCCGGATTTGGTTGCTCTGTTGTTAGCCATAATGGATTAACTAGTTTTTTTTCTGTTTAATATTTTTAATAAGTTAAATCACAGACACGGTTTGTTGCCGAGGAGTCACTGCGTGCAGAATGTAAACAGCGGTTGGATAGCGAGCGGCCTGCGTGTGTCAATGTGTGCCGATGAATGACATCATGCCGCGGCGGCGCAGACTCGCCCGTCACTAGCTTAGTGAAGCGCCTTACAAAGTTGTCGATACTTATAACTTTAAGCTGATATAAAAAAAATGTGTGAGGTACAAGTGCCGAGTGGTACCGGCCTAGAATAGTGCCACCTTTTCTCATCTCATGTGGACTCCTAAGAGTCGACGAAGAGTAATCCTACCGGATAATAGGCAGCAGCGACATCCTAGCCAAAACTGCGATCACAAACCCGGCCGACCTAGCGATATGATTATGGGCAAATATCCCCAATAGAATTTAATTTAATAGGGAGGCTAATGTTCAGCAGTGAACTTTATAAAGCTTATAATATGATGAAAAAATTGAATAATATTGATTTTTTTATGAAATTGATATTTGACAGGACGTTGAATTAGTAGGCAGAAAATCTATAATTTTAGTATTTAGCTTAGAGATCATTTGAAAAAAAAAATTATGAAATCATACGATACTATTTCTATTTACGGATAAATTACTAAGAAATGCGATTTTATTGTATTTCAGGTGTACATGATTAGAAGATTTATTAAAAAGGAAAGGTTTATTGTAGTTATTTTTTTATTTTAAAATTTTGCTACATGGTTAATACACACAAGATTAAACAAAGGCCAACCAACACTGCAGAAGAATATCAATGGAACTTAAATAATTATAATGATGATAACACAGATAAACTCAGTCACATTTATTGTTAAAAAGTTTTTACACTTCTTGAAAAAGAGCAACTGTTATGAGATCAAAAAAATGGTTGCCTGTAAAGTCGTTTTTACGGGCGAAGATTTTACGTGACAACGTCTTTTTCTCGGTAGAATATTTATTGATATGAATATAATTAAATTGCACAATAGGAACAAGGAATTGAATGAAAATAAGAATTGCACAAATTTTAACTATAGAAATATATTTTGTTTACTAAAACATTGTACACTAGTGCTGCGCGCGCGGCAGACCGATCATAGTTGAGTGGGAGAGAGACGCAAGGCATTCGCCGGGCCTCTCTCTCGTTCGGTGACTCATCGTAACGTTACCGAGCGTTACACTTTTTCATAAGTGACTCCCAGCCGCAACCTAATTTAAGACGTTGTCACGTCAAAACTGATACTAAAACAAAAACTTGCAGCTAAATCATTTCTATAAAGTGGGATAATACACATCACTATGTCTCGAAATGTAAAACGAAAACCAAGTATGGAATACAATGAGTGTGATTGAGATGGAAGACATGCTTTGCCCTTTCATCGTCTCGTGGAACCGGGCGCGGCGGCGACGGTTGACGACGTAACCTCTGCCAGGCTAGGAAGGTGTATTGGGTCATTTGGGTCCGAGTTTCCGAGCATTTATACAAAAACAAAATAGTTCTTGAAAAGTTCTTGTAGCTCACTGCTTGTGGCAAAGCGGGGTGGTAGATTAGCAATTCACGCTAAGGTAGATGGAATTCGACTAAATAACTTACCTAAACAAAATAGTTATATGTAGCATTTTTCGTTTGTGTGATATGCAACACCTTGCTGTTGGCAAAGCGGTATGGTAAATTAAAAATGCATGCTCTGAAGTCAATATCAGATTTGCCTTTTATCGTTATCTTTTACCCGCATAAAATAGTTCTTTCTACAAAGTTGTTAACGCTTGTGTAACATGCAACACCCTACAGTTTGCAAGTCGTGTATTGTAGACTAGAAACTGTACAACTAAATGTTCCGTCGTATAATAACTAGGTAAACCCAAGTTTTAAAGATGCAATATTGATTTCACCACTATTATTTGTTATTCTATAAAACTGTCGTAGCAGTCTGTTTATTGCAAGCCGGGATTGTAAACTAAAAAGTATTCTCCGGAAGCACAGCACAGATCGCTTTAAAAGAAGAACAAAGATAATCTGACGGCAAAATAAAAATGTGATTGAAAAACCTTTCAATCAGTCGCAAAGCAGCGTGGTTTTCAACAGATAATAATATAATAAATTTTCTTAGTCGTACAAAACAAATAAACAGACTTATTTTGTAATTCAAACTTATAATTATTTTGGGCAAGGTGGTGTCTTCAACTTAGGTGCACTTCATGTTTAAAAAAGTAATGTGTAAAAGTAAAAAGTTCTTTATTTCATAAACTATTACATAGCACTTGAAAACGTCAAAACAAAATATACATGAAAAAAAATTTATATCAACCCTGAAATCACGAAGCTTAGATTCACTTACATGCAAATAAATAAAAATTGGGTGTAAGTGAATCTAAGTGCCAGTTCCGAGCCTCCGCTCTGTGAGAAGAACTGACAAGAAACTCACAGGCTAAAAGCCACTTGATTGTGGTGAAATTAATTTTAAAATTTGTCATTTCAGAACTAATAATTACCACTATATCCTAGCTTTATTCTGGTTGCTCTGGACTTCAAATTAGGCCACAAGGTCTGCTCATCGGTCTAACCAGATTTTGGACTGCCATGTCATAACTATATAATGTTTATACAATGCAATTAAGTATGTAATATTCTTAAGTATGATGTGTTTTAAAGACCGCAATTTATTTTATTTGGGATAACAAACAGCTCTCACAATAAAATGTAACAAAACTAGGTAAACATAATGTAAAAGATAATATTAATTATCGTGATGCCCACACCGTTATCCTCGAACTTATTAATTGTGATACTCGGTATTACTAATGAGGATCAGTAGATAAGGTATCTTAACAAAACAAAAGATTTTTAACCGAAAGCATAGCATTGTGAGATGTTCTTAGTTACAAAAATATACATTACAAATTTATCTGGGCTTATAAAACAAGATATTAATTATCTCTTTCCTAAAATTGGACTCCAAGTCTGCAAATATATCTAGGTCCGAAAAAAGATTATTGTATTTGTTTTACGGTTTCGTTGAACTGTTTTATTGTAAAAATAAATAAATTGTATAAATAAACATATAAGCAATTGGGGAGGCCTATGTTCAGCAGTGGACTACAAATGGCTGAAGTGATGATGATTGTGATGATGAAGAGCCCAAGCTTGGTCTTATAGCTTTATCAATAACTTTCATCAGCAAAATACTTGCAAAAGGTTGTGTTAATGAATAATTAATTAATGTATGTAATTATCGTTAGTACATTATATTTTTTTGACTTCATAAGAGCCCAAGCTGAATACCAACCAACATATCATCATGAACTTCACGACAGATCTGTCTTGTTTATTAATTATGTAGAACCTACATATCGTCTCCATCTCTAGACCTGCGCCTAGGTATCATATTGAAGTCTACATTGTTTACGAAGTTAGGATAAGGAACCAAATTTGAGTCCAATCGAGTCCCGTCTAGAAGGTTTTTTTTTGTGATGGTGATTATGGGCTGATGCTCCTAATGGAATGTAACCTATTGAGGAGACTAATGCTTAGCAGTGGCTATATAGCTGACATTATGATGGTAAAGCTCCCTAGATCCATACAAAACTTAATTATTCACATGGTAAGTTCAATAACGAAGCTTAACTAGCAAAATATTTTATTTATTCATTTGAAAAGAAAAGTGAAAAAAATAAAAATACTGCCATCTATGCGCTGACCATTGCAGGCAATATTTAATTAGTGTGCTACTAAGGCACAAGCACAGCGCTAAACGATGTTGATAAAAAATATGTGGTCAAACTCATAGATGTCGCTAGCACATATTTATTTTACAAATTATTCTATTTGATGGGACCATTAATGAGAAACTCTTTTTTTAAGTATTACGTCTTTAAGCGGTAATATGCTTGTAATTTCATTTATGAAGTAGAAAGGTAGCAGTATTAACTGTCAGTATTATGTCATTAAATAAATCTGGTCTTGAATCAGACAAGATTATGCTTGAATAAATAAATGCTTAGACTTGAATAAATAAATAAATAACATATAGCCCAATTAGACTTCTAACTTGAAATTTATATGAAGTAGACTAGCACATATAATGATAACGAAGACCAACGGCTTAGGCCTTCGGAAGCACGGAGGACCCAAATGTGTCCTGAATTAATTTTCAAAAAACAAAAGGATAAAATATTTAAAAATCCAATGACTTGGCCCTTCTTCAAATATAAATTGTCTGTATGATTAACTGATTTTGAAGAACAAAACCTTCTTCTTTGTAGAAAACTTACAGCGTAATTAAAATTATTTTTTTCACAAAATGACACACATGTCAAACTTTTTATTCTAGTTGAACACTTTAAAGTTCGCGGAAATGTAAAATCTATCTAAAAATTTAATAATGAAAATACCAAATTATCAAGTGAAAATATGACTGCAATTTTGGGGTGAACTATCAAGCTCAACAGCTTGATTATTGAGGACAAGATTTGGTTATAAAGTTTATAATGGATCGCAGACGGCATCGCAGAGGGCGGGCCCAAATCCAACCAAATCGAACCGTTTCTCATGACTATAGTAGTCCTCAAGTTCAGAAACCGTGGTCTTTTCTGAATGGCCTCTCCAATTTGCTTATTATGGCCAGTCTGATAGCTGTCATTTACGTGATGCTCCAACATCATTGCAACAGCTGTAAAACGAATAATTACCAAGACGTGATTAACATTACAAGAAGTATTGAGGATATTTCGGTAACTCATATTTTTTTTATGTCAATTAAAATCTTAACTTTGTAAGCGTCGAAGGCGAAATGCTTATGGTTTTAGGTGATTAGGTCATTAGTTTATGAAAACGATAATTGAATATAAGTAATTCAAAAATTGAATCTTTCGATGGCCTCGTTAAGGCACTCATTACTACTGTCCAAATTAGCTAATATAACATAATATGCGGATTGAACATTTCTTATAACAGTTCATCTTCTCTAGGCCGCCAGCCGGTTGATTTCAGCTGCAACTAACTTTGTGGAAAGTGGTTCTCACGATTCTCCAACGTTAATGCAGACTGAAATGACGAAGATGATAAAAAGAATGTAAAAAAATCTGTATCACTAATTTTCACCATTTCATTTCAGAAAAATCTATCAGTCATGAGAAATAGTTATTCTGAATTAGAAATGAAAATTGCAAAATTTTCTCAGGAGTTACCGAAGCTTGAAGGGCAGATTGATATTTTGGAAGCTTTGGCTAATGTTAAGAAACGTAGTAATCTTGGTGCATTTGGTGATTGGGAACCTAAACCACGAATACGTCTGCAACTACCTACTGATATTAATTGTATGCCTTCCACAAAAATACCAGATTTGATTAAGCATAAACGTTATAACAAAACTAGAGAGAATTAAAAAGAACTATACTATATACCTTTTATTTTAAGCAATGTATATTGAAACTATAATAAAATTTATCAATACTTTATTGCGATTTCGTTATTTTTTTTCATATTATGAACACATTATTATTTCCCGTTAGCCCTTCGAGGTGTAGGAGATGTTTGCTCTCGGCGCCAACTGGTTTATTAATCGAGCGCTGAAACCTTTAGGCTAGGACTGACTTTTTATTTATTTACTATAGATATGTTTCTTCAATTTCAAAATGAGTTTTGTAGTTATATTGTTTGTTTTCGCTAGTATTGTCTACTTAGTAAAAAAATGGGCTGGGCTATGTGATTCCTTCCAGCAAATTTCTTATTTTAACATCGTGCAGTTTTCTTCTATCCAAAGATACTTTATGGGACGGCATTCTAGGTTTCTTCTCATTTTCATTTTTCTTCATTGTTTTGCTAATTTCTTCAAATAATCTGTCATAGAAATAGTCTACGTTGTGTACTGTTTCCTAAAAAAACAAATGATTCAGATATAAGGCGATTTCTGTTAATGATATATTATTATATCTTTGGTGTACAACAAGTCTTCGCAAGGAACTACTTTTTTGGCTTAGAAGTTGTGGCTTATGAGAATAACAGATTACCATGGCAGTGCTGACATCGTTAGGTAATGTTATTGGTGTTAATTGTATTACAGTTTGACTCAACATTCAGAACAACAGATCTTGAATGGACTATTGTTAGACTTATTAGTTGTGCCAAGTGGAATAAATAGATTTTAATTACCTGCAAATAATGAAGGCTACTCTTTATATGAGTTAGCTGTTTTTGTATAACAAATAACTCCCAGAAATTTACAGATATTTGGCCTAAAAGTGCAAAAAGTCCAAGGAACAATAAAATTTCCACGTAAAAAGATTTCGATGATCGTTCTGTTTCTGGTGGCATAATTATGTACAAAGATCTACTGTTTCAAAAAATGGTAAATAACATTATTTATTATAGAAATTGGAAAGTTTGTAGAAAAGCATCTTTTTGTTTTAAAAGTGGCAGGTAAATGACAACGTAGTCAAAAGTAATTGACATTCATAGTTTTTTAAAGTGCAATAATTTAGTATTGACCAGAATCAGCCAAAGCTATCCAATACCACAAATAACAAGTGTAACCATCCCCGAAATTTGTAGAATCTTCCTTGACAAGTATATAAACACACCAGAGTATTATAAAGTAGACACCGCTATTAAGGGATGAATTTCACTTCACTGTGTTTAGAACTCCAAGCTTATGGAAATATGCTTTAATGATATTCTTAGTTTATTTCTTTGAATAGAGGTTCTCATTTGTACCCAAAAATGCTGGAGACAGTCTAGATTAGCAAATTAGCGTTCTGAAAAGAGAAAGGTCCAGACAGAGTCGCGACTAAGCACCATATTGAGATTAGTGACAGTATATAAGTCGTATATAAGACATAAGTCGCAGACCTGATAACTGTAGTGTTCAACATAGCTAGACGTATTTGCAAGCTGAAGTGGCAGTGGGTGGTGACAAATCGATGACCGAACGAACCAAACATTTCAGTCTTCTAAAATAACTGTTTTTAATGAAGCCGTATTAAATTACTGTTCATTTGAAATTTAATGAACTGAATCTATATGTTAACTAAACTTTCTTATATAAAAGGAAAAAAAATCTAATGAATAATGGCTTTGTGCGTTTAAGCCCCTTGAATCCTCAGTAACGATGTGGGACTGATCTTACATGGACTTCTTATGTTGCACTGTTTTGTTTCATTTATCAACACTCATGTACGTTTACAAACACTTAACGGTTAATAATCCACCGTTTTTACACATAAATATCACAAATTTTAGAAAATGAAATAAAACTGCAGACATGACGCTTCACTTTCCCGCCAAGAAGTCATAATTACTTTTTAGCTGAAACTTTATTTATTATCTTTTTCTTTCTTATGAGGCGGCTGTTTGAATTTTCATAATTTTTCTTACTTACTTTGCGTTTTGCAATGGCATCCAAGTTAAAAAATTTAATTCCCTTGATACCCAGTTTCGTTTCATTCCTGTATATCAGAAAGATTTATTGGCGGCTGCTACTAAATAAATAAAGAAAACAGTATGTAAGTTATATAATGTCACAGGGAAATATATTTCATACAACAATAAAATTTTAAAGCTCGCGCTGCTCCTTTCCAGATACAGAGAAATAAAACACATTATTTTCAATATGAAAGCGTTTATTGGAATTGGACACAATGTAACAATACTCATTAGTGTGAATGGAGGTTCGGATGCAGCCGTATGATTAACGCTTTTTGCAGTAGAATGAGTCCGAGTATACATGAGACATTATTGCTATTTCCTGTAACAATTAAAACACAATTGTAAAAAGGTTTCATGGAGAACGTCTCACTAAATCGTGCCTGTTAAAATAACATTTCTGCCGCGTTCCCATGGGTTGTGGGAAAAGCATCCCCTGGTGAGGATTTCCCAAGAACCCTTCTTCAAAAAGGAAGCAAAATGGTTTTTACAAGTCAGCAACGCGCTCGTAATTTATTTGGCGTTGTATGCGTTGACCATGATACGGGCCATATGATTGGGTCCCATCTTGTGGTATTAAGAGAAAAAGCTAACTAGAATGCCGAAATAATCACTTCGCTTTAGGTTACATATGAGCCTCATCTTACGAACTACTGTAAAAAAGGATTCAGGTAAAACTTCAGCATTTAGTACGAATTCATAGTACGAACGGACGGGTGGGCGATCTTTTCAAGCTGGTCGTAATTTTTTTTTGAGTTTGTATATAGATTGAATACACCCTTTTTTTCGTCGGTAACAAAATGTATTTACGCATTGCTTTCCGGCCAAAGGGAGACGCGACCGCCAGCAATAATACAGACGACGCCGGGGCAAAATCCGAGGTGTCAGACGCTGCAACTCTCGCCGGGTTGCAGCGTCTGAAACCCCGCCTGCGGCCAACGTCCCCCAGACCAAAACCAGGAGGACCTCCTCAGAAGGCGCCGTGGACGTGCCCCTCCTACCTCTTTGTGCGACCATAGCGTGTGGGGCCGACTTCTCGGAGGGCCCATGGTAAGACAGCAGGGGCCCCCTGCCCCTGCCGCCTAAGACCCTCCTGGCGCTGCTGGACGGGCCCTTCTGGCCCGCCCTCCACAGGTCTCTCTTGGGTTTCCCCCCAGTAGTTAGTACTATGGGCACCTAGATTCGCCACCCTCTCGGGGTTACCTTTTCCCTAGCGCCCTCTGCGCCCTACCGGGAGGTACTCAGCCCCCCCACCACGTCAAGGTCCGTCAGGGACCTGTCCGCGGGTGAGATTGAATACACCCATACCCAGTTGCGCAAAATGTTTGGTCTCCAATGAAGACCTTCCACTGTAGTGAGCCCTCGCTGCAGCAAATACAGAGTGAAGTCCTTTCAAAACAAGGTTTAAGTACTTTAATTCTAAATAAAATGATTTCATATTATAAGAACGGGTATAACGCCTCTGTGCTCTATCAGTCGCCAAACGGTAGTAAAAGTACTTATGTCACCTTATATTGCGTGTCATTTCCAGACTCAGATGCTGCAAGATTCGGATCCACCTGGACTGATATAGACTCCTTTATAGTTCCACACATTTCACTGCATTCTGGTGAATCATATTCATTTTCTAGCTGAAACAATAAAAGTCTAGCTAAATGCTCAAACAAGTTTTGTGGATTTAGAATTTATTTTCTATTTCTTTGCAAAACGTTCTCGTCAGAGTGAAAGTGGTTATCGTGTATGACATGTTTACATAAGGGCAGATGTAGCCGAAATTACGCCATTTACTTTACCTTAAAGATAAAATCACTTGATTTGCATCGCATGGAAGACTTTCTACACCATCTAGCGCCCTCTACTCTCCTTTCAAAAAACAAGTATTTTATTGCGTGTTTAGATGTAAAAATATATATCGTGGCTCGAATACTACAAATCAGAACTGTCAATGTTTTCAGAGTTATGAGAGAATAAGGTAATACTTAAGTAAATACTCAGTTAATGGTTGAATCGCTCGAAGCTCTGCGGTATAAGGTTTTCGGAAGTTATTATCGATGTAAATTAGAGTTCAGTCTGTTGAACATAAGTGACCGTTGGCGAGGCATTTAATATCGAATTCTTCCGTGCTTCGGAATGTAACATGCCTTGGTCTCTGTTTTATGTATGTGATAATTTCAAAAAACATGGTGGTTTTGGGTCCACGTAGTGGTAACTATGGTGGTTGTATAAATAAATAAATATTCTCTTACAATCACACCAATTACTTAATTCCAAGATAAGTATCATTAAGAACTTGTGGTATGGATACTAAAGAACGGATAAACATATTCAAATACTTTCTTTTTCTAAATACATACCTAATATACATAGGAACCACCCAGATCAGAAAAAATAATTATATTCATGCACACAAAGATCCTGTGTGGGAATCGAACCCCCGACCTCTGGAGTGAAGTGCAGGTGTACTGACTTCCACTCCATATCAAATGGGATGCTAATGAGCTGAGATGATGATGATAATGAAGTTAAAAAGAAATGCGTAATAAACAGCGCTGCCGTCCTTGTTGGACTAGTACTAAAAGGTTACTTTTAAGTTCGTCTAAATATTTATTGCAAAAAAAATTACTTTTTAGTTTTGTATATACCGAATAATATATTGATGGTTTTTTTATTCAGTTTTGTAAAATCAGGATTTTTGTATAACTAATTAAATATATGGTTACATAAATATTTATCAACATGTTAGTGTCTTTGTTTGGCGGGTCAGTGGATCTCAAATTCTGAAGAAACTCATTCACTAACCTGTTTCAGTGGTGATGTTTCGCAGTGAGCACCTGATGCAACAAACGTCTTTGGCCGCCGTGAGGCAAGACGCTTCGGCTTGGAACACATCTTTCTGTCAACAAAAATTCAATTATTATTTTTATTTTAGCAACATAATGTCCAAACATTGAAGCGCTCGTAGCTCTGCGGTGTTCGGTAGTCGGAAACGATCACCGAAGTACAGCAGAGTTTACAGAGGTCAGTCCTTGGATGGGTGACCGTTTGTGTGGCATTTAATATCGAGCGCTGCGTGCTTCGGAAGGCACGTTAAGTTGTTGATCTCGGTTATCACTAAATGTGGTAGTCGTTAAGCCATGTTAGAGGCCTAATGGGCGGCTTGATAAATTCTAACAGCAGGACGCCATACACCTGCACCTGCCTCCGCCAATCCGCACTGGGTCCGCGTGGTGTATGACTCAAAACCGTCACACCTTGATATGTGAGAGGAGGCTCGTGCTCAGTAGTGGGACGTTAATGGGCTGAAATGATGATGATGAACATAAAGTCAACTGCTGAATATAGGTCTCTCCAATAGTTTTCATTATATATAAGATTTCTTCTTGTCGACTTTTATACCTGCCCGTGTGATGAGAGGATGTGGCATTATTTTAAGCCAGTGGTGGCGAGTAATATTGGCAGGTAACTCGCGTTCAATGCGCTAACTTCAAAAAAACAGTCTCCATTAATATTTACTGTATAATTTGTACTGTATACAATTTGTTGACTATCTATTGACAAAACACGCGCGTGCCGAACTGACCATCAGCCTAGTCTAGGGGAAAACTTTATTCAATTATATAATACCAGAAATGCTTATCTATAAAATATATAAAATTAATTTTAAAATTACCTACCTAATAATATTATGTGAATGTTTATTAGAATGAACAATATTAGTTCCTCTATCAAGCGAAAACTACTATGTGGACTCCAATTAAATTTGGCCAGCATATCAATTTTCATTTCGATTAAAGTTAAAGTTATAAAAAACACATAAAATTCTTTTTAACATGAGAAAATATAAAATCCCACCACAAAAAAAACACAACAAATCTCATTACTACATTAGACTTGAGCGAAAGCTATTTTAAAAGATTGCCAAGTAAAATTTATCCACATGACTTAACATTTCTCCAAAGTAAAATTTCTAATTGAAAATAGAAGACATTTTCTAGGTAAGCTTTCCACAGACAGAGTATAACTGTCTGTTCCAGGAATGCAACAAGTTAAGCTGGATAAGGCGTCATCCAGCCAGCTAGCTAGTGATCCTTACATTTTTCTTATTATACTAGCTCGGATTGTGAAGTGGGGACTAGATGAATGGGAATCGCAGAGACGGGAATAATTTTGTAAGTTACATTTGAAATGAAACTGACATATATTACTTACTTACTTATTACTATTAAAGTAGTACTTGATAATGTTAAAATTATATACGATTGAATTCTTTTAACGTTGTTTTTATTTCTGTGATTGTGTGATTTTCAGTGATACCTCAACTACACTATACTTAAGTTAACTTAACTGACTATAGTTAAGCTTATAATGGGTTAGCATTATGACCGGATTAAGCGACATTAAGTTATAAGCCGTGGTGGATATTAAAAGACAATTATAAATTTGCATTATAATTTAAAAAAAAAACAGATTTTAAGTTAAGTTATATTTCAAATTTTTGTTGGCATGTACTTTATGATAAACACTAATTTCTTAATAACAAATAACCAACAAGTAAAACAGCTTACGTAACTAAGTCATAACTTAACGAACGAACAAGAAGTGAGTACAAAAGTTTTATATTTTGAACCCGACTACTGCAGAATAACTAAGAAGTTATTATGCCAGTTTTATAAGAATTATAAAACAAAAATATATTTATCGGTTGAGTTAGTACCCGACAGCTTAGCGTGGTGGGGGGGCTGAGTACCTCCCGGAGGCCGGGAAAAGGTAAAACCCAGAGGTTGGCGACTCTGGGTGCCCTTAGTACTGACTACCGGGGGCAAAACCAAAATGGACCTATGGAGGACACAGCGGACGGGCCAGGAGTGCCCGTCAAGCAGCGCCAGGAGGGTCTTACGCAGCAGGGGTAGGGAGCCCTTGCTATTTAACCATGGACCTTCCGAGAAGTCGGCCACGCACGCTTTGGTCGCACAAGGAGGTAGGAAGGGCGCCTCCACTGCGCCTCTCTGAGAAGGTCCTTCCGGTTTTGCTCCGGGGGACGTTCCGGGGGACGATGAACGGGGTGTCAGACCCTGCAACCGAGGTACTGGCCTCCTCCTTTTTCTCAACAAGCGACGGGCGTCGTCGGAAGATTTTTAGTGGGTATTACTGCTTGCAGTCGCGTATGCCGGTGGTGAGTCCCACACCCCCCTTTCGGTCCCCCTTTGGCCGGAAGGCAGTGCGTAAACGCATTTTGTTACCGACGTAACACAAAAAAAAAAAGTATCAGTACCGTACCCCGGTCCTGAGGTCGATTGTCACCAAGGACAAATCTTTGTGGAAGTGAATTATTTATTTATCTCATTTTTTCTGAGTATATGCCATTTCACATTACTTAGGTTGCTATGATGATAATTTATTATTTTATTAAAGAGAGGGTGCGTAGAGATCCTAACAAGACCTAAGAAGCCCAAGCCAACCTCACCTGCAAGTGGTGCACCTGCCGATCAACGAACGAGGCTCTGGTGAACAAAACAGTGCCCGATAAGCGGAAATAGGCTTGCCACCTATTACGTGGGACCAAATATATAATTAGCGAAGTGTGAGCGTATTAATATGCCTCTGCCTACCCCTTCGGGAAAACAGGCGTGAATGTATTTATGAGAATATAATATCAATTATATACTATTACGATCATAACAAACCAATGTGATTTGTTTGCCAGAGATTCTAAAAAAAATATTGTCAATTTAATTTTTCATTTTTTTTTCACAAAATGGATCTCTGATGCAAAATAAGTACGTTTGCAGAGAACCTTCTTTTGAATTAAGAGCAAATAACGAATAAAAATTGTTGTCGAGATTGGAAGCAAAAAGCTAAAAACCACAATGGAGCACAATTTAAATAAAAAGCTGAAAAAATTCGACACGAGAAATAAGTCACGTCAATGCACTAGCAAGCGACAACGTGATCAACGTTCACAAATTCACAATGAATGCACTTTTTAACGGCACATAGCAAAATATTTATATCTGCAGCAAGGTTTTATTAATAAACTCGAAATGTTAAATAGTGCTATGTTTTCGAGCAAAATGTTATCTGTTATGCTTTTTTGAGCGAAAAAAACGTATAGAAAATAGTTGAAACGGCTGTATTATTTCAAACATTCAACTTTATAATGGATTTTAGCCAGACATGGCATCGGCAATCGTTAGTTTTGCAATTATTTCGATTTTGCATCGGTATTGAGTTTTATCGATTGATAGCGGTATCTAAATCACACGTGTAGTGACTTTACCAATATCTACTTGCGCTTGTCGTAACAATCTGCACCAAATTTCATTGAAAGTGGCGTGGCAGAGTAACTGAAACGCAAAACTGTAACAGACAGACATACATGGACAAAATCTTTTGAAAATTTTAATTTTACTTAATAAGGGATGTATAATATGCTAAAGTCTGGATTTAGATTTATTTTATTATCAGACACCTTACATGTACTAGGTTTTGGTGAAAATTTCCAAAAAGCAGCTTTTTTTTTTTTATTTGACTCGTCATAATGACCTCATCCTGACTGATGGGAAGCGTCTAAAAATAAAGAGTTTAAAAATGGTAGCGCTCCCTAAGCAAATTAAAGAGATTGAAATCGAATAGAATTAAAATAAGGAGGCCATGTGTTCTAATTCTGATGAGGGTCTAGTTGATTATGATTCATGCTGGTTAGTGACAACTTTCATAATTAATATACTAGTATATCGAAAAACATTACAATACTATTACAAATTCCGTTCGCGGGGCTGCCGAAAGATCAAATTTCTGATCAGATAAGTAGGCCCTTATACTATTGTTTATATTATTACGAGCTGACCCGGCGAACTTTGTTCCGCCTTAATAGCAATAAATAAGCAGATTGTGTTTTTATTTTATTGGAAAAATTACAAAAAAATTAAATACCTACATTAATCATTCATTATTATTTCTGTATTTTAGTACAAACTTGCTCTTCACTTAAGTAATTTGTGATACACGACATTTTTTTTTTATTATTATTTATTGAGAAGCACGAAGTCGAGCCCTACTATTGCGGCGATGTTCACGTGCAATTTCTTGTTCTTCTTCAGTCCTTGCATTTCCAGTATTTCGTATTCTTCTTGCATTACGGCTTTGTCAATAAAGATTCGATAGTCTTGTTCGCGGCATTATTAATTAAACTTCACTTCAATTCAATTCACCTAAAAAATTATTTCAAAACTCATATTCACATTCCCGCCAAGAAGTCAGAAATAGTTTGAATATTAATTTCTTACAAATATCAAATTGTCATCCATACGTCATTACATAGCTGTCATTTGCTTTTTGTTATTCCAAGTCTGATTCTTTTTTGTTATATCACGTTTTTATAGTGACTGACGTTTTATGTCAAGTCACACGGGAACGCTGTCGAACGGGATAAAAAGTATCCTATGTCCGTCTCCTGGCTCTAAGCTACCTCCCTACCAATTTTCATCCAAATCTGTTCTGCCGTTCTTGAGTTATAAGTGCTGTAACTAACACGACTTTCTTTTATATATATAGATATTGTTTTCAATTGTCTGAATACTGCACTAAAACGTTAAATTTATTGTTAAATACCTTGCCTGAAACGGCGCTGTTGAAATAGAAGTCTATTCGAAAGTATAAACTCCATACCGTGATTTCTTCTAGGACTTCCTTGGCTTCACTAAGCTCTTTGGTCGCGTGGAGTTTCTGCGATATGTTTGGAATCAGATAGCTGAGGGCGATGACAGCGAAGACTGTAGCCAGAGCGATGTAGCCCCCCTTCATCATGGCTAAAGCGGTGATGGTATACTGGGAGACCATGGCTGCTATCTGCTGCCAGTACTTGGTGATTTTCCACCGACGAGGGCGTTGGGAATACTGCACGTGAGCGCACTGTCCACGGCCACAACCTGCATACATGCCTGAGGGTAGTATTTGCTTGTTATTTACAAGTGACGATATGAACGAAGCGTTAAAGTGATAAAGTGTGATGCCTGCTCATATTGCAATTAAAGATATGATATGCATCCCTGCCTAACACGGCAGGTAGTCGGTGAATGTAAGCGACTCAAGAGACTGTTCGAAGTGGAAAGCATTTTGTGTGATCGGCATACCTCTATTGAGCAGTGGACTTTTAATAGTTGAGATAATATGAAAGAGTCGGCAACGGTAATTCTGTGTGATGCCTGCTCATAATCTGTTTATCTCATTACGGTTAAAGACATTTATTTTCTCAAAAGAATTTACAAAATTCACCTACAGAGAAAATACAAAACTATATTATTAACTAGATTTACAATACCAACTAGCATTTCAAAAAAGGCAGGTGTGTGGCCCTGTCAATCTGGCTAATAGTGCTCCTAACTTCTCTTAACGTCAACCACTTGTAGTGATTACAGGGACCAATAGCTCAACGAATCTTTCAAAGCACGGTAGCACTCGATATTAAATATCACACAAACGATCACACAACTAAATACTAATTTCTGTTTACTCTGCTTATTTTACCATGCGCTTGATCTTTTGGTAATTTGTTTGAAATTATGTACAGTTTAAATCGGTTGTTTAAAACTTAGCAATATAGACATTCAATAGGTCTTTAACGGTCGACCACAAACTTGCCTCTGCCAATTATTGCACTCGATCTGTACAGCATATCCTCACTTGCCCTTTTGTGTGAAGGGCTTTGCCCATCTGTGGGGTACAGGCTAATTTATACAATTTCTTTATTTTGAAATAAATACAAGAAGCTTTACTAATGTATAATATACCTGTATACTTCAGCCGTTTGGCCATGATTTACATATTTCCAAGAAACTCACCTAGGTTGAGTTCTGTATTTTTTTATTGCACAATTTTTAATTTAAACTTTCTTTTGCTGATTGAAAGACATTGACATTTAGTACCAAAGGATAGCCATAGACGTCAGCTTCATGATTTGATGGTTTTTGGTAAAAGTTTACAGTCAATTGTGGTTAATTTAAACGGACGTAGATTGTAGGGCGATTATCTGGTTAAATACCTAGTCGACACAGACTTCAAAACTAGCTGTAATACAATACTTAGACGTGAGCCCACTTTCAACAAAGGGCTTAAAGTTTACGACAAACGGTAAGGAGAAAAAAATAACAATGTGTTCTTAATGCAAAATATCGCCCTTTAGAACCTTTTTTATTTTAATTATACAATAATTGGTGCCTATTATATTGTTGAAAATATTTAATTTGTTCTTTTATGTATTTCTAGTCTCTTGGTGAATTAACCAGTTGTTTAGTTTATGCGTAAATTGAACGGCTTAATTTAACTCTTAAGGCCAATACGCTAATAGGCGTCTATAAATGAGGTTTAAATGAGATATGGCTAATCTGAACACTTCTAGAAATTAAGGAAATCTAGACTTGCAGTCGAACAATTCAACTCTTATGATTGAATGACGGCATGCTTGGTGTTGTGTAAACAGACTTTTATGGAGGAAAAAAAAATCCACATGATTCTCGTGACCACATAATTTAATGCAAAAGTGCACTTTTTGTGATTGAGTTACACGATTGCATTTCCATATTAATCGGAATGAGCACTTCAATTTTAAGATGATATATTATTACATCTTGCTGACATATTAAAGAAAAAGTAAAAAAATATTTTTAGACTTTTATTTTTTATTACCAAAGACTAAAATTTAAAAATGACTTGAGGAACAAAATACAATAACATTCTATGCGCACCAACTTTTATAACAGACACTTTTTATGTTTTTAAATAATATAATTTATTAGACTAAAATACTATCGCAAAATTTCTGGTTTGTTTTTACAACAAGTAGATAAGAATATTTTTTTTCTATTACCTCGTCAAGACTAAAATATATCATAGCAGTCTTTATGCATGTGACATGAACATTTTGATCTTACATTAATTTTATATTATATTAATCAATAAATATTTTTAGTTAAAAAAGTATTAACAGGTTTCTTTAGATTTGTGTATCAATCGATAATTGATTGATAGATTATATTTATCGTTTCGTAGAATCCGGACAGCACGAGGAACAGCATGAAGTCTTTATTGGAGGCAGTGCGGGACATTGTTGCATAGAACTATCTGTGTAAGAAAGAGACAGATGAAACATAAATACATAATCTCATGTCCAATACTCATATCTTATTGGGCTATTGGGGTTATGGTTCTTTAGGTTAGCCAGAAACCATGCTACAACTAATTAATAGATCTCGAAATAAAACATGTCCAAAAGTGAGTGGCGGCTAGCCCGTCGCCTAAATTGACACTAAACGACAGACGGATGGAACAGTCATGGCTTAACCAGTCATCATAACATAAAACTTTCATATAATCCTTTAAAACTTATTTATATATAATTTATTAAAATTTATAAAACTTATATAAAAATATATTATTAAGTTTTTTATGGTTGGAAAAAATGCCTATCCTAATAATCATATCAGCTTTCTAAAATTTACTACTATACTATTAACCTCCCCAATAGATTACATTAAATTGGGGGTACTGAACTTTAGCCTCTCCATCTCTATTGGGAATATTTGCCCATAATCACCACGCTGGATTGGCGGGTGATCGCCGTTCAAGCCAGTATGCAGCATGACGGTGCTGCCCATCATCCAGCTTAACCAGTGTTCGGTTGGAAATCAATTGAAAACGAGTTAATATAGCGAAAAGACACTTTTCCAGAAATTACGGCGCTGATTAAAGCTGATTAAACTGTCAAATGACAGCACTTTAGATCCGTTAAGTATCTACCGTTGATATCTCTGGCTGCCTTGATTTCCTCCAACGCTGTACGTCTGGTTAAACATAAATACGCTGAGTGCTATGGGGCAGCACATTGCTCCACTGTGGTCGCGGTGGTGGTGGTGGTGTGGTCGGTTTCTGACTTAAAGCAGGTGTTTTCTTACGCAGGTGTTATCCTACCAAGACCTGAGAAACCCAAGCCAACCTCATCTGCAAGTGGTGCACCTGCCGATCAGCGGACGGGGCTCTGGCGAACATAAGTGCCCCGTTAGCGGCAATAGGCTCGCCACCTATAACGTGGGACCAACTATATAATTGGCGAAGTGTGGGCGTATAATATGCCTCTGCCTACCCCTTCAGGGAAACAGGCGTTAATGTAAATACATAAATATAACATATACACATAAATATGTGTATGAACCGCTCGTTGCATACTAGTAGGTAGTACTGGGTCCGTATGGTTGTGCTTGTTGTCTTGAATTCATATCATCATGGTGTATAAGAGGCACTGATGATGATGATTATGGTATTTGGTGCCGGAGGTTATATAAATTTTCATCTATAGTGATGAGTTTGACTATGAAATGTAGGGTTATATATCCATATAATAGGTGTCATTGTAAAAATAATATATATTTACTTAAAAGTTATATCATTACCTGTCTTTGATGGTTTCGTGACTGTAGTTCTGAAAAAAAAAATGTTTTAATTGTATCATTCATATTGTACTAATTAATTCAATAAAATTGTTTAACATAGAACGTATATTCTTTTCTCGTGGAAAATCAATCAGTTATGATTTCTGTACACTTATCGTAGAAATTTTTTTTTTGAAAAATATGAATACGCCTGTTTGCAGAAGTTTGCAGAGGTAGGCAGAGGCATATTTTACGCCTACACTTCGCCTATACCTGATACCCTTGTTACCACATAATAGGTGGCGAGCCGCTTATCAAAAAAAAATGTTTCTAATTAAATAAAATTTGTAAATTATATACAACCTTACCTTGAACCTTTACTTGTGGATGCGGAGCTCTGTGTAAAGTGCTGAAAAATAAACATATTACATGTAAAATTGTGATAGTACTTAAAAAAGCTTAATATGCTAACAAGCTAGGAGGCAAACGCGAGCACGAGCAGTGAGGCTGAAGTCAGTTCTTTGATGGCTAACTATGTGATTGGCATTTGACGACCGATATGGCGTGGTGACGAGAATACCCGCTTTCCGCTCCTAAAATCGTGGGTTCGATTCCCACGCATGAATATTTGTTATTTTTTCTGGTTATATTTGATCTGGTCTGACTGTGATCTTAAGTATATTAAGTAGGTATGAATTTACAAAAAAATTATATTAATGTTAATTTATCCGTTTTTATTTATATATTTATTTAGTACACACACAGAACTATATATTCTGAAAAACTAAAAATTAAGAAGCACTAGGTACAGCTTATTCCAAAAAGAAATATTCCGTTATTTAGTATCCAACCAAAAATATAATTGGCGAAATGTGGGCGTATTATATGCTTCGGGAAGTAAGGCGTGATTATGTGTATAAATAAATAAACAAATATTTTTTAACAATTACACCAATTACTTAGTTCCAAGATAAGTATCATTAAGAACTTGTATTATGGATACTAAATTACGGACATATATAATTACTTTTTTTTGTAAATAAATACTAAATATACATAGGGACTAACTATAACTATAACTCCCAGACCAGAACAAATATTCATGTTCATGCATACAAATATTTGTCCTGTGTGAGAATCGAACCCACGACCTTCTTCACCATCACGGTCTTCGAACAAAATGACTACTTACAAGACTTAGCTTAGGTTTCACATCTAAGCAACATTTGTCCGTTAGCGACTTCATCGGACAGATGTTTTCCACAGTGCTGAATTGTGTCGTCTTAGTGTCATTTTGTACTGTGCGTGGTGAGTTATTTATGGGCGCAGATAATGCTGTAAATAAATGAATCATGTAGAAGGACAAATTATCATAGCAAACTTCTCCATTTTGAGAATAATTATGTCATTACATACATATAGCAAAATTTTTCATCTTAACATCATCGAAAGTCAAGTCAAAATTCAAATATTATTTAGTTCATAAGCTATTATACATAGTACTTTAAAACGTCAAAATTAAATATAAATATAAAAAAAAACAATCGATATAATTTAACACTGAAATCACGAAGCTTAGATTCACTTATATGCAACAAAACAATTTGAAAACCAAAAAAATTAATTAATGTAAGTGAATCTAAGTACTAGTTCCGAGCCACCGCTCTGTAAGAAGAACTGGCAAGAAACTCACAAGCTATGCTCTTTTAAATTTATCCATTGGTTTGGTACTTGAATTGCTATCTTCATTTGTCTGTGAAGTTATCGACTACTAAACAAAAATTAACTCACCTGAAGAATTAGTAACCGTTGAACTGACTGGTACATTTTGCCGGTCTGTGACCACTTTCAGCACGTAGCCTATCATGACCACAAGGGCGCCCAATGCCACTGATATGATAAGTAAGGACTTCCTGACGAAATCTTCGTAGCAATCCAACATATCTTCCATATAACAGTCCAAGTTACTCATGAGGCACGTTGAGCTCCCGTCCCTACTCTCATTACTATTCATTTAGTGCACCTTTTTTTTAAAACGTGTAGTAAATGTACCTGGTTAAGAAAAGGAATATTATGGAGTAGCCGTAACGGCTATGTCGCAGGCAAATGACCATATTCGCCAATGTACAAAACGGAAAGGGAAATAATAATAATAAATATTTCCTGACAATTACACCAATTGTTTAGTTCCAAGATAAGTATCATTAAGAACTTGTGTTATGGATAGTAAACAACGGATAAACATACTTAAATACTTTTTTTTTGTAAATACATACCTAATATACATAGGAAAACACCCAGACCAGAACAAATATTCTTGTTCATGTACACAAAGATTTGTCCTGTGTGGGAATCGAACCCACGACCTCTGGAGTGAAGTGTAGGTATGCTGACCATCACGCCATATCGGTCGTCAATATGAAATATTTATTAACAGCATGATACAGGTTCACTCATTGTCCTCTTTAAAGGTAGGTTTGATTACACACGAGTCTTGGTCTGCCTGTTTCCAAGAGTATTACAAGTAGATATGTGAATGTTTACATAAAATGATCAAATTATGTTTCTATCCTATTGAGTTTAATTTAAATTGACGATTTGGCTTAGGCGAGAAAGCTTAAAAACAAAGAGTTTTACAAAAATACTACAGTTTATTGGAGTTTTCAAAATAGAAGTACAAGATAATTTAATTCTTATGCATAAGCTGACTTGGACTGTGGATGTTTTCTATGCACAAAATTATTACAAAAATAAAACAAGCAACCTGCCAGTGCCTTTGGAAGGCATCAGGTTATACAGTGCGACATATAGATCACTAACATTTTTACTGCGGAAATAATGCTTTTAGTCATTTCGTAAAATGTTAAGTATTTTTGAGTAATAACCTAAATTCTAAGCAACTAAAGCAACCCACGGCATCGTAACGGATTCCTAAAAGTACTAATAAAAGTCAAACAAGCTTGGAAGAAGGCTGATCTTAGGCTTAGGTCACATGATCATAGACATTGTTGCAATCTGCTTTAATTAGGAAGGTTGAGGGGGCGCACGTCTTTACAGAAATCATGTGATAGTCGGCCTGACGTAGCGTGTTTTAATTATTAGTTTATGCCCATGCGAATGAGACTATATTATTATATTTGTGACTAGAGATGTCAATCTCACTTGGTTTGCTACAATCCATGCGACATTGATATTGACAGGAAAATCGCAATCACGCAGGGCATTCGGTTAGAGAAGGACGATAAAATAGATTACAGACAGATTCTGACAGAAGGGCGACGGCGAGTGGTTCGCATTATAAGGGATGCTGAGGTAACAGCCTCACTCGAGGATCTATAGCTGCGTAGAGACATTGCGGCTCTCAGTGTCTTCTACCGGAACTACTATGGCGAGTGTTCTGAGGAGCTTTTCGATCTCATCCCGCCCTCTCCTTTCCTCTCCCGAACAACACGTGCTGGTCTTAGAAACCATCCTCATACTGTGCATACTATCAGCACTCGAACCAAGAAATTTGGGAGGTCGTTTCTGAGCAAGATCACTAAGCTCTGGAATTCGTTGCCGGCTCTTGTGTTTACTATTTCCTATGATCCTGGGTCTTTTAAGCGGGGCGTGAAACGGTATTTTAGCAGGCCATCATGTGTGGATGTGATTTGTACCGTGCTTATTTCACGATATGAAGCGCTTTCATTTTTTATTGGACTGCATCGACTGCTTACCATGAGACAGGATGTAGTCATATTATATATATCGGATTTGACACACCTCCCAACAGTAGACGCATTGATGCAACAGCACACCACCACGACTGACGGCATGTCTTCTTTGCCGGAAAGTAAAGCGTCATGTCTGCAGTTTTGTTTTATTTTCTAAAATCTTTTTTTTTTGTGCAGAGCAACATCACTTTTCAAATTCTTTCAAGAAGTTCATGTGATATCTCAATATAGTCCTACATCTTTACTGAGGACTCAAGGGGTTTAGTGAGAGGGCGTCTCATTTACTATTTATCATCTTTATCGCCACTATTTCTCATTTACTACATGATTTAGATGACTTTTATGTTATAAATATATCTCTTACTTGACACTGACTAAATGTGCTAAACGCACGAAGCCATTATTTAAAAGAAAAAAAACCTAAGGCTAAAAGGTCTACAAATTACAGCTAAACCTTAACCTGAGATTGTAGTTTTGACGTCCCACGTATGAATTTAGTTGTCACGAAGTTGGTTAAAGTAAGATCCGACCCTAATTAATAATTCTTATTAAACTAAAGCCTCACCTTAGACAAGTAAGTTGGTTGAACCTTCAAACGGGCCCAATTTGTACTAATATACTAAAGTTTTAATAGTCTTCTAGTGTAATAGGGATATGTTATGTCAGGGAAGCTCACAGTTAGGGCTGGGCATTAATACTTTTGCTTAAGTAGCAACTGAGAAAGTAGAAAATATGTTTAAATGAGACTTATTAGTACAAATAAGTTATTTGTACTAACTACTAATATAAAGTTTGCATTGGTTGTCGGAGAAATCCTACAGCAAATTGTGTACCTCTAAATGTAGTAGACGGTTACAGTGTAATTTCCAGTCGATATCACAATATTTAAAAACGTAAAGTTCTTTTTAGAGTTGTCAATTCTAGAATCACTGAACTAGAAGCTGCAATATTTTTATAATTCTAAAGCCTAGTACAATCCTTTGCGTACGAAATTTTACACTGTAATGTAAAATTTTAATGGATATATAAACAAATTGTGGCGTAAATCTCCACATAATCCATAAAACACCCTCGCTAATGATGGAAACCAGATATAAAATTCTAGATCATTAACAAACAAGCACCCAGTTCGTTCTAGATTTTGTTCACAAAAAAATATGACCTATAAATACAAACCAGACAATCCTTTTCACATTTTTAAAATATTGCGAATATTTCTTGTACACAAAAACAGGGCGCATAGTATGTTATGTTTTAAACAGTTTTCTTGAAATTCATGAAGTCATAATAAAATATTTCGTAGACAGTTTCTTAATGACATTCTTCTACATCAACAAAGTTTTGACGCAAATCCTATTCAATGAACTTCTGTAATGTTTATGGAAGAAAGAGTTACGGTGTGAAAAAGTTTCTATAGATAGATAGATAAAACGTTTATTTCCTTTAAATAATACAAGTATAGATAGATATATATAGATAGGATATTATGTACGATTTTTTTCGTATTACATATTTATGACTTGAATTTACATGATGTGCCAGAAACGAGTTTGTAGCTGTCGCGAAAGTCCAGAGATAGACCTTCTTTGTGGTAAAGATATTCTATCCCACGAAGTCCGTTTGAATGTTGTTATGAATGTTGTCAGGCGTGCATGTATATAATGCTTTAGTGTGCGTAAGCACGCGTTTTTTTGTAGCCGCGATTTTTATAGTTTTCAAGTTTTGATATTTCTTGAAACAAATTGAGGATCTTTGATTTGAATTATATATACCTAAAGTTTTTCGCAATTAACGTTTTGGACTTCTTGGCTGGAAAGTAAAGCATCATGTCCGCAATTTTGTTTAATTTTCTAAAATTTATGGTTTTTCAAAACAGTACTTTTCAAATTCTCTCAAGAAGTCGATTTGAGATCTCAGTGCTCTCATCTTTACTAAGGACTCAAGGCGTTTAGGGGAGGGCATCTCATTTCTCATCTTTATCACCACTCATTCTCATTTACTATATATTAAATATTATTGATATATCTAACTATAACTAGACACTGGCTAAATGTACTAAACGCACGAAGCCATTATTCACTAATATAAATAAAAAACATTTTATAAGTTTTTATTTAAATACTAAATCTATCAGCTTCTTACATACTGAAAGTAATGAAAATGTTCATATTAAGTGAAAAATTTGCTTTTGATAAATTTATTATAACAAATTTTTTTATCTTCACCTAAAAAAATTAAGCAGGTGACTTTATGGCTCCAAAGTAAATCTTACTATAATCAAAGGAACATCCATGGGGGTGATTTAGGTACCCCAAGGGTTGCTATTTCTATGGACACTCATTTCTGGGACAGCTTGTATATTGTGGGATGCATATCTCGATTGTAGTGCTCCCGTATAAATAAGACAAGCCAAGCAAAACTACCAATAAGCGTACAAAATCTGGAGACTTCTACTTCTCCATAGACTGATTTCCCTAGTTTCAGGAGTTGGAATTTGTTTGAGATTTATTTTAATTTTAATGCTATTTGGAGATATGAAATGATGGTATGATGGAATCTGCTTATTAGAAATGTCAGAATATGCTAGGATTTTGAGTAAATCGTCCCCGATCCTTTAAATCAGGGGACGACGAGGCGTAACTAAAAATAAACTGTCCTTGGCAGCGAGCTCAATGACATTCTTTTTTATTATTACGTCATGAGCATAAAAAATACATGAATTTTCAAGTAAAATGTTGCCAAGACGAGATCAATTATGGCTTAAACTGTCAATAGGTTGTCAGATCTCTACACACCCTTTTTTTGTTTTACGTCGGTAACAAAATGCGTTTA
This sequence comes from Musotima nitidalis, assembly GCA_949126915.1. Taxonomy (NCBI): domain Eukaryota; kingdom Metazoa; phylum Arthropoda; class Insecta; order Lepidoptera; family Crambidae; genus Musotima; species Musotima nitidalis. The sequence goes on from OX421422.1 coordinate 6,251,134, forward strand.
CGAACTGCCTTCCGGCTAAAGGGAGACCGAAACGGGGTGTTAGACTCACCACCGGCAGGCGCGACTGCTAGCAATAATACCCACTAAAAATCTTCCGCCGACGCCCGCCTTTTGTTGAGGAAAAAGGGGGGTCCAGCACCTAGGTTGCAGCGTCTGACACCCCGCCTACGGCCAACGTACCCCCGGACCAAAACCAGGAGGACCTCCTCAGAGAGGCGCAGTGGACGCACCCCTCCTACCTCTTTGTGCGACCATAGTGTGTGTGGCCGACTTCTCGAAGGGTCCATGGTTAGACAGCAAGGGCCCTGCCCCTGCTGCCTAAGACCCTCCTGGCCCGCCCGCTGCGCCCTCCACAGGTGTCTCTTAGTGTCCCCCCGGTAGTCAGTACTAAGGGTCCTTAGAGTCGCCAACCTCTGAGTGTTACCTTTTCCCGGCCTCCGGGAGGTACTCAGCCCCCACATCATCCAAAATGGAGACCTGTCGGAGGGACATCTCTACACACCCATACTCTATAAGGCCTAATTTCACAAACACCTTAATCAAACAAAAGACATAATCTTCCTGCACGTAGGTCCCCAATTTACTTAACTATTACAAGATCAAATAGTTCACATAAAACTGTCCGTATTCTATTAATTTTAACGCAGTGAATTTATTTATTATAGTAGCTAGATAATTAATTATTCACTATTGTTACGATGGATCAACAAATTAATCATTTTGAAATGTAAATTAAGCGACACTTTATACACGGTCCTCATTATATGATTGCATACTAGAAGCCGCCAGTATAACATTGACGTGTACACATATTGAAAATTAAAGCAGGTTTCATACCAATCAACTCAAGCATACAACTTACCTGATGGCAAGTGGTAACTGCAGGCCATAGGCGCTTGCTTGGGTTTATTAAGTTTTTAGTGTATAGTCCCTTACAACTTTCTGAAGGTTGCACCGCGATCCTGTTACTAGTTAAGGAAATTGATCAAGAAAATTGCTTCTTTCATGGGTGTTACTTTAAAGTAAAGTAACCTAGTAGTAACGCAGTAACATAGTAACGTAAAAGTAGACGATAACGTCATTACTTTGTAAGTCCATCCGGCTTTGCAATTCCTTACCTCCCAAAGAATGTGATATCCTGCTTCTATATAGAGCGGGGGCTTGGAACTGACACTTAGATTCACTTACACCTAATTTTCATTTATTTGCATGTAAGTCAATCTAAGCTTCGTGATTTCAGTGTAGTCACATTTAGTATTTTTTTAAATTTCTATTTTGTATTGACGTTTTCAAGTGCTATGTAATAGTTTATGAAATAAAGAACTTTGTACTTTACTTTTTAAATATACCCGGGTGTTTTAAGCGGGACATGAAACGGTGTTTATGAGTGAATGCGCTTGTTACTGTAGTTAGCCCATGGAGTGCTATATTTGTGTGTGAGTGCTGACCTTCAAGCAGGATTGGATCAATGTGACCGATTACTTAAAAATAAAACTGGCTTTAATTTTTTTAATTGCATAAACACAGCAAGCCAGTAAGTACACATTTTATACTCTGGTATAGTCGCATTTGCTAGCCAGTACGTTTTTGAAATCCAAAAAAAAATAAAGTCTTTATTTATTATTCCAAGTGCTTACAGAACTGGACAGTTCGACATAATCAAATCAGATCCGACCTAGCCTCTTTGGAAATGCTTTTGTTGATGATTCCTCTCACCTATAGGTGCCCTCTGGTGCTTGATGAAGTATACCAGGCGATTTCTTATTAGAAATAGGACTATGGTCAGTTTCTAGGGTATCCCAGTGTAGAGGCGGCGCGTTGCGGTACTATTCAAAGGGTTTCAATATGTAAGACCCACATGAAAATTTTCCATGTAAAAAAAAATAAAGTGTCGAAACCGAGTGGCATCTCCTTTTAAGTACCGTTTACCTGTGTCAGGATATACCATGACTCAGTAGAATTTGTTGCTAATATATGTAATCTTGTTACTTATAATGCACTTTATCATAGTATTATTAATGTTCAAAGTTATCGCTTTGAATATGTTTCCCGTGATCCATAATGAACTGGTGGAATAATATTTCGTGAAAGCTAGCCACGATGACGTGTAGCCGTTGATGGATCGCCTCTGAGGGTCCATCACACAAAATGAAAAGGGTAGAAGGTCTACTTCAATTTGTTTATTAATTGCACAAGTAGGTACATAACAGTTGTTAAAGTTTCTGTTAAAATGCAGCTATAACAATGCAACATTGCTCAAGCAACATTATCAACCTATTATTTACATATTTGTTTTCTATAATGATACTCCTAGCGAGTTGCTTCGGAATATATGTTAAGTGGTTTTTCTCAGTTACCATCATACATGGTAGTAATTAAGCGAGGTTAGATGCCCTGGGAGATGTTTGAATAAAAGCAACGCAAAGGAGTCTACCAACCAAATATCTGCCTACGCCAATGAACATTGGGCACGCATTAGAGAGTATCACCCGAATCCCTTGGTTCGTGAAAAGAGACCCAAGTTCAGTGATGCTAATCAGCTGATGATTGGTTTCACAATAGAATGATGTTTCGCTCTAAGCTGCGGAGGTCGGATGGCAAATTTGGTTAGAACAGTGAGCAGACCCTGTACCCTGAGCTTAAGTCTGGGACAGTTGATATAATGCTAGGATATATATTAAATCATGAGCTGATAAAAAACGAATAACGTTAACTCGTTTTTTTCAAATGTAGGCTCATAACATAATTGTCGTCTGTAATCATTCCGAACAACTCGTTGTCAGAAATATTAAGAACACTGCTTTGGAATTGTTTAGTAATTTATTAAATGTTTATTTAATTAAAAGTTCATGATAATTCATTATCAAGAACAATCATGACCGTCTCAGCCATAAGCAGTCTACTGGTAACAATAGGCCTTCCCAATAGTTTGATATTCGAGCCGCCAGCATCCACCGGCTTCCCGCCGCCTTTATCTGACCGTCGTTCCTTTGTGTGGGGGGCTGTTGTCTACTAGGCATGTTGATCCTTTTAGCTATTGTACTTAAATTGACATTATTTGAACTGAAATTCTAAGCACGAGCTGACATTCTGCTTAGAGATATATTTTATGAGTCTAAGGTTCCAGCGGCTTTGATTTATCTCGCTATGACGGCAGGATATCAGACTTTTATTATGTTTTTGTCTAGATAAAGAGCAAATTTAGGATTTATGTTGTTTGTCGGCTGTTTGCAAATACGTCGTAACTATATATTGCTTATTGAAATAGGATTGGACCGTTTCCGCATTTAACGTCTACTATTTTTTATTTATGTACGAGTAGCTGTACCCGCTATATTATTTGCATAGAAATCAAAAAAGGCTTTAGTTTTGTTACGTCAACATTTTTTAAAAGCCTAATGGCTCTTATATAAAAACAGCATACAATGTCAAGTCTTGGAAATTGAAATCGATCGTCATGTATTTGCAGCTGATTTAGTACAAAACTCGTATTGTACGTGTACTGCCGGAATGGGTCCGCGTAACATACTCCACAAATATGTAGAGTATGTTACGTTACGGCAGCTGTGTGGTGTCCCGCTGTTAGATTTTATCCAGCCACTGAATAAGTCTTCTAATTAACAACGGCTTAGCGTTTCATTCAAGGACTGTCTTAAACTTCAATAATTGTTTCCGACCCCACTGTAACATGGAGCTACAAGCGCTGACAATTGATATTGATTGATATTTCTGAATGACAGACAATAGATGAACTAAAATTGATGATTAGCAGTAGTGCCAAAAAACCAAAAAGATTAGAAGTTCTAGGTTCTTCTTTCTTTTAAATAATGGCATCGTGCGTCTAGCAAATTTAGCCAGTGTCAAGTAAGTGATATATTAATAATATATAATTTATAGTAAATGAGAATGAGTGGTGATAAAGATGATATATGGTAAATGAGATACCCTCACCTAAGCCCCTTGAGTCCTCAGTAAAGATGTGGGACTATACTGAGATCTCACAAGGACTCCTTGAGAAAAAATATGAAAAGTGATGTTGCACTGTTTTGTTTTATTTACCAACACTCATGTATGTTCACAAACACTTAACGGTTAATAATCCACCGTTATTACACATTAATGTTAGAAATATCACAAATTTTAGAAAATAAAACAAAGCTGCAGACAGGACTCTCCACATTTCCGCCAAGAAGTTACCTAGGTAATCTAACATGAAACTAGCTCTAATTGACTTTTAAATTTAGAAATTATTAAGAGTATTTCAGGCACCAGTTCCTAATTTGATTTAAAATGTCATTGCATTTCAGTCATTTGTTTGAAGTTGAAAGGGACAGAACGAAGTTTTTAAATAGATATAGCACTAAAGAGGATTAGTGGCCTTTGTGCAAGACACCCATATTATTTAATAGGATATATGACATATTGGCCTGCTATCTGATAGAAAATAGTGGACAAGCAGTGTGATTGATGACCGTGGTGACCACACGGAGAGAGAGTGATAGCTGCCGTAGTCAGTTTCATTATTCAGGATTGCACTCGGCAAATAATCCTCACTTTTAACACCTAATGTTTGGTATTATTGAGACAACTTTATTTATAGCTAAGTAAAGTAGGTTTGTTTTTATAACTAACTGAACGAGAAAAAGGCGTAGTGACACGCTAACCCTTTATCTCGTCCGCCATGCCCAAACCGGAATTGGCGCAAAAGTAAATCCTTACCCTAATGCGAGTGACGGCACCAGAACACTAACGATACAGATAAGGGAGAAAAAGGTTGTGTATTTTTTTTTCCGATTCTTTGGGCGACATTGATTTTTGACCAAATTGTGTTCAAACCTTTTTAGATCCATGACTGATTTCACTTCATTAAACGGCTAGAATATACTTTACTAGCAGCGCCCTGCGGTTTTACCCGCGTGGTCCCCGTTCCCGTGGAAATATCGGGATAAAGAGTGTCTTATATGTTAGTCCAGGACTGCAGCTATACACGTACAAAGTTTCATCACAATCGCTCCAGTAGTTTTTGCGTGAAAGAGTAACAAACATCCATCCACACATACAAACTTTCACGTTTATAATATTAGTAGGATAATAATATTTTTATTCCACGTTGATGTAATGTGGAATTGAATGCTGATTTTCCTTTATGAAATTTCTTGGTTTTAACCAATATATCCGTGACCTTTCGAGTGACTTTTCAAAGTTGTGTGCTTAATTACGCTTGCTACGTACCTCGAAAAGCACATTAAGCCGTTGTTCCCGGCTGTCATGAACATCACCGGGCATTCGTTATTAGGAATTCAGGGCCTTCTTAAATCCTGACCGCTGGCTTAAACATAGAATTATGTTTCAAGTCGCTCTATGTAATAACTGAACTCAGCCAAATCTGGTTGGACCTGTAATCAGAACCTTGGCTCTAAACTTAACTTTAGGGCCACCGGGATAGTGCTAGGATTTGATGATGATCCGACACCTTCTAATATGATTACCACATTGAACGCCATCGGTCCCAAACACTATGAATACGTGTGTTTGTCAGTCATTCGGCGTTTAAAGACTTAAATTATGAACTGATAGTCGCTATGCAATGAGACTCATTATCATTATCATCTCAGCCCCTTAACGTCCCACAATTAAGCACAGGCTCCTCTTAGAAACTAAGGAGAGAGGTCTTCAGGTCATACTTTAAAAACCTGATTCTATACTAATTGGCTGAAACAGGTGTGCTGTATGCAGGAAGACCTAAGCGGTTGCCGCGAGGCAACATTCAACATTCTAGGAACATTGACGTGTCAACGTTGCGCGGGCGATGTGAGGCTGCCAAGCGACCGCCGATTAGTTCCGCGCGATTTTGCCACTGCTAAGAATTAGTACGTTGTTACTACTAGTTAACATATTTTAAATTGCCATGAACAGCAAGAAGTACGCGGCGGCTATAAGAAAATTTTCGCGTCCACTAACTGGGTTCTAATTCTTCTTCTTATTACTCTGACGTCTGTCAACAGTTTTTTGTATAAAGGCAAAAAAAAGCATTGTTTACTTTTAGTTAAGGCAACATCAATGGAGCTGACGATGATGCAAGTTACTTATTTAAAAAAGATGATCTCTTCTATGAAAATACAACTGGTCAATTTCACTTCCATAAATAAAAAAGGTGGGAACAATTGCTAGTTTTATAATAATTTTGAAATAAAACCAAACATAAATGAATGAATGGCAACGTATAATTTTTGGTTTACAAACGACATAAATTATAAATGTACTTAACTATTTTCTGTATTAATTAAATTAAATGTTGCTATAACGACAAACCTATTATTGATTAACTACTAAAGTATATATTTCACACGAGGTTTATAATTATAAGTTATTGTAATCAAAGTGTTTATATTTTATATCGCAAATAATTATGTTAAATTTTTATTTTTGTTACAATCACAGTGTAGTTTACAATGTTAAGTATGATAAGCTATAATGTCATTAATAGTGGGAAGGTCTACATATTGCAATTCATGGTGTCACAGATTCAAACCTTGGTAGCGCATGGTTCATCATTTGCTTCGTGCTCACTTTATGAACACTATATCGTCGATAAATCGAAGGTGAGTCAAATACTCGCCGTTGATATTGATGTCGAAGTTTCCTCAATCCAGTAACTTGAAAAATTCTTTCAGAGCAGCTTCAGAGATAATATGACATTGGGGAACAATGATAAATATTTTGTAATTTATTTAATTGTTACAAAATTAAGAAAGCTAACGAATGTACTCAGTGTGCAATATAAACTTACTTAGATTCCGTGCAGAATCAAACTGAAATAAAACTTAAGAATAAAATTAAATATAAGTACACTTACAAATTTAAATAGTTTTGTGCAGTTAAAGTCAAATTTAAAGTGATTATTATCACAAATGTTTCGACGTTAAGGATTAGTTAACAAATAAACGGTAGATATCATAACAAGACTAAACAACTTTTTTTAAAAATTATGTTTTATAATTTGTACGTTACAAGTAAATCACAAATATGATACTAGTCTAGAATCAACATACATAAAATTTGAATTTACTGGTTAATAATGTTTACAACTATTTATCCTTGTTTTCAACAAGTGTACGTACGATAAGCATTGATATTTAAATAAAATATTTGATTCCGTGGTTTCTATGTTACCTATAACATATTTCAAATAATTTGCTAATTCTATTTTAACTAGATTTACATAAAAATTACTGAAATTTTCTAATACACCTACTGGTTCTTTTTTAGGACTATGTATAAATAGTTAATAACTAAAACTTAATAAACAAGGGAGCGTCGGTAGCCCAGTGGTGAGATCCATTGCATTCAAAATCAGAGGTCTTGGGCTCAAACCCTAGAGGCGCACTTATGGCTTTTCGATGTAATGTTCGTACTTGTCGCTTGCTCTGTGCCTCGGAAAGCACGTTAAGCCGTTAGTCCCGGTTATCATGAACATCTATGGATTATTAATAAGTCAATTCCTTCTAACATGCTGACAGTTGGTTTAACCATAGAATAATGTTTCGCCCTGGGTTGCGGAGGTCAGACGGCAGTCGCTCCATGTAATAACTGAAATTCAGTCAAATTCTGGTAAAATCAGTGAGCAGTGTCTAGGGCAACCGGGATGATGTTAGGATATGATGATAATGTATTTATAGTACATAACTAAGACTCAATAAATAAGACTCAAAAAATATAACAAATTACACAACTTATTTCCTTAGTCATTGGCTTTAAGCAATCTATTAAGATTAACAAAAAATACGACATTACGTTATTCAAGCTATGAGTATGTAAACAACGACTACAATTTACACATTTTAGGGTCACCAATGTAATAATGCTTTTATCTATTGTATTGTAAAATAAATACTTCCTACTATAATATAATATTATAAACGTGAAAGTTTGTATGTGTGGATGGATGTTTGTTACTCTTTCACGCAAAAACTACTGGAGAGATTGTGATGAAACTTTGTACGTGTATAGCTGCAGTCCTGGACTAACATATAGGACACTCCTTATCCCGATTTTTCCACGAGAACGGGGACCACGCGGGTAAAACCCCAGGGCGCTGCTAGTAATGTATATTTTAGGTCTTGACCGGTATGTTGTTAAGGTCAGTATTATTACTTCCGTTTCTAAGGTTATGGGTTTGACTTCTACACAGATCATATAATTGTGTGCATGAGTACCTACGAATAACTTATATCCGTACTTATGCACACAAAGCATACAAGACAGTATTCTTGGTCCTGGTGTGGATGTTTTCTAGAATGCGTTTCCAATAATCCAATAAAAAGGATTTATGTTATTTTGCTCAGTGGTCTAATACCTATATTGCAACTTGTGTAACTTATCCGAAACCTACACGATATCGTCTATATTGATAGAGCAAATGTGGGCGAAGAGCTAACCCATTATTTAATTATATTTAAAATGCTTGAATTTTTGAAAATGAAAAGGTCTAATTACTAACAGCGCTTCGCAGTGTCACCCCCGTGGTTTCCGTTTCCGTGTAAATACCAGGATAAAATGTATCCCATGTGTTAATAATAAATAATATAAATAAATATATATTTTCTGATAGTTACACTAACTATTTTGGTTCTAAAATAAGTATCACTGATAACTTGTGTTATGAATACTAAATAACGAATAATAACACACCCAGACCAGAACAAATATTCATGTTTAAGTTTATATTTAAGTTATGAACTAACATTGAGCCAAATTTCATTCAAATCCGCTAAGTGGTTTTATATTTACATACGTACAACTTTCGGATCTACATTATTAGTAGGATATGATATGTCAGTCGCGCAATTTTTGTTGTCCTTGAACAACTCAATAATTTTCCTTAACTCCATAGGCTGTAATCACAAAAATCATAATTAAAATTTAAAAAAATTATGGCATATTACTTATGTATATACTTTTCATAAATGCAAAAATCATACTTAGAAATAGAATAAACAATTACAATAATAAATAAAAGCGCTTATTCCCTTTGCAGCATCCGTAGACAAATCCGACTTATTTCATCTAAAATCCCTCATAGTTTATGGCGACGAGCCTAAACAATTTCGTAAGCGTGATTCAGGGTTGACACTTTGCTTGTACAGTTGCGCCACATATACACATTCTCCTCAAGTTCTACTAGTATGTAAGGTCCAGAATCAACAAAATTCAGGGCTGTCCCACCATTTCCTAAAGTCCTTTATAACAGTAGTCTCTTCAACTTTCTTCTTGTCGTTAACGATAGCACAGAAATTGCAATACTCGTCAGTTTCTGGACTTTCGTGTCTACTGTGATATGAGTAATACTTCTTCCACTTGAAGTAGTTGGCGTACTGTTCATGGTCATGTATTAGATCATGCATCTTAGCAGCTAGCTGTTTGACGCCCAACTCCCTTGCGTTTAAATATGCTCCATCTGGTACGAATCTGTAAACGGAAAGACATTAACTTAGTATCATCAATTCAGCTACATAAAGTCGACTATTAAACAAGAGCTCTTTTGTATAATATTGAGGGTATTTTGCCCATAAGCAGCTCGCTGGGCTAGCGGGTTTGTGATCGCAGTTCAAGGCAGTACGCAGGTTGACGTTGCTGCCCATCGTCCGGTAGGATTTCTCATTGTCGACTCTTACGTGAAGTACTCTTCTCTTTCCCGTGAGATGAGAAGGGGTGGCACTATTCTAGGCCCGTACCACTCGGCCATATTATTATTCATGAATTCTGTTGTTCAGCGTCGGCATAGACACAGTTGGAATAGAGCAAAACGTTTCTATTATAACCTAAACCTTGAAAACAGTATAACTACATAATTGTGATACAACATTACTTAAGTGTATTAGATGAGCTAATTTATATGTATTTCTGTCTTGGTGACAGTGGCCTTGCTAGGCCAAAATTACCTAGGCCTAATATTGCCACATAGTTGGGTTTGACGCATTAATGTTTTACGGTATAAACCATTGTAATATTCAACTGAATAAATATTAGCTATTTATGTTATTGCGTCAATATGTATTTAAATTTATTTCAAACCTCCCAAAAGGATAGAATTGAAATTAAAGAATTATCATATCCAAAACAACAGTAACAAAATGCATTTACGCACTGTCTCTCGGCCAAAGGAGGACCGAGAGAGGTGTGTGGGACTCACCACCGGCAGACACGACCGCCAGCAGTAATACCCACTAAAAATCTTCCGACGACGCCCGCCACTTGTTGAGAAAGAGACGGGGGGCCAGCTCTCACACCCTGCCTGCGGCCAATGTCCCCCGGACCAAAACCGGGAGAACCTCCTCAGAGAGGCGCAGTGGACGCGCCCCTCCTACCCTTTGTGAGACCATAGCGTGTGTGGCCGACTTCTCGGAGGTTCTATGGTTAGACAGCAGGGGCCCCAGCCCCCGCTGCCTAAGATCCTTGGTCTTAACCCTCCTGGCGCTGGTTGACGGGCCCTTCTGGCCCACCCGCTGCGACCTCCACATCGTCCCTCTTAGTTTCCCCCCCGATAGTCAGTACTAAGGGCACCCAGAGTCGCCAATCTCTGGGAGTTACCTTTTCCCTTGTGCCCTCTGCGCCCTACCGGGAGGTACTCAGCCCCCCCACCACGACAAGGTGGAGATTAGTCGGGGGGAGGGTATCCTTACTGGTCTAACTAGATTTGGCGGAATTTCAGTTATTACATGACTCAACTGCCGTCTGACCTCTGCCTGACAGCCAGTAAGCAAGCATTAATTAATTACATAACTTCAAAAAGTCATAGGCGCGCCACCAGGGATTGAAACCGAGACCCTCTAAACTTAAAGGGTATGGATCACTAGGCTATCGCCGCTCTCACTAAAATTAAAGACTGCCAAGTTTAGTAATAACTGGCTGAAAATGTTGCTTCGCAAAAAGTAAACGTTTGAAGTGTAAATGCAGCTTTGAAATAACACCAGCCAAATGTCTGGGAAACAGTTTAACAAAACGTGAATCACGCTAGTGCATGCGCAATAACTATAATTATTAGTAATGTGTGATGTCCAACCACTTTTGGAATTCGTTTTATAAAATAGGTTGGTGATTATGAACCATATTTTGTTTAACACTTATTATGGGAGTAACACTGAACTTGATTTATTTATAACGCTGGAGTTCGCTTTGATTATTAAGACTAAATTTGTTTTGGCAGTGCACGGAAAAACCTCGATTGGTTTTTGTTCCACTGTTTTTATTTAAACTTATGTTTATAATTGTAATTATATAAATTAAAAAAATATATCTTACGATATTTTTTTCGTGTAAGTAAGGGCTTCTTAATAAAAAAGAAAAATAATGCCAACTTGAAACCCTTGAAACCATAATATTTTCTCTAAGATGGTAATAATAATCAGTCAAGCCACCATTAATCAATCGTCGAATATTTTAAGAATTCGAGTTCAGGATAAATTATTCCATTGCAAATTGTAAAATGGAAAGAATACCGTACTGTGATACAACGAGAAGAGACAAAGAGCATGTCCTGAGGAGAGTACTTATTATAAATGTTACCGGGTGGAGAGCCGGCGATAGGCCAGTGGCGACCCCTATAGACTTCAAATTGACAAGGGCTTAAACCCTGAAACTTTACAAAATTATGTGCGTTTTTAACGCTTGCTGAGTGCCTCAGAACGCACGTTAAACCGTTGATCGCGGCTGTCATGAACTATGGCAGACGTTATTAGGGAATCAGTGTCTTCTAATATTCTGACAGCTGGCTTAACCATAGAATGATATTTCCATCTGGATAGCGGAGAACAGCACGGCAGTCGCTCAATGCTATATCATAACTGAAATTGAACTGACTTGTGAACAGATTCTGGGCAGTGGAACCCCCACATACTGTGCAGACTATCAGTACTCGAACCAAGAACTTTGCGAAATCGTTCCTGTGTAAGACTATTACACTCTAGAATTCGCTGCCGGCTCATTCGTTGCCTAGTTCCTATAATACCGGGTCTTTTAAGCTAGGTGTTTAACGGCGCTTTGTACTGTGATTATTTCACGGTATAAAAACGCCTTATTTTTTTTGGACTGCTTACCATCAGGCAGGTCATTAAAACGTGTCACATAAAAATAAAATTAGAATTAAGTGTGCAAAGATGATGATGATCGCGAAAGCGAGAAGGGTGTAGGTGAATAAATATCAAATATCTGGGGTGATTGGGATAAGACTGGGAGAAGGGCAGCAGCATGATGAGTATTTTTTAAATAGTCTGATTAAAATCTTAAAGTCCTAACTTAAAGATAGGACTAGTATCTAGTTATCAACATCGTAATGAGCGTTGCAATCCTAAGTACACAAACACTAGATATTAACAACTTAGATAAACTAGATAAACTTTATTACAGTTTATCCTATTATGACTCAAAACCTTAACATGGGTAAGAATGCATTAGCATCTGGTATCTACTTGGATTATTAATTCACAACAAGTATTTGTTCTTCAGGTTATGGATTTAATTCCAACATAAGATAAACGAATAATGCGTTTTTTTGACTGATACACGTATATTTTAACATATCTGTATGTCTCTAAAATGATTGTGATTGTTTGGATTATGAGACAATTTTTATACTAGAAAAAAATTAACTTGTCCGCGGTAACCAGGGTAGAAATAGAACCTACGACGTCCGAAGTGGTACCTAGGTCTGGTAGGTCCAAAGGTCGTGGGTTCGATAGATAGCATTGTAAATGCCAAAAATATAAAATTAAGAAAAAAGTTTGGATTGTTATAAATTTAAGAATATTTAATTTTGATTTAAGATATTATAAACTAGAACGTCATAATGCCTCGAAAATGGCGATGGAGTAGCCTTTTGCTACTTATGAAATGAATATAAAGAGGTTTCTGCCCACACTAAATTAAATATATTAGTTTATATACATATGTCATTTAAATTCTTCTAAGGTCATAACAAAGTCGAAGGAAACAAACTAAAACAGAAATTAAATTCCAAACATACTCGCTATAGCATACTATTATTCAATAACAACGTTAGTATCTGGTTATAGATAACTATGCAGTAAGCTAATCACGATTCAGTTTATATGCAAATGTACCGTTAAGCGAGTTATCATAACCTCAGATAAAATTATTTATGAGTAACTAAACTATTAACAATTTTTCAAAAATAATACAGTCAATATTTTACTACTAAAATAAGTAATAAATAAGCAAAATAAAAACATATTGATCAAAACATTACATACTAGGCAATTACATGCTAAAATTATAGAAAATGACAAACATATTGAAATTTGTAAATCTATACACAACTCCAATTTTTTGAATAAAAAACATGACGAGTTTCTTGCATGATTCTTTCCTAATCAAGCTTCGGCCAGCAGTGAATGGGAGCGTTTGTTTTTTATTCGACGTTAATAAGTTAATAAGAGCTTTATTGTAAAAGCAAACTAAAATAAAGAAAATTTCCTTCGAAATCTTTCAAAAATTTAAGTAAGTCACTTCAATAGTTGTAGAATAGTTACAGTAATTCTGAAAAAAATACTGTAATTATCACTCAAAACTTATGCATCAGTCTCGACCAGGTTTCGACTACTTGTACATTGAGGATAATATTGAATTAAGTCAATACCTAATGAATATTTTATAGACTTATATTATAGGTAAACGACTGTGTTATTTAGCATTTAAAAAACTTTGTATTAATTCTTGATCTAAAAATATAGAAGCAGTTGTATATAAGTAAAGTTTAAATAAACTGCTATTAAAATTTTAAATGGTCAATGGTAAGACACCCGAAGAGTCCAGTGTTTTTTATATTCCTGAAAACTGTGTTGTAACGTCTCTCTAACTATTTCAACATTTACTCTATAGCTTAGAAATCGTAACAAAAGACTTGATCGGAAAATAATACTAATAAAATGAAAATTCGTGTTGAGTCTTCGTTGATTAAGACTATTTCTACTGCAATAAGCTAACAGTGTGAAAAGCCATCAAACAGTTTTGAATCTCAGTTCTCTTTGATAGTTTAAAAAATTGAAATAGATGTACAAAATAAAATTGACAGTGATTGACGTGTGATTTCTGAAAATTGTACAACGATTTTAAAATAAAAATTTGAATAATCGCTTGTGCCCTATTTCATAGCTGGTTTACTGTTTATCAGTATTTTATTGTGTTTAACCAAGTCGAAAGCATAAAAAACATACAAACCTTGTGTAGTTAGCACCTCCATACACAATAGGCACGACGTTATTTTGTAAGGCGTGTAGCAATTTTTCTGTCACATAATCCTCACTAAAAGAGTTTTCAAAAGACAAATAAAAATAGTACGTCTTATCAAGAATTTTATTACATTCGTCCTGTTTGTCTCTCGGACAAGACATTGATCCACATTTTCCGTAGATATCAAGCTGTAGTTTATACTTTAATAACTCAGATTTTAGTTTTTGTGCAAATAATAGTCTGTTAGATTTGTCATAACAATTGGAAACAAACCAAGCGGCTGCTTTTGTTTTGGTCTTTAATTTTTTCTTGAGCTCCTCGCTAACTGAGTCCATCTCATCTGGACTTAACCAATGCATGATCTTATTTGGACCTACAGTGTTATTTTTCCAATCTTTTATTAACATGTAACCCCATCTGACTTCGGAGTCTAGTCTAAAAGTCCACGTCCAGTTGAAATAACCATCAAATCTGTTCGAGCACACTGGATAGTAGTGTGAAGATTCGATAGATGCAAAAGCATATTTTTGCTTTGGTGATCGTACATGAGGGAGACGTGAGTTATGCATTTGAATTACTTCTGGTCCAGAAAAAGCTATGACATCGAACTTTGATATATTGCCAAGATAATTTCTATCAGATGTGACAATACAATTAGTGTAAGGACAACCCCGGCTTACAAAACCTTCACTTCCAACTCCCATGTAAACAAAGGGCACGTTTATCGGTGAAGTCCACTGAAGAATATATTTTATTGGAGGAGCTAGAAGTACTGGCGTATTATTTATTTTTTTGAAATTTTCTTTAAGCACTTTATAGTTCGGAGCACTTACTATAGACTGTGTATTAAAATCTCTGTAAGACACGTAGAAAAATATTATAATTGTGAAGAATGAACACAAGAAAAACAGTTTCGCGGAGAAGGCAGTGCGCATTTTTAATGTATTTTTAATATCTTTTCCTGAACGTGCGCTCAACCACGTCGCGCGAAGTTACTATGGCACTGAGTTTAGAACTCCGTAAATAATGTGAATATTGTAATGTGGTTTACAACTGCACGTAAACTGTAAACAAAACGTAAATCTGTAAAGCTAACATTTCTATGAAATGTTATGACGTGATTTATCGGTTAAATTGATACAATTTAATACAATTTGTTTCAATCAGACCAATCAATCAAAATCAATTAATTTAAGGAGGTGCCAATCATGTTTGTTGTATATTATATATAGTAGAACTTCGATGTATTTTAAAATATCTCTGTTATACAGTTTGTAGTCGTTGGTGTGTACATTTAATTCATTCTTAATAATAGATTCTTCGTAGTACTGTTACTTTATATTGTGGTTACTGTCAGAGGAGAATTATTAAGACGTTTTTTTAAATAAACTGATCTACAATTTTTATCAACTTACTGTTTTGCTGAAAATCTCGAGAAACCCATTTTGAGACCCTAGGAAATTCTATTTTTCGAGAAAGTACGTCCTTTAAGCCGAAAATATCGTTTTCATTGTATGTGTATGTTTTTAATTCGAAACTTTTTAACAGTATTTTATTTTCGAAACTCGCAGCACTAGTTAATAGAGGTCAGTTCCTGTAGGTGACCGTTTGTTTGGCATTTTATAGCGAGCGATTTTGAACTTCGGTAGGTAATCACTGAACAATGGAGAGCATAAAAATACTTATGTTAATTTAAGATTTAATTGCGAAATTCATTCCTAAACATTTGAAAATAAGATTCACAGTTTGAAAGAAACTTTCATAGTGTTAATAATAGTGTCAGTGTCTATAATATAGTATATATTATAGTTCCATGTGCATATAATTGTTCCATATCCCAGGTTTGCGGCACTGTTCCGAGGTTGCGCGAAGCCCTTAGAGGGTAAGCCCGGCCCCGGGACATATTCAAGAAGGACCATGAATGGTTTTTAGTCTGTCAAAGTCTAAGACGCCCTTCCGCTTCACTTACAGCGGGAGCCAGTCATATTATGATGATTTTTCTTTCAAAAAAAGGGTTTCCGTATTATTAGAAAATATTCATTATGTAAACACAACTAAAGAGATTATTTAAACACAATTAAAGAAGCTTCTTAACAACTCATACAAAGAATGACCTTGTAAGTGTGTATCGAAAATACAGTTTTTATTTAATACAGGTTAGTTTAATGTATTTTTTATTTTGCGGGAGCGAGAGGGAGTTTTTTTCCGGGGAGTACTTTTCCGAAATGATGAGGTCTGATTTCAAAGGGACTTCCATTGATATATAGTTAGCTACTTTTATTTTCCCTCAGAAAAACGGTTTTCAAAAAAATACCTGTAGGTCAAGTAGCGAGTAAGCGCGGGCGAAGTAGCGAGCGGTCGATAATATTGTAACTAACCACTAATATACTTGATACGTGTATTTATAAATTTTAAAATTATTATTATTATATAAGCGAAATATTAAGCGAAACGATGGCTGGTTCATGCGTCATACTCGTAAACGGGTGCCGCCAGTGGGGACTGGTCTGCTCATGTCTACTATGTTTATTCGTACTCATACTCGTATAACTTAAAAAAAAAGTTATTTTCTTATTTTATTTTAAATCATGTGACTGCAGAACACATGTTTTTGTAGATTTGTCAAATTGTTTTACTACTAAGTACATATTCTTGTAACTGGCAGGAGAAAAACTAACCTTGACGATTTTCTTGCCCGTTCTTTTACGATCAAGCTCATAAAACATAAATAACAAAAAACATAAAAAATGGAGACCGCCAGCTGCGAGGTAAAACCCAAACGACTAGCTGCCAGGCTGCAAAGAGAGAAACCTCTTGACAATACGCGCTGTATTGAGAGCAACTGCAAAGCAAATTAAAATGATTTGTTATGTTAAAATGATGCAATTTTTTTATTAAATAAATAATGATTGAAATGATTAAAAATGGTTTCACCTATTAATAGCATTTCGTAATTCATTAGGTAATGCTAATAATTGGTATATAATAGGTTGGGGAAAAAGTCTTTTCGTATTTTTGTATGAAAAGTCAAGACATTTTTTTCAAAGTTTATTTACATTTATTTACAATATATATGTACCGTTTTGTTGAATAACTTTCTGCCATTTTGTGGGCAGAGACATTATCCCGTTACTGTAGAAACTTTGGGACTTCTGATCAAAAAAACGGGACAAATAGTTTTGGCAGTCCTCTCTTGAGGTCAACCTTACAGAACCTAAAGAATTCTGCAGAGACCGAAACAGGTGAAAATCTGAAGGAGCAAGGTCAGGGCTATATGGTGGATGCACTAGGACCTCCCAGTCGAACTCTCTTAATTTTTGCTGAGTGGCTAAAGATGTGTGTGGTCTAGCGTTATCGTGATGAAAGACCACACTCTTCCTGTTGATCAATTCCGGCCGTTTTCTCTCGACTGCTTCCTTTAATCTCATCAGTTGCTGGCAGTAAAGATCAGAATCGATGGTTTTGCCGGGCGGTAAAAGCTCATAATAAACAATGCCCTTCCAATCCCACCATACACACAGCATCACCTTATTTCGTGTTAGGCCAGGTTTGGCCACAGTCTGTGAAGCCTGGCCAACTTTCGACCACGACCTTTTTCGCACGTTCTTGTCGTACGTGATCCACTTTTCATCGCCAGTTATCAATCTCTTCAAAAACGGCTCGGTTTCATTACGTCTCAATAATGAATCGCAAATGAGTACACGGTTCATTAAGTTTCTTTGAGTGAGCTCGTGTGGCACCCAAATATCGAGCTTTTTTGTATAACCAGCTTTCTTCAAATGGGTCAAAACTGTTTTGTGGTCAATTCCCAGTTCTTCAGCTACATCGTAACTACTAATATGCCGATCTTGCTCCACTCTTCAAAAATGGCGTCCATTTTATTCGTAACAGGGCGACCAGAGCGAGGTGCATCTTTAACATCAAAATTTCCGGACTGAAAACGTTTGAACCAAATTTGTGCTACTTTTACTGACACTGCATCAGGTCCATAAACATCACAAATTTTTTTCACTGCTTGAGTTGCATTTTTGCCTTTTTTATAATAAAATTTTAAAATGTATAGAATTTCTTCATTAGATTCACTCATTTTTACGGAGAGAAAAACAAATGAAAAATAGCGGGAAACAACTTTTTTTTTTTTTTTCTTTTCTTTATAATGGAACCTTTTTAATGTTACCAAAACCAGCCAGACACAAATAGTACAGTCAAAAAATTTTTATAATAAGTTTATACCTACGTTATGCGAAAAGACTTTTTCCCCGACCTAATATGTATCGAAGAAATGGATAATCTGTTGACTGCTCGCCATACTTAATGTAACTGTAATCTAACAATAACTGATTGAATGAGAAGGAAACCCCTGGTTGGTCAAAATAAATTTTATTTTTTAACGGTTTCAAGGAGTTATCTGCTAATAAGCATTGATGTGTAATTTTTAGCACTAGGGAATACATTGGCAATACTGGAAATAAAATTAGCCAAATAAAAAAGAGTGTAGTATTAGGTACACATCGATGGTAAATACGAAAGAACTGTGAATAGGAACTTTTTTCGTCCATACTAAAAAAACAAGGCTGTTAAATTTATTATCATGCCAAGGAAGTCCTAAGATGAACATGGGCTTCCCCCATAAACTGCCTATGTGTCCAAATGCAGTCATATAAATAGTCTCAATTTTAGAACTTTTTTGGCCCAACGGCCATTTCTTTGTGGCATGTGCCTGGCCGTCTTCCACTTCAGCTTGCTGATTCTTTGTGCCATGTCGGTGACATTTAATTCTTCTACTATTTCGACCCTGAAATGACTTGGTTGTACCAATCACGTGTTCAGAGCCATAAAAAACTAAAAGACTATTAAGTCGAACCAACAGTATAACCGAACCGGTAAACGTAGTAGAGGACGGCCTCCCACGCTATGGACCGATGATCTGGTCAAGGCGATGGATGCAGGCGACTCAGGATCGCTCAATGTGGAAATCTATTGGGGAGGCCTATGTTCAGCAGTGGCCTATGTTCAGATGGCTGAGATGATGATGATGATGATGATGAATAGTATAACTGGCGAAATGTGGGCGCATAGCCTCTGCCCTTCGGGGAAACAGGCGTGATATTATGTATGCATATGCGAATTAACAAAAAGACAAATTAGTTACTAAGTACTTACGATAATTATTTATTAAGCATAATGTTAAATCATTTTTGTTTTGTGTATCGACTTTCAATTGGCAGTGTCCATGGCGTCAATAAGCACGTATTTACACAGAGACGACTGCGGAGAAATTTCATTTGATAACTATTTATTAAATTTTGTTTTTAATGTGACCGCAATGTGCATTCAAATCATGTATTTTAAGGTTAAGTTATTATGGGATTTTGTTACCTACTTTATTCTGCAAAAACAACTAAACAAAATGCGTTAAGAGCAATTTGACAAATGTATAATATATTGGTCGGGGAAAAAGTCTTTTCGCATAACGTAGGTATAAACAAATTATAAAATTTTTTTGACTGTACTATTTGTGTCTGGCTGGTTTTGGTAACATTAAAAAGGTTCCATTATAAAGAAAAGAAAAAAATAAAAAAAAGTTGTTTCCCGCTATTTTTCATTTGTTTTTCTCTCCGTAAAAATGAGTGAATCTAATGAAGAAATTCGATACATTTTAAAATTTTATTATAAAAAAGG
Organism: Musotima nitidalis; assembly: GCA_949126915.1. Classification (NCBI taxonomy): domain Eukaryota; kingdom Metazoa; phylum Arthropoda; class Insecta; order Lepidoptera; family Crambidae; genus Musotima; species Musotima nitidalis. The sequence continues at coordinate 6,271,063 of OX421422.1, forward strand.
CAAAAATGCAACTCAAGCAGTGAAAAAAATTTGTGATGTTTATGGACCTGATGCAGTGTCAGTAAGAGTAGCACAAATTTGGTTCAAACGTTTTCAGTCCGGAAATTTTGATGTTAAAGATGCACCTCGCTCTGGTCGCCCTGTTACGAATAAAATGGACGCCATTTTTGAAAGAGTGGAGCAAGATCGGCATATTAGTAGTTACGATGCAGCTGAAGAACTGGGAATTGACCACAAAACAGTTTTGACCCATTTGAAGAAAGCTGGTTATACAAAAAAGCTCGATATTTGGGTGCCACACGAGCTCACTCAAAGAAACTTAATGAACCGTGTACTCATTTGCGATTCATTATTGAGACGTAATGAAACCGAGCCGTTTTTGAAGAGATTGATAACTGGCGATGAAAAGTGGATCACGTACGACAAGAACGTGCGAAAAAGGTCGTGGTCGAAAGTTGGCCAGGCTTCACAGACTGTGGCCAAACCTGGCCTAACACGAAATAAGGTGATGCTGTGTGTATGGTGGGATTGGAAGGGCATTGTTTATTATGAGCTTTTACCGCCCGGCAAAACCATCGATTCTGATCTTTACTGCCAGCAACTGATGAGACTAAAGGAAGCAGTCGAGAGAAAACGGCCGGAATTGATCAACAGGAAGGGTGTGGTCTTTCATCACGATAACGATAGACCACACACATCTTTAGCCACTCAGCAAAAATTAAGAGAGTTCGACTGGGAGGTCCTAGTGCATCCACCATATAGCCCTGACCTTGCGCCTTCAGATTTTCACCTGTTTCGGTCTCTGCAGAATTCTTTAGGTTCTGTAAGGTTGACCTCAAGAGAGGACTGCCAAAACTATTTGTCCCGTTTTTTTGATCAGAAGTCCCAAAGTTTCTACAGTAACGGGATAATGTCTCTGCCCACAAAATGGCAGAAAGTTATTCAACAAAACGGTACATATATATTGTAAATAAATGTAAATAAACTTTGAAAAAAATGTCTTGACTTTTCATACAAAAATACGAAAAGACTTTTCCCCCAACCTATTATATAAGAAGAAAGCCTTGGTATTTAATTGTTGAATTATTGAATTTACAACAAATTACCTTTATTAAAATATTTTTACTTTATTATATGAAAATAAATGGTTTTTAATTGAACTATAAAGAAAACTACAAGCACGCAATACAACAAAGCATCTCAAATAGTAAAAAAATAATGTGTTCCCGTTATTTCTTATAAAACGGACCTTAGCAATATATGTTTGCTTTAAATACGTACTTTCTTTCTTTTATTAATTAGGTTAATTTATGTAGGTATTTATAGCATAAAATTTTGACTTTTTTTTGTGCAGTAAGATTTAAATAAATCCATATTGCGTCTCTATGAGATATTAGTTCGATGCCCCGACAGAACTGTGTCTGTTATATTGTTATTAGCGTGTCTGTGACGCTTTCGTAACAATTACACTAACATTACTTTAACAACAAATATCTATGTCACGATAGAACGCATGCCACTGGAAAAAGGGGACTAAGCTTACGGATCATGGTGATTTTGAAAGAAAAAGTAGTCTTAAAGATGATATGGTATTATCCTTTGGGGAAATATCACTGATGCAATGCAGTTATTTAAATTACAAAAAAGATGCCTTCGAATCTTAGTAAAATAGACCAAATGACTAGCTGTCGACAGTTCTTTATCAGGGAAAAAATCCTTACTCTCGTATCCATGTATATTATGGAAACAAGTGTCTTTGTGATGAAGAACATGAACTTGTTTCCACTTTATGAAAGACCTAAAAATTTACGACAACATACTAAACTAGCACGAGTAGAATCTAAATTACAATTAGTACACTCAAGACCTCATGACATGGCGGTGAAAATTTACAACTAATTACCGGATAGTATTAAAAACGAAGATAATTTAATTATAATAGGTTGGGGAAAAAGTCTTTTCGTATTTTTGTATGAAAAGTCAAGACATTTTTTTCAAAGTTTATTTACATTTATTTACAATATATATGTACCGTTTTGTTGAATAACTTTCTGCCATTTTGTGGGCAGAGACATTATCCCGTTACTGTAGAAACTTTGGGACTTCTGATCAAAAAAACGGGACAAATAGTTTTGGCAGTCCTCTCTTGAGGTCAACCTTACAGAACCTAAAGAATTCTGCAGAGACCGAAACAGGTGAAAATCTGAAAGCGCAAGGTCAGGGCTATATGGTGGATGCACTAGGACCTCCCAGTCGAACTCTCTTAATTTTTGCTGAGTGGCTAAAGATGTGTGTGGTCTAGCGTTATCGTGATGAAAGACCACACCCTTCCTGTTGATCAATTCCGGCCGTTTTCTCTCGACTGCTTCCTTTAATCTCATCAGTTGCTGGCAGTAAAGATCAGAATCGATGGTTTTCCGGGCGGTAAAAGCTCATAATAAACAATGCCCTTCCAATCCCACCATACACACAGCATCACCTTATTTCGTGTTAGGCCAGGTTTGGCCACAGTCTGTGAAGCCTGGCCAACTTTCGACCACGACCTTTTTCGCACGTTCTTGTTGTACGTGATCCACTTTTCATCGCCAGTTATCAATCTCTTCAAAAACGGCTCGGTTTCATTACGTCTCAATAATGAATCGCAAATGAGTACACGGTTCATTAAGTTTCTTTGAGTGAGCTCGTGTGGCACCCAAATATCGAGCTTTTTTGTATAACCAGCTTTCTTCAAATGGGTCAAAACTGTTTTGTGGTCAATTCCCAGTTCTTCAGCTGCATCGTAACTACTAATATGCCGATCTTGCTCCACTCTTTCAAAAATGGCGTCCATTTTATTCGTAACAGGGCGACCAGAGCGAGGTGCATCTTTAACATCAAAATTTCCGGACTGAAAACGTTTGAACCAAATTTGTGCTACTCTTACTGACACTGCATCAGGTCCATAAACATCACAAATTTTTTTCACTGCTTGAGTTGCATTTTTGCCTTTTTTATAATAAAATTTTAAAATGTATCGAATTTCTTCATTAGATTCACTCATTTTTACGGAGAGAAAAACAAATGAAAAATAGCGGGAAACAACTTTTTTTTATTTTTTTCTTTTCTTTATAATGGAACCTTTTTAATGTTACCAAAACCAGCCAGACACAAATAGTACAGTCAAAAAAATTTTATAATTTGTTTATACCTACGTTATGCGAAAAGACTTTTTCCCCGACCTAATATTTAGAAATAATCTAAAAGAACATTTTAATTCAAAAAGGTTAATATACATTGCAAGAGTTTTTTCAAAATAATTAGTTCCCGGTAAAATGATAATTTGTTTTGATTTATATTATATTATTTTAATTACATGACATTTATAATTTCTTAATTTTGATATTATTTTTCTTTCTCTTATATTTTATTTTAAAATTTATTTGAATTCATTTGATTACAACAATAATACTTCATTTATTTTGCTGTGCGCTATCCGGGTCTATGTTTGATACTACCTTATATAAAACATCTATATAAACTATTTATTGCCAAAACTATGTTGTATATATACAAAATAGTTTTGGAAATAAATACTTTGCCTTATATGCCATGATAATATAGCTAATGGGGAAACCATTTTGGTTGAGTACAGTTTTGTTTAACTTTTAACTTTATTTATCTACCAACAAAATTAACATTAATAATAACATAAATAATGAGACTGATGATGACGGCAGGTGTCCGGTAGTCTTCTCTATGTATAGTCCAATTTGCCCAGTCCTTCAGTGGACATAGGGATAATCACCGGTTGGTGTCACATAAATAACCATTAAATTTAAATTGTCTAAGAGGCCTCTACATGTTGGCTTCGGCCCCACGCATGCCTTCCAAATGACCGGGTCACCATTGGCCCGAGATCAGAAAAAAGACATACATAAATAATGTAATCAAAGCAGAATTTTAAACACTGTTATTATAGTTTTAAGCTGCACGTAATATTTTTTATCAAAAATTCCTAATCAAACTTAAAGTAGTTTTTTTGTAGCATATTTTATTAACAGCAGCATCATTTTATTTAGATAGGACACCACACTACAGTCTCCGCTATTTATTATATTGGGTCCGCCTGGTGGAATATGACCCGTTATCCTTTCACCTTGGTGTGTAAGTGGAGGCCTGAGCGCTAAGAAAGAAAGAAAACATTTTTAATAAATCATGATTTCTGTATTTTATTTATTTTATTTAGGATCACCAGTATCTGTTTACACTATTACTTAAAAATAATTACACAAATATTATTAAAATTATCTAAGTGAAACAAACAATTAAGGTAAACACCACATGCAATGAGAAATTAATTACTTAAAACAGATAATATGTATGTGTATGTTTATATTAGTATTGTTTCTATGTATATCTATAATAATAAGTTATTCTTAAATCTCATTGTACGAAAAGGAATGAACTTTCAAAGTTACAGTGTATTTTATATGTAATTTAAAAAAAAAATATAACTGTTTTAAATTATAGAAAATGGTTGAGGTTGTTGTTGATAATATTGGTTAACTTACGGAAACCTATAATTAGCTAGCTTACAATACAAAACGATTTATAATGTATTATTTATAACAGCTGTTGGTTTTCTTAATAAATAAATAAATGATATTTAATCATATTAGTACATTAAATAATTTAATATACACATATACTTATATATTCAAAAAATAAAATAACCGAATTGAACTTATAAAAATATTTAAAGAAACATTTCGTATATAAATTTTATTAAAAGTTATAGTTGATTTTGAAGTGTTTTTATTTTATATAATTTTAGATTAAATTATTAACTATTGAGAACTAACCTGGTATCTCGATAAGCCTTGTATAGGATTAGAGATACTATTAACCAATTTGTATCATATTAATAAACAATAAAGAAAATACAAATTACAAAATATCACGATTTATCAGAATTTTATCTTTCTTACTTTAATTCTAGAACAACTATTGCTGGCATTGTTCAGAGTCAAATGAATTTCATTTGTATTTTAAAAATAGTTGAATGGTGTACACTTGTAAGATGTAAATAACCATTATGATACTTCGTATTTAAATAAATTACACGTTCTTTCTAAAAATATAATGAAATAAATACATTTTTGTAGCATATTCCCATTACTTCACGTTGTTGATTGGTTGGTGCCGTTTGTTTTGTGCAACAAAGTAAGCTATTTTTTTTTCGAATGAGTACTATTTATTTGAAAGAAAATAAGTGAAACAAAACGCAGTCGAATGGAGAAAGCGCCTACATTTATTTTAACTGTAAATAGTTTATTAATTGTAATTGCCCTACAAATTATTTTAGGCACCTTTTATTTACGATACCAAGATGGTTACTTACTAAAACTTGATTACTGCAGTTACCTGCAGTCCCCCTGACAAGATAAGATAGGCCTGGTAAACTATAAACTACATCATGCTGTGTCTCTAATTATATTATGCCAAAATTTAGATTAGACCCGATAATTACTTAAGAGATACATACATACACTCATTCACGCCTGTTTCCCCAAAGAGGTACCTAGGCAGAGGCATATTATACGCCCACACTTCGCCAATTTTATAGTTAGTCACACGTAAAAGGTGGCGAGCCTATTGCTGCTTACCGGGCACTGTTATGTTAACTTAATAGATAGGTATATAGGAAAAAATATGTAGGTACCTACTAAATTCTGTTATTAATTTGTCAACAATATTATGTTTATTATTTATTGAGTGGTCCTGAGTGTCATGAATATAATATAGCAGTCGTTATAAGTAATTAGTGCTTTTTAACATACTGACCACTGGTTTAAACAAAGAATGATATTTTCCTCTGGGTTGCGGAGACTAGATGGCAGTCGTTCCATGTAATAACTGGAATTCAGTCAAAATCTGGGCAGACCAGTAAGCAGACCCTAAGCTTAAGTCTAGGGCAACTGGGATAATGCTAGGGTATGATAATTGTTTTGAGTGGTTTTTACGTTTTCAAAAAATCCCAAAGTCATTTTTAGCGCTGAATTGCGCAGTGTGTTCATAGTAAGATTTATTTTACATAACAATTTTTTTTAACTTTTAGGTAAGTTTTTATAACGTAAGTATATGGCAAATAAATAAAAGTCAATCTGATAAGAATCATACGAGTAACACACGGATATCCGTAGATATATTTAAAGATATCTTAAGATATAATTTTTTACTAGAATTGTGGTTGAATAATAGAGTTGATAAAATTACATGACTATCTACTAAGTATAACTATGGCGCGTTATCTACTATTTAATAGGTAAGAATATAAAAAGTAAATTTAAAACAAAAGCAATTACATAGTTTATATTGCATTCAATATTTAATTAATATAAAATTTTACGGAGTCAGTTTTAATAGCTAATTAAGCAATGCCAAGAAACAAATTTACGGTCGGCAGACTGAAGCACATAAGTAACAAAAATATTTTTTATTTTGCATAGTTAGGTCTTATTTATGTTCTATGGAACGACGGTGCAAATTAAAATAATAAAATATTTTTGTGACTTATGTGCTTTAGTCTGCCGACCCTAGAAATGCTATTTAGATATAGATTAAAACATAGATTATGATCTTTGTATTTCCCATTTCAAAATATGCTTATGACAGTGTGAAAATATTGAATTTCAAGATAAGTTAAAATTTTAAATTAAAGTACCTATTATTTTTAAAAGATAAATATTTTGTATCGGACTTTTATTTGCCAGTCTGCATATCAGCTCAGAAAAACTTAAAACGGGCCTGCTAATCAGTATTTTTGATGTGCAAACAAGACATTTTTAAACGATCAGTTTATTGTATTCCTTACTTGAAACTTGGGATTTGGAAATTATACGTAGACTCAAAAAACTAAATATATTTAATGCGTATTAACCAGTAGGATATAGAACTGAATACATTCAAAAATTACTGTAGGATTGATATTACTTAGTTCTTTAAAATAGTATGTTTTATTATTTATTGTATGTGGTTATATTCGATCTTTATAAGAAAATAATCGATAAATATTTTTTCAGTAAGACTACTTAACTTTTAGTTTAAGAATGACCAGTCCTACGCAATATTTAAATCTGAATCTTGAAACATATGATTTAAAACAGCTCCACAAATCAAGTAAAATTTTTAGATTAACTGTTTATACGTCAAACGTATTTTGCATTCAAGTACAACATTATAGATACCAAAATAGATATACCAAGCACTATCAGTCGATAGGAACAGAACACCGATAATCCGATATCATTAAACAAATAAAATGTGCCATTGCTTCGTTGACTTTACCGAAGTGCAAGTGATTTGGTGTATTGATATCAGAAAAAATATTATATATTATAAAAATGCGTACGATGAGAACGTTTTTAGTGTTAAAAATATGTGCCGTAATAGTATTAGTGTACATGTTTGTAGTGATATATAAGACTTACACATACAAGGCCGAAAGGTCAGAAACCATAATATTAATAAACCGTAAAGTGGTTGACTTACTAGAAGCAACATTTGAAGAAAGCAACAATAAAGTTCCTGATACACATACATCTAAAATGTTTACAAGTAAACCCAAAACGGATAAATATGAAAAAATGCCAATGAAATATATATTGCAGTGGACGTCACCTCATAACGTGCCGTTTGTTTATATGGGTAAAGGACAAGAAGGTTTCACAAGTCGATTTTGTCCGTATACTAACTGCATAGTTACCGGAGACAGAAATTATCTTGGTGATGTAAAAAAGTTTGATGTCATTGTCTTCTCAGGTCCTGAAGTGAAACATTATACACCTGAAAAACTACCCAAAGAGAGGTCGCCGCATCAAAAATACGCATATGCTTCCATAGAATCATCGCATTACTACCCGGTCTGCAATAGCCAATTTAATGGTTTTTTTAACTGGACCTGGACTTTTAGACTTGATTCCGATGTTAGATGGGGTTACATGGCAATACGAGATAAAAATGATAATGTAGTGGGGCCAAACAAAATAATGCATTGGCCTAAAGTGGAAGATATGCCTCCAGTAAGTAACAAGCTCAAAGAAGAATTAAAAACCAAATCTAAGGCAGTGGCGTGGTTCGTGTCAAATTGCTATGACAAAGCAGGAAGATTGGATATCGCTCGAAAGCTTAAAGCTGAACTTTTGAAATATAATCACGTCTTAGATATTTATGGCAAATGTGGTGATCTAAAATGCCCATCTAGTGGTATTACTGATTGTGAAAAAATGTTACAAGAAACTTATTATTTCTATTTATCTTTTGAGAACTCCTATAGTGAAGATTACGCAACGGAGAAGCTGTTGAAGGCTCTGCAGAATAATTTGGTGCCTATAGTGTATGGAGGCGCTAATTATACAAGGTTTGTGCTGTTACTATTAGTTAATTATAATCAATGATGTCGCGTGGTATCGGCCAAGAATAGTGCCACGCTCTCTCATCCCATTGGGAGTCGTAAGAGTCGACAAAGATAAATATTAGCGGATGATGGGGCACCAGCGTCCAACTGCTATTACTCAATTCAATTCAATGTTTATTGCACTCCATAATGTTTTACATAAGGCCTCTACACAAGTTACAATTATGGACCCTGTTGGGCACGGCAAACACGGTAATTATGGGCAACCATCTCGTGGTTCCATTCATAGCTATTGGATCGTAGGAAACACACGTGCCATTGGGGAGGCGTATGTCCAGCAGTGGACAAATATAGGCCGACGATGATGATGAGGGAACACACAGTATCCTGTGGATATCACTATACGATTGAGGGATCCGTTTGTATATCATGTACAAAGGATGCAAAAGACAAGGCAAAATGGAGAAGGAATTTCCTACAAAGCGTACACCGGGACCATGATGATGAAGACGTTGCCAACTTACTTACTGAAGCTGCATTGTGTTTGTTGGATTTACTTGGTGGAATTCCTTAGTTACTATCTTAAACATCATCGCAGAATTCGTCTTATTCTGATACTGCATCTCATTTACCATTTATCAATAATAATTCATTTAAAATTTCGACCTCATTTTAAAAATAGTTCACTCCAATCACGCTGCCTTACCAACACCCGCACCAGACAGTTACTCGTTGTGGGTGCATTTGTTTCTCAGAAAATCTCATGCATTAGGATTTTCTGAGCCCCAAATTCAGTTTCAACCGACCTTCTATTTCATCCTCCTATTCTCCCTTTCTGTTGCATCTAACTTCTCGTCTCATTGTATTTTGTTTTAGGTATATTGACATTAACTTTGTGTTTAACCTTAGACTCCCAAACACTTAAAAAGGAGCCATTCAGATGTTTCGATTCGTAAGCATTCTCTTGTATCATTTTATGTTTCAGGTACATGCCAGATGGAATTTATTTAAATGCGAAACATAATACAGTTGAAAAATTAGCAGCACAGATTGATGAGTTAATTAGTGACCCGGACAAGTATGCTGATTACTTCAGGTGGAAGAGCGAGTACACCTACCACGGTCTTCATGATTCGCCGGAAACTGACGAATATTGTCGTTTTTGTGCCATCCTCAACGATGAAAAAAAAGTGAACACAATTTCGATTATAAAGGATTTTAAAAGCTGGTGGAACCAGCCTAATTACTGTTAGGTTAAAAATAAGCTTTATTTAAAGATAATGTGCATATTGTAATCATACCCAAGCATTTTGCCGGTTGCCACACCTTGGGTCCAGGGGATTGCTCACTGGTCCAAACAGATTTGGCTGAATTTCAGTTATTACCTAGAGCGCGTACCGTCTGACCCAGAGAGAATCAGCATTCTATGGTTAAAACAGATGTCAGGGTGTTAGAAGACACTAACTTTCTAATAACGAATGCCACAGATGTTCATGACAGCCGGAACCAACGGCTTAACGTGAGACACCGAGCAAGAGATAATTACACATATAACTTTCGGAAATCTTAGTTGTGCGACCAGGATTTGAACCCTACATTACAAACGTCTAGAGTACGACAAACGTTCGTAAACAAAGTATTTACTATGTATGGAAATTGAACCTGCGACCTATACATAGAATAGAAAGCCATTTAGATTGTCAAATATATGTATAATTTTTAACTGGATGTATTCTATTATTGTATTATGATTATAATTTACCCAAATGAAGAACTATTTATTTATTAAATGTTGTAAACTACTTTTTAGACTCTTACTCTGCCGACAAAAATGTATCACAGTTTGATAAATATAGAATATTGTTCTTTTTATGTTTATTTTGTGGAAATAACAAAGAAAAAGATATAAATTCATTGTACTATTAAATAAAATTTATATTTTTGATTACTCATTATTCATATATTATAGCATCTTACTGGAACTGGTGATCAAAATAAAGATAATTTTTATTTTTTTTGTTGTTTAATGGTGGTTTACGAGGGGGTTGTCAATAGGTGTGATAAGCGCTCGCTTAAAATAAGTACGAGTGATTTACGTCTGCTGATTATCAGGGGGGTGGAATCGAATTGAAATCAGTGCAAAATTTTGGTACAATATAAGCCGAACGCTTAAATTGTAATCAATTTGTTCTAGTTGATAAATGACTTCCGGACGTTTCTCAAGATAACGTTACATTACATTATACATTATAAGTTATTTTTCTTTTTTGAAATAATTTCTTCTAGCGTGTTGCTAATGTAGCCAGTGTGAAGTTATAGTAAACAAGAATGAACTAAACTAAACCCCTTGAGTGCTTAGTAACCACCACATCAAAAAACATTTCCGCTGTGAACTATGATAAGTTGTTCGGAATTGTAATACGGGAATTAAATTATAACTTTAAGCTGAAAAGTGTGGAAATTTCAAACAAAAAAAAGTTTTGTGATTGGCATACTCCCGGAAATTATAAATGTAGAAAGAAACTTTTTGATTTGTATAGAGAAATAAGTACTTCAACAGATATTTTAAAAATTATTCAACATTGTCCAAAGTAGTTTGCATCGCTGCTAAGTCAATGTATATTAAAACAAAATTATGAATTCCAAAAATAATATTAAAAGTTACATGGAATGTCGTACACCTCTGAGAGAATCTGGAAAATACAGGAATAATCATAGCACGATAACTCTTAAAATCGATGATAAAGATATTGTAGAAGAAGAGGTGGCCAACGCATTTCGATTTTTTTTTAAATGTACCAATAGAGACTACTCGAGCACTTGACTCCTCCACTCAGCGTGCAGCCTGTCTTCTTGAAGACAATGTACCTCTTTGTAGTGAATTATTTAGTTTGAGACATATTGATGGCCCAACAATAGTTAATACTTTTAATATAATAAATATAAAATCAACTAAAGATTTATGTGGAACCTCAACCAACATTATTAAATCTATCATTCATATTATTGCTCTTCAGTTCGCCTTTATTTTAATCAATATATTGATGATGGTTCATTTCCAAGTTTAATAAAATATAATAAGGTACTTTCTCTTTTTAAGCTGGTATCAGTACTCCCAGCTCTTAGTAAATTATGTGAAAAAGTTATATTTAATTAACTACTTTCACATTTCTCTCTGAATTCCTTATTTCATTCTCAGCAGTATGGTTTCACTAAGAGTAAATCCACTACAGATGTTGGTGTAGCCTTAATCTATATCTATACTAATATTATAAAGAGGAAAGATTTGTTTGTTTGTTTGTTTGTAATGAATAGGCTCCGAAACTACTGGACCGATTTCAAAAATTCTTTCACCTTTGGAAAGCTACATTATCCCCGAGTAACATAGGCTATATTATATTTTTAAAAAAATTAGGGATCCTTACTAAAAATCCAATAATGTAACCCAAGGTGTAAAAAAATGACCTGAAAAATTCCTTACGTAGCGTGCGCAGCGAAAACTATTAATGATAGAACAAAATCATGTACTACGACTTTGCAGAACTCATTATTATCTACAAAAAGTGTCGCGACAGCATATGTCTAAATATTATAGTTACGTCACAGTAAGCGGTTTTTTATTCTAAAAATTTAATTTATATGCCGCCGCTTGAAAAGGCTCTATATTTGTACCTTGGTATTAATCCTTATCAAAAATTACTTTATATTCAAGACGGCTTCAATACCTTTTTATAACTTTTTGAATTATTTAATTCGGACATTTCATTTGGAAGATATCACGAGTTTAAAAATGCAAGTATTAGAAAAAAGTCGCGTGGTTGCCGCTCACCGCGCTCAGCTAGCCAGCATGCGATGTAGGCTCACTGGGGTACGGGGGGGGGAGTCAATGTAATAATATTATAAAGAGGAAAGATTTGTATTTTTGTATGTAACGAATAAACTCAAAAAGTACTGGACCGATTTTAATTTTTTTTTCATTAGAAAGCTACATTATTAGTGAGTAACATAGGCAAAATTTTAATTTGTAAAAAAATAGGGTTTCGTAAGATATATGGGTTTTTCGGACACAAGTGTAAAAAATCAACCAGGACAGTTACTCATTTTGCCTACGCAGCCTAAACTATAAAAGATAAAATAAATAAATAAATATTCTTTTATATTAGATAGAACCACAAAAGGTGCTAATTAATTGTAGATCTTATAAATATCTACTAAAAAGTCCGCGACACACTATACCTATCTATGTCGAGTGAGGCATACATGAGGTACTACATTTAAACGCATTTAATTTACTTATGATATTAATCCTTATCAAAATAATCTATTTCATCACTAAGTGCAGTTTATGTAGATAATATTTAGTCTTTGAATGATCAAAATTTGTCGTTTGGTTTTGAAGTTATGGCGAAATCAAATTATTACGATTTCTGCTGCACGGCGCCCTATCACGGCTCCCGACCATCAGTTTATTTTGTTACCTGAAAATAATTTTACGTCAAATGTTGTTTATAGAGAAGCTTTACAATAATCGCTTTAGTTATCTATCCCAAAACAACGGGTTGCACTCCGGGCTGGTAGGAGTGAAAACTTAGTATTAATTACATTTAAATATTTTCATCATTAACAACTTTAACATCCACATAAAGACATGAAATGAACATAATTATGATATAATAATCCTTAATTGCATATCGTTATCATAAACTCGTAAAAATACATACAAAATGAAACCATAATTATACAGATCAAAAAAGAACCTCCTCCATTTAAAAAAATGGTTTTAAGTATAATAATACGCACATTGCGTATTATTATACTGCCTATTATGATTCACAACTATTATTATGTGAGTGGGAATCTATTCACTATAGTTATTGTGATAAGGTTCCACATTTTAGAAAACAGAAAATACTTAACAAACTGTATGCGTGTTATATTGATAAGATAAAACTGAATTACAATCCCAAACAACGGTCGCGTCAGTTACGAATTGTCCGCTTCACAGCATAACATCGTGCTTCGGGCTAACATGCGTGCCAACGCATTCTCGAAAATACTTTTCTACTTTTCATTATTTGCAGTAGTGCTATTTATAGTTTCCATGACAATTACAAATTTGGACATAAAAAATGGATTCGCGGTATTAAATTCACGTTTAATGAAAAATACCTTCAGTGCGCACACTCTGAGGAGAAATCGTTTTAGGAGTGTTGATAATCGAAGTTTAATATTTATATTGGAGTGGACTTCACCTATTACAGAACCGTTTCTGTTTTTGGGTACCGAACAACAAGGTTTTGTGCAAAGAAGATGTAAATACAAAAACTGTTTTGTCACTCACGATAAGTATTTATTGGGAGACTTGAATGAATTTGATGTTATTCTATTTCACGGCCCTGAATTGAAAAAAATGCCAAATAGACTGCTGCCTCAAGAAAGATCACCGCATCAAAAGTATGTATTTGCTTCTATGGAATCTTCGCATTATTACCCAGTTTGTTCCACGAGACTAGATGGCTTTTTCAACTGGACGTGGACTTACAGATTGGACTCTGATGCAAGATGGGGATACATGAGTGTTTTGGATAGCAACAAAAAAAATATAGGCCCAAATAAAGTGATGCACTGGATGAGATTAGAAGACATGGACCCTGTGAGTGAATCATTCAAAGATAAGTTAAAATCTAAAACTCGCTCTGCTGCTTGGTTTGTATCGAATTGCCGAGATCGATCTGGAAGAAAACGGTTCGCTGATGAGCTAAAGGTGGAACTAGCAGAATACAATCTTGCTTTGGACGTCTATGGAACATGTGGTACCTTGTCGTGTCCGCGTACTAGTAAAGAGCACTGCGGTGACCTTGTAGATGAATTTTACTATTTCTATTTAGCATTTGAGAACTCCTTCAGCGAAGACTATGTTACAGAAAAGTTGCTGATCCCATTACAGCACAACGCAGTTCCGATTGTGTATGGCGGTGCCAATTATTCAAGGTAAATTAATTTCTTATATTTTTATCCTATCTGCCCAAATAATAACTGAGTCATCATCTTTATTCTATTAATCGTGGGTTTGATTCCCGCAGTTGACAATTATTAATGTTTGATATTCATTATTCATGTTCAGAATATTTTCTTGTAATTTTGAGCTGAACGTTGAAGAAAATAATTGAAGTATGTTTGCTGTGCTTATAGTATGTAAAATATTTATAAGTGGTTTATTTATATAAACCTAAACTAAGTAGCCAGTAACTTGGTAGCCAGCACAAGTACGTATTAAATAAATATAAGGTCTCTTTAACAAGTTTTCTCTTTTTTTTTATATGTATTTCACGCACATACTTGTCAACTCTATTCGTTCGCGGGTGGGCTGAAGGATATTGGAATTATGAACTAAATTACACTTTAAAGTCTTAAGAATTCTTTTTTACCTATTTATTAAATATATTTTAAGAACTATATTATAGGACTATATTAGACTATACTATATATTATAGTAGGCAATAAAATGATTTTACTCTTTTTATCAAAGCATTTTATTTTAAACCGGGATACAGAATAGCATGTATGGAAGGTAACATACTGCTAATTTATTAATTACAGCTTCTAACTGAACATTTACATAAATAGGTTAGGAAGGTAGGACTGAACCTTGTTCAGTTTCTTGTGCACTTCTTCTCTCACCGTAGTAAGTGACGTTCACAAGTGTTTCCAAAAAATAAATGCCTTGCCTGAATAAATTAAATACTTACGTCTATTTAGGAAATTAATATCTGTAAATGCAGTCGTAACACAGCACATTAAGCGATGCAAGTTATTACAGAAACATTCGCAAGTGTATTGTGTTGTAATGTTATGTATTTGGAATGATAATAACCACTCGTTTGATACTTAGTAAAAAAATCATTACAAACAATATTTTCCATACTTGATGTCTGATTGGTTTTGTAGGACTGAATTTTTAAAATGTTTATTATAATATTGAGTTCCTATTATTTACGCGATTGTGCATATTAATTACATACTATCAGCCTACAATCGGTCTCATTAAAAGCTTATGGGGAGGCCTATTATCAGCAGTGGACGTCTATGGGCTGATGAGTTGAGGCTGATGATGATTATGATGATGATGACATATAAATCAGACACATTTCACAGATATAAATTGTGGTTTAATTCCAAAAGTTTTCCGGACTTTTCATTTTCGAATGCTGTGGTCATTGGGGGACTTAGATGTCAGGTGTATCCACGCACAAAGTAACAAAATCAAAATTTATTGGACTGTTTTATTTACGTTTTTATTATTTATCTCTCTTAAATAGATGGTAGAAAGTGAGGAAAGTCTTTCTATGCCATTTTTGTGAAGTAATATTTCTTTAATAATTCTACTTTCAGATAGTAATAGGTATAGTACATATAAAAACAAAACACATTAAAACAATGAAATAAAAAAGGAAACAATTGCATAAAAACAAATATGACAAAGTTTGGTACATTATTATAGCTTCTTTAATAATTCTACGTTCAAATATCGTACACCACTCATATGCCTATGTTAATCCGCTCCTATCTGATCTGCGGATCTGCGTGGTGGTTTCACCTTATTCCTATACGACGTGCGTAGAGTCCACGTAATGATTTGTGACAGGAGGTCTGTGCCTAGTAAATGGGCTGTGATGATTTAAACTAGGTGGTATATTTTTTTAATGAACGAAATATTCAGCACATATACATAATTTTTTAATATTTTTAAAAATTATTTATCGAAAATCCCAATTTACATTCGTACAATAATAAATACTAAAAAAGGATACTTTATCGATATATACAATTTCCAATACTGCGCTGTGTTTGTATAGAAAAATAGATACAAAAACTGGGACATAATTTTAATAAAACAAGGTTCTTGAATTGAAACGAATATTAAGGTCTTATTTTTTCGTTCCAGATTTTTGCCAGATGGAAGTTACTTGAACGCCAAGAAATTAGGACCAAAGAAATTAGCGGCTACAATGTACAGACTTATTAGTGAGCCCGATGAGTACGCAGAATATTTCAGATGGCAGAACCACTATTCATATCACTCCAGAGAAGAAGACACGCCGGAAATCAACGAGTATTGCGAATTTTGTGCACTATTGAATGACAAGAAGAAAATGAAGGAAACAACGATAATTAAAAACTTTAAAGAATGGTGGGTCAATCCAAACTTCTGCGATTGAAGTGGAAACAGTAAAATGCAGTAGCATTTATCTGCATCCCAATAAGAGGTGGCAAGTCTGATAGCACTACACAACGATTGTAGGAGATAATACAAAGTGTACTTCTTAATATGGAACAATTCTCATAGATTTGTTATTGAATTAACGCTCACACTATCCAATATAAAATAATTTTGTACACATACTTTGTATAATTAAGTATGATATTTTTGGTTTAATTAACTAGTTGGCAAGTTCAGCAACTTGCCAACTTGTCGACTTGTTAATTGACAACTAATCTCAAGTGCTGGGTTGCGCTGGTAGCTTCGCTAAATAGTTGGCAATGATCTTTCAAGTGTAACCGAAGCAGAGTTGACTGAGGTAAATTTGTTATTGTAGTATTGCAATTAATATCGAGATACAGAAGGCTGTTTAACTCTTGACCGATATGGCGTGGTGGCCAGTATACCAGCACTCCACTTCTAAGGTCGTGGGTTCGATTCCCACACAGGACTAATATTTGTGTGTATAAATATTAATATTTGTTCTGGTCTGGGTGCGTTTCTATGTATATATATTAAGTGTGTATTTACAAAAAAATTTCAACATCTTGATTTGTAAAAGGAGTGATCTATTAAAAAAAGTTGCAAACGAAATGCTTTTCTATCGATTCACTTCAGTAATTTTAAAAAAATGACAAATCACAAAAAGTACCTAGGTATGAATGACTCACTATTATCGCGACAATCTGCAAACATGTACTCAAATGCGATAACATTAATAAAATTATGTCAACAACCGTGCCCCTCAAGACGACATGTTTTGAGAGCCGTCATTGAAGTTGACAAATACCATTTTAATAATATTGTAAAAATACGGTATGTATTAATATAGATACCAACTAATTTTTAATGAATCGGGTCTTTACGACCCGTCGTAGATTTGATGACTTTAATTTTTTCGAATAAGCCTTTCGAATAAAGCTTTTCAACCATTTACTACTATTATTTTAATGCAGGCGACTAGTATAGACCCTATATTATTATAGTTCTCTAGTATAGACTAGTACCGCTTAATGTGGAGGTCTATTGAAGAGGCCTAGGTTCAGCAGTCGACAGCATATGGCTGAGATGATGATTATGATATATTTTTTGTTTATTATACATACGCTGCGACACGAAACAATTGGAGGGTACAGGGGAAAAATAAAAGCTTGTAAAAATAATCATTGTCAAAAGTGAATCATTGTAAGAAAATGGAAAAAACTTTATTTACTTTGTATCATTTATTTATTAAACAATTTACTACAGCAGCAATTAAAACTATTTTTTTAGCACAAATTATAATTTGGTTTTGAATTTTTTTTTTTATTTTTTTTTTTTTATTAAATCACAAGGGAAAACATACAGTATTTAAGTAACACAAAAGTAATTAACAGTAAATAGCACACAATACCAAAACAGTTTCCACAGAAAACATATACAACTTAAATTGATTTCCTGAAATAAGTATTTCAGGTAATTAAACTAAAAAATATATTAAAACTTAAAGACACATACATAATATAAACATACATAAATATTTATACATATATATGTATAAATATTTTACTACATACATATATCAATAGGACTACGTGTTACGCAAATTCCTTTTGAATTGCGCAATATTGGATATAAAGATATCAATGTGACGGTACTTCAAGTTATAGATGTTCATTGCTCTATTCCCAAAGCGGTTTCCCGCGTACCTGGCACGACTAATTGTGGGGCTGAAAGTGTTACAAGAGCGCAGATTTGGTCTAGGACAATTTAGAAATAATACACTCAGCAAATATGGCGATTCGACGTGATTATGTAACAGTTTGAACAACAACATCTAATCCCTATGTTCGCGCCGCACAGAAAGAGGCACAATGTCCTCACTGCGAAAATCACTAAATTTATACATCATTCGTTTAGTAAATTTATTTTGTATTTTATCTAAAGCCTGAACATAAACCAAGTGCAGGGGGTTCCACGCCGTCGAAGCATATTCCAGTTGCGACCTTACGAGACTGTTATAAAGTAACACCAAGGTACTAGATTCTTTAAATTCGGTACTTTGACGGAAAATGAACCCCAACATCTTGTAAGCCTTTGCTGTAATTTTTTCAACATGTGAAGAAAGTATTAATTTGCTGTCCAGAGTAACCCCAAGATCTCTCACCTCAGATACCTTAATTAAAGCTTTATTGTGAAGTTTATAGTCAAATAATATTGGGTTTTTTTTTCGTGTATATGATATAGTACGACATTTATCTACGTTAAGATGAAGTTTATTTTTAATACAATATAAACTAAGACGATTTAAATCGTCTTGTAGTTTCTCACAGTCTTCAATAGATCTAATCACGGTAAAAAAATTTGTGTCATCTGCAAATAATAAAAATTTTGAATTTACGAAACATTTAGCCACATCATTAACGAATAAGTTAAAAAGTAAAGGTCCGAGGTGAGAGCCCTGAGGAACTCCAGAAGGGACAGGAATAAAACTGGAAATGAAACCCTTAACGGTTACAGCTTGAGTCCTATTAAACAAATAAGATGTAAGCCATCTCAGAAGGTCACCGTGCACTCCGAAAGCCTCTAACTTTTTAATTAATAATTGATGTGATATTTTATCAAAACATTTAGAGTAATCGGTGTACACAGCGTCCACCTGAGAGCCCCCATCCATGCCGGCTAGAACCTGGTCGAGAAACTCGCAGAGGTTTGACTCAGTGGACCGCCTGTCAATGAAACCGTGCTGCTGAGTAATAAGCAGGGGCCGGACGGCCGGGAAAAACGAATCGTAAACTATTTTTTCCAGCAATTTTGGAATTACTGAAAGTTTAGATATTCCCCTATAATTGACAACGTTGTGATTATCGCCACTCTTAAAAACTGTGACGAATAGTGACCGCTTCCATACTGCAGGCATTACTCCGGTATGTAAGGACAAATTAAAAAGAAAGTATATTGGTTCAGCCAGTTCCATATAACATTTTTTCAAAAACAAAGGGTGTATACCGTCAGCACCCGCACCCTTTGTAGCGTCTATACGAGACAGATATTTTTCCACAGTGTGACGCGAGCAATTAACCGAGTCAATAATACAGGTGGTAGACTCACCATAGTTATGGTTGACAACTGGGCCATTATGATTTCCTTCAAAAACAGTTTGAAAATATTCATTAAACAGGTTGGCTATGGACATTCCATCATTACTAACCGAACCATTCAGGTACACAGACTCAGGAACAGTCACGGTACCTTTTTTTGATTTAATAAAAGACCAGAAATGTTTACTGTTCACTTTTATATTATTTTCAGCCCTGCTGACAAAGATGGAATAATCGGTTTTTTGTACTAATTTAACTTCCGTCCGTAAATCAGAAAATTTTATGTAATCGCTCTGTCTTTTATAAACTTTCCAACGCTTATGTATGTGACGCTTTTTGTTGATTAGGTATATAAGTGAACGTGAGTACCATTGAGGAAATCGCTGACCGTCGGTGATAACTTTCTTAGGAATTAGGTCACATATAATTTGTTGAAGAAGATTGTTAAATTTTTCGACAGCTACATTCACATCAGTAGTATCGAGCTCCCGCTCCCAGTTAATTTCGGCAAGCTGGCGCCTAATGAGCTCATAGTCCGCAGCATAGAAACGGCTTACAGTGCGCGGCGCAGCGCGAAGGCCGGCCGGGCCGCGCGCGCCCGCCGCGCACCGCACCGCCAGGGGGGGGTGATGCGCGTCCTCGGGCAGTGACAAAGGATCACAACGGTTGACACTGCATTTTAAATTTGAAATTACTAAGTCCAAGCATCTGCCATTATGATTATAAATATTATTACATTGGGACCAGCCCGTAAAACACAGAAACGTGTTAAGTTGGGACACCAAGCTAGTAGTATGCGGGTTACTTAAGTATATACCTAAACTCGAATCTTCATTCCAAGAAGCATCCCGTATATTAAAGTCGCCCACCAATAAGTAACCGGTCCCAGGATTATCAACTACCAAATCTGATAAATAATCAAAAAACGCCAGCTGCTCAGATTCCTGGTTATTACATTGTAGAAAATAACAACAATATATACAAATACTATTAGTCCGTCCCAATGAGATACTAACAGAAGCAACCTCAGCATCTCGGAAATACGGTAAAGAACGTCGGGGCCTCACGTTGACTGGGAGTCCCACACGTACAGCGATAAGTGAACCACCCCCTCTGCTCGTACCGTGGCTATCATAATCCCTATCAGTTCGATATACACTATATCTCCTATCAAACAGCTCAGCGTCATAGATTCCCGGCAAAAGCCAAGTCTCCGTAAGACAAATAATGTCATAGTCTACAGTCAAAACGTTTTTTAAAAATAATTCAGTTTTACTTCTTAAACCTCGTACGTTCTGATAATAAATACGTAACGAAATCATTGTATTAACTAAGTAAATATAATAAATTTGATAATCTCATAACACCAAAAATCACAAGTAGGTATTCGATAAATTGAAGTCAACGTATAAGCTAAAAAAGAACAGTATATGTACCTTATATATAAGCACATCCCATTTATTATAAAATCACAATATTTAAATAATGATAATATGTTTAATTCAAATTTATAAAGAAGGATTTGTAAGAATAAAATAATTAAGACTGAATAACTTAAGAGAGGGTAGCATAAAATAAAGCCATCATGCTTAAGCACAATGATACTAGTTCGATCACAAAGCAAACACGAAAACATCATAATACCACGACACTCATTTTGATGAATACAATACAACGCCGCTTTCGCCATTACGTGAGTAAAGTGTATCCGATCAAAAGATGTAATGAACATAAAAAACGTCGATACGTTAGGCGAACAGATGGCATACCAAATTAAACATGGGTACCTAAGTCGAAACAAGTAAGCAGGGAAGACCAAGTTTTGGGCCCGCATGAACACAACTAAAGTGCAATCACCAACCAAAATAAAAATAAATAGATAATAGAACGAATAAATAGATACTGCGAATAACAAAATCATACTATATACGGACACAGTAAAAATATTTCCAATATATATAAAAAAATCATTATAAAATAAATAAATACAACAAAATAGACAAAAATACACTCTTTTCGTGATTGTTATCATGACCATGAAAGGAACTAATACACTTAATCTTAAAATCTTAGAAATGAATATTACAAAAAACAAATCATTACATTTGGTTAATATGACTGAATAAAAATATGCAGTAAGCCCTTCAGCAACAAAATAACAATGCATTGAGTTAATACTTATGTTATCCTTTTTAGTGCTTCATCAGATGTAATGTGAAAAGGTGATTTTTCGTTCTTGCTTTATTCTTTATTATTTATTTACTTGGAGTAAGCTTAAGGATAAAAAATAATAGAAAATATTACTTGTAACAAAGATCATAGTCAACTGACATAGATCTTTCTTTCCATGTTTAAAACTTATTTACTTATTTTAATTGCAGCACAATTTAATTAAAATATTCTAGACATTTGTGAAAAAAATTAGAATGCTAATAATTTCAAAGATAATATGGTCAGCAGGACTTTTTGGCGGGAATGTGAAGCGTCGTGTCTGCAGTTTTGTTCTATTTTCTAAAATTAGTGATATTTCTAACATTAATGTGTAATAAGTAATAACGGTGGATTATTAACCGTTAAGTGTTTGTGAACCTACATGAGTGTTGGTAAATCAAACAAAACAGGGCAACATCACTTTTCAAATTTTCTCTCAAGGAGTCCATGTGAGATCTCAGTATAGTCCCACATCTTTACTGAGGACTCAAGGGGCTTAAGGGAGGGTATCTCATTTACCATTTATCATCTTTATAACCACTCACTCTCATTTACTACGTATTATATATTATTAATATATCACTTATTTAACACTGGCTAAATGTGCTAGACGCACGAAGCCATTATTTAAAATAAAGAAGAAAAGATAAAATTCAAATTAGATTAAAAATTTAAAAAGTAAAAATGATCATAGTCCATGAGTATGACTTTGATCCTTATAATACTTTAAACTCCAAAACAACCTATAAAAGTAATTTTATTTTTTAGCTAAGTGTGCATATAAATGTTGTGCTTGAGGCTTGCAAAACTTTTTTAAACATTGTAGATCGTTATACTTTTCTTTAGATATTTTTATTGGAGTTGAGATCAATGTCCATAGACAATGATCATTTTTTCTGCAACTAGGGTGACATTGATCTTTCTGTGATACAGCCATACAATCTTTTTTTGAGTCCCTTGTGCATGATGATCGTTAAAAGCGTTTTTTAGAAAAAGAAGGTTTCTTCATTTTCGAAAAGTAAACAATGATCTTATTTCCCCTGTACCCTTCACTTATAATTTTCGTTAGTCGTCAAAATTCAATCGCAAAAATGTATGTGCGCGAAATAAGTATGTTGCTTATTTACCACGCTATATTTATAAAACACTATTAGCAATACAAAGCGGTCCTCAACGTAATGAACATATGTGAAGTTACCTATATTTATGATAAGGTGTGATAGCTTATTCACTACTATCGCCGCCATTTCTATGCAGAAATACTTTATAAATCAGCTAACCTGCTGCTTGGGGAGACACCAGGTTAAGAGGGTTTTCTATACCTCAGCTATGCCTCATCTTGTTGCTATGTAGAAGTGAACTAGCTGTCTGGTGGTACCCACTCTTGTGTCTGATATTTCATATAATTAGTTACTTTTTCACATATTAACTTAGGACTTCAGTATGATTCATCATATCAGCTCTAAGTCCGCTGCTAAACAACTAACCATAAAGATTAGATTGAATAGAATAGATTATATTCTATTGGGGGTATCTGCCTATAATCACCACGCTAGGCGGGTCGGTGATCGTAGTTCAGGCCAATAGGTAAGCAGGATGACGCTGCTGCCCATCATACGGTAGTAGTATGGTTTAGTATGAATAATGAACGACTTATATTATGAGTTTCCAAATCATCCCACAACTTGCCTTAGGACCTCCTTGCACGAACTAAATTGACATTAGTGGACTTAAGCTTCCACTACGCGAACCTAGTGCAGGATTGGTTACGTAGGTGTTTCAATATCACTGGCAAATACCTACTCTAAACGAGTGAGTCAAAACAAAAAGAAAAAATCTCGAAGAATCAGTGCAAAAAAAATATTACAGAGACATCTGATAGAACGGTCATCATGCAAATTTGCCATTCTCAATAAATTTTTAAGCGTTCTATCAAGGTCCATATTCAGAATAGAATTTCTCATTTTCATTGCAAAAAGGTTTGTAGTCTTTTTTGGAAAATATTTATTAATATTCCTAAATTTTTTTTATAGCTACGTTCGTTTGAAAGTTTTATTTGACAAAGGCGTTATTTAATAAAATATCTTTTTGATCGCTAGCTTTACACAGTGAATGACTAGAACTGAAGTGTGGCCAGCGTTTGCTCTTTGACTCGTACCTTTATTGATCTTGTTGGGATTATTTGAATATTTTAGTAAGCTTTCTCGAAGAAGGATTATAAAGGAAAGCGAGGTTTATATAAAAATGATAGTTATTTTTCTTTTTTTATGTCGGTAACAAAATTCAGTAAATATAAGTGTTTTTTTATTGACTTAATAACATTACACAAACAATTACATCTACCTACTGTTTGATGTAATTTTTATTTTTTTAAATTTTTCTTTCATTTCAATTAAATTAATCGTAAGCCACAATTAACAAATTTAATTGCAATTGATTTCACAAATAAAAATATTTGAATTAATTTAATTGCAATTAAATTCGTTGGAATAAAATTTTTAATTGTTTGCTTCTACAATAAAAAAAAATTTGATTTGAATAGTGAATTGAAAACAAAAAAATAAACAAATAACTTAACAACATCAATAATGTCTGTACCTGTCAAAAGTTCGATACCTCATCGTAATGCTGCTGCATCTAATGATGCCCGCGGCTAACGTCCTTCGAGCCGAAACCAGGAGGACCTTCTCAGAGACACGCAGTAGACGCGCCCTCCTAACTCCGAGTGTGACCGTAGCGTGTGTGGCCGACCTCTGGGAGGGTCTAGGTTAGACGGCACCCCCTGCCCCCTAAGACCCTCCTGGCACTATTTGGTAAGCCCTTCTCGCCCGCCCACTGCGCTCTTAACAAATCCCTCTTAGTTTCCCCTCAATACTAAGGGCACCCAAAATCGCCGATGTCTAGGTGCTCCCTTTTCCTTAGCGACTCATCCGCCCTACCGGGAGGTACTCAACCTCCGCACCACGACAAAGCGGAGATCAGTCGGGGGCTGACGGACAAGGTCCCATGGGGGAGACATCGAGACCCATGGGGGGGGGGCACATATATAACCTAACCTAATCTCTAGGAAACGATCACCGAAGTTAAGCTGTAATCAATTCTGTGAATTGTGGTGAGTAAATGCCTTATGTCAGTATTTGATTAGATAACGTAGTCTAAGTCAGTTCACAGAAAAAAATATCGTAACCGCCATTTTGCATTGGAATATGAAGAAGGTTTTTTTAATATGTATACCATCAATTTGAAACAGTAATTTGGAATTTTTGGCATTTAACTTATTACTTACTGTTTGTAATGAAAAGGCTCGGTATGGTTTCGGTTGTCAGTTAAGCCAAATTAGTTTTCATTGGGTATAGATATGTTCTACTCGTAGTACCTATAGTTTTAATTTCTTATTCACAACATCACACGTCAATTAGATACTTATCACCCGCTCTTAGCAACAAATTAATTACTAGTCGAACTTTTACTTTCCGTGTGGCTTAAAATTTCGTATGAACCTAATTTCATTCATTACATATTAGTTAAAGTGGTTACATATTAAAGAGCTAGAGCTATGTGAAATTAAGTAACATTCTTAGAATATTCATCGTTATTTGAATAATTTCCATATTTTTTTTTACTGTCTACAAACCTCATTTAGTTAAGTACCTTGAAGATTTAATTTCTAAATTACTAGTTTATACACTACACAATGTCTTACTGTCCTGAGGTTCATGATTAAAACTTGTGTCCTCACTGATTCACAAGACAAATAAATTTTTATCAGGCACGCACGCCTAGCATAATTTTTCGTTTAAGAACGTCGCCAACTCCAAGTATTTTAACGGAGACGAATCTTACCCATTTCCAACTCCGTCTGTGGATTGAAAAAGCTTTGAAGGAGGTTATCGAAAGTATTCCGACTTGAGCTTTGAGAAACTTGGAGAAGCAACAGGCAATTCGAATTTCAAGATCTTTTATTTGCTTTGTTTTCGATTTTGTTATACCTAACTAAAACGGTTAAGTTAACGTTTTATTGAGGAGCCTCCTCAAAATATTTTTGTACCCAAACTAATATTATATAACTAAATACCAGGTTTTCGTATTTATAAGCTTTACTCAATTTTAGGCACGTTCTTGAGTTCCATGATGTTTGATTTGATTAACCCACAATACATCGAATAGATTATGGCTTAAATCACTCACAAAAAAAAAATTTTTGTTTGTTTTTGTAGTGCCAAGTAAACTACTGTATCAGAAAAAACTAGGTAATGACAACAAAAGAATCAAGAAAGCTTAATGTACAAATGTTATAATTACTTATCTCTTTTGAAAGATGGGATGGCGTTATACCATCACAATACGGCCAATGTTGTAAAAATATACAATTCTTGTTTGGAAAAAATATCCAATTAAAAAACTAAATCATAATTTTAAGAAGACAAATGATTGATTTTTAAATTTTTTAGTTTGCTAATAAAATTTTATTTTTAGCTTTTGTTTTAAAATTTTGATTAAAACAGCTTATATTGGAGAAAAAAATATTTCAAAATTCATCTGAAGACTGATTAATATATAACACTGAATATTAGGTAAAAAAAATACTTATCTGTTTTATTATCAAATTAAATTTTGATTCAAATTTGAATTGATATATAGTTTATATAATATTTGAGTTTGCTTTCTTAAAATAGCTTCCCTGTGAAATTTACAAACCAGTTGTTACGGCGATTGTGAACTAAGCCATCGACACTAACGAAAAACTAACCTTGACGATTTTCTTGCCCGTTCTTTTACGATCAAGCTCCCACCCGCAGTGGATGGGCGCGCTAGTTTTTAAGTTTTGACGTTCATAAGACTTTTGAGCCAAACTTGAATAAAAGAATATGAATTTGAATTTGACACATTCTCAAATTCAAGTTAGGAATATTTTGACATAACCGACCATAGCCTTAATAATTACAGGGTTTCTGGTTCAAACCCTAATGGCGCACCTATGACGTAGTTACCGCTCGCAGAGGGTCGCAAGTTATGTGCGTAATAATTATCACTTGCTCCGTGTCTCGAAAAGCACGTTAAGCCGTTGGTCCCGGCTGTCATGAACATCTAAGGCAGTCGTTATGGGGAAGTCAGCTGGTCTAACATAACAAAATGATGTTTCCCTTTGGTTGCGGAGGGGAGAAGGCAGTAACTCCATGTAATAAATAAAATGTTGCCATACCTGGTTAAACCAGTGAGCAGACCCGGGCTCGAGTCTGGGGCAACCGGGATAATGCTAGGATATGATAATGCCATAAGATTAATTAAAGTAATACAGTTGTAACGAAATAATAAAATGTCATTAACATTTAAGGAAATTCGAGTGTAAAATATACAGCAGTTGAACACTTAATAAACGACATACGAAGTTGTAAACTGCCGGAAATTCTGTTACTGTTTCACGTGTTATAGTTAATTATCTTATATAAAATCTTCAACTTGAGAAAAAATCGAGGGAAGTATTTACAACTTAGCACACGTCACAAGACATTGTAAACTATCCAAAAAGAAAAATATAAAATAAATATAAGAAATTCGAGGGAAAAAGATACTTTGCAGCTGAGCACTTAATGAACGACATATGACATTGTAAACTGCTGGAAATTCTGTTTCGCAAGATCCGATTAGCCAATTAACTCGATTCTGTCGATTTCCGTTCGCAGACGAGGTCGTGATTGTCAATCATGCATTCATTTCCACAGTGGACATCGAGTGCCCTTGGCCGTACTAACTGATCATCACTTTTGCTTGCTCCGACCTGGTTTAAAAGGGAAAGTAGCAAAATCGCCATTCGATTAAAAGAATCGAAAGTGTAATCGAATGCCGGTCGCGGATCTTTATCTATAGGAGTAATGGGATAAAACATTTTTTGTCCTTTTAATACCGGCTGACCTCTTTATTGACTTTTTGGTGTAATAATGGTTTGGATCTCTTTAGTGTTAAGGCAATTGAATAATAATAATAATAAATGATTCTATTTAAAAAAAGACCTCTCTAAAATAAAATTATTCTTTATTTAAACTAAATACAATCATACCAACAAACATACACTATTATATATATTTACAACGACATTTTATGTCTCTGTGCCTGAAATAGATAACTAATATCTGTGCTTCAGGCAGCAGTGCGCTTTCCTTTATATTTATAATCTAAGACATGTACAAAATAATATTAAACAATACAAGCCAAATATAATAATGAAACAGTTAATATTAAAAGAATTGAGAGCATGAATGTGTTCTCCTTGTGCGTTGTGTATGTTTGCGCTTATACTTAATATGCAAATAAATTATACGCGTAGTATAAATGCGAACTTAGGCTGTATTTAAATAAGATATCGCTTTTCTAGTCGGTGCCCGTTTGTATTGTATTTTGGTATCAGAAGCAACGACATTGTAAAATTATTATTATTATTATCATTCTCGGGTCCCTATCGGATCGCCTAATTTTTTTGTACGCCTAATTTGTAATGGCACCCAAACGGAAAGCCTAAATTTTTTTCGCTGAATTTCACTCTTCAGAATCGTGTTTGCCTTAATTTCACTTCGCCTAACTTTTTATCGCTACATTGTCATTTACCAAATGCGTCATTTGACAGAACAATTCGTAATCCCAAAAGTTTACAATTCCTAAATATTAATTCGCACAAAATTAAAAATCATAAAGTACAAAACGCCTACTCATTTTTATGCAAACATGCAGCATGCAAGCAGGCATGCAACATGCGTGCAGTCATGCAGCATGTAAGCGTGCAAGCAGGCATGCAGCATGCAAGCAGGCATGCAGCATGCATAGTTTCTGTCACGGCTTCGGCGCTGCGGGACTCCGGCGGTCCCACGCGAGCTTTTCATCGCAGATGGTTTTCGCTCACCACCGAGTCTTCGGCTTGCCTCAGCCCCGGCGGCGAGCTCAACCCACCTGCGGTCTTGCTCGCGGGCCGCCTCGCCCCTCCGCGCCTACGCGGGCTTACATTGCATTTTAGGGTAGGGCAGACCAGACTACGTGGAGTCGGGTTTGCAGCGATTCGCCCGTCAGGCAGCGCCCGGGGGGTCTTAGGCGGCGGGGGCAGGGGGCCCCTTCCGTCTCGTAATAGACCCCCCCCGAAGTCGGCCAGTTACGCCATGGCCGCACATAGAGGTAGGAGGGGCGCTGCAAATTGCGCCTTCCTGAGGAGGTCTCCCCGGTTCTGATCCGGGGGACGTTGGCCGCGGGCGGGGTACCAGAAGCTACAAACCCGGGCACTGGTGCCTCGCCCCTTTTCAACAGCGGTGGGCGTCGTCTGAAGTTTTTTAGTGGATAGGACTGCGGTGGTCGCGTCGGCCGCAGTGAGCCCCACACCCCCTCCCGGTCTCCCCCTTTTGGCCGGGAGACAGTGCGCAAGCAGCATTTTTTTACAGACGATAATAAAAAAATTTAAAAAAAGGCTATTTTACATTAGACATTCTAAAATTAGGTCTTTCAATTCTTAAGCCAAACTATAATGGTGGCAAAACAATTTTTAGGCGAAACAATAATTATACGTTTTAAGTTTAGGCCAAAACGGTTTGGCCAAACCATATTAGGACAAACAATTTTAGGCGAACCAAAGGGCACCCTCATTCTCTTGGTAAACTCTGCTTTACTGCGTTGATCGTCAGAGCTACGAGCTCTTACAATTGATCTTTGCAAATCTCACAAACTTAACCGTGATGTGCTTAGACAATTCCTAAGTAACCTGATACTCCCAAGAGATTTTGGCTGCCTAGCAATGATTCAAAGAGGTTTCTGTGTTCTGTCAAACGTCAGTATTGTGGCAATAGTAGTGAAGCCAATGTTCCTCCCTGCGGGACGGCTTGCTGTTATGCAGATACACAAGCTGCATTTATGAAGTCAATCAAGCTTGAGTATGATTTTAATCTTGTTAAAGCTTATGAAAGATATCGCATATATATAATGTCTTGTGTTAATTTTAGTGAATATTATGACATACACTGTATGAACTAGAAATAAAAAAAAGCTCCCTTGTAAACTCCAATGAGAGTAAATTTTATTTAATACTAACTCGACGATTCACTACAGCCAACAGATATTATTTCTGACGAAGTCCATGCCCTGAATAGGTTAGTAACTAAATCTTAAAACTGTAAACTATTCATGACCTATATCTTGCCACCCCATAAATATACCAATAATAAATAAATATTTTCTGACAATTATTTTGTTTCAAGATATGTATCATTAAGAACTTGTGTTATGGATACCACATAACGGATAAACATACATATTTTTTAAATTATAAATACATATTTAATATACATAGGAAAACACCCAGACCAGAACAAATATTCATGTTTATGCACACAAACATTTCTCCTGTGTGGAAGTCTAACCCACGACCTCAGGAGCGGAGTGCGGGTATATTCGCCATTGCCTTCATATTACGTGTCATAAGATGCGTCCAATTGTCCGGCTACTTACACAGGTCTCCTCTTATGGACCACGGTGTGAGGGTTTTAGGCAATACTCCATTACGTAGACCCTACCGTAATATTTTTCTAAAAGGGCCTAACTTTGCTTGATACCCACCACATATTTTGATTATACCTGTGACCAACGGCTTCACTCGCCATCCAAAGCATGAAAGCGTTCGAGTTCGATATGCGATGCCACTGTCTGTCACTCATAAATGGACTGACCTGCACAATGCACGAGGTATATAGAATATTTGTCATATCCTTGAAAATCTAAAATGCTTTATTCAATTATAAATGTCAAGATGACTTAAAAAAACGCGACAATTCACTATGGGCATGTTTGAATGCCTTAGTATATGACTTATTTAAAATTAATATACGTCATGCTATTTCACATCAAATCAAATCGAATCTTATTGGCAATAAATGCGGCACATATAATTGATAGAATAAAAATTACAGATTCTCACTTACACTAGCATTTTACAGCCATTCAAAATACAAGTGTTTATAAAAAGTAATATACTTAAATCTTCTATTTCTTTTACTGAACAAAAACATACTAGAGTCACATAATTATAAAAAGTGCAAAATAAATTGGGTTATTTAAGTTCGGGGTCGGAAACTATCAAAATGATCGTCAAAACAATAAAAACAGTTTTGTATCAACCATTTTTTAGTTTATAGGTATATTAATTTAAATACACTCGCGAGCAACCAAATCAATTCAACCGCTTTTTACATCCAAAATTGTTTGAAATAAAAGTATACAACTTTTAAATCAAAACAGTATGTCATTTAAAAGCTTGAAAATTAAACGCTTAACTTTCAAGCTTTTAAAATGAAGGTTGAGTCGACTTGGTTGCTCGCGAGTGTACTTGTATATATGACGAAAAACCGTTAAAAAAAGTATTGAGTGACAATCGTCTTCGAGCCGATAAGACGAAAAGTATTAATCATAGGCTTTGCATGCAATCATTTTGCCGATAAGACAAAAAGCATTGTTCATAGGTTTTGGTATGAAATTATTGGAGTTTTTGTATATTGTCCATAATGGCCTTTTTGCACACTGGGCAGTCGCCCCAACTATCGCTCTCTCCTCGCTATTATTTGTTCGTTCATAAAAGTAAGATCATAAAGTTCGCACCACTTTTATACTATCAATATCGATTTAGTGATAAAAACACTTCAAAACATTGTAAATATACTCTACAAAAATTAATGTCATAGGAACATTCCAATCAAATCTAAGAATATCTATTGATTCAACACACGCT